>CM040395.1:46516300-47203800 GCA_022702515.1 Ilyophis sp. 1 JC-2022 | reverse complement strand
ATGTATGTCATAGATGTGTGTGAGAGTTAGTGGGGTGAAACCAGACCCAGTCCACATTAAAAAAAAAAAAAAAGTTTTCATTATAACTTATATAACTACAATATATTGCACTTTCTAAATGGGAGCAAGTTATTTTATAAGTATTATTATATATTATTTAGCTTTTTTAAAAAAATAAAAAAAATATATAATACCTGAACAAAACAAACAATGAGACATATACCATAATTAAAATTTCCAAACAATAAAAAATAAAGAAACAAGATGCCACCATGAGCTATGAGGATTACTTATGATTACAAAATGTAATTGTTTTCAACCCTGTCCTAGGGTCATGTAAAAGCATGCCTTCCCTCTCCTTGTGTTGTTTTTTTACGCATTTGTGTGTAGTTTGTGACTCTCAAACTTCAAACAGTACAAACAATGGTTGTGTTTTAGGAGACCAGGCTGTAGTGCACAGATTCACTGATCTGTATTTCATGTGGATGGCTGGTCACCTTCACAGTCCCTTTCATGTCAGTTGGCCTACCTAAGGTGAATCTGTACACAGTTTGTTCAGTATGACAGCTTCAAGCACACCCACAGTCTTTGTTCTGTGGCACACACTCACACTTAAATACTGTTGGTCCATGTTTATGATAAGTGTTGACTGGGGGATAGGACGAATATGACTGGACATTGTAGTGGAAAAAGTGGAAAAAGCTGTTTCTGGCCCACCGTGACCCATGGACTGGTGTTCAGGTCTGGCAGTGCAATAATAAGGGGTGGAAATTGAGTCTATGAAGTCTGTTGTCTGTCAGGATGTATTTAGAGGAAGACAAGTGAACACAATGAAGGTGGTTCCTGGGGGGGGAGACGTCATCGGTATAGCCAGGTGTCTCCAGGGGCACTCCGCTCCCTTCAGCCCAGGAGGTAGGGCTACTCATCCAATGGCCTGAAGAGTTGCTCTGCTTGCTGGACTCATTACTGCTGAGTGATTTACTGAGCCTCTCTCCAGGTCTACACCTTCAGTCTTCCTGCTAACAGGGACTTAGACAAATGAAGTGTCAAACAATAGCAATCTCCTCCTGATTTAGAGCCTATATCTTGGACTGTGGGAAACAGGGGCACACAAGACATCTGTGTGTGCGTGCTTGTGAACATGTGTGTGCCCACTTTGTTTGAAAGAGCGTGTGTGTGCGTGTGTGTGTGAAACAGCGTGTATGTGAGTATAACGAAAAAAAGATGAGAAAGAGAAAGCATGTTTGCAAGTGTATTCGTATGAGAGAAATAAAAAGAGCGTGCATGTGTGTGTGTGTTCATGTACGCATGCAAGTGTGTGTGTGCATCATTAATTACAGTGTTTCAGCGAGGCGCTGGCACATACTTATCAGTCTAAGTGCAGCCTGTGTGTTGTCATGCCCACACAAGCACGCATGCTCAAACATGTGCAGGACTGGCTAATTCACCATCAGGTCTAGCTGCTACCAACATAAAGGCAGCCATTTTTGCACCAGCGACGGAGTGAACACCTAGCAGTGTGCCCAATAAGGTCATACTTATAATTATAGAGCACACCAGACACAGCACTGAGAGAGGAGAATTCTCTATATGGTCAATAGTTCCACCGTGTGTTTGGGTTATTCATTGCCATATTGCTTTACAGACCAAGCCTTTCTATGTCTCCACCCCTTCTTCTATCACGTTTTCTCTCTCTTTCTCTCTCCCTCCCACTCTCTCCCCCCCCATCATTCATTCTCTCTCTCTAATTTAAGTGGCTTGATCCATCCTTCCTCACGCCCGGGTTGCCAGTGACACATCAGGATTTATTTGCACTGACAATGAGCTACTCAAACTAATTTACAATTAATATGATTGACATTTTCATTTTGTCACGCTCCTGGGTGGCCCCTCCCCACTCCCCCAGCTAAGGCTTGCGCGTGATTGGTGGAGACGGGCTGTAATCATTGACAGACCCATTAAAAAAGACGGCATACAATTATCTCCATAATTCAGGACCTGCGTTTTAATTTGGCAGCATAAAATTGGCAATCTCCAAAGTGTAATCGCCTTCCTTCCAATTCCAGACCTAAACTAAGGCTAAATAAAAACGGACCTCGTTCTCTGATAACCTGCGGCATCGGAAAGAGCCTTGATTCTCTGTGTCTCTGTAACACGGCGGAGTTAGAGAGCTGGCTTTAATCTCCACACTGTGTTTGCAGAATGAAGAGTCGTGATTCTGCAAATTCTGCCTACACGCTTCAGACTGGTGAACATAAGCAGATCCTTGAAATTATGCCTTTGATCTTTTCTTCTTGAAAAGAAGTAGAGAGAAAACAGGAACAGCCCTCTGATTAGATGTAAATATGGCAAAGAACTGCATGTTTTTCTATTGCCTTTAACCCAATATACCAAAATTCCCCTCCCTCCAGAATCACAGAATATGGGCCATAACAGAACCTGTGAACAATCAAAGAACTTTGGGTCTTTTGGACAATAATGGAATTGTTGTAGGATAACAGAACCTTTGTCCAGCATCTGTACGCAGTTCCTCAAAGCCAAAATTTGCGGTCAAGAGTTTACTCCACGTTGACTGCATTTCTGTACTAATTGCTGCTCTCTTTGCTTTGTGTACAGGCAGCTTTGTGTACAGGTTTTGTCATGTCTGCTATCACACATCAGAACTTCTGACTGTTTATTTATTGTTTATGTATATATTGTATGTATGTATGCATATATATATATATATATATATATATATATAATTGTTTAGCTATATATCATATATCATGTTTTTATATATTATGATATTTATATATGAATGAATATATACCATTTGAGGTTCTTGTCTCTCAGAAACAGCTAGAAAAATGTGCAACTAGTCTGAATTATGGACTGCACTACAACAGAGCAGAGAGTGGGGGAGTGGACACAGAATAATATAAACTGTTGAAGGGAAGCTGAAATACGTGTGAGCTGCATGTGGGCGTAATAGAAAAGCGGTTGAACCCTAGACCCTAGACCCTGTGCTGACCACTGCATGCTGAGTGCTTCTGTCAGAGAGGGTTAATGGTCTTCATATGTGCCATGGTCCTCCCCTCACCACTCCACTCCATCCTCTTCCAACACTGCAGGCTATTCAATTACCTCGCATGCAAATTTGCTGCGCCTTCATTAGGACACTGTGTGTGAGAGTGTATGAGTGTGTGCATGTGTGTGTGTGTGTGTTTGAGTGTGTGTGTGTGTGTGTGTGTGTGTGCGCGTGTGTGGTGTATGTCTCGCAGAGGGGGTGGGGGTAGTGAATTAATTACTCACAAAGCAGTTAATTCGCAAGCCCAGCAATTAGACAGCTAATGTGTCAGTTTGTCATGGTTTGGAGAGGGCAAACGGGAGACAGAAGACAGAGAAAATTTGGGAGACATTAAATCTAAAAAACAATCACAAAAACAATGTAATATCTTGAAGGCATGACTACTGTTAATAGTTTAATAACTTTCACACCTTCAGACTTATTTAGCAGCCAATATTCAACATGCCAGAAAAGGACTGCAGACCTGTTACAATACAAAGAGTATCTGTAGTGCTTCTACACCAAGCAGACCTCCTTACCTTAACCGGACCTGTGCACTTTATTCCCAGATTATAAGAATGACAATAGCTTTTGCTGATGATGGCAGAACAAAATATCCAGCACTCAAGACTCAAAATATAAAGGCATTGGTCATGGTTCTGTTCTGTTCTTCCATGGATAGCGCACATAATTCGATACAGTTTTGAGCTGTGTAATTAATCCAGACGCTGCGTAGTCACAACCAAAAAAACACGTTCTCTCCGATTTACTCAGTAGAGTGGGACTACATGGACCACAACTGTAAAACTAAGGCAGTGCTTAATCTTACCTAAATACACTTATCTCACAGAAAAACAATTCATCTTAATCTTTGTTACACTATTGTTCAAACTATATGTTCCTATATATTTTTTAAATTAGAAGGGCCTGAGGCGAGTCATAAAAAATATTACTTGTTATTTTTGAGAGAAAAAAATCATATTCCACAACCACAATGCATTTTTTTTGTAAATTATATAATTCCTTCCCAGGCAGATTTATTTATGGTTTTCCTCTTAAGGTGGAAACTGATCCCATAGTGAATGTAGTAAACTGTTTTGCGCACACACACACTTTCATATCGTAAGCTGCAGGAAGGAGCCGAAGGTAAAAGCACTTCAAATAATTCTGGGTGGAGTCCTGTTGATGTAATCTTGAGCTTGGAATTTACCTGGGATAGCCTCAGTAAATATCCAGCTGTATAAACGGATGATAATGTGTAGCTGTATAACCATACAATGTGAGTCTGAGGATAAAATGTGTAGATGTAGCTGTTTAAGGTGTGCATATGTAAAAACACATGTTATTTACATATAGGCACTGTTGCACATATAAGAAAGACCATGGATTTTCTAAAAAAAATTTTTTAAAAAGGATCCATGCAGATAATGGTAAGCCAGATTTTTTAAACTTTCAGATGTTTCCAAAATTACAGTTATAGTTATAAATACAATTATCAGTTGTAAAGCAATGTCAACCCCCCCCCCCCCTCTCTCTCTAAACGATTTAAGACACTAGGCAACTCTCAGGCACCGTGCTCAAAGCCAGTGTGCGCGTGTTAACGTAACGACATAGAAAGTTTATACCTAATCTCACTCTCATGAATAAAATATAACAGCCTAATCCCGTCCATTCATTCAGAGCTTTCTCGCTCAATTGATTCGGACAGTTTACATTCATCGCCACGTGCCAGCCAGGCGAAGGTGAACAAAAGCGTCCGCCGAGAGACTTCGAAACAGCTGTGAATATCCTCAAAGCACCGTGGCTAACACGTTTAAACATTGTAAACGAATTCACTCAAGCAGTCACATTGGTCACCAGAGCGAAAGACGTTTTTAAATGTTAAGTGAGAAATTTTAAACCATTTCAGTTATAAGGCGGTACGGTTGCCACTGACCACATCCAAACTAAGCAACATATTGAATACCAGTACCTGTATTGTCTGTAGTTGAATGGGTAACGTCAGTACTATTTACTGTTCAATGATTCATTAGCTCACACGACGTCCTTGTTGACGTAATCTTGCGTCACATTTTTACTGAAATGGAGTTGAAATTGAAATTCTATTTCCCCGGCAAAAGAAGGTGCTCAAACACAGAATTTGAATTAATTACTCAGAATAGGCTACTACAATTTGATAAAAGTAGCCTACATTTTAATCCCATATCATATAATTCATTATTATTCCAAAATGTTTAATCGTAAATAGGCATAATCAAGGCCCAATTGGCCTAATTGACAACGAATGTATCTCAAACGTGATATAACTAGTTATTTTTCATTAGTCTGATTAATGTAAATGTAATTGTATTAATTACAATTAGCAAATTAATGAAATACAAGGTAGCCGCATCTATGTCTTACGATATTGATAGCCTATACAAGCCATTTTGGCCGGTTACGGTTAGGTAAAACAATTAGGTTTTTTGGAGAGAGAGGGAAAAAAGCGAATACAATTTATAAACCATGCTGTCTCTCCCTGGGTAAAGACGTTTAGGTTCCAGCTAGCATAAACCTGTCACAAGTGAAGTACCTGAACATTTTTTGAATTTGAATTAATTTCAGCCTGGGTTTTCACTGTTTACATAAATGGTTGTGAAGACTGTCCCGTCCAGCAGAGGGAGCCGCTGAATCATTTTACGCCACCTGGATCAAATGCTGCTTCAACCAAGTCAAAGCTGTGATAAAGCAAATTTTTATCTTAGAGAAGGCTTGAGTAGCTGTTTGTGCGAGGTAATTGGTTCTTAATTTTTGTTTGGTACTAAGCACAATAATTATATTATGAAAAATAAAGCTTTCATTGTGTAACCAACTACAGCACATGCTTTTATGGACTAAAATAATATTCTAAATTTGTTACGCTTGAGTTAGCTTGTTGTAATGGATACATTGACTACAGGAAAGTCCCGAATATAACGTTTACAGGAAACTCAGCATGCATGCCACCTTGTTGCCTTCTTGTGCCTCGTGACTAAAACTGAATAGAGGTGAGTTTTCTTAATACTCGTCTGGCAGATCTCTGTGGTTGCTGCTGGGAGTGGTATTGATGTGCCAACATGGAGCATTCATGCCTGTAAAGCAATGGAAAAATAGAAAAGCAATGTCCTGATGCTATGACGTTTGAAGGTGATGTTGGGCTATAGAAGATACCATGGTAAGTATTGGTTGCTGCATATCACCTCCATACCACACTTTGTGACCCAATGTAAGGTTCTAAGCCTGTTCAGTTTACTTTAGCTCATATAGAGCTCTGAGTCCAGAGCAAGCACGCAGCATTTTGCCTCCCCAACACTAAAATGTACATGAACGGCAGCTGTTGTTTAAATCACTTTGCAGTTTAAATACTGGATCTATTCCCATTGTGTACCTAAGTTGTTTCTAGTGTTGCGTTTGTACGTATACAGTGCCCTTGACAATTATTGGCACCCCTGGTAAAGATGAGTAAAAAGGGTAATAAAAAATTAACCATTTGGTGAATTAGCTTAATCTCACGCTGAAAAAATGAAAAAAATCCAACCTTTAATTGAAGTAAATTTATTCGGAGAAAAAAAAAATCCCTCAAGAAATAATTATTTTTAACAAAACCATGTGTGCCACAATTATTGGCACCTCTGCATTTAATACTTTGTACAACCTCCCTTTGCCAATAAAACAGCACTGAGTCTTCTCTCGTAACATCTAATAAGATTTGAGAATACAGAGCAAGGAATCTGAGACCATTCCTCTTTACAGAATCTTTCCAGAGTCCTAGGTCCTCTCTTGTGCACTCACCTCTTCAGCTCAGCCCACAGGTTTTCAATGGGGTTTAGGTCAGGGGACTGAGATGGCCATGGCAGAAGCTTGATTTTGTGTTCAGTTAACCATTTTTGTGTTGATTTTGACGTATGTTTTGGATCATTGTCCTGCTGGAAGATCCAACGATGACCCAGTTTTAGTTTCCTGGCAGAGGCAGCCAGATTCCGATTTTAAATGTCCTGGTATTTCATGGAGTTCATGATGACATGTACCCTAACAAGGATCCCAGGGCCTTTGGGGGAAAAACAGCCCCACAACATCACAAAACCTCCACCATACTTAACAGTGGGGATCAGGTTATTTTCGGTATAGCCATCCTTTTTTTATGCTAAACCCACCTTGAGTGTTGGTTGTCAACAAAGCTCAATTTCCGTTTCATCTGACCATAGAACACGGTTCCAGTCAAAGTTCCAGTAGCGTTTAGCAAACTCCAGGCGCTTACGTTTGTGGTGAAATGACAGGAAAGGCTTTTTTCTGGCACTCCTTCCAAATAATTTGTTGGCATGGAGGTGACGTCTAATGGTAGTTTTGGAGATTTGATGACCCCAAGATGCTACTTTCCTCTGTAATTGTCCAACAGGGATTCTTGTGGATTTTTTTGCCTCTCTTACCATCCTCCTCACTGTGCGTGGGGGCGAAATAAACTTGGGTCCTCTTCCAGGCAAGTTTGTAACAGTTTAAGTTTACAGTTTACAGTTTGTAACATTTTAAGTATTGCCCTAATGGTAGATATGGGCATTTTCAGGTGAGTAGCTATTTTTTATAGCCATTTTCTGATCTATGAAGCTCAACACACTTTCCCCTCATTTGATTTGTGTATTCTCTTATCTTTTCCATGTTGATGTAAGAATAAGGGAATATAGCCTTTGTGTCACCTCATATTTATACATTGCATTTTGTTCATAATAATTTCTAGGGGCGCCAATAATTGTGGCACACGTGGTTTTGTTAAAAATAATTATTTTTTAATGAGGGATTTTTTTTTCTCAGAATAATTGTACTTCAATTAAAGGTTGGATTTTTTTCATTTTTTTTCAGTGTGAGATTAAGCTAATTCACCAAAAGGAGAATTTTTTATAACCATTTTTACTCATCTTTACCAGGGGTGCCAATAATTGTGGAGGGCACTGTGTCAGCATGAGAGTGTGTGTGGGTGTGTACTCATGCACAGGAATCAGGGAGTAAATGGAAGGATTCATAAAAGTGTCACCAAACAGAAAAAAGGCCAAACAGCTGGGGGTCCACTGGATGCATGGTGGACTGGAGCATCGCTCCATTTCAGAGACAATACACAGTGTGTGTTCTTTTACATGTCAATTTATTTTCTTGTTATAATGCCTCGTAAGGAACTTACATTGTTAACTGACATTTCTACTAAATAAATGATGAACCCACATGACAATCCTTCATATAGTCAGTACAGCATTCACTCGGTTGGCGAATATATTTATTTTTGCATTGTACTTTTTTTTCTCTTGTAATTACATATTGCTTTCATACATTAAAACAGCCAAAGAAAAAGAGTATTTATGTTTCCCCCCCTGTGCACGATTTAATAATTATTAGGAAACTCTTTATTTTGTCTTGCATACTTCAGTGACATTTCTGAAAATATATATGTAAAAACTATGGGCTGTCTATATGAAAATATCTGTCCATTCATTTGCTTAAAATAGCAGTTTTAGCTCCGTCTCATTTTTTATTTAAATTTTTTTAAATTTATTTATTTATTTTTACAATTTTTTTTTTTTTTTTTTGTCGATTGAGCTTTTTGTTTGTCTTTTCTGAGTAGGTTTGTAGGGGATAGGGGAAGAGAGGGTGGGGGAAGGGGAAACGTACGTGTAACGGAGTTGTAATTAATTGATTGGAGGGCATTGGCAGTGGTCTTACTTTTTTTTGTTCTGTTGTCTTTAACATCAACTTGAATTTTGCATAGACAATGGTTTAAATTAAGATATCTGATGTCAGACAGTATTGCTTATTTTTTCTGTCTGGTCACTGCATGTGTACACAAACCAATGAAAACAATTGTTTTTATTAAGCAAAAAGCAAAAGATAAAAAGAGATTTAGCAAAAGTTCTGTTCACAAAATCAATGTTGGGCCTGCATTCCAAAGCTGTGTTTTGCTACAAATACAAATAGGCTTGGGTTACTAAAACATGACTCGTGGCTTTATTGAAATACCATGGTTTTCTGTGTAAGGCCTCAGCACCTATTGGTTTGAGGTCAGAGTCCTGAGCTGAAAGTGACGATTCTGTGTTTGAATCCTGGGTTAGCACACTGTTGTTATGATAGGAAGGTGAAATGGTATACAGCTGTATTCGTTGGTTAGGGACAGTGCGTGTTGTTCTTTTACTGAAAGCCACTCTGGATAAACCTTTCACTGAAGCAAATAAAGTGTTCCTTTGAGAATCTTTAGGGAGGCTTTTTGGTAAAGAAGATTGTCGGGACCTCAAACGGACTTCCTTTGCATAACAAACAAACCTCTGTGTCCATCAAATACTGCAGACAAAACAGTGAGGTTGCCTTGTGCTTCATCTGGGACTAAAGCATGTTGTGTTTTGTAACTTATTAATATCTTAGTTTTACAAATGACCCCAACAAACAGAAATGACATGAGAAATATTTCCCACTCTAAGCTCTGACTCTTTTATTTCCCAGACCTGAAGAGACAACACAGTCTATGGTTCCCCAACACTTGAGCCACCAAATCAGTGCAGCCATAAGAGTATTGGGTTCCATGCTCAAATATAAACTAAAATATTAAATACACGAAGCACATAATCATGGCACAAATTGCTCAACGTACAAGATGTAACAGAATTCAGAAATTCCGGCTGCTTTGTCATTGTTATATATTTAATGTGCATTACTCTGTTTTAAAAGATCTTCTAGGGAAATGAGTATACCTATTACAATAAAATGTATTGGATTATTGTGTTACACAATGTATATCAATATGTAAAGTAAAAGGGTTAAATCTGTATATAACTAGACGGTGACAGATATTATGGCAGAAACCTTACCATCAACTAAATATTTCATGGAGTTTTTGATAATATTACTGTAATAATAATTTGAGTCAGAAATAGAGGCTTAACACTGCTTTATTTGTGTGTGTGTGTGTGTGTGTGTGTGTGTGTGTGTGTGTGTGTGTGTGTGTGTTTGTGTGTGAGAGTGAGAGAGAAAGAGAGAGAGACAGAGAGTGAGAGGGAGATTGAGAGTGTGTGTGTGTGTGGGAGTTTGATGAAATTAGAGGTTTCAGATCATTCTCTCCTGATTGTTTAATTCTCCCCACTCCCCATCTCTCACATTAAAAGTTCAAAGGGGTAGACGTTTTTCCTCTTTCCTGTTCACCAAGGCAAAATCCCCCTCTGTTTCCCTTCTTCCCCTCTCCCTCCCTCCCCTCTTTGGCCAAGCTGTGTTTGAGGTGGTTCTCGCTTCTTGACTTTGAGTGCAAACACCTCGTTAAGTACTGAGCTCACTTGACATGTCTTGTTTTTACTGCCTTTATTCATGAGATCCAAAAATGAGATCAATGATATACTTTCTTTAACTGCGTTTTCGTGTTTAATTTAAAAGTAGTAAATGTAGCACACTGCATAACACCAAAAGTACAGGGATTTCCCGCTGAAAAAGCCACATTTTGTTGACCCCATACTAACCCATACCATCACCTTTTTGAGCCTTGAACCTTGTTGTCTCGATGCTGTCTTAACAGAAAAATACAAACTGCTACGAAAATTTGATCCATGTTCTATTAATAAACCGGATTAGCTGATAGCAATTACCCTATTTAAATAATTAGCTTGTATTAAAGATTACATAACGCTCAAGCACAAATAATCAACCAGGCCCAGTGAAATAATTGCCATTAAGCATGCATCTCAGCAACACCTGCATAGCCTGGCCATGGAAAGGAAAGCCCTCCAAATATTGGAGGATTGCTCCCATCCACTTAATTTCAGAAACTTCATTCTGGTCGAAGACCAACAAAACTCATATAAAAATTTAAAAAATTCTTGCAATTACCGTGTTCAATAATGAACGTACTAAAAATGAGGATGTAGCTGGTAGTAACCAGGAAATTTGTGTGTCGGACTTTGGGTTGTCTGAAGTTTGATGTTTTAATATTATTCTGTTTGTAATCAGCATACATTTCCTTTGTCCATGTATTGTTCCCTGTGTTGAGCATTGAGCTGAAAGAAATGTTCCATTTTGCACTATAGGGACAATAAAGTATTAAATTCTATTTTTGTCCACCATTTTGTTCTTTCCCCGAGTTTCAACACTGCGGCTGCCCCCTGTGCATTTGGAAGGATGCGGACCACACCGGTCATTCAGAATATGTGCACCCAGTTCACGTCTCTTGCTCTGCCGTCCACCAGGTGAGCCACTGTAATTGGGGACTGCACAGGTCAGGAAAATCTGTGCTGGCTGAAACTCTTCCGTCCTTGGACACATTATGGCCAATTGCATCACTGTACAGGGCTCCTGGCCACACTCCGCACAGAAATGGGATTGTCATTATTCGATTCCAGAGCATGGGACGTGTCAGTGCACTGAGAACCAGGTCTGTTGCTGGATTCAGCACAAGAGCACAAAGCTGGTATTTTGTGAAAATGTTATTTGTGAAACAAGTTGTGAAATGTTTTTTTGTGAAAGTGTTTTTGTGAAACTAGTTATACTACTATTGCCTGATATAGGGATAATCATTAATTATTTTTTCCTAGTCTTCAGTGAATAAAACAGGTGGGCTCATAGGTGCTCACCTATGTGTTTACTCACTTACTGACATGCAAACACACTATTAACCTTTTAATGGTGTGTTTATGCCCCGCCTTGATAGTTTTTTTTTGTTTTTGTATGTTCTGAAAATATCTTTAAATAAATTGAAATAAAGAAATATTCAGAGAAAATGCATTGTATAACCAGTGGTTCAGGAGCTGGGTGTGAGGGTTGCAGGTTCAATATACTGTGCTGCCTGTGTTATGGGCACACTACGGAGAACACTCTGCTGAGCCCCCTGGTGGACGGAAAAAGGCAGGTCGACGATGTCCTGCTCATCACTCCTAATTTCGGCAAAGCACAGACCTTCCTCTAGACTCTGCATGAGGCTACCTCTGCCTCTGTGAAGCAGAGCATCTAATGTCCTGTGGTTCCTTCCTGTACATTATGTGCCATGATAAGTGCCTCTACAAGTCCCTGCTCCGCGTAGGAGCCACGTTGAGAGGAGGCAGGGAGATCTCAAACTGGCCCTAGTCCAATGTGTGTTCACTCCTGTAATCCCTGAAGACTTCAAGATCATTACTGCGCAGAGGAACTGCATTAATCTGAAGATAAATTTTTACCTCTCTAAGAATCTTTTTTTTATGTACAGAAATCCAACAGCCACCTGCAATCTGTTTAAAATCCTTTTTGGATTATATTAAATGCTCTGGAGGTACTGTGCACAAGGGCAGGTTTAAATTCCATACGCTTGTACAATAAGCAAGATTCAACAGCACTTGGTGTCTGCATCTCTGTCATGTGTTATTATTTAAAATATTTGACTATATTTAGTCTGCCATTGTAGAGCTGAAAGAATTTGTATCCACAGAAATGCTGTCAGAAACAATTTCATATATGGATAGTTGTGCTTGTGTTTCAGTGAACTTTGGTAAGCAAAAGGTGTCTTCATTGTTGTCCAAATCTGGTTGGTTATCAGGTCACATCATTAAAAGGTCAGGTCAGGTAACAGAGTTTTCTAATTGCTTTCTCTAATTGCATTTCAGACACTTTCTGAAGAACCTCAATGCGTTATCTTCCTTGCTCCTTTTGAAATCTGCTCATTCTCAAGGAACTTGTTTACAAAGTCAAGTCAGCAAGAGACAAGTTGACAAGTTGATAAGAGAGAATACGTCTTTAAAGAAGACATGATCCTGCACATGCCTTTGTGAAGTTGCTATTTTGGTTATATTGCATATATTAAACTTCTTCTAGTATACTAGATGGCAGCGTGGCAAATTGGGAGCTGGGCTTGCAACGGCAAAGTTGCAGGTTTGATTCCCAGATGGGGCACTGCCATTGTGCCCTTGACCCGGGTATTTAATCTGAATCGTTTCAGTAAATATCCAACTGCATACATGGATTGTACGTGACGAACATAAAGTGTGTAATTTTCCCTGGATAATAGCGTCTGTAAAATGTCTAACATGTAATAAATATGAACATCCAGCTGTGTTAATGGTTAATGTGTGGGCCCTTTAAAAAAAATAATGACAGCATCTGTCAATACTGCAGTACTTTGATTGTTGGCACCTTTGACTGATTTTCATAGATTTTTTTTTTATGCCTGAATGTTATTTCCGCGTGTGTACGGTCATTAGAGCCGTCTTAATGGTGAATGAGGGCACGTAAGAGGAAAACGGGAGAGACTCAAGATGAAGGGACAGCATTAGAATGGGGGGGGGGTAATTACTGGTCCTTTATCATGGAAATAGTAATGAAGTGGGAGAGAGATTCAGAGACAATGGGGTGCAGCCTGTGGATGGAGGTGGGGTGGGGGGAGGGGTGGTGGTGGTGATGTAGGAGGGGGGGGGGGGGGGGCACACAGTGTAAACCACTTCCTGTGAAGGGCCCATTCAATCCTTACTTTTACTGACTAACACACCACCCCAGGGCCCACTACAAAGAAAGCCCTATCAAAGCCCGGGCCACTACCGTCTGCCTCCACAGACATGTCACAAGCCCAGTAAGTGACACCATAGGTCTTTACCCTGGTAAAGAATCATCTTTACCCTGCTCTCGTTTGAATACATCCCCTGCTATGATGCACAAACATTCGCTGTTTTCTGGCTTGGCACTAAGATAGTTGTAACATACCTTCTCAGGACTGACACCATATTCCTTGTTTGTCAAATTCCAGCATTTCACAGAAGTCTGGACAAGCTAAACATCCACAAGCCTTACATGGCCTGCTTTAACTGCCATTTTTAGCTGGCAGTTGTGTTTAATTTCTTCTTCCTGGACATTTTAAAATACCGTTGGAGCATTTTTTTTAAAATGTTTTTTTCCCCCTAATTTCTAAAAGTAGCAATTGTGTCTAATAACAAGGTGACAGCATTGTAGAGTAGTGAGAACACACAGATAACCCTGTTTAGAGATGTAACTGAACTACGAAAAGGATCACTAAACACTGTACAGTAACAACAGAAAGTGATTGCCAATCTGCCAACAGCTTTGGCAACAGAAAACATGGATAGGCAACAGAGAGACCTGCCCAAGTGATTTTGAGATAAGGAAATAAGTGTTACTGCTGGCCACTAGGGGCGCTGTGAGAACTTTGCTAGATACAGCCTGATGTGCCACAATTCACTGAGGCATCACATTTCCTTTTGCAGAACTGAACTGAATGCAAGCACCTGGGATTCTGTCTTAAAAAATGTATTCTTAATATATATCAACATTCTAATACTTTAGATTAAAAACTTTCTAAGCTTAGTGGTTTTCCTGCGAAAGTTAGTGAAAATTTGGTTGAAATAGAATTAGTCAGTTCACTGTGGTATCAACACATACTGGAACGCAATCACAGTGCACCAAGCAGAAGTAGTGCTCTGTAGGTTCAAGTAGAAGTAGTGGGTTCAAACCCTGTACGTGTCTACTTCTCTTTCGCCACATACAGGGTTTAGACCCACGATCATCAGATTAGACTGATGCCTCGCTACTTCGCCGCCATGCCTCATGCTGCACGTCTGTGCTCCTTCTTCTGAAGCGTCAGCACAGGAGTACGACTTGAGCACATTTGGGTCCCTCAAACTTTGGTGACTTGGGGTGAAGAATTTTTAGCATGGGGTTTTTCGACTTATAATTATGACGCAGAGGCTTACTGTAATGGCAGTGTCAGTCACTGCCATGGACTGTGTCACATGATTAGGGCAGGATGGCCCATAGGGTGGTGCTGTGGGGAGAGGACAGCAGGGAGGAGAGACTTTAAGCTGCGTTGAGTGGAAGGGGGAGGGGGGGTCTATTGTCCTTTCTCCGCAGACTTTGATCTGTGGCTGCGCTTAACTGTTTGTGCACCTGGAACATGGAGCTTGCTACTGATTGATGCTGTGACGGGGGGGGGGTTGGTGTGGGTGGGGGGGTGCCCAATCCAGGTAACACTTTTCATGGACCTTGTGCAGGCGTGGGAATGCAGTAAAGTTCCCTGACCCAGACTGGTCCCCTTTGTTTACCACCATTTTACGGCCCACTAGCTCCTCTGCCCCTGCCTGGCCCCCAGACTCATCAGACAGGAGCTGGGCCTTAAAGCTTCTGCCATGTGAGCCAACACTGGCTGACTCAATGTGTGTGTACGTGTGTGTGTGTGTGTGTGTGTGTGTGTGTGTGTGTGTGTGTGTGTGCATGCGTGTGTATACTTACAATGTACACTGTGACACTGTAAGAGAACATCTGTGCATCTATCTGAGTTTGAGCAACCATAGCTATACAGTATAACCAGTTATCATAATGGATTATTATTAATTATTTGAATCCACTAAGGAGCACAGGACTGTTTAAACTCAATTATTAATGGCTTATGGGCTCTAATCCCAGGTGAAGCACTAATAATGCTGGTAATTATGTCTACAAGAAATCCCCATTGCATTTCTGAGGGTACCAGTCTTGTCCAATAAAATTCAGGAAATTGAGCCATGCGTGGCCAACATCTGAGGTGAATTTAGTAAGTATTTAAAATGTATTCAGAAAGTGCAATTTAGTAATGAAACAACATCAAGGGCAGTAAAAACACACACACACACACATACACACACTCTGCATTAAAACTGTATAAGAGGTTATTTTTAATGGCAATCAATGCAAATGTGTTTGTGTACTTCTGAGAGTCCTTAGACCAGTGTGGAACTTTATGAAAACCATATTACTTATTTTTTGTGAAAGTACATTATTCATGTTCTGGTACATGACATTTCCCCTATAAACGTCTCTCTCTCTCTCTCTCTCTCTATCTCTCTCTCTCTCTTCACCTCTATCTCTCTCTCTCTATCTCTCTCTCTCTCTCTCTCGATCTCTCTCTCCTGTTTCCTGCCACCCTTGTTGATTTTATTTTTCTCTTTCCCTTTCTCTTCCTTTCCTTTTTTTGATAGCACCCCATAAAAAGTTCAGCAAGAAAATGATGACCTTGAGACAAATGGAGACTTGTTCATTTAGCCCAAGCAAGTAATGCAGCTATTCAATGCAGAATCTGGATGCCATGATCGCCGTATACATTCTATATTCACATTTACACCTGCCGTTTAGCAGACACTCTTAACCAGATCAAAAGTCATAGGGGAACAGTGAGAGACAGAATATATTTCAAATCACAAAACTATTTTCTATCGATAAGCAGTAATGTTATGTTCTTCGGCACTCTTAGTCACAAACTGAAAACCTACTTCTTCTTATAGCCTCTTTTGATTCCCTGCCCCTATATAAAAACAGGCAATGAAATGCGGGGCTTCCTCTCCCATATAGTACTGGTGTAAAAGTAGTAAAATGGTAGTTCCTGATGACAGCAAAGTCCAGGTGGTCTCTGATTGGGGTGCAGTCCCACACCCAGAGATTAAACTCTCTTGTGTCTTTGACAGGGCGCACACCAGGAGAAAGGAGCCTGGCCGCTTAATCAGAGGGTTATCATTTAATTTCTTCAGCCAATATCCAGGTGTATGAATGGATGAAAACAATCAGTTATTTAACCTGCGCTGGCTGAAGGTGTCAACAAATAAGACAATAATTTGACCATGTGTGGTCAAGTCTGGCATCTGACATAAAGTTTGTATGTTGAATCGTGAAAATACACACAAAATGACAAAATAAATTGCCGTGAAACACTGTTTTGATAGAAGCACAAGCACAACAGTGACATATGATGCCTTTAGACACTCTGCTCCGGATGTATAAACAGCACAAGATGCGGTATTGCAGGCCACTGACTGTTTCATAACCCTTCACCTCTACTGGTGAAATATTGTTACTACACCCATTTTATACAGGCAGACATACCGACAGATGGACATGTGGAGCCAAACGCAATATCCCTTGGGTCAAAGGTAAACATGGCCTTCTTGTGGACCTCAAAGTCTGAAATTGTGATCTGTTCTCCACTGTCTCTGGTCACAGGACTAAGGCAGTGGCATCCCTCTTTAATTGTGTTTTCTCACACACTGGTGTGCACTGACCCCTATCAACATAAACCCTGCACAGAAGCGGCCTTCAGAGGGAAGAGGAGGGAGAACGGTGTAGCGTCACAAACACAGCTGACCTTCTGATGTTTCACACTGGCCCTTACAAAAAACAAAAAACAACAACAAAAAAACAACAAGTACAATCAATCAGAAACTATTTGAGTGCTTATAATTATAGGCTTGAATCAACAAACAGTATTCTTTAAATTTTCATTTTAATTGTGCAAGGCATTTCACATGAATTTCTCCAGTTACCACTGGTTACCCATTCACATGTTTCATTTATCATGGCAAAAGAACAACAGAGATAGATTATTGTCATAATAATGCTTTTTTTTAACCAAAATTTCTGATCCAACAGTATTATTCTGAGTTTTCAAAATATATACATGATGCGCACTTTCAGTAAAAGTGCGGCAAAGTACCTTTAATATATGAGAAGAAAACGACAGCAAAAGTTGTTACTGATTTTCCTGGCATGGTTTGGGTCCACTTGTCCCCTTAGAGGGAAGGGTCACTGCAAATCAATACAAAGTTCAATGCAATATTCTGAGTGATCACCTTTATTCTGTAATGAAACATTTCTATGCTGATGTGAGCGATCTCTTCCAGGATGACAATGCCCCCATCCACAGGGCACGAGGGGTCACTGAATGGTTTGATGAGTATGAAAATGATGTGAATCATATGCTATGGCCTTCGCAGTCACCAGATTTCAACCCAATGGGAAATTTTGGACCCGACCTGTTATTATCAAAACACCAAATGAGGGAATATCTTTTGGACGAATGGTGTTCCATCCCTCCAGTAGAGTTCCAGAGACTAGAATCTATGCTAGACTAGAGCTAGAATCTATGCCAAGGCGTACTAAAGCTGTTTCGGCGGATCATGGTGACACAACACCTTACTTCGACACTTTATGTTGGTTTTTCCTTTAATTTGTCACCCATCTGTATGTTTGAGTGTGTTTGCATGCATGTGTGTGCTACTGTGACATTGACTGTGCAACCTGACACACTGTGCTGATTGAATTGTTTTTGTACTTGTTCACTTGGTTTCCACAGTTTCTGAGTTGAAAAATAATGCCTAACTTCTATGAATATATATAGTTTCCATAAATGGAGTAAAAAGATTATTTTCAAGATCATCGACTTAAAAACTCTGATTTCTATATAAAACTCTTTGTGTATAAGAACATGACACTTAAAACAATAAGGTAACCCTCATATTATGTTCACGTTTATTCACGTTCAAATTCACAGCAAAAGTTTAAACGGACACAAAACTATTGTAATAGAAAAATCTTTTCTGTGTGTCACCCAATTGACTAGCCTTTTATCTCTAAATATAAAAAAGTCTGTTTTGAAACATCTAATTTTAGAGTTAAAGTTTGTGAAGTTTAGAACCTGTATGAGAAAATGCCACCAGAATTACCCACAAAAAAATCTGAGATAAAAACTAAAAAAGGTTGTATATTTTTTTACATTTTATACATCTACCCAACAAATGACCCCACACAACAGCTTGGTATACAAAGTTGGGACAGGATTTATGAAAATAGAACATTATGTTTATTGTGTGGTTACTATTTAATCGCAAGAAATAAGGAAAAATCATAGTGTCAAGATGAAAAAATAAGGTTAAGTGGTTTTTACGAGACAAACATTGAATCGGGTCAAATTGACCCGGAACCCAATATGAGGGTTAAATAAGAAAAGGTCTGATTGACATTAGAAAAAATACATTAAGCCCAGGCCATATCCAAATTATTAGAACATAGATAGTCTGCCATGTGAGACTGAAGCATTAAAAAAAACGTCTTAGAACGTTACTGAGAAAAGACTACATCAAAATTACATTTAACAAATTAAATGATTGCTTCAAAAACAACGAGTCAGATCAGCAGAGCAGTCTTGTTTTTAATGCCGGACTCAATATTTGACACTGTGAATCTTGGAAACTGCAACAGCAGTCAGCAGATGTTCTACAACCTGATAGTAAAACAAATAACTAAATAAATAAATATGTACTGAAAACATTCTAAAACTGTCTTGTCTGCTATTCCATTCTACTTTAAAATGCTGAAACAGGAACCGTCAGAGAACAAATATGTTCTGTTTCTAGGCAACCCGCACTGCAAACAAAACATGGAAGCTGGTTATAAATAAGCCCTCTTGTTCTTCACACCTTTAAGACACGAAACTCCAAACAGGTAACCAAGTCAACAGATTTATAACGCTGCATCTAATACCAGGATAAGCATTCAATGTCAACGTGACACTAACCAGTAATCATCCTGGATGTCACGTGACCGTCGTGTGAAAAATTTCAACTAACACCACAGCCGTAAGGGACCAAGTTATCCCCAGCAGGGGTGTATGATCACCTGGACAGTCACACTAGTCCAGTCCCCATCTGCAGGACACCAGTACTCACCCCCAAGCCCCCACCACCCCCCTCGCTCTAAATCCAAACCCCTGATTACACACCCTTCCAGGATAAGGGGAGACAGTTAATCATAACTCTCCTTAGTGTCAAAGTTAAGCATAGCCTGCATTAGCATGCTAAAGGGCCCCTGGCCCATTGTAGGGTGGTGGGTGGTGGGGGATGTTTGTCTCTTGGGGCAATTACTGTCCCTGCTAAGTCTTTTTATCCCCTTTCAGGAGTGAGGGTGATTAGGAGAGGAAAGTTTAGATTTCCTGAACTTGATGTGGAAACGCAGCAGTGACAGACGCATCCAAGGGCTCAATCCACATTGAAGTGTGTGACCATGGGGGGGTGGGGGCAGGAATGGGGGGAAGTGGCTGTTCCCGGTTTCAGGCCAGTATCCCCCAGCACTGACCTGCCCAGAGGCAGACAATGCTACAGTTCTCCCTTCACTAATAAAACAGCATTAAAATACAATACAACTCCTGCAATAGAAACCAAGCTCACTGTACCATTTGTATTCTATACAACTACCAAGGGTGAAGACTGTCTCACGTCAGAGGACAGTGACTACAGGATGAGTTACCGGTCAGATTAAAGGCAACACCTCTTCATAGGTTTTTTTTTATTATTTACTTGAATAATGGACACCCTTGTCCAGAACAACCAACACATAGGCCTAGTTTTTTTTTCTCACAGGGCGATATTTACTTAGGTGATTCGGGTTAAGTACTAACAAACATAAGCATGACAGCACTGCCTCACATGAAACCTATGACCTTATGGATATGAATCTGTTTCCTAACCACTGTTTCACACGCCCAAGGAAACAAAAGGGACAGGAAAAGAAAAAGAAGAAGGAGATTCGACAATAGTATATCACACGTTGTACCTTTTTCAGGTTTTGCAAATAGAATAATAAAGTAAACTTGCCTATATAAAATGCATACAGGAAGTCAGGAGTGCTGGTTCCAGTGTGGTTAAGGAACCGGATTTCAATGGGAAAAAAATTTTAAATTAATATCTTAGATGGTATGCTTGAGAGGGGGCACTTTTAACCTGAATCACTCCAGTAAAAGTCTAGCCCTTTAAATGGGGAAGTTTATGTGAATACAAAAAGGCACCTTTACCTGGATAACTTCAATTTTGATACATTAAAAAAAAAAAATTATAGTTAAGGTGGGAGAGCAGTAGGACTGGGTGTTGTGTGTCTGGAAGGTTCTGATGAATTCTCGGCGGGGTGGAGCAGACTCTGTTCCTATTTGTCTTGCAGGCTGTCATTTTCAAATCATTGCAGTTTGCACATCATCAAAGGGGCTGCTGCAGGGAAAGCCAAACTGGTGATGCTGCCATCAGAGTGGAATGTACTGAAGCCCTGATGCCCTATAAACACCCCACATGAGAGGTTTATATGCCCGAGACATCGTGTTCCTCTTTCTCAGTCTACCTCACGGTGTGGGAATTCTGTGCATATATGTGTGCCTGAGATATATATATATATATATATATATATATACAGAGAGAGAAAGATGGAGAGATACATTGAGAAAGAGTCTGTCTGTGTGTGTGTGTGTGTGTGTGTGTGTGTGTGTGTGTGTGTGTGTGTGTGTGTGTGTGTGTGTTTCCTGTTCCCAGAGTTGATTCATCCAGCTCTCCTTGTTTACTTATTTAGGCCAGAGAAGCCCTTTGGAAAATATGCTTATAACTGTCTCTTTGTAAAGCACCAACCCTCTGTAATATTTCACACCAGGGTGAGTGTATGCTGCAGCTGAGCTGGACAGAGCTAGCAACCCTTAACCCTTAGCCCGCCATGAGAGAGGTAAAACTGAGGGCCAAGAAACATTCAACCTAAAAATAAGACCATCAGGCTTGTGTATAACTAGCATTTACTTGCCTTTTCGCTGATTGAACACTGTACCCTGAAGTATATACAGTGAAGTGATAATTGATCAAGGGGGGTAGAGGTGTAGGGCATGGTGTGTGTGTGTGTGTGTGTGTGTGTGTGTGTGTGTGTTCTGAAAAGCTCATCTGCTTTTTGGCCTATACAGTAGAGCTATAAAAAGAGGGGTGAAGAAAAGAACTCACAGTCCACTGCTCTCAACAAATCCTCAGCACGCGCACACTCACTCTATGGTTGCTCAAACTCAGATCCCATAAGCAAAAGGTCCGTAAAAATCCTATATAAATCACATATGCCATATACAAAACTTATAAAATAAATATGTGGCAGAGAACTAGCATAATAAGAAAGAAACTCCAGCACCCTGCTATAATGCTCCCAAGTGGTAGTTTTATTATCTAGTGACATTCGTGAGCAGACAACGTTTCGACGAAGACCGATTTGGTCGAAACGTTGTCTGCTCACGTATTTAGCTAGATAATAAAATGACCACTTGGGAGCATTATAGCAGTGTGCTGGAGTTTCTTTCTTATTCTGCATTATTCTTATTCTACCCAGCACCTGCGCTGAAATTGTGGATGTGCGTATTCTTATTCTTTAATCAGAGAACTAGCATATGCATTTCATACTAAAAATGAAATAGTTTCCTGACAAACATGGTACTCCCAATTGAGAGATTGTATAAAAATTGTATACAAATATATAATATAATACTAATCAACATATATCAATTTTATAAAACTTTGCGAGTATGATCATATATAATTTTTACAGACCTTTTTCATATCAGATAGATACACATATGTTCTAGAAAGCAGAAAAGCCGCTCTCCAGGTAAAAAAAACTAAACAAACAACATGGTTCTTCCATTTCTGCATATGTTGGCCATGTTTCAGAATTTAATTCGCGAGAAATTATGGCAAAACGACAACGTATAAAAAATAAGAAGAGTCTGGAACCCTTTATAATTCATTATCAGATCCTCTCCACAAAAGGCACGTGACCAAAAAGAATACACTGAAATATTAATTAGCCAATAATTTTGATGAACATACTGTACTGTAGGCTATATAGTTAAATATAGCCTAGGCTACCCTAAAAAAAAATCTAATGGGCCTATATTATGAACTAATTCATTACAGAAGGTGAAATTACAGCATCTTGTCGCTGTAATTTATTTCAAAATAGCAATCTGTTCTTATTGATAGTTAGGAAAGGGGAAATATATTGTTAGCGGAAAGGGTCGGCCCATTCAACTCCCAACTCGCGACGGTCAACACCTCAGCTGGGACAGGAACACAAGAGGCGTCAATCGCCCCAGTTAGCTAATGGCCAACCTCCCCAAAACACAAGATTTCTCACGTGTGTATTTGGGATAAGTAATATGCACAAACACACAACTGTGTTCAAAGGCTCCCCCTTCTTTCATCTCTGAGCATTGAGATAGAGGAAAAATAGGCTACATATAACACATATTTTTTTAATTAATAAATTATTGATGATTTTATTTTGGTTGTTTGAATCGTGTTGATGTAGACCGAACTGTTGCATGCAAGTTATTCATATTCATCAACTCGTTTATTTGTGCAAAACGAAACTTGTAAGTGAAAAAAAATGGCATGAAAACTATAATTTATGCTCTACAGCAGTGATCTATACCAAATACCCAAATACCTGTAATGTAATCTAAAATAATTGCAAAATATGTTGCAAAATAATGTTGACGAAAATAAATCAGTGGCTGATGGTAAAATCTGTGTAATATCTCGTCATCAAATCATCCTGAAATAATAACTGGATTCATAGGTTGTCATGCTGTAATAAACGGGAATACAAAATCCAATTTCTTTCAGTTCAAAAGACTGTAGACGCCCAAAATGGGAGGAGTCCATACCAACATGCCACACCCACTATCAACACGTAGCTTTTGGTGGGCTTTTAAACGCGCGGCCTTCCAAAAGGCCTCATTGAACCTTTCACTATCCCTGGGGGATTAGCAGAAAACGGATTGTATTGCGCGTTCTTTCGACGATTTTGATTCTTGAGCCCATCAGGAGACATGAGTTCCTCAAACTCTAACCAGCGTCTAGATCATCTCCTGAGTGCCGTCGAGAGCGAGTTTCAGAAGGGCAGTGAGAAAGGAGATGCTTCCGAGCGGGATATTAAACTCGGACTGGAAGATGCAGAGTTGTGGACCAAGTTTAAGGAGCTCACCAACGAAATGATCGTCACCAAGACTGGCAGGTCTGTGCCGTTATAAATATATACGGTTGCTTTAATTAAAATATCCCCTAGCCTGCAGAGTATTTGTGATAGTACAATTAAAATGGCTATTTGGACTAGGCTAGCATAGTAGGCTATGCTAGCGTAGTAGGCTGGCGTGCATTTTACATGGAGGGATTTATAACGTTATTTGTCATGAGCTTATAATAGTGCATAGCCTAATTACACTATTACAATGCATTTAACCATTTAACAATGCAATCAGTGTCGACTTTAAATAAACCTAGAAGAAAAAGTGAGAACAAATGTTTACTGAACCTACATCCATGATGATTGCAGTTAGTTGATTGTCGTATTCAAAATAGGACGGACTGTGGCGCTAAAGTAGGCTAATAGCAAAAGAAAGAAGAAAAAAACAGCCAGTGGTGAAGACCATAATATGACATAATTTAACACGGGTGACATGTTCGTAGCCGATGTGAATACAGGGAATTTAATACATTATTTTGGCATAACGTTATTTAGTTTAGTTTTGTAGCTTACTGTCACGCTAATCAATAATGGATGTAATATGTTTATACATTTGATTTTCAGGCGCATGTTTCCAGTGCTCAGAGCAAACGTGTCAGGGCTGGACCCAAACGCCATGTACTCAGTCCTTTTGGATTTTGTGGCGGCGGATAACAATCGGTGGAAATATGTAAACGGCGAATGGGTTCCAGGCGGCAAACCCGAGCCTCAGAGCCCCAGTTGCGTCTATATTCACCCGGACTCGCCTAATTTCGGGGCACACTGGATGAAGGCGCCTGTCTCCTTCAGCAAAGTGAAACTATCCAATAAACTCAACGGGGGCGGACAGGTAAGGACGGTTAACAATAGTTTCGTTTTCCTGTCCTTTACTTTTAGTGTTATTGCTGTCAACTCTTATGTTGTAAATGGATCCGAGTTGCCACTTTAAGTGTTAGGCCTATGAAGTTGAGCCCTTAAAGTATGTTCATGTAATATTTGTATTCATAGCATGATAAATGTATATTAATTGCAAAACTATAAACCTATAAAATATTTATACATTAACTTGATTATAGCATAAGAGTGCCATATATAGGAAATATTCAAACAGCAAGATACACTAACCATCTGCAAAGCCCCCACGTTGCATAGGACCCTCAAGTTGCAAAAGACCCCACTTGCTACCCCTCTTTACTAAGAACTATAATGGAACTTCATGCATTGGAAACATTGAAATGGATCCAGCAGGAAAATGACGTTGCAAATTGATTGTGGCTTTTCACACAATTCAAAGTGTTCATACTAATACATTTGGCATATTCATTAAGGTTCACTCAATGAGACAGGGCCTTTCCAATGTTCTATATGTGTGGTATGTTTTTATTAAAACAATTTGCATTTTTTGCAGATTATGTTGAACTCCCTGCATAAGTATGAGCCTCGAATACACATTGTCAAAGTAGGAGGGGTTCAGAAGATGCTCAGCAGTCAATCCTTTCCTGAGACGCAGTTTATTGCTGTCACCGCGTACCAAAACGAGGAGGTAAGGCTCAGCTTCCATATTATGTTCTGTTTATGTCTGAGAACGTGGGTTCTGACTGGAGGGAAATACACGTTGTCTCCAAAAGCTGCTAAATACATGCTAACAAGTACATTATTGTCACTGTCTTTTAGATCACAGCTCTGAAGATCAAGCACAACCCATTTGCAAAAGCCTTCCTTGATGCAAAAGAGAGGTACAGACATTGTATATTAAAAGCAATACGTTTTTAAGTTAACACAGATATTTAATCTCCACCATATTTTGTCTCAAGTGATACAAATCTGGTTGTGATGAATTGCAGGAGTGACCACAAGGACGTTCCGGAGCTTTGTGGGGATAATCAGCAATCTGGATACTCACAGTGTAAGGCATCAGACACCGCATCCACAATACATCTGTCCCACAATGCATCTGTCCCACAGTGTTAATCAGGGATGACATTCCGTTTAGTAAACCTTAGCGTCTATACCTATATAGGACATTTTATGCTCCAGACTGCATAAAGATTGTGTAAATGTGACTGTGTGCACTATGTAGTGTCTGTTCAAACGCCATAGCTAGATTTAAAAAAACTATGAGTAGCATTGGGGAGGTGACTCCTCAGCACTGCAGGTGTGGTTAAATAACTATTTAAACCTGTTCACACCTTTGCTAAACTGGATTATAGTGATTGCAGTGAATATCCACCACTGTACTGCTTATTTGACAGTTCCATGTCCCTGCTATACTAACCCCTCTGTTTTCTTGCTGCAGTAGGCGGATGGTTTCTGCCCGGCAACGGTTCCATCTGCCCGAGTAGCAGCCCTCCTCAGTTCAGCGGAGGTGGGGGGCTCTCGTCTGGCTCACACTGTGAAAGATACTCCAGCCTTAGGAGCCATCGGGCGGCACCGTACCCCAGCCACTACACCCACCGCACCTCTGCCACGCGTAAGAGCCTGCTTTACTTGCCACTAGTACTAGGAGAGTAGAGTCTATCAGCCTCCTGTAGTCCCTATGCTGCTTGCGAGTATAGTAATATTATTCATTTATAATGTTGGGACATTGCCTGTTTCTCTGTTGAAATGCATTGTACACATTTGCATCGTAAAGTGCTAGAGTACTCATTAAATGACCTTTTCCATACAATGGCCCAGACAGATGTGTTCCAATGGTTATTGTATTGGATTTGCTTGTTTGTCTCGGCATTTTGTTCTCTAATATGACTTTTGACATGTGTGCAGATAACTACATGGACAGTTCTTCGAGTGGCGTCGCCGCGCACGACGGCTGGTCCACCCTGCAGATCCCTAATTCCAGCGGAATGGCCTCCCTCGCTCACACCGCCAATACCACGCCCACCCCTAGGTTAGCGCTGCTCAGAGTTTTTCTCTTATTATTATCTCTGCGAGATTTATGCCTCCCCTACTGTCTGGTTGATAAACATGTTAGTGTTATTGAAATATGGCTTTTCATTGTCTTCTTCTAGCTTAGCGGCTACAGTAGCATTTGACATGCTAGTCAGTTATACGACTCAAGTTTAATTCAGTTGCATTTTAAGGATATGCGTGATGTTTTGAGTTATTTGCAATGCATGGAAAGGCGCTTTTGGGCTGACCTATCTTTCTCTCGTTCTCCAGCCAGTATCCCAGCTTGTGGTCAGTTACCGGGACTTCCCTGGCTCCTTCAGGGTCCCCGCCCGGCTCCATCGCAGGTGGCCTGACGTCTCAGCTTCTGAGGGGCTCCTCCGTCTCCTACTCCTCTCTCACCTCCCTACCTGCCTCCTCGCCGTCGTCCATGTATGACACAGGCCTGACAGACGTTGGCGGCAGCGACGCCCAGTTCGAGAGCTCCATCGCCAGACTCACGGCTTCCTGGACCCCCGTGGCCCAGAGTTACTGAGCAGTAGTGACATCCCCCAGCCCTCCCTGACACCCACGCTCCCACGCAGAAACACCCCCTAAACTCTATTCTGCAAGAAAATTGACAATCATCTCCCAGGGTTTCTTGGGGCAAGAGGGAGATGTCCTTTGTCCAAAAAAAAACGGAATCTGGAGGATGTCTGATCATAACCAAGAGTGAGGCTTGCCCAATAAAGAATGTCCATTGTGAATTATAAAGTGGACTACTTCTCCCCCCTTGGTGTTTTGGGGTTGGTAGAATGGTCCACCCAGCCATTCTCAGTGAATCACAATTTGAAGGACCAGAAGGAGGTGAAAAATCAGCAATAGCCCACTCTTGTACGAGAACTACGCCAACTGGGCGAAGACGCTGGTGTTCTACGTTCGCCCAGCAGTGCAGACCCAGTAATATTAGTGCAAACCCTCAAGGCTGTATTGCATCAGCAGTGGGGTTCCATTTTGTTTGATATTATCATTCTAAACTAATAAGACACTTGGAGCGATTGTACTGATATGTCTATGTGTATGAATTAACATTCATTTTCATTTAGTTAGAATCATACGTTATTTTGATTGTTAGCCATGTTTGCAGCGTTCAGGCAAAAATGCCTTGTGGCGCTAAACATCAGCTGAAGAGGAGGCACACAGAGTTTACATCTGCATCTCAGCATCTGTTCCTACATCTGTGTGACACTTTGCTGCACTTCATTCACCTTCTGTCTCTCTTTATTGAAAAGCAAACAAAAATCTTTTGTAAATATCTATTTGTTTTCACTGGACCCATTGTAAGCATTATTTATGTAATTTTTAAAATAAATTAAAAGTTTTCTTTTTTTTTCAAATGGAACGTCTGTGCTCTTATTTGCAACACAAGCATAGTTCCTTGTTGGTTAAAATGTACATACTAGGGATCAAAAGCAGCGTGGAGTTTCTTTGCAAAGTTTATAGCATGAAGTACATCATGAAAAATTTCATTTAAATAATAAAGCAATTTTCGGCCAATCGCAAGCAGTCTAGAGAAAAGGGCGGGTCAGTCCCTGCAGCTCAGTGAGTCTTGGGATGCGTTCCAATATTCTTCACTCCCCCACTACCGCTCCTCTCCTACCCGGAAGTATGCAAAACTGCCTGAATGTTTAGAGTACAAGTATTTGCATGTACAGTATACAATGTACCTGACATTGCGGTTTGCGTCGAGACATTAATATGTAACCATTAGTATGTAATTAAGTAATCAGCAACATTAGATTAAAACAAAAGATCAATTTCCAGGGCATGGAGGAGAGGAAGTGGCAGTGGAGGAAAGGAGGGTGCGTTCTTCGAGTATTGGGACGCACCCACGGCCTTTTGTGTACTAATCAGATAGCAGTTACCGTTTCACCACTACAGTTAATACAGAGACAAGGGCAAGCACCTTATTTTTGAAAAATAAAGGAAGGAAAGTGCCATACGCCTCATGTGGGCTCTTGAATTATTTTATAAGTTCTGGATCAGATCATGGTAATGGGCATATTTTATTCTATTGGTCAAACAGCACAAGAGTCATATCTTCACTTGGCTTCATATCGAATAATACAAACATCAGAAGCACCGTCGCCATTAGCATTGACACACAACCCCTGAATTATGGCCCTAATTAAAACTGTAGGCAGGGCCGGAGCTGTAATACTGTGTCCATATAGTGCCTTTCATCTAGAGTGGAGGTGTGTACCAGATAAACCAATAAACTACTCACTGGTGAGGACAGTGTGGATTACAGACAGGAAGAACTTAGCTGGTGTTAGATTTATTGAGAAGAACCCCCTCCATCATGATGAGAACAGCAGCTAAAATATTAAATGAAAAATTATAGCTGTTTTTCACAAGACATAAATATTTAGTAATATTATTTTTATGTTATTTAAAAATGATATTATATGAAATTAAATACAATACATGAAAGCAGATATAAATGAATGTGATGCATATTATAATATATTTTGGATTGCATATTTGCATTTACACGAGTTATATTAATAGGAATAGATCATGTGTTAAATGAACTTCGCACTATGTGGACCAAATCAATTCTTTAATGTGAGTGCATCAAATGAGTAGGTAATATACAGTTTGAAAATGTGCTCAATATATGATAAGATAATTAACGTTAAGCCTGCCAAGTGGTATGCGTCACCTTAGAACTTGGTGACGCATACCACGCACAATTGGACACAGCATCATCCAGGAAGGAAAAGGTGGGCGTGAGTTAAAGGCGTGATATGCTCCTTTGGATTCCAAAGTGTATATTCTTCGTGCGTAATCGATGCACCAAATGGTACAGAGAGGGTAGAAGGGTGTAGGGAGCAAAAATGAAAATGCAACAAGGGACTTTTTGCCGCTAACACCAACTTGTTAAAAACAGCAGGAGGGTGTTGCTCATGTTTGGAATTCCATGTTATGAAAAATAAAGGAAACCATAAACCATAGCCATAAAACATATTATAAATCCATCTGAAAACCTGAAAACAAATTAATGAAATGCCAGCTTTTCCCATTCTGTCACACAAAAAAAAATGTATCGCTTAAATTTTGTTCATTTGTGTCAATTGGGGGTGCCTTGAGTCCAGTGATGAAAAAGATAGTTAATGTAGAGGGAGAAATATCTACCCTGCACGTCTTATTTCTACTGAGACAATCTGCCTATTGCATAACGACCCCTGCGCCGTGGAGCAGTCAGTATTTCTGTTCCATCCTCACAGCCTGGTGAAAGCAAGGAGGAGGACACGGTGTGTGTGCGGGCGTGTGCATCTGCGAAAGTGTGAGACGGTGATGTCATCAGAGGAACGACAGCCCAGGGAGGCGCAGGATGATTGAGCGCTCCACACCGGGGCTCAAATGAAGACTGCAGGCGTAGGCCAATGGGCAGGCAGCAATAAAGCAGAGATGTGAAGCCATATCTACGCTGAACTCAGGAGCGCGAACCCTTGGCATGCCTCTGCAGAGGAGGGTCTGAGAACATTGACCAGGGAGGGTTTGGGGGGGTGTGTGTGTGTGGGGGGGGGGTTTGCTGAAGAAGCACTCTTACACAGACCATCTGCAGTGATTTAAATGTATTACCTCACTCATTCTATAGCATATTACATGCAAATGATGACCATGATGCTCTATGATATTAGTGATAGTGCTATGCCACCTGCTACCCTTCCTGCTTCCCTGTAAGGACAAATTAGTGTGTGTATGTGTGTGTTTGTGTGTGTATGTGTGTGTGTGTGTGTAGTGACACTCCTTAGATACAGCTGGAGCATTTATAAAGGTGGAGTGCACATGCTCATCTTTGCTCAAGTCGTCAACCAGTAAATAAAAGCTGGTGCCTTAAAGAGGTGCATTACCCCAGCTGTGTTGCTAATGGCACCTGGTCAAGCATGCCTTTGTCTGTGAGAGGGGTGGGGCGCTGTCCGGCCTGCTGTCTCTGTTTGTCTCAGTTAATTGAGCTTTGAGGATTAGTTCTGTGGCCCAGCCTCTCCACCCAGAACTGTGTGTGATTCAAATACGCTTTTTAGGGGCTACGGCCTGCCATGTGTGTACGGCCTGCCATGCTTACATAGAAGGCATGTATAATTGCTTAAACAATCCCTCTGGTGGTGGTTGAGGTGAGTGCAGTGTGGCATATTCAACTAATGGACAAGTCCTTGGTGTATTGATGCACCCCACAGTCTGAAATATAATCCTGCTATGTCTGTGTCAAATGTGGCCAGGGATCTGGAAGAGTTGTGCATAATTGACCAAAGAGCTACGAGGGAGGGAGAATTTTGCTTGGTTTTATTACAAAGTAATTATCTTCTGTGAGTAGAGATATAAATACAGATCCTAAATGGTTGAAACAAAGTAAAGTTGCTGCCATATCCTGCCTGATGCCCTACCACAGTGGTAGGCAACACTGGTCCTGGAGTTCCAGAGAAGTTCCTGGTTTTTGCTCCATCCACACCTGTACCTACCTACATAATCTGATTAATTATCAGGCTTAATAAATGTAGGTGACCATGCACTGGAAGCACTCATGGTTTCATAATCAGGCTCCGACTCTCAATAATCCATTAAGTTCTTGCAGTGAAGCTTGGATGGAACAAAAACAGAAATATCACTGGCACTCCAAGACCAGGGTTGCCTACCCCTCTAGCCTACCCTTATACAAGAGTCAGAATGCTCGTGCAGGAGAGCAGGGATGTTTAGGAACACCTTTGGGTGATTACATATGATAACACATTGTTCCCTACTGTAAGGCAGATAACCGTATCCTTTACGAATCATACGATCATAGTGAAGGCAGAAAGCCTAAAGTGTGCTGGAGCCTGGGAGAGAGCAGCAGAGTCAGAGAGCTCTCTGTGGCCCGGTGAAGTACCCCCCCCCCCCCCCCTGCCCTCGGGCCCCTCGGACTGATTTATGGAGAGAAATCAAGACTCTGGGTCTGGAACGGGACAGTGTGTTTGCCCACACTCCCCCCCCCCCACCCACACCCACCCGCCGCTCGCCCCAACCTCATCCTCTGTTCTCTGTGTGGTTTTGCTAATGAAGAAATTTTCTGACCCTGGTGAGACATTGCAGTCAGCTGAGTCCACTACCTGCCTTCCCCCCACTCCCCCCCCCCCACCTCCCGCCCCTTCCAGTCCCACTCCACCCACAACACCCCCCCCCCCCCCACTCCATCTTAGTCTGTCTGACTACGTGTAAATATAGAGACAGTAAATATCAGGCAGAGCGGCACACTGCTCAACTCAGAATCTCAGATGGGATATTTCCATTTGTGCAGATAGTATTGTATACCCTGTGATCCCAAGGCCTCGGAGCAAGGGTGACAGGTATACATGACACAAGCCCTCATCTTACGGACATTGTAAAATAATGGAATGGGTTCTTGAATTGTAATATAACTTTGCTCAGTGTTAACTTCAGCATTATACAGTTTTATAACATTATACATGCATTTTTAATATCCAATATATTAATCCTGCTGAAAATTGCCACCCTCTTACAACGCTAAGGGAACACTGGCCTACACAACTGTAAAAAAGGAAAGTTCCACCTTGTGGATAAGTAATGTAATTGCAGTCTTTTTTCCAGACATACAGGTGCAGCTCAAAAAATTTGAATATCGTGAAAAAGTTCAATATTTTTTGTCACTCATTTCAGAAAGTGAAACTCATATATTATATAGATTCATTACACATATAGTGAAATATTTCAAGCCTTGATTTCTTGTAATTTTGATGATTATGGCTTACAGCTCATGTAAACCCAAATTCAGTGTCTCAGAAAATTAGAATATTGTGAAAAGGTTTAATATTGGAAACTCATGGTGTCACACTCTAATCAGCTAATTAACTCAAAACACCTGCAAAGGTTTCCTGAGCCTTTAAATGGCCTCTCAGTCTGGTTCAGTAGGCTACACAATCATGGGGAAGACTGCTGACTTGACAGATGTCATTGACACCCTCCACAAGGAGGGTAAGCCACAAAAGGTCATTGCTAAAGAAGCTGGTTGTTCACAGAGTGCTGTATCCAAGCATATTCATAGAAAGTTGACTGGAAGGAAAAAGTGTGGTAGAAAAAGGTGCACAAGCAACAGGGATAACCGCAGCCTTGAGAGGATTGTCAAGCAAAATCCATTCAAGAATTTGGGGGAGCTTCACAAGGAGTGGACTGAGGCTGGAGTCAGTGCATCAAGAGCCACCACGCACAGACGAATCCAGGACATGGGCTACAAATGTCGCATTCCTCGTGTCAGGCCACTCCTGAACCAGAGACAATGTCAGAAGCGTCTTACCTGGGCTAAGGAGAAAAAAAACTTGACTGTTGCTCAGTGGTCCAAAGTGCTCTTTTCAGATTAAAGTAAATTTTGCATTTCATTTGGAAATCAAGGTCCCAGAGTCTGGAGGAAGAATGGAGAGGCACAGAATCCACGTTGCTTGAAGTCCAGTGTGAAGTTTCCAGAGTCAGTGATGATTTGGGGTGCTATGTCATCTGCTGGTGTTGGTCCACTGTGTTTTCTGAAGTCCCCAGTCAATGCAGCCATCTACCAGGAAATTTTATTGCACTTCATGCTTCCTTCTGCTGACAAGCTTTATGGAGATGCTGATTTCATTTTGAAAGTTCAAAAGTGCTGAGATATCTACTCAGTACTTGTCCAGCAGGGGGAGGTCATGTTTCTCTCGTATTCCGTTACATACAGTCCGTTGTTCTGCCTCCTTGTGCAGTTCCAATTGCCCCGGAGATACAAATGTTGGCCAGTGACAGTGGAGACGGAGGCACAGAAAAATGAGCATTGCCGAGAACATAAGTTGGTGGAACATAGTTACTCAACTCCTCCTCCACAATACTACTGCTAGGTGTCACATATGTCCAGGATTCCCAGAGCTCTAAGGTCAAAGGTAAAACAAAAAAAGTAGCGGGCATCCTCATCTTCCTGTTTCTATTTCCCCCTCAGAATCGTCAGAATTAATAGTGTATTTACTGTACACAAATCTGTTTTCAGGAAAGCTTAAATACCCGATTTTTCCATACCTACATTACTTGTCAACTGTCCTCAGCACCCACAAGAGGCCTGGGGCCAGGGGTCAAAGGTCAAAGTTTGGTGTGTTGTTTCATAACCATTTTCTTTGGTCAAAAGACACTGAATTATCTTTTAGATCATCCCAGTTGTGAGTTATGAGCTTGTACTTGTATTACTGTTTAAAATGAGGGACCCAATTTCAGAGACAGCCGCACATAACTGTCTTTCCAAATTAAGGCCTTCCTTTAGTTGTAGCAGAGACTTTATAGTAGTGAGCAACATGCACTGGATGTATGAATCTTGAAGGTCAAGGTGACCAGAACATTACTCACTGGACAAATTTGGACAGAAGGTGTCTGTGTTGCCCAAGTCATTTCGAATTTATTCAGTCTTTACTTGGGGATTGATTCTACTAGCTCAACGTTCAACAAAGCTTGGTAGAGCCCGTTTACACTTCCCTCTAGTTCAGTGGTGTCAAACTCATTTTCACCCCGGGCCACATCAGCATTAGGGTTGCCCTCAAAGGGCCGGTTGTAACTGTAAGACTATAAATATAACCATACTTGGGATTTTCGCGGACCTCGATTGTAATTGTTGACGGGGGGGGGGGGGGGTGGAATCAAGAATTGTTGTTGATGGGGGGGGGTTGGGGGGCGTGCAATCGCCTTTTTTTATTTTTTAAATTTATACAAACTTCATTTAACGTTTTATTTAACGTATGTACCGCGGGTGTGCGTCCGCATCTGCATTTGTCTGTTATATCGTAAAAGTAAATCCCCGTTAACCAGCCACGTAGATACACGCGTCAGATACTTAAGTTCTCGCGGGCCGCATAAAATGACGTGGCGGGCCGGATTCCGCGTCAGATAATTAAGTTCTCGCGGGCCGCATAAAATGACGTGGCGGGCCGGATTCCGCGTCAGATAATTAAGTTCTCGCGGGCCACAAAAAATGACGTGGCGGGCCGGATTTGGCCCGCGGGCCGGGAGTTTGACACCTATGCTCTAGTTAAACAGATCACGATCATGCTCTCCAGTCCTGAATGGATTTTCATGCCAGCTTATGACAAACCACCCAACAGCTTGCGTAAGTATAAGGTTTGAATTTGTTTATTTAAAAAAAATTCTGAACATTTATTCACTATTATTCTTTTAAATATCAACATGAACAGGTGCAATAAATGCAGTGAGAGACTTAACAGCTAATGAACTCCTGCCACAATCAACAACAATGAAGATAAACAATCGTAGTTCCACCCGCCCAAACAGGTAAAGTAACAGTGTTGCAGCAGTGTTGGCTTCCATGCTCGTGGTTGTGCAGGAGACGGGATGGAGAGGCATCACTCCGTGGGGGGTACTGCCTACACCGACGCCTCTCAGCTGAACTTGGCTTTGGAAAAGTCCATCTCTGGGTGCTGGGACATGAACCTGAAAAGACAGTTAAACATATCTGTTAGTTCTCTGTGTCTGCATGGGAGAAAATGTCCTTGCCTGTGGGTGTTCAATAAGAAAAGGAAAAGACCATGCACATTTGAGTAAAGGGGTGATTATGCTCTCTCCAGAGAGGGGTTAGAGCCTGATCTAATGGTGGATATCAATCCCCGCCCCAACCCCGCAAAGATCTGCCTACTGCCCTCTCACACAGCAGCAAGACTGAGGAAAGGCAGTGTGAGTGGGTCTATTAATGACGAGTCCACATGAAGAAGTGAGAACAACTGTATTCCATTAATTCCATTATTTCATTGACTCCTTGAGAAATTAGCCACCCTCACTCACAGCTTTTTCAACTATAACTACATAGCAGCTATAAAAATACAATTTGATACACGACTCATATCATATGTCTCACTCAGTAAAATTAATAATGTAATTGTCACCACATTTGATATCATCTTGAGTGCTTATCAACATTAGTATCAATTTGATTGGATTTACTATTCCACTACTACTAATTAATAAAATAACTGTACGGTACACCTTCATGTCAGCGTATGTCAGCGTATGACCAGCGTACTCGACCTATGAGTAACGTACCTCTAGCGTAATTCTAGTGTATTCAGCGTATGCCTAGCGTATGCTTAGCGTATAAACCATACGTCCGAAAACGCACAAAATTTTTAAGCATGCTTAAAAAACTTTTTGTGCCTCGCCGTATGCCAGCGTATGCGACCGTGCTTGAAACGTATACAACCTATGCCTAATGTACCCCTAGCGTATGTCAGCGTATATCAGCGTATGAGTGATATTTTTCATACGCTGGCATACGCTAGTACGATACGCAATAGTGTGACAGGGCCATAAGCTGAGAAAAAGCACAGAAATTATTTAGTGGGCTCTATGCATACATTGGTAGATCTACTTATTAGGGAATGTTCTAGAGCTAATACTGTGCATTGTTACTCTGAAGGAACCACACACTGAACCACTGATGCCCCCTTCCTACAAAACCTGGGATTGACATGGGATATTGAACACAGGTTCAACCAGCGTTTGACCCATTCACACCACACTATGGTCACAGGTAAGTACCGGGTCCGCGCCATTCACACAAGAACCAGGTTCGCAAGATCGTAGTTTACCCTGCCATCACCCTGCTGTTGCTTCCCAGAGACTGGCCTCTGCACGACTCCACCTCTGCCCCTGATGCTTTTTGAGCTACCTGGATTTTCTACCCATCCGCATGCCCGTCTATGGCCCTAGGAATTACCCTGCTCTAATGTTGCCAGCTGTTACCCGCCCACTACTAAAAACTTTGCCAGTTAAATTCGGCTGCCCGTGGCGCTACCTCACGCAACGCTCCGTCACTTAGCGAGTGGGTTTCTACCCGCTCGCTGGATGATGTGGCCCCAGCTTTCAAACTCGGTGAGTTAAGTCCTCAGCTGTTCTCTCTATGTAGGATTTGCTGATGGAGTCGTAGCTTGCTTGTGTGTTACTAAATTCCCTCTGTGGCTTGGTGTTTTTTTAGTAGTGAGTAGCACTATATCTCCATATTCACTGCTATCCATCCTGGGCTCATAATACTGTGTTAAATAGCCGGCTAAGAGTAGGCTACCTTTACTGGCACCCTGAACGGAAACTTGGAACTGTGACTTATCGGCTCCCAAGCCAATTGACCTGTTAGAACAAGAGCTATTTTTACTTATTTTAATGAATTACAATACAAACTATGATACAAATGATATGTGCCATAGATCTACTAAACAGCTCGATTGTAAACCTGCCTTCTGCTCCACCAACGACCTCTCCCACTCCCTTGACTGTAGGCCTATGTCTCAAACTCTCTGGAAATATTTGTCAGATCACCGAATTGTATCCACCTACAGAAATATATGCTACTGAAGTTATTTGTTTGCATTGACCTCCATGCAACTCAGTATGTCTCTGCTAACTCTAATTAAATGTCTCTCTGCATTATCCTTCTGCTTCTGCTTCTCCCTGGTAATGTCCAGTCCAACCCTGGACCTGATGTACAATTTTTAGCCAACCCTGCTATTTTCAGTCCCAGTTTTTATCTGTCTCTGACAAACACGCCCCCTTGAAAAAATTCAGGATTAAAGGAAGAGACAATCTGTGGTTCTCCCAAGACCTTGGCTATTCTCAACGTCATCAAAATTCCCTTTGGGCCAGAGCTCACCAAACTAATTCCCCTACTGATTTGCTGAACTTTCGCACTTCTAGAAATAAAAGTACTTGTCATATTCGGAAATCCAAATCAGAATTCTACCTTAAAACCACTACGGAACACCTAAATGACCCCAAACAATTCTGGAAGATTGTTAAATACTTATCAGCAATAACCTTCCATTTGAGTTTTCACTCGGAACATCTAAGTCTGTCACAAATAAATCTGACATGGTGAATCACTTCAATCAGCACTTTATTGAATCTTGTTCTCTTTTTGAGAGAAATGCATTCTACCAGTCTTCTGTTCACCCTGTGGTAAAAGAAAAAGACAATGGCGCATTTAATTTTAGACCTGTTACCTGTGCTGAGGTGCTCAAGGCCCTGAACGCCATGGATGACGGTAAATCTTCTGGTTCTGACATGCTCGAACCTTGTCTGTCAAAAATGGCAGCTGACATGATTGCAATGCCCCTGACTCACATTTTCAATCTCTCAATCCAAACTAACACGATGCCTTCTATCTGGAAAATGGCTCATGTTCTACCACTGCACAAAGGTGGAGATCCTTCGAACTTGAATAACTACAGACCTATTTCCAAATTACCTGCCCTAGCCAAGATACTTGAGAGCCTCAAACTGCCAGCTGAAACTGTTTTTGTCCGAAAACAACATTTTAAATAAGCACCAATCGGGTTTTAGAGCGGGCCACAGCACTACCTCGCAATCATGAACGTTGTCAATGATGTGACAAATGCCTTGGACAGTAAACTACACTGTGCTTGCCTCTTTGTTGACCTGTCCAAGGCATTTTGATACGGTTCAAACTCTCCGCAATAGACTCTATGATATCAGTATGGAGTTCTGGTGTAGTTGGCTGGTTTAAACATCTTTCAAACAGGATGCAGTGTGTCTTCGTTGATGGTCTGAAATCCAGTTTCTTAAATGTTGAAAATGGTGTTCCTCAGGGCTCGATCCTTGCTCCCATCCTTTTCAGTATTTACATAAACAATCTTGATGATGGTTGTGTACACAAAATAAAATTTCTACGCGGATGACACTGTTTTGTACTCTACTGCCCCCTCGTTAGATCTATCCTCTATCCAAACTCCAGTCTGCTTTTAACATCTTGCAGGATAATTTAACTCAGCTCTGACTTGTGCTGAATGCTGACGAGACCAAGCTTATGGCATTTTCTCGCACAAAGTCCCTTACTCCATCAACTCAGCCCATTACGGCAGCAAATAACACAAACACTGAATATGTTACGAGCTACAAATACCTGGGAGTCTGGCTGGATAAGGACCTAAACTTCAAAGAGCACATCAGTAAACTGACAAAAAAACTCAAGAGTTAAGCTTGGTTTTTCCCCCCCCGAAACAAATCCTGCTTTTCTCAATACACCAGGCAAAGACTGGTTTCCTCCACCTTTATTATTGTGACATTATTTATATGCACGCCCCAGTTTCCACACTCCAGACCTTGATTCCCTCCATCACTCAGCTTTACGTTTTATTACTAACCTCAAACCATTAACTCACCACTGTGTTCTGTATCAGCAATTACACTGGAACACACTAGCCACCAGAAGATTGATAAACTGGTTAATTTTCATTTACAAAGCCATCATTGGTAAATTGGCCTCTTACTTGACCACTCTCCCTCTTACTTTGCACCCTAGTCTTGGAACAATCTCCAGTCAAAGCTCCAGCTTGACCACTTTGTTCCTCCAAGTCATTTCAAACAAAATATTCACAGTCTTATGCAAGATGTGTGCTCCTGTTTCTGATTGAGATTTGTGACTTTGACCTTTTTTTTTTATTTCTTTTTTTTTTTTACTGTTTTGTATCCTACTGTATTGTATGTTTTATGCGTTTACTGTGTAACTTCTGCTGCCATTTCTTGGCCAGGTCTCCCTTGGGATTTTGAATCCCAATGGGACTTCCTGGTAAAATAAAGGCTAAATAAAAATAAAATAAATAAATAAAAACGTAAATTTTTCCCCTGCTAACACAGCTAGTTTGGTAACCAGTGTGTGAATACAATTTAGTTTGCCATCATGCTGGCTTATCCCAGAATGTTAACTCCTGAATCGATGGCCAAAGATGAGCTCCAAATGTTGCGCATGCTTTTATTTAAAAGGTATGACACAAAGGTTTTATTTTTTAGGCTATTTAATATTCACCATTACTCATTTAGCCTACCTGTGACAACTGGGCAATCCTCTGCTATGAATCTAGATGTGAATCTAGCTAGCGAGAATATTTACATGAAAACGGTTTCCATCATTTATATAAAAGTTTGGGAACATTGTTTCTGACAAGATCGAGTATCGGTCAGCTAACCGTGCTGCGTAGAATAACCTGTGTCTCCCCTTTCTCAAGGGCGAAGCAGAGCCGTGGCGAACCCGCAAATACAGGTTTTGTTCGGTGTGAAGGGGGTATAAGGGACCCATCCCAGAAAAACATTCCTGAACCAAAAATGTTAGGCTGATTAAATTACTTTCATTTATCAAGAAGAGGGAACCTGCTCCTTGTGTTTTTAGTGGAGACAACAAGGAAAAACAACAGTATCCAGAGGACAAATGAGATCTGGTAATGTGTATGTTGTAAATCTTACTGTGATGAACATGGATGACCTGAGGTTACCCCGTTACTACAGTCCTTCAAAAACTGGGATGGGAAAACCAGCCCTTTCCCTTGATAAACTCCAGCCGTATCATAGACCACCATGGGCCACCAGCTTTCCCTGTGAATAATGTGTAACAGGCCCTCTGGATAGAATAATCACCTCTTACAAGCTTGAGCAGAGAAAATTACTACGTCACATTGACCACAGCCATAGTGAGCGAGTCTCTGCCAACAGCGGGAAGCGACAGGGACTCTCACAATCATCCCTTAGTCTTGTGATACTGGTCATTACACATTTACACAAGTTCTCTCTCTCTCACACACACACACACACACACACACACACACAAACTCACTTTTGAAGGATGTCTTGTTTCTTCTGCTCCTCAGAGGTGGGTAGACCCATAGACTTCTGCCTCTGATCATACATCATCTTCTCCACCATACTGCGCGTCTCTCCATCCAGGTCGGACAGCTAGAGAAACGGAGGGAGAGCACGGGAAAAAGAATGAGAAGACAAAGAGAGAGCATGAGGGGGAGAAAAAGAGCAAGAACAGACGTGATTCCGATACGAAAAGTGGTGCAATATTAGATAAGACAGCAACAACAAAAGTCTCACAGTTTAAGGTTACCTTGGAGTTCTCTGGACAGATTTTCTTTGTATTGAGTTCAGGATCTGTAGTCATAACCTTGTTCCACCACTCCATTTTGTTTATCTGAAATGGTTGGACGCATGTCATTCTGTCAGTACATTTCACAACATCTGACATAACATCTCACATTAAAAAAAAAAAAAGAAAAGAAAAAAGAAGAGTTGCATCCGATTTCATGAAATGGTGTACCATGAAAATATTTTTCTAAATAACCCCCCCGCCCACCTCCCTTCATCCGTCTCAGTAAAGGGCCTGTCCATCAGAGGAGCTCCTCCGCTCTCCCCCCTACCTTCTCCAGGTGGATGGTGACCACCTTGCCGTCCTCGATGAGCCAAGAGCTCTCCTCCACCTTCACATCGTTGTACAGCTGCCCCTCAATCACCGGGGGGTGCCCCTTCAGCCCCACCTTCAGGGATCGTCTTTGCATTTCCACCACCACGTCCTTCCCCTTCAGGCGGAAGTTCACATCAAAAGGCACCAGCAGCTGTGTGGGGGGGGGGGGGGGGAAGACCATTTTAAACTGCCAGTCATCTGACACACAACAAACTATCTGCTGTATTCATTACAATTGAGGTGATGTTATATCAACACATATAAGATATAAGTTAATTCAAGCAATCACTAATACGTCCTCCCTGAAGAACCACCAGAAAACAATAACTTGGTGAAGAAAGATTTTCCAAGACATTTTCTGTGAACACCTGTAATATATACTAGAGAGGGGAGGAGGGGTCGGGGGACAGAATTTTTCAGACCGGGGAGTAGTTTGGTGTGGAGAAATTGATTGCAATAAAATGTATTGTTTTCCAGGACATTGTTTTGCATTTTAAATTCCAGGTTTTTCAGGTCTCCAGGACATGTAGGAACCCTGAAATTCCAGACTGGCAATAAATAAATCTGTATTTTTTAATAAAAGGTTTCTGACTAAACAAACAGACATACATCCACTTCTGACAGCGTCTGTGTCCATCTGTAGTTGGGCAGGTCAGCTCCATTGCCAGAATTGGGCTTCAGTTTCCCCTTGTCCTTCTCATCCTCTTCACCCTCTGAGTCAGACTGGAGCAGGAATGGTAAAGGGGTCAACAGATCAATACAAGTCCAATACACAGCACAAACCAGATGTGATCTTTTTTATTGTTGTGAAATTGTTAAATAAAGCTGTGAAGCTAATGAGTGTGTTATATCACTGTCACTGTTACACACATGACAGATGTGCAGTACTACAATAAATGAGCACCATAATTACAGATATAGTTCCCTTATTATCATCACCTTAATAACAAACTTGCGAGTTATATGACTTTGCTTGTCACATCAACCCCCAAGCTGGATCAGAATGATTCTTTTTTTTGATTTTCTATGAAAACTGTGTCAACATCTACCTTTAAATTCTGGAAAAACACAACTGGCATATCACAATTGTGATTAAAGGTTTAATCAGATTTCCAACATGCAATATGGATCAGAATTATCCTAACCTTTTTTTATCCAGTTTTTAAAAACCCAATTTTAAGACCCAATGCAACGTAAATTGCAACATCCAATCAGAAAAGCTTTGAAAAACCAGGCCTTCAAGAGCTGAAGATTTGATCTGATTTTTTATGGCTACAAGGTCTCTCACCCCTTTGTCTCCTTTTGCTGCCGATATCTCAGGTATGTCCTTTGGAAGCTCCTCTGTTTTGCCCTCCTGTTTCTTCTGTTTACATGGAGGGGCAGAGCAACAAACAATAGTTAACACTACTACTCAACTTAACAAAGGAGTGTGGCATTGTGAGTAAGGGACCAAACTTCTGGTTTGGAACCAAAGGCTGAATGATCAGTTTCCATGGAGCAGTCTGCTGTTGTAGCCTTGAACAAGGTACTTGCTATAAATATCAAACAGCACTAAATTATATGATTTAAAAGGTTAAAGGGATAGTTGACACCATTTTGAAAAATTTTATGCCGTTTTACTCACCCCCAAAATAGTATGTAAGGCTGTAGTGATGCTGTTCTGGTCTCACCGTTGTAGCTAAAATTGGCTAAACATGAATTGGACCAATGCTAACAACTAGCATCTTGTCATTGGATTTAATTGCCCCCCGGCTAACTTTTGTTTAAATAACCGCCTAAATCCACTGAAATTGTTAAATAAACAAAGGTTTAGTTTGATGGTATGTAGTATAAGTTTGACATGCTGAAATAGCATATGGAAAGTTGCCAGTTGTCCAAAACATTTTTTGTCAACGGTAGACCTACTTTGTGCAGCAGTGTGCTGTTCCTAGGTGGCTGGCGTGAGAGGCGCTTAGTTCTAAGCTTGAAAATGAACATTAATGGAAATAGTTCAAAGAAACATTCTCAACCTGATATCTATTGCAATCTTTTTGACATACACATATAACATAATGACCATTTGGTCAGGGCCAAAAAAACTGACCAAGGGGTCTGAGATTGTGTCGTGAAACAAAGACTGTGACTTCATTCTGAGGCGAAGATAAATGCTGACAAACACACCTTTAGAACTGATGTATGTGTGTACACTACACACTATGAATGAGACCAAAGCCAATCTTTCTGGTCAAGACCAACACCAGAAGCTCAGATCTGTCTTTGGGAGGCCCAGGCTAATATAGGCTACACACCACACCTGATCAATCTCTATTTGTAGCCTCTCTGCCTCCTCGTCTGTCAACTCCCTGATCTTCGGCTCTTCCCCTTGTTCGGCCATCTTCTTCCTCTTCTCCTCCTCCGCCAGCTTAGCCGTCCTCTCTGCTTTCTCCTGCTTCTCCTTCTCCTGTCTGGATATCTTCTCCCTGTGGTCATTCAGGGCCAGCTGGCTGTGGTGAGCAAAGGACTCCTTGACCAGCTGTAAGAGAAGAGAGAAAAAGAGAAGAAGAGAAAAAAAAGAAGAAGAGGTTGAGGGATCAGGGGAAAATGTCTGTTAAAACTGTCTAACTCTACAACACGGGCAACCACACATACACGCACAAACACCTGACCCCACGCCACTTGGTGTTCTTCTGATTGCAGCTCACCTTCTCTGGAGCTCCACCATCTCCACCAGTGAAGAAGTCCGTTTTCCGCCTGAGAAAACTGAAGAAGGTGTTCACCAACTGTAAGAAAACGCAGTTTAAGTACACTCAAAGCTATTGAAGGGAGTACATATTAATGGATAAGCATTGAAACAAGGGATCTGATAGTGATGACAGCTGAGTCTTAGCCCATATGCAGGATCCATGACCACTCCACTCATTTTCTCTAACCCATCCCTGAAAAGAAGGGCCAGGAACTTATGTCAAGATGGGCCAAGCAAAACCTCCACAGGCACTGGAACCACAACTAGAGGATAGATGGATGGATGGATTCAACTAAAAACATGCGTAAATATGATTTAAATCTATATTTAATTGTGACTCTGGAAGGTACAGGTGGGTGACGTTACAAGACGTATTAGAATACACAAAATTTACATAAGGCATCTAGAAAACTACAAATGAAAGTGATTTTGCCAGCGGTATTTATTTTTTTATTAATATGCTCAAAAAAAATCCCAAACATGTTATATTATTTTTTCCACGTTAATTTATTTTTCACGGGACTGTGAAGAGACATAGGGCGTAGCTTCCTAACCTAGTCGTCCACTACTATACTAACGTTCATTCTAAAATAGAGACAGGGCGATATTGTTTAATGGATTGCATGGCTATGTAAATCGCAAGTATAACGTTAGATTGTGGTGGAGTTGGGTTTATATTCGAATGTCGATAGCTATTTAAAGACAAGTAATTTCATGAAAATAATTGCTGTTACTAACCTATGACGGCAGATAATATACCAGTACAGCCTACAGTATGTTTAAGTTTAGATGCTAGCATCACCATGTGAACGGACTAGCCAATTAGCCACCAACTAGCTACATAGCTAGATAGTCAGTTAACGAGCGAACAACAAGGTGGTTAGATTAGTAATGTTTGGGCGCAAAATAGTTGGTTGTCAATCCAGCGTCTCTCGGGTGTACACTAAGAGCGGGATAATACTTTTCAACCCGAAGAATGCCTCGCTAACCAGCGACCTAGCTAGCTGCAGCCCCCATCCCCCATCAAAACCATGATTGTATGTATTACCTCTTGCACTCCTCCTTCGTGTTGTTGTGCCATAACAAGCAGCATCCCATCATACTTTTCTTCATCATCCCCCATGTTTAGATATAATTGATTTTAAAGAATACAAATATAACCGAACTGTTTAATTAAAAAGGACAGTTAAACGTGTAGTCACGCTCTTTCGGGTCTGCGAGGAAGTACTTCCTGGAAACAAGCACCGCCTATGTTTCTATGAGAAGAATAAGAATAAACCAATCGGAAGTGCGGGATTTTTTCATTGACAGGTGTTATAAGCAATGGATTAGCAGTATACAGGGACGAACCGGGACGAACGCAACTGTAATGTATTCCGCGTTTTAAGTATTCTCGGTGGGAAACGAGAGACAACGAAGCAGAATGTTCTGGAAGAATGATTGCTAAGACCTGTTTATGAAGAAGACATTACTTAGCACAGATTTATGTAATTTCTGAATGTGCCTATGTGGGTATTACTGCACGCTTTTATTTGAGATAAATTGTTGTCCAGTTAGAACTTAATTTAAAAGGCTTTATTATCTAAAATGTTTCATGTAGAGAGAGCGTTATTTGTCTCATAGTAAATGCATGAAGCTATTCTAATGTTGAACAATTATCTTGGATGTGGGCATCTTTCAGTTAAATTAAAGAAAAAAGGAATTATGCTACTTAGTCTGGAGCCACTTACTTTTAGCAATGATCAGGCTAATGTTTATATCAAAAGAGAGGCCTAATCATTTGTGATGATGCTTTTTGATGCTTACAAATTTATTTGTGGCCTGTCTTGTAATTGGACACACATCCTTGGATATTTCAGATGATACTATGATCTTATATCATCCTGATTAGATAATCAGTGTGACTGGGGTATTTTGTATGTCTGTGATTGTAGTTCTGTTAAATATATTTTGACTATACATTTCTGAAAGAATAGTCATTCCATGTTGAGCTTTACACCCTTTAAACAGGTACTGTAATATTTTCTATGTTCAGTTATACATCTTTTAATGTACGAGAAGTTTATTTGGAACAAATTCAACTGAGACGAAGTTACTGAACCAACACAAATATTAATACAATGGTGCGAGTACAGTATTAAGCGAACCAAACATAATCCCTCTGAAATTAGAGCTGTATTCAAAGTATTCATAAGGTATTTTATTACCTCTTTTTATATCAATTACTCAGAAATGTTCAATTCCTCTACTCTGCTGACGATGATCCTTCATCCATTCAATCTTGACAAGTTCAAGTTGTCAGGAGCGTAATAGCGCTTTGCATCCCTCTTGTGGCAAGATATAAAATTACACTTGTGGATTCATTAAAAATAATTTCAGCAACCTATAAATGCTTATTTGCTAAGGAATACCGTGCGTGCCAAAACTACATCCAATGCAAACAGGATAGCGACATGTGCACATTTTATTTTACTTTGTTTATTGTTTTTGTATTTTGCTTTCCTTTTTTATGCCTGTATATTGCAATGACCATAATGTCTTCCCATGTGGAAATGAATTATATTTAACTTTTTGATGTTTCTGCGTATATTCATTTTGATGTACTGTATGTCTCAATGGAGCCAATATCTCATTTTATTTCCTTTATTTGGTCAGAACTGATCAAATCAGGTCAGAATCTTGTGGGTACAGGCAGCGTGTGTGCATGAGTATGTGTACTGTATGTGTGTATGTGTTTGAGCATACAAAAAAGTGCATTAGAGCAATACGCCATGTGTCAACTGGACTATTATTATTATTATTATGTTACTGGTGACCTCAGAAGGGACTGCAAAACCATTTGGTGCATTCCTAATTCTGCTTCCCACCATGGTGTCAAATATATGAGGCTTGGGAGCTCAGGACCATGTAAATAGCTACAGCTGAGTTTCTCGTTCATATTAAAACTGCAGATGGGTAAAGAATAAAATAAATATGTAATCATTAACTGCATAAAGTAAAAATTAAAAAATTTGGCAGCATGTAAATATCAATACTTTATGGCCTACAACTCTTTGGTGTGGGGGATTTTGTGAAAGTATTTTTACTTTAAAAAACAAATGATACAAAATCTAAATGTTTCAGGCCTTTTCACAAATATAATTTGGGTTACGTATAAAAATGTGGCGATCTCTTGAATATGAATATCACTCAGGTGCTTAGAAAAGCTCCCAATCCTGAACATCATAGTCCTAATGAAGGTGGGCTGAAAGGGAGCTCATGAAAAATCTCTTTTCTGGTGACAGGTTACATCATGATGCAGGAGAGAAGGAGGAATGAGCTGACAAATAATTTTATATCATTTCATCGTAAATTCACAAACATCCATCTATAAACCACTGAAATGAAACCTGTGAGATACTCATATTCATGCTATTTTGTATATTTTTTGCATACTTACTGCAGTAATTGGGCATTCAATTTTACTCAAGGGTATAACATTAGATGACCTATCTAACAAACTTTAAGATACATGTCCAGTTCCCTTGCAATAACACCATGCTGCTGCCTCACACTCTTGCAATATCCAATTTCAAATTTTCTAAAATGAACAAACCCCATCTGGAAATGGCGATACACATGCTGGGAGTTGCCACTAAATTCTAGAGATTAAGGGCGTGATTTACTAAGACCTTTAGCGGGTGCAAAACCATTTAGCATACACAAAACCAATAACATGAGCGATGATTGGTCCAAAACAAATTCCATGACCATGTCAAAACCTGGGCTGTGTCCGAATCAGAACCCTTCCATATTATTAGGTAGGCTTGTTGAGTACACAGGGTAGAAAAATCATTAAGTAAGCAAAATCTTCTCTAAAACCCCCCTATGATACACTTACTTCCGGGGTTTCGCTGAGTACATTCGGGATCGGGAGCACACTTTTCAAGAAGTACACAAACATTTTGGTCGCATAAATATGACATAAAGCTTCGCTTTAAAAAAATGAGGTGCAGCATCACTGGCGATTTCTTTTGAATACAAGAAAAACAACACGTGACATGACCGTGCAAGGGTGGGACACCTTACGATACTTCCACAGTACGGCTGGAAAATTGTATGGAGGATATATATATATATTTTTTTTTTTTTTTTTTTTTTTTGCATACTGCACGTTTCATTTCACTGGCATGTAAAAATAATTTCAAATGCACATTTGACCTTGGTCTGCTGGTGGGAACCTGCAGTGGTGACCCTGGAGACAGTAGAAACAAATGCATGCCTTGTAAATTAGAACTGATAATTAAGAGTCTTTAATTTTGCCCCATTGGTGCAAATAAACTCCTCATAAACGCTGGACTTTGGAATAATATACTGACTGAGGAACAGCTGGTTTCCAGGAAAACAAGCAATACGATTGTCTCTCATTGTGTAAGAAGTGGTCCAATGCAGGTCAACACAATTAACTCTTAATCAATGTGTTAATTGTATTGATCTTAAATATAAGTGGACATATGGTAATTCACTTGAGTTACATGAGTGACAGTGCCAGACCTGGCCAACAACATTTCCAGACCAGCAAATGTAACAACAAACCAGAAAAATCAAGTCAACTGAGCTAACCAAGAACCAAAATATCAAATAAAAAACATATTGACATATGCAAATGGAATCATCAAGACATGAAAAAAGAAAATAACAAACAACGAACATACAATAATAACCTGAAATAATACAAAAGACAGGAGCATGGGGTGTGGATTTGGAATTAGAGGGAGCCGGGATACAGTCTGAAAATGTTGGAACAATAAGCATCAAAAGGGAATTGAGGCAAACGATTTGATAGACCTACTCTGCATATTTAACCCTGCTGCACAAAATAAAATCAACCGGGGTGATTCACCACCCACCTTTGGTGAGTTCTTTTATTTACTGCCTCGGTTTCTGTAAGCACCTGGGTGTGAATTTAGGACGACTTTCATTTGATGTGGTAATATTTGCACATAGCTCTACGTCCGTAGGCTACTGCAGCAATTCCCACCCTAGAAAGAATCCACTATCATCAGCAGGACTGTTCTATTTGCAACCACAAGATCTCAAATCCGTCTTATTATTAGCAAAAGTTTAAAATAATAAATAATAAAAACCCAACTCTGACTCACTACAGCACTGGCATATCAAATTGTTTAAAAAAAAAAAAAATTCGTTGATACAACAACAACACCGCTGCTTGGAGGTTTAATCAATACAATAAGGTCTACATGAGATGCTTAATATGTAAACAACATCGAATGACTATAGCTGTCTTTATACAGAAATGCAACATCCTTTGTTTGCTGAGGAGAGTTCAAATTGTCCGCAGAATTGCTCTGTGAAATTGCCTAATCATGTCTTCCCGTGTAGGTTGTATATTGACCAATCAAAATGCAGTGCACGAAATTTGAACCTGCTCGTGCGTCACTTCAGAGAAAGGGGATTTTAATGCAGGTTTACTACTGCGTTTGTTTTAGCCTAGCTACGATTCCACCATGGTGGAACCTCGATAGGATTAGCTCACGTTATATAGGTCTGCATTAACCTTACAAGGAATATGTAAGTACAAATCCTCCGAACAACAAGCTAGCATCTTTTATTAATCTGAATGTACTGCAGTGTATTGACGTTACTAGTTTCATTGAAACTATGAGTTGTGCTAGCTAACTGAGAACCACTTTCACTTTAATTTAGGTAGCTAACGTTAGCTAGCAATGTAACTTAGCTAGCTGGCTTGTCGCAGGGGCAGTGAAGTTTCTCTGTGTTAACGTTTCTTATGCTTTTGAAATGCATGAAGTTACCGAAAGACTTCGTGGCTAATACAATTTCCTGATAACTTTAACGTTAGTTAGTGGCAGATATTAATAAAGGATAGCTAAGGTTAGATATGTAAATTAAACTTTAGATGGACAAACTGGCTTGCCCAGTTATTTCGCCAACTTGCATTAAATAACGTTGGCTAGCTAGCAAGTTGGTTGTTAAAGTTAACATTACGTAACGTTATGATAACCTCGGTTTGATTGACTGAGAAGCCGACAACTTGACCAGCTAACGTTAACAATGACGTTTAATTTAGGTAGCTAACAATAACGTTTGCTATGCGAGCCAACTGGCTGATAAGATGGCTAGATTGCTAACCAACTTGCCTCCTTTCCACTCCCTGAAAATGATCTGTTGCCTAGTAGCAGAGGTTAGCCTCAAGCGTCAAGTTAGCGGTAGATGGAGCTTTTTGGGCGGGCGAAAGGGGGTCATTGATTGCACGGGCCTACATTTCAAATTCAGGTTACATCTATTAAATTGAAACCGCACGCGCAACTCAACCACAGCTATGACAACCGCTGTGGAGGTTTCCATGGCAAGACCGTTAACGATAGCTAACTAACGTTATTGAATTCGTTGAACTAGCTTTCATGTTCACATATTCACTGAGCTGATATAAATTGCAATTTTTTTTATTTTAAACTCGTAACTTCCTCACGCCTCCTCCTCCAAACTTTGGTATAAATCTGAGCGGCTAACCTGCTGACTTGTCTAAGGGTTAGCTAACGAGCACGCAAATAAGCTTAACGTATTTACATTACGTTAATGAGTAAAATAACAAACTAGCTTGATAATGTTACCTGATTTGCTTTGTTTTTCTATTAGCCTGTTTATTAAGGCAATATTATACTTGCAGGTAGATACAGATGCTAGATAGCTCGAGTAGCGAAGAATAATTGGAAATAAATGCTGCATACACTTAACATTGGCATACATCTCAACTAAGTTATGCTGTTTATTCACTCCGCAAATAAAAGTTTGAGGAAAACATAACTTTCATTCTGCTGACAAGCTTGTTCTTTTTTGTTCTCCAGTTTCTCCCTTTTCAACGGCATTTGACAGTGGTTCACAGAAGTCGATCTACCTGCAGTCCAGAGGCATGGAGCAAAGAGTCAGTTCTGACGCTGTTTTTCACAGCTTAAAAGACCAGCACCCTGGACTAAGTCATGACAGTGGATATGAAGAATTACTTCACGGCTCGAAAGTGGAGGCATTGGAGACTAAATTTGATACGAGGAAGTCTTTTTCTTTAGATTGTTTGCTTCCAAGTGAGATGTCAAAGGAAAAACTCCCTCAAAACTATGCACTTATTGGTAGCACATCTTCCAACTCCACAACTCCTAAAAAGGATAGACTGAGAGCAAAAGACACACAAAGAAGTCCAAGGAAAGAAACAAAGAAGGAAAATGCATTTTCCTCTGGCTGGTGCGAAACTCCAAAAGCACATAAAAAGGACGCTTCACTGCGAAGACGCCTCCTCATGTCCAGAGCAGCAACAGATGAGAAACTGGGGAACTCAAAGGCATCAGATGGCAGGCTTTGCTCATCTTCTGATGCTCCGAGTCTTGGGGATTATTCAAGTGGAAGTTTTGATTCCCCAGACACCAGGTTGTTTGAAGCCTTGGTCACTAGCACTTTAAAAAACGATGAAGTATTTCTGTCGTGCAGGAAGAGACGTCTTGGGTTCTCCCAGGTAAAAACGTCAACCCTTGAAGATGGGAAGGACAAAGCTCTTCAGCCTTCAGCCTCTGAGGCAGAGGTTACCGAGGTCCTTACAGCCCAGGGAGACCTCAGTGAGAGCATCATCTCCTCCTTCCCACACTACTTGGCCCCGGAGTTGCTTGAGACTCCATGTCAAAGAAAGTTCACATCTTCCACAAAGGAAAACTTCCAAACTCCGGCACGTGATCTTGCTACAAACCTATGCAATGAATTGGGTATTTTGAGCACACCCTCCCTCACGCCAATATCCAAGCTGTACACATCTGCTTCTGAGGACAGTGGCTTCAGCTCTCTGGGTCTAGATAAGTCCCAAGATTCCTCTGTGGAGCATGATGGTTCTTTCCAGGAGTCCCTACAATCAGCCACCAGAGGTAAGGAGACCCAGAGCCTTACAGAGGCCAGGAAGAGGTCCAGATTGGAGCGTCAGCGAAGGCTCTCCACTCTTAAAGAAGGGGGGTCCCAGTCTGAGGAGGACGGCAAGCCTGTGGAGTCTGCGTGCAGCCAGGTCGGGGGGAAGAAGGCTCTCGCCTCAGAGGAAGATGATGAACTCTTTCTGGAGAAAACTCCACTCGGGAGCGCCACCGTGAAGTTTGAGGACCTCTCTCTAACGCCAGCCTTGCAGTTAGTGCATGCCATGTGCCAGCGCAGTGCCAGGAGGTTGCACGAGCAGACCAGCCTGGAGGAGTTGCTGAGTGCTCAGTCTTTCAAGACCACCTTGCCTTTAGCGGGGCTCATAGGGAGGAAGATGGGGCTGGACAAGCTGGATATCCTATCAGAACTGAAGAGTAAGAACTTGAGGCATATCCTGGCCATGATATTAAATTTTCTCCCTTCTGAAGACGTTTACAGGTATGTACAGTTTGCACTGCTGAATGTGGTAATCCTAAATTGGTATACAAATATAGATATTAGTCGGTATCTAACAGCAGATTACTGTAATTTGACATGTATGACATTAATGAGTTTGTTTGTTTTTTGACAGATTTGGCCAGGTTTCTAATCTCTGGGATGAGATAATATTGCAAAATAAAATTAACAATCGAAGGAGAAAATTGTATTTGAAAGATCTGAAGATGGCTCTACAGGTAACTGTTTCCTCAGGAACACTGCTAATCAGATTAAATCTGGGAAGGTATTTTCAAGTCTATATTTTGAACACAGGATATTCACTTAATTCTCTAATATAGAAAATAATACAGATGTATACACTGATTTGTGTGAAGTGATGGCACTTGGCCTTTAAAAAAACCTACGTATGTATCCAGCCTCCTTATTATATTTTGATAATTTCCAGCAATTGTCATTGGTTTTGACACAATATGATGTACGTTTTTTGTATTTATTAGATGCAGTGTGTGCACATGTATTTTTGCTCACTTCTATCCAGAGTGACCTGCAATATAGCTGAAGTGTGCATGCATTTTCCTAACTAATGAGCAGTAGTGAAATACCTGGCTAACAGCATTCCCATACTAGTGAGGAAAGGATGTAACATCACTAAAACACAACTGCAAGTTAACTATGTTAATCAATAATCTAAAGATAAAATAAAAAAGACTACATTATAATAAGCCGTAATTGGTATTGCCGAAGAATGGTTTTCTGCTCGTCTCTGACTTGATGTATTATTTCTCTGGTGACTGCAGCTGGGTGGCGCAGCCCATGTTTCTGATGCAGAGACGAGGTTGAATCTGCAGTGCAGATCTGCTCTGAGGTCTGTCCAGGCCCAGGCCAAGACGCCTGTCACTCGCACCCCTACTTTGGGAAATGGCACTTTCACCCCAGTCCAGCACACGCCACGTTCGGCGAGCAAACGGGACGAGTTCCTCCAGGTGAGCTCGGGATATAATTTGCTCGAAACGGAGACCTCCATTTACGGTTGATTTAATGATCACTGATTGTTCCGTTACAGCCCTGACAGTTTATTTTCCCATACCTATGGCACTTTAGAGAATAGTGAAAACCTTGAAGGTTATTCTATAAAGTTTCTCCCGAGATGCCAAAGTATGTGCTTGTCTCACTGTCTTTAATCTCATTTTAAAGGTTGCAAAAACACTATTCAGCGATGAATGTCTCAAACTGTGCCCGAGGTGCCAGCACCCTGCCAGGTGTCACTCCGTCAAGAGAGAGGGCATATGCAGCCGGGAGGACTGCGGCTTCCAGTTCTGCTCCAGCTGCCTGTGTGCTTACCACGGGTCCAAAGAGTGTGGCAGCTGGTCTGCCAAGCGGCGTAGCAAGAAGGAGGTGCTGCCAGGAAGTGCCCAGAGCAAGCGCAACCTCAGGAGACTGTAAATGTGTGCGTGTGTGTGTGTGTGAGAGGGAGAGCTTGAGCGCGCGTGTGTGTGGATTTATGACTTTCTACCATTTTTACTGTTGGGCCTTTATATGTTTTAAATTATGGATCAGGGAAATATGTTTGCAGTGGGAGCTCCACCAATCATTGACCGTAAATTAGCTGTGAATGCTCTTACTCTTGCTAGATGTACAGAATGTGTTTCTCTGCATGAGTTGTACATATTGTTTTAAAGTTTTACCTGTATAGCCAGTTTTATGTATTCTTTCAATAAAGTTTGTTTTTACACATGGTTTCTCCTTTCTGGTTTCATCACAATATGCTTCTCCAGATTAATATGCGTACATTATTGTGTTTAGAGTATATTAACAAGCATCTTTATTAAGCAATGGTATCTGTGTATATATTACTGTATGCCTAGAGTACAGCTGTGAGGCGTACAGAATTACGTTTTTTTTTTTTTTTTAAATGTATAAGAAAGATGTCGATGGTCGTTCACGAATGCTTAACGGTATGTGCGTATTATTTCGACCAGTAATTGATAAGTTTGTAATAACGAAGTATCAGAAACTGACAAACATTGTAAATAAACCACCAGAACGACGATACTTCTACTTCATGCAAGCCGTATTTTTGGAGAGACGAACGCCCTGATCATTGAATGCTCTTATTGGCGTTTACAGTGTCCAGTGGGAAGATTCTGTTTAATCTCCCGTCCAACCAGGATCATGCTGGATGGAAACGGTCGTCCTTTTAGAGCAGCACGTTCGTTGGAGCTCGGCATACACAATGCCAGCCTTGCCAGATTGCCATAGCCTACTATGAAATGAGAGTGAACGCGAAACATAATTAGATTTTAAAAGATTTTATTTTCATTAAAAAAACATTGAGCGCTGTTTTCCGGAATGGAGCAGTCGGCGTCTAGAAGGTGAGCAATTGCTGAAGTCGGTCTCAGCTAGGCTGAATGCTATGTAGAAGTTGTCTGGCTAGCTACTGCGCAGAACTGTTTCACGCGAGTTGGCAACGTTGTTGGGCTTTTATTCTATTGATCATGACTTGTGTGCTAATTATTTAATTATTAGGGTGGTGCCCGCGTTGCCATGGCAAATTCTGGCATGTTCCAGACTGTCAGTCAGGATTGCGGGTTTTTTGTGTGTTCTGTACTGTGTCCACTGAGTGCTGTCCATGTAGTCCCAAACGGAATGCCGTGGTTTCCCATAGATGTATCATTTGTTGCGTTTAAATACGACGTATCAGTGTTCTATAACATCTACATAGTTTTGACTGGTAACAACTGCACCAGCCAATTCTTAAAATGTTTTACTATGTGGTAATGTAGGCTAGTTTGTAGGGATAGTACGTATCCATTGTCCAAGGAAATCAGCACTAAAGGACGATCACACTGAAAACAGTTTGAGGCATCAGATATATTTATTGGGCTCTTTCAAAGACTTTGCCACATCAGTCCAGCAATCTGATATATTTCTGTTTATACCGTCCATATTATCGGTAGAATCAGGACTTTGCTTCAGTAACAACGTTCCCAGTTGAAGCCATTCAGTTATGGATTGTGGAAGTGCATTTCCTCGTACACCAGAACCCTTCCAACACTTCCTGTTCTGACTATTCCCGTGACCCCTTAGTACAATTTGTAGAGGGTTTTGTAGAAATACACTGCTCAACGAAATTAAGGGAACACTTAATCAACACAGTATAACACCAAGTCAATTAAACTTCTGAGATATCGATCTGTCCAGCTAGGAAGCGTAAACGATTGTGAATCAATTTAATCTGCTTTGGTGCAAATGAAAGTGACAACAGATGGACAGGAGAGGCAACAGCAAGACAACCCCCAAAAAGTAAATGGTTTTGCAGGTGGTGGCCACAGACCATTTCTCTCTCCTTATCCTTCCTGACTGATTTTTCTCTAGTTTTGCATTTTTCCAGTGCCCTTGTCACTACTGGTAGCATGAGGCGGTACCTGGAGACGCCGTGGCGAATGTTATGCTGCCTGCAACATCATCCAGCATGACCGGTTTGGTTTAATTGACTTGGTGTTATACTGTGATGATTAAGTGTTCCCTTAATCTTTTTGAGCAGTGTATATTATGGCCAGACTCATTATTACATATGATGTCTTAATAGTAATCTTTTTTTTCTTTCTTTTTTACAGCAAGTTGAAAAAGCTGAGTGAAGACAGTCTAACAAAGCAACCAGAAGAGGTGTTTGATGTTCTTGAGAAACTGGGTGAAGGGTAAGAGTGGCTACTTCAGAAAAACTACTCGTAGAAGACTTAGCAACACACATACACCTGCAACAAGAAGGCAAAACAATTGAAAAATGTGTGTGTGTGGAATGCATTTCTATGTGTTACAAAGATACTTTCTAGTGTGCTGCACAGAATTGCACAAGTTACTTTAGGAATTCTGTTCTTGTGCAGGTCCTATGGCAGTGTGTACAAAGCTATACACAAAGAGAGTGGCCAGGTGGTGGCTATTAAACAAGTTCCTGTGGAGTCTGACCTCCAGGAGATTATCAAAGAGATATCCATCATGCAACAATGCGACAGGTATGTGCGGAAGGAAACCTTAGTGTTATGGTACACTTGTATCTGTGTTTACATGCAGACACGGTTTTTACATTTTGGCTCACTTTTGAACTTGTTTTATTTCTCCCTTGTGTGTACCTAGCCCCTATGTGGTGAAATACTATGGCAGTTATTTTAAGAATACAGACCTCTGGATAGTGATGGAATACTGTGGAGCAGGCTCTGTGTCTGATATCATCAGGCTACGGAACAAAACTGTGAGTGCATTATGGGTCAATTAGGTTGTGTATAGTGACTTTTTAGGCCTAATTTCTATGCCCCCATTATGGCTTTGGTTAGATGCAACCAACCAGTCTCTTCTGAACGTACTGAGGCCGTGAATATTCATCCTCTGTTTGCGTGATTGTGCGAATGTGTGTGTGTGTGTGTGTGTGTGTGAGTGTCTGTGTTAGGGGGAGTTTATGTGTTAACAACCAAATTAAACAGCTATGAATGATCCTCAGGGCCCTCTGCCTAGTGCGACTCAGAACTTATGTGGCCTTGGAAGCAAGAATACATTTTTCGTCCTTTTAGCTGTTTCCTGACCATATGGTGTAACATTCTATTACACTTGACCAGTCCTTCTTTTTAACCTCCTAACATGTCTGCCATTTTCTTGTAGTCATTTCTGCTGAAGCCACATTTCTGTGTGCACATTCATGCGCTTTGGTGAGGCAGAAACAGGCCCTCTAAAGTGCATTGCAAAAAAACGAACTGTCTTAACAAGCATTTAAATCTCATATTTAGACTTCTTAATCTTAATTCTGTTACTTTTTTGCAAAATAAAACAAACTATCTTCCAGTGGGGTGAGGTATTTTTACTCATTTCAAGATTTGCCAGTGGGGTATGATAATTTCACTTGTCAAGTAAAAAGTAACTTAAAACAAGCAAAAATGATTTTAAGTCTCATTACAAGACTAAAACACTTGTTAAGACTGCATTTTTTGCAGTGTGGCGTGGAAGAGGCCCTTCCAAGCACTCCGGATGTTCTCCCTGGGTCTAGAGGGAGAGGCCAGGGGCTCAGTATCAGTCCCAGGCCTTCTACCATGGTTTGCCAAGATTATTATGGACGTGCTATTAAAAACTAATGACACTGACGTTAATACATATTGTTTTAACCCTGTGCTCGAGTTGTGGCCAGATTTCTCATTTGACTGTATGGAAAATGCTTTTTGCAAAGGAGGTTAATTTGTTTAGTTTATTTGCCGAACCTCATATTTAAAACCTCCAAAACAAGACCGTGTGCTGTTGATTTCGCTCACTTTCCTTCATTAGTAAACAAGTCGCTGCAAAGATCTTTATCGCTGTACACTTTTGAAGGAACATCCAGAGCCCTGGTTTCTGGTCAGTAGTCAAGAATAAATTTAAATAGTCATCTCCATAATCAGAAAATGTTAGGCAGAAAATGTTTTAATCGTGGCAGTATTGCCAATGGTGTGTTGCCTGTTCTGTGCCCAGGTAGGACACTGTTTTGCAGAATTAATGGAAAAGATTAGTAGGAGAATCTCCATAGCTGTCTTCTGTTGACTTTTTCCAGTACCTTGTGTTAGCAAAGGACAGCCAAATTTTAACATGCAGCTACACACCTGGTGGGAGAAAGAAAGAAGGGGTACAGTCTTATGGGGCGCTATGGCCCTTTCCAGACCACCTTCAGACAACAATGTAGCCAAAATACTGTGTTCTATGGACAAGCTTGTCAGGAAGGAGAGATATTATTTTGTTGTGAAGATATAAACAGGACAGTAAGGAAGGGGTTGTGTACATTAAAATGCAGAAGTATTGCTCTTTAATAATAGGGATATTGCCGATACCTTAAAGCTACTTTGTTGTGTGCTTTACCAGAGAAAAGTTCGCCAGTATGGCTACAACCATGTCCAATATACAAGATATTTAGAGCAGCACTACTGAACTCCAGATTCTGGGCTGCAGTGTCGGCAGGTATTTACTCCAACAACCATGCACTACACCACCAGGTTTCACTAATTATTTTACCTTCTTGGTTTGGGAAATACGCTCATTAATGAAACCAGGTGGTGTAGTGCATTGTTGGAGTAAATACCTGCAGACACTGTGGCCCGCAGGACCTGAAGTTGTGTAGCCCTGATATAGAGGAGATAAAGATAAATTAAAAATTATTAAGACCTAACACAAATAAGGTGGCACACCCTGATGGCATATGTCCAAGCGTATTCAAAGAACTAGGGGCGATCATATACAGTATAAAGCAATGGAATACCAGGTGACTGGAAGTAAATAGTGTATTACCAATATATCAAAAACCAATCTGGGAAACTACAGGCCTGCTACTTTAAACTGCCATCTAATGTAAAATGCTGCAATTTGTCATTATGGTCAAGTAGGAAAACCTCCAAGGGATAGCCAACATGGTTTTTTGCAGGAAACAGTCCTGCCTAAGAAATCTCCGGGTCCTCGTGGAAGTTGTTACGAGTTCAATTAGGCTTATGATATATATTTCAACTTCTGTAAAGCACTTGATAACGTACCAATGTGAGACTCGTTCAAAGTAGAACCGCCAGGCAAGAGTGCATTATAAATTGGCTGCAGAGTAGAGTTGAGTAATTGTCGGATGGATCTCATCTGAGCAAAGTACTGTGGGAAGTGTAGTCCGCAGATCAGTGCTGGAACCTCAGCTTTACCTCATTTGTATAAATGATCTTGATAGGGACATTAGTAGCAAATTGGTGACATTTGCAGATGATTTAAAAACTTGAGGCTTCAGCAATCGGTTTGGAATGTACTGACGCTATCCCATAATTATCAAACAGAATCCAGGCATGCGACATTCAATATGTGTGTAGTTCACAAAGTTCTGCATTGGTAATGTAGTAGAGGCAGATACCTTTGGGGGTACTGAAGTTTGATGCAGTGATGGATACTCTCTAGTAGTATTTTGTAGGTTAATGGTGAGCATTTATATTCTCGCCTTCTCACACAGCTCACTGAGGACGAGATTGCGACGATCCTCAAGTCAACTTTGAAGGGCCTGGAGTATCTACATTTTATGAGGAAAATCCACAGAGACATCAAAGCTGGGAACATCCTTCTTAACACGGAAGGCCATGCGAAGCTGGCAGATTTTGGAGTGGCAGGGCAGCTCACGGTGAGTTTGTACCGAATCGGTTTCTTCAAACCAAGTGTCAGTATAACACAATGGATATGCATGATCTTGCTGGGTTTTAAGGATTCATTGAGTGGGATTGTTGCATTGCGCATGACTCTATTGCTAAACATGTTTTGCAGAAGTGAGTGTAGGGATCTTTTCATATGACTGCAGTATAAACATTTACAGGGTTAGCAATTAACACTTAAAAGCAGACCTTGGTTTCGCAGCCACCGATGGAAGACTTACTCCTAAAAAAGCAACATGCATAATAAACTGATGGCACTGTGCTTTGCGGATTAGCAGCGGTCAAGATTAACCCATTCGGTCTCTTACACTGCCTTTCTCTCGAACCCTCTGAAGGACACCATGGCCAAACGCAACACCGTGATCGGCACACCCTTCTGGATGGCCCCGGAGGTCATTCAGGAGATTGGGTACAACTGTGTGGCAGATATATGGTCCCTGGGCATCACCTCCGTAGAGATGGCAGAGGGGAAGCCCCCTTATGCCGACATACATCCCATGAGGGTGAGTCCCACACTGGGCCCTGCTTTCACCCAAATCCCTGAGGATACTCGTACAGGCCCAGGCCTATAGATCGTATTCAGACACTTTAATGCAAGGCTGAAAACCCCCACACAGAGGAGTATCAGCACTGGCCAACGGATGCAGAAAGGCACTTTATTTGGTTTCGCTAAATAATAGCTGTGTCTGAAATTCAGTTATATAGTAGAAATAGTGTCTATATCTTGTTTTTTCTGTCCTCTGTAACTCCTGCTGTGCAGCTGAAAAGCTCGTAAGCTCCTCTCTCTTGGCTTCTCTTGAAGTAAACACTAAAGATTTATTGCACTTTCCAAATTCCTCTTGCCAAAAGATACTGGCAGTGCTTTCTTAACCTTGAGAATTGATCTGTGTTGTTTAGAGTGGAAAGCCAGCCTAATGGAATTTATTTTTGTTAAATTGTGTGCTTGGTGTTGGACTAATGTTATTAGCGCATTAAACTTTACATCTTTGGACTAATAAGTCTCATTATGCATTATGTTTGGTCAGTCCACACACTTGCTGTGCATCTCAACACTGATACCCAGCATCGGTGGTGCTTGTTAATGTAAGCAATAGGGGTTTATGTAAAATATCTACACCAATTGCAAAACTCTTCTATCTGTGATGGCTGGTTTTACAGAGGAGATGAGGAAACCGTTGCCCAAACAAAATGTGGCTTCCCAGGTTTCCATGGGCTGCTCCATGGGGAATTTCAATGAGCTCTTTTGGCTAGCCGCAAAATACCTCTAAGCTCATCGAGAATTAAAGACCAGGTCTAGTCCCATTGGTGCCTTCAGCTCACAAATCAATTTTCTAATTTCCTGTACTTTTTATGACTCACATCGATCTCTCTCGTGGATTTTCTTTGTACAGGCTATTTTTATGATTCCCACGAACCCCCCGCCGACCTTCCGGAAGCCTGAGCAGTGGACCGACGAGTTCACAGATTTTGTAAAGAAATGTCTGGTGAAGAACCCGGAACAGAGAGCTACGGCCACCCAGCTGTTACAGGTGTCACACGCAAACGCACGCGCACACACTTAAACATACTGACACCCTGCCTGACAAACATATGCACAGGTTGGCATAAGCATACTTACACCCATACATGCACTGACAGACATGCTGACACACACTCTCAGATAATAAGGATATATAAATACCTAATAGTTATGTGCTTTTAGTGTACATTAAAATACTTTAATTGAAAGTTGGTTTCGCTGTAAATTAAGGGCGCACTTGCTGTAAATTAAGGGCACACTTGTTGTAAGTTAAGGGTGCACTTGCTGTACATTTAGGGCACACTGTGTGTGTGTGTGTGTGTGTGTGTGTGTGTGCCCACCCCTCATGCAGACTGACGCATGCCTTTCTCTGCCAGCACTCCTTCATCAAGGATGCCAAGCCAGTGTCCATTCTGCGGGACCTCATCACCGAAGCCATGGATATTAAAACCAAGCGGCACCAGGAACTACAGAGAGAGCTGATGGAGGAAGAGGAGGAAGAAGAGAACTCGTGGGTACTGTGCCGTTTCCCGTAGCTCAGGTTACTCCCTCTGTCAGACAGAGAGTAGTTTCACCTGGCTTGATCAAGTGGTCTATGCAGTTTAACTGAAACATATCCCTTTATGCTTTCTAAGCTCTCTGCTGAGATGTATCAAAAACATTTGTGAACGACTTTCTGGATCACAGTTTCCCATTGGCTTCTAAACGGTGCTTTGTGAAGCGTTTAACTGTTGGAAGTGTGAAGGAATTGAAGCGGTGTAATGAATGCCAACAGCATGAGGAAACTGAACTGACTTAAAGAAGGTTGCGTGTGCTTGGTCATGGAGTGTGTTTGTATGTTTGGATGCGCATGTGTGAGTGACGGCGACAGTCTCCAATTCTGACGGCAGCAGGACGAGGAGGTGGAGGTGGATTCTCACACCATGGTGAAGACGAGCTCGAGTGCCAGCACAATGCGGGCCACGGGAACCATGAGCGACGGGGCCCAGACCATGATCGAGCACAGCAGCACCATGCTGGAATCCCACCTGGGCACCATGGTCATCAACAGTGACGATGAGGAGGAAGATAGCACCATGAAAAGTGAGTGCACCAGCACAGGGCCTCAGCATGCCTCCTACAGCCACACTTCATTTTATCATTATTTTGTTTTACACATCTGACTCGCCAATAGGTCAGGGTGTCTGCTACAGCTATCAATAGGGCCAGAAACCACCCCTTTCACACACAATTTTGCTGTCTTCAAAAAGCCCTAAAGCCAAAGAGCATACAAGAGACTTATTGTCTGTGCACTGTCATGTCCCTGACTCCCTGCCGCAAGGCCCTCAAAGCTGGCGTTGCTTAAACAAGAATGGTACACTGCCAAAAGCTTCTTTCTGCAGGGTTCGTTCATTTATTTCCATGTAATGCATTTCTCGGCCACCAGGTGGGAGTGTTGTTTTGGTAGATGCACTGAAGACTCTGCCCACTTCTTTTTTCTTTTCCCCAAAGGTAACTTTGATTCTGTTGCACTGGTGTAACAAGGCTTCCTCAGCCAGGGAGGCTGAAAACATCAGAGGCGATCATGTAGCCAAAGTTTGTTTATCAAAAGCTTTTAATGAGATGAAAAGTTCAGCTCCTGGGACCACATGTATAAACAGTGCTGAGCAGAAAAATACCCTCAGAAAGCTGCGTAAGCGAGTTTCCACGCAGAAACTCAGATGTATAATATAACACGTGCTGTGAGAATCTGCGTACCTCTGGACACGATGGGCACCATACATACGCAATGTTTGGGGTCCGTGTGATATGGCGATGCCGTGACTGAAAGGCAGAGGTAGAAAATACAAAACTTAAAAAAAAATAGATTTACGACTTTCACCCTGAGCGTTCTTTTACGCATTCTTTTACTCAGAGTTTTATACATGTGGCCCTGGTCTCCTAAGAAATTGCATAATTAACAGCCGTGGTTGTTTAGAGTTTTATGTCTAGCGGTAGCTACAGTGATAACAGTTGAAGTAAAGTTTGCTTACTCGCTTATGACCCACAATGCCAATAAGTGCATCTTTGTTTGGACGATGCCCCAAATCAATAATCGCCCGGTCTTTCATTTAAAGGAACAAATCACGTTAAATGTATATTGCATGCAGTAGGAGCAGTAGACTTTGGCTAAAGAAAAATTATATTATGTCTTTATGACAAGCAAGTAACTTTACTCCACGCTTGCATATTTAACAAACAACAGTGAACAGATATTGATGAGTTCTTAGACCTGAGATCGCCAAATCATCTACCTTTATGATACAAATCATAAATAAAACTCTGGAATAAAACAATAAATGATAGGCCTTCTCTAAAACACAATGAGCAAACGATTCCAAGTAGCTCACTGAGCAGAAGCAGCTATGTGGCCAACTGTGTGGGATATAATTCTGATTGTGCGAGTGCCAGCTGTGTTCAGGGGTGGGGTGTCAGATTTTAGCTGGCAGTCCTGTAGCACAGTGCCTGTGCAGCTCAGGCTGGGCTGCTCGGTGGGTCGAAAATGTGCCCGTGCTGACAACATATAATTTGCTGCAGCGTCACCCGGGGAGGTAGGGATTACGGTCGACCCCAGTGACCACCTCTGGTCAACAAGGCTCCTATGGTGATCCGGCACAAGCTGAAGATGAAGAAGCACGCGTTTCGATGTGTGTTCTTGCCTGTGTTCTCGTGAATTAAGGAGGTTGCAGCAGCGAGCTAATACATACTGCAAATTCCAAATTGGGGGAAACTGGCAATTGACTGCATGCTTTTCAGAGGATGTGTGAGGTAGAGTTGTGCACTGCTAAAGTAACGGAGGATGTTAGAGTAACCGGACAGATCGCGAGTTTCATTGGGGCGAGAAACACAAGGAGTAACCTCACAAATGCTGAAATCTCTAAAAGTTCTCTAGGAGAGCTTGTGTAAGAGCTTTTAGTTGTTACTGTTTACTTATTTTATATGCAGTTATGATGAATATAGATACTGTCCTGGGTTCAGCCTTAGAGCCCGAAGATAATTTTTTTTTTAAATGACAATGTCAATGTCAGCAAAAAGACAGCACTAGTGACTGTGACAGTGACAATACTGGAAGTAACAGTGACACCACCTTTATATCAATGTTTCTACCCCAGTAGAATGATTACTTTGTGCTCCGCTCTCTGCATCATATTCATATTCCATTATAAATAATGTATTCAAGATCTTTGCTCTTGTTATATAAAATGCATTAGGAATTGAGGATTTGGGTTTCTGCAAGTAATGATTCCATAAATAAAATGTAACTTTAGCATAATGAATTGTGCCTATCATGGCACGCATCATGGAAACAGCTCTCAAACTAAACTAGGAATTATTTCCCCCTGTTGTAGGAAACTCCAGCTCCCAACAGGCTCTGCGTCCCTCCTTCATGGACTACTTTGACAAACAAGGCTCCAAGAACAAAGTCCCTGACAACTGTAGCCAAAACCAGCAGGAGCCATACCTCATCACCAAGAACGTGTTCCCTGACAACTGGAAGGTGCCACAAGATGGAGATTTTGACTTTGTAAGTAACATGCTCTTATTTGACGTTTCTTGTTTTGTTGCTTTATGCTTACACCACCATTTGCATGTGTGCATGTGTGCATGCACACATGTGTGAAAGAGCGCGTCTGTTCATGCGTGCACTCTTGCAGTTAATTTCTATTGAAGCTGTACTCAAGCACGGTTAATAATTTGTGAAACTAAACACTAGCATGGTAGCAAGACCTGTCACCGACTGAACATGGTGGACTCTCATAAGTGGCAGGAATGGATGGAATTTAAAAAAATTGTTTTTAACTTTTTTCCTAATTTAATATTCCCAATATTACTTATAGACAACGCTCTTTGCTGCGACTTCTGATATTGATTCAGTCAAGCATATCCTCTCCTTCGATGCATGTGATTTCAGCCTCTGCTTCTTATCACACGGCATGTCTACAAGTTGGACTTGCAGACATGAGTTTGAGGAATACACCTAGGGCCTGATTTACTAAGACCTTTAGCATGTGCAAAACCTTTTAGCACACGCAAAACGGATAACACAAGCAATGATTGGTGCAAAAAATTATATGTCGCCCTGCGGGGCTACAGTCAGTGTTGGTACGGTCCGGATTAGAAACCAGCCCGTGGGGCCCTCCCATGCATTAGAAATTAACAGATGTGAAACCACGAAGACAGCAGGCGCATTTGTTCACAGAAGAAGCAAAACGACCAAATGAATGTAGGTGGCTTTCAAAAAAGTACTATCCTGTGCTGCACTGTGTGATTTTTGGTTGCTATTAAATCTTTGAATTTGAAGGGAATTTCTACCAGCATAGTTGAACACCTAACAAACAGCTCCCCAAAATGTCCGTCTAAGTTTTTGGCGTCTACGTAATCCTTCAGAGGTGAACATAGGCAGGCACAGGGAGTGAAGCAGCGCGCTGTGACAGGGTGCCAGTCCTCAGCCGGGAACACTCAGCAGGGGGAGATTGTAGAGTATTGGAGGCAGTCTGTCTTTGGACTGCAGGAGGAAACTTGTGTGGGCACTGGGAGAATGTTCTAACCACACACACTGATGCTGGAACTACGAGGCAGCAACACTACCCACGGAGCCTCCATGCCACATCACACTTGGGTTTCAGGTTGTTTGCCAAATAAGGGTTGCTGCCATATAGATCATTCAGTCTTAGTTCAGTCTTGGCCCACTCGAAGGAGCCATTCCATTACTTTGACTTCACAAGGGCTGAAAGCCTGCTCACCATCAGTTTTAACCCCTTTGCGCAAATTTGGTCAATTCTCATCAATTTAGGGGGTGCTCTGTTTAAGGCTTTATAACTCCAGGTGTGAGCATCACATAAACTTGGTAAATAGCTTAGATGAAACAAGACAGGTGTACCATTTACAATACAAACTTAGATTTGTTTATTTTCATAATTTAAGTCGAAATAAAATGACACAAATGCAAAGAAACTTTGGAAAAAGGCAAAAGAAAAAGTGCTAAGTAAAATGGGTAAATATATACATTTCCTGGATCATAAACTCTATGTCAACAAGTGTGCAAAATCTGAGGCTGATATGCAGAATTACTAAAGGTCTATAAAATAAAATATATAGGCAGTGTTGTTTGTGTGTTTAGTGTCTCCAAATCTATCCAAATGGCTAAATTGTGCACTGCTATAAATTTTAAAAAAAGAAGATATATTTAACTACAAATCAACAGTTTTGGCTCATAAAACTCTTCACTTTTGTATTTACATTTACATTTACATTTTCAAATGGGAATTACTATATTTCCATCAGTATAGGGGGGTAGATATATATGGGTCCAAAACACCTATGCACGTGTAAAACCAATGGTAGGATTGCTACGGGAAAACAGTGACGCTTAGAAACTCCGTATTCGGCAGAAATCGTCACGAATCGTCTACCAATAAAGTTAAAACACAGAGTTTGTGATTTTCACTAATAGTTTGGCTGCAGGCGCAACAAATGTCTCAGTTGAGCAAAATGATGACGCCGGTGTCGTTATCACTAGGCATCTGCACAAAGGGGTTAAAGCAACTCTAACAGAGTTTATAGAGTCCAGCTGAGAACACATGCTCTTTTACAGCTAGAAGTACTACTCCAGCAGAGTTGACTGAACACTTTTCAGTGTATAACTTAACATTATGAAACTGACTCTCTATTTGTCAAGAGAGGGAAGGGAAATGGGGGAGTCTCAGACTCGGTAGTGGAATTGTCCATGCTTTATAAGACTGCATAAGAGACTGAAAACACCAGCCAGCCTGCATGGCTTACTGCCCAGTAATTCACTAAAGCATCCTTATAACACATGTGTGCTTTGAATGACACATTTGCAATAGCTAACAAAACAAGGAAACCTCAGTCACTTAAAAGAGTATTGGGCCACCATGTGTGGCCAGCCCACTTTGCGTTTTCATTTTCATGTTAATACGTATGTGCTTTATCTGACAATTTGAAAATGTTAATGCAAATCCGTTTCACAAAAAATTTTTCTCGCCCTCTACGACACAACCCTGCCATAATCTAAATGCATTTCCATTTGAATTATGTCATGGTTTTTGCGCACATCGAATTAAAACGAAACGCATGAACGAAATTGCCAATTTGCATTTTCATTAGAATTTTGGCATGGATATCCATACCGCCCGTGTGGGTTGTGGCACAGTTTTCCAATATCTGTTTTTGTGCAGGAACAGGACACCACGCTCTTACTAGAAAGTCAAACAACTCACGCCTTGTTGACGGAAGTGGAAAACGTTAGATAGCGTGACATATGGATAACATCAGTGTCAGGGTCTTTATAACATTGGGCACCTATCCATGGTCTGTGGACAGGGACATTGCCAGCTTGAAAGACACCCCTCTTTAAATGCATTTAAGAATGTACCCGCACACCATTACAGAACTTACTAGAACCCTTCACTGTTCAACCACTGTTATTTTTATCCTTGTATGTACAATATTAGAGTACACAGATGTACACTGATTTTTTGCTTTAAGTACATTCCTGTGGCATTTCTATGCCCACATTTGTGTATTTCCCCATTATAGCAAACATAGAGACATTATAGCAACATATGGAGAATTGCAATATTGCACCCTAAGAACATGTGTGCAGATTAGAAATTAGGTATAAAAATAAGTACACCATTCTGAGTTATTGCCGTCATTATACTTGTCCTTGTCTACCCTACTTTGTGTTCCCCTTACACCAATGGTAAGCCGAGTTACTAAAAATAGTTTTTTGGAATCAGATTCTACAATTGCTGGGGGCTGCTCAGAGCAGAAAGCCCAAATGTATCTGTGAAAGATCTCAGAACATCATCATAACATTGATGGCATGTTTTCTGCAGAGCCGGGACCTAATCCATTGTGCTCAATGAAATGCCTCAGAGTTTTTTATTTTTTTTGTACGCTCAAATTAAATACTGTTGCTAGGCAAGACCCGGGCTCATGGGCCCTGGCTTCTTGAGGATTTCCCACACTTGGGCACATTTTACTTTTAATCTATAGAATCTTTTTAACCGTGACTGTGAGGTTTTTCTTATTTGTGATGGCAATTACACTAAAAAAATAAAATGTTGGACTTACATAACTAGCAGTTGACTAGCATCCAAATTTCACTATTTAGTTAAACCAAATTAACCGACTCAGTTAAGTTGGCTTAACAAAGCTGGTTTAACTAAATAATACAATTTTGATGCTACTCAACTCAATTACGTGGGACCTGTTGATATAACTGGGGTATGTAAGTGCAACGTTTTATTTTTTTGAGTGTGGGTATTTAACCATCGGCACAGATCCTTCAGTTAAATAAAACTTCCACAAGTGATATCAGATGGATAAATAGAACAATGAGTTCAGTGGCGATTTTAGCATGACATTCCTGTAGGTGCAGTTTTGTATGACGTCACCATCAAAAAAATAAAGAAAGCCAATTAGTTTACGGTAGGCCTATGCTATGGGCTGCGCTGTAGGCCTAAGTGCCAGGGAGCAGAAAGATTTCAAAACTGAATACAATGTATCGCTTCAGCACAACAGAGAACCCTACATTGAGGTTGCCTATACTGCAACAAAGTAATAGGATGAGACAGACACGTTTCTTTAATAACTTGCATGGTTTATCAAAACTGTAAATACAAGCATATGACACGTTAACTTGCAGGAAAGTGAAAACAAGTTTGATCAAGTTTATCCAGAACTAATGCAATTATAACCTAGCTAAAATACAAAAAACGCAAAGCATGCCAACGGCATATTATAATAACGAGAATTATCAGATAAATGTCAAATAAATACTTGCTTTTCCCACGGCCTCAGAAATCGAGAGAATATCAGAGAGAGGGAGAAAGAAAATGTGATTGCAGCGATTAAATTAATTATGTTGGCAAACGTTTAAAAAAAATTTGTTAGACTAGATTTCCCATATCATAACCTTATACACCTATATACCTTCGAAAAAAGGTGGAAAAACCATATTTTATATGGGCAAACTTGACACCCATGACAATAAAATCAAACTAATGGAAAACTTTAGCTGGTTAGCATTAGCGATACACATACTCTGAATTTGCTTTGTTTATGTTTATTTCCTGGTCATGTCAGCCCACGTTAACGATGTTAACTTAACGTTTATTATTTTTTTGCCACCTGTTGCTAGGCAGAATTAGTAGGGGCAGAAATGTTTCTGCCTCTCCGCCCAACATAATTTGCGGCAGGTTTTCCCTGCTTCCGCAGATCATGCTCACGTTGTCCCTAACAACGGTGGGGCAGAGTGCTCCGCTGCCCCACAGACATAGGACAGGGAGCGCAGTCCACAGCATGAGCACACACATAAACACAAAGGAAACTACTCAAAAACAGCACTATAAGGACTGTGAGTCAAGTTTATTATATTTATACACACCAATTTCACGATTGAATCACTGTTTTGTATTAAATATGAAATACATTTTGTCACAACGTTCAGATGTTACGAGTATCTTGCACAACAGCGCCACGTCTGGTGGGGCACTGCCCGTAATGTAAAAACGACACTGAATGAATTACAAAGCATCAAAATGAACAAGAGTATGTTAACGGAATGTTATTGAGCGTTGAGAGTCTTGCGTTTTGCCAATGGTGTGTGCTCTCTTTGAGTGTGGGCCCCTATGTTCCGTGGCTGCCCACAGCAGAGCCGACTAATGTTCCTGAGCCTGACACTGTTTGAATAGCTGCTTTGAATGAGAGAGGTGCTAGGTGTAATTTATCACGGCTCTCAGCTTCTGAGAAATGATCCTGCATCAGAAAGTAATAACAGAAGCATTATTCATACTATCCTGCTATTCTAACAGATACTTCTCATGTGATGCCCTGCTATTCTTAACAGATAATGCTCATGTGATGCCCTGCTATTCTAACAGATAATGCTCATGTGATGCCCTGCTATTCTAACAGATAATGCTCATGTGATGCCCTTCTATTCTAACAGATAATACTCATGTGATGCCCTGCTATTCTAACAGATAATGCTCATGTAATGCCCTGCTATTCTAACAGATACTGCTCATGTGATGCCCTGCTATTCTAACAGATACTGCTCATGTGATGCCCTGCTATTCTAACAGATAATGCTCATGTGATGCCCTGCTATTCTAACAGATACTGCTCATGTGATGCCCTGCTATTCTAACAGATACTGCTCATGTGATGCCCTGCTATTCTAACAGATACTGCTCATGTGATGCCCTGCTATTCTAACAGATAATGCTCATGTGATGCCCTGCTATTCTAACAGAGAATGCTCATGTGATGCCCTGCTATTCTAACAGAGAATGCTCATGTGATGCCCTGCTATTCTAACAGATAATGCTCATGTGATGCCCTGCTATTCTAACAGATAATGCCCATATGATGCATTTGATGAATCTCCGCATACTTTCACATGATGTGCCTACATCTTGAATATGGTCTGCTGTGTTTTTTAAAATTTTATTTGAGGAAGAAAGAAATAGAAAATAGAGGCAACATACCTACATTTTTTGTAGGGTATGCAGAATTATGGAATATTGACTAACAATATTTATTTTCAGAACAAACCAGCTTACAGATCTTTATGGTCAGCCATACAGAAATGCTGCCTCCAGCTCTGCCATATCTTGCTGTGTGAGAGGTTGTTTGTCTGCTTTTATGAGATTTAGACTCATCCAGCTGTGAATGAGAGTTTGGCAGAAACAGAAGCAGAGTGGAGAAGTGTCTCCTGCTATTAATACCACTGAGAGAAAAAGAGGGGGAAAGAGAGAGACGTTCGGGCAGTGCATCAAAAGCTGTATACAGGGAATGGCGCTGCACGTGTTTAGCTCAGCTGGCAGTCGATTAATGCCAGTAGCCAGTAATTCAATTTCTGTGACATTTCCGATCACCACCTCTCAAAGGTCCTCAAATTCCTAGGGGATTGTTCTGGGAGCGTGGCGTATTGATGAAGGCCCATGTAATGACTGATGGATTCATATCGGCCGTATTGTTTCTCCTCGCCCCAGCCATTTCCCAACAGTGTTATGTTGTGTTGCCTTTTTGCCGCTTACTCTGTGTGCATCGCATTTTACCAACGGTTTATGTTTTCGGCTCCTGCCGCACGATAAAAATGCTCCTGCCTGGCGCAGAAACGCAGCGGGGGCCGATAACCTGTTTTGATATAAATTACGCGAATGATCCTGAAATCTAAAATTCTATCTTCAATGTTTAAGCCCTTCAGTAAACACTGTGCTGTACTACATTATGTACCAGCAGCTGGCAAACGACAGCTCTGGGGCACATATTGTGCCGTGCAGCGCATCTCACAATCGTCTCTTAAATGGAAGGAGTCTGTAAGTGAGGAGCATTTTTTCACGAACAAATGTGCAGAAGATGATGGGGGATGTGGAGATTAGAATAAGTTTCTATATGCAGCGCTTAACATAAAAATACATTCCCAAGATTCGCAGAAATGGATTCACGTCCTCTTCACCTTCTTTAGAGCACGTACCGTTAGAGGGGGTGTGAAGATGTAATTTTCAACAGTCATGGTGAGAAAAGGCTCTCTGTGTTAATGGTGACTGTGCGTGCACTTTTGTGAGCGTGTATGTGCGAGTGTGCCATAATGGTCTCATTTTGCCATTTTAGCCTCGGCTAAACGGTTCTCTGAGGTCCGGGAAATTCACTCATCAAAATGTGAACAAGGGTCCCCAGTGTCCCAGAAACCCACGCACTTAAATGATGAAATGCCGCGCAATGTTTTTCACCATGGGTAGGGGGCACTGTCACAAAACCTAGGGACGTTGCTAATGCCCATTTAATTCCCCAGCAGCGGCGCTCTAATTGTAAGAAGGTTGTCAACAGGAGCACACGATGTGCCATTAAGAAGAAAAAAAAACATGTCTGTTTAGAATGAATCATCCTGCCTGCAGAGAATAGCAGGGTGCTTAGGAGTGTTTTCACAGCGCTGCACTACTACATATGCTGAGGAAGACATCAGACCTGCGGAAGCCTAGTGTCAATTGCACTGATGCGGCAGACACAGGTCCGGGCTCAAATGTGTAACCACGGACTAAAGTATCTAAAATAAAGGAGCAGCTCTGATAAAGACCGAAGGAGGTATTAAATGGAGCAGGGCTGAGGAGTAATGGCTACTGTCAGCGGAGAGCGAGGTGAAAGGGGCCCTCGCTGATGAGGCGGCCATTGCAGCTGCTCCAGCGGGGTGCCGCCGAGCAGCTCTGTGACCTGTGTTCAGATGAGCCGCATTAGACCCGTATTAGACACTCCTCATTGTGAAACCAGGACACATTCCGAGGCATGGACATCTTTAAGCCAGGAGCTCCAGAGGAGGTGAGGCCGTAATGGTGTTCAGCCAGCATTACAGCGTTCGTCGCCGCTCTGGACGGGCGGGAAAATTGGGCGTTACTGCGTCAAGCCGAGTTTTCTCCTCCTAGAAAGGAGACGCAGGGGTTGAAAGTGGAAAATTGACCACAGACTAGACAGGATTTTTCCCTCGCATTTTTATTTTGTCCCTGTTCTTGTCACTGTTAAAACGCTGCCCAGTCACTTTGAAATAATGTACCATAGAAGAAGAGCAGGTTCCACCAAATATGTTGTTTTCAGGAAGTCCAATAGGCCCCCACGGAAAAGCTGGTGTTCCTAGACATTGCTCATTTTATCCACTTTCCAGATGCCCTTGTCTGGGGACAATATCCCCAGCTTACATTGTAGGCTACGTATTATTCATTTATACAGGTTGACACAGCATAATCAGTTCAGGCAAAGTATCTAGCTCACGGGTAAAACAGCCATGCCTAACCCAGCATTATACCTGAATCCCTCTGGTTTGGATGACCATTCTAACCACAGGTCACAGTGAGGGCACTGGATAAGGTTGGTGTACTTCAGAGTGAAGAAGTGGCGCAATCTGCAGCTTTGCAGCACAGCTGCAGCCATCTTGAACGCCCAGGGAAGCCTCGCCTCACTTGGTCTGAGATTTACTGAGGGAACCTGTGGGGGAAACGAAGCCAAGCTCATCTTGTCCTATGTACTCAGTTATGCTGGTTTCCTGTGTAAGAAAGAACTGCTTACTTTGTGATATTAGTAGATACAGCAATGTGTGGATTGCGAAAGCTGCTGCGTACACAGGAATGGCTAAAATACATAAAATAAGTGTGAGCCAGATCAGCGTTTCATGGGACTGTAGTGTAGATGGTGCAGACAGGGACAACTGTGACTTATGTGGTCAGCAGAAGGATTTTGGCTGGATAAGGGCCTCCAGTGCAGCCTGAAGGAAATAGTGGGTCTCAAGGTACAGAAATATAGAAGTGTTCACATCTATGTGTACATTATCAATAAAAACGTGTTTACGTTTTTGTAAAGCTTAAAGACTGGGTGTTCTGTTTATTGATGCAATTTTTGACTAAACATTATCAAGTTTTTCTTTTTAAATTTTTTTATTCTTATTTTTCGTGTTATTTTTGCCACAGTGTACTCTTAAGAGAACTACTGTGTGTTCATAAATCATATTTAAATGCCCTCTGTCATTTATTCCAAATTTTAAACAGGGTAGTTCACCACAAGGCTCATGTTAATGTATAAGTGTGTCCATGTAATGGACTATGAGCCGTACTAAAACATCCATTGCTTCACTACACTGCAGTGTTCCGTTTGATTTACCGTGAAAATAATTTTTCATGACTTTATTAATGTAAGCACAATTCGATTTTTTACTTCAAGCAATGCATTTTAGTGAACCTTTTCTGTTTTTAACATGTGGACTTGTGGAAGGTGTTTGTGCCCTCATACTAATAGCCCAGTCTCAAGTTCTGCCAAAGACGATAAAGATAATTTAAATATATATTGAAGTGTTCAAAGGAGCATAGCATAATGTATGTGAAATAACCGCTCTTCTTGCTGATAGTTGAATGGCAGTAACTTCTTACAGCACAAACTAGAATCCACCAGTACACTGGCTTGCATTAATGCATTGGATTGTGTGCAGTGCCGCGGAGTGTTATGTAGCCATTTTTAATCTGTGTTAGCGTCTGCTTGGTCACACAGCTATTCTCTCTGGATCTCTCCTGGTGGTAAACATCACAGCGTTACCTGAGGGATCCCAGAGTTTTCTGCAAAACTCTATAATGGTTTTGTTGAACTAGCAGGCATACTTTATGACCTGTAAGTGTTTTATGACATAATTTGGCATGCATAATGTGTTCTTTAAGGCTGTTATGGCTAATGAAACCTATTTTCATAGAACATAAATTTTTCTGCACGGGTTCGTAACTTCTCTAAGCGATTAGCCTTCGAACAATAGCAAATTGGATAGTTTTTATGTCCCATTTCCAAGTTTCATTTTTCGAAGAACAGTGTTACATCGTGTTTATAATAGGAGGTTTTTGTTCTGACAATAACGATTTGGCCATGTTTGAAGAGGTACATTAATGGTGCTTCAATCATCTCAGAAATAGCCCATTTTGCCTTTGAAAGTGAGGCTTAACAGGCCAGGATTGTTTGTTACCATAGTGACAAAGTGTCAGTGAACGGTGACAAGGCATGAGTTGGCTGTGCTGAGCAAAATCTTTCAAAAATATTATTTTATGACTTATTGAAGAAATCCTTTTAAGTAATCCCCCACCACAGTGAGCACTACCAGAGATTTCACACAATGTTTACACGATGCTTCTGGTGTACAAGAGAATATACTTTACAATAGATAAAGGTAAAAAGACTGATCGTCATTGTTTGTACGCAGTGCAGTTTCTTGAGTTTCACCAACAATGTGAATCTTGTAACTGCATATGTCTTTTTCCTCATTTTGTCCTAATGTTGCATTTGCTACTCTTGGCTTTTCAGGCGATTTTTTACAACCCTGTTTCTGTATTCCACATGCTCTCTGTAGTAACTAGTTCTTGGGAGAATGGGAGCATTATGTCCCTCAGACATTCTACAAATTAGACATCACTGTCGATTGTGCAAATTGAGGAGATTGACTTTGGAGAGCAGTCGATTACGTGCACGGGGCATGGCTTGTCTTGTCTGACATGGGGTCTGGACTAAACTCGCAGTAAGGTCTGTCTTGTTTGTATTAATTAAACTGCTCCCAAGACATTTCTGTATTTAAATACTATGCTTTGTAAATAACATGCAATGAATGCTCTCTCTCCACCCCCCATGTCTGTTGTTCTGTCTATCTCCCTCCTATGTCTGTTGGTCTGTCTGTCTCTCTGTCTGCTACAGTTGCAAGGAGGGACCAGTGGCATTAGGTTATTAAGAGCCTGTAAATATAAAATAGCTAACCTACTATTTAGCAATGGTCAACTACTAATAGAATTTAATTTCCAAGAACAAAGCATTGATGCCGATTGTTACATAGTTAGAGGTGCCACACACAGATCTCAAATTGAAGGGCACAATATTGATGTATTTTTTTCTGGACCAGTTTACGAAAGTTTGGAGCAGTTTTTTTTCCAGGTAGTTTTTTAAGCTGCTCCAAAGACCGAGGAATATTGGATATGACAAGATTAGCGCCTTCCACAGCCATTTAGATTTTTTTCATTTTATTTTATTTAACCTTAATTTAACCTGGGGATATCTTGGAGATTAAAATATGTTTTCTGAGAAACATACACAGTAGTACAGGCAACACAATGTTTACAGCCTGTGCATGGTACATACCAGCGTTGAAATTCTTTCCACCAAATGGGAGACTTGTCAGAGGTGTGAGCACTTGGCATGTCTCTGAGGTCACTGAGTCATACGCTCTTGTAACTCTCATAATTTGTAAATTGATTTTGGAGATTATTCCAGGGCCCCGCTGCAATGCATCCGGGGCGTTAAGAGATTCTTTGGGAGTCCGCCAGCAATGTGAAGGGAAAAGGCTTTCTTGGGCGCTTTGCAACGAAGCCACGCCTTCAGCCTGTATATAATTGATTGGTACCGCTGCCAGAAAAGACAGCGCAGGTCTGCTCAGCGCGTGCGATCATTTGTGAGGAGACGCACTTGACCTTCCCGTCTCCACCGCACCTGTATCTCCAGACACTCCACCTTGTGAGGTGTGCGCAGGTCTGCAGGGACGAAGGAAGAGTGGAAATATTTCAGCGAAGATGCCTCCCTCGTGCTGCGCTACTGCAGGAAGCTTTAACAGACGCTAATGTGCAGTAGGGCTCGGCTGTCGCTTAGTGGCCGAACTTCGTGTGACAGCCCTGGCTTTTGCCTGGAGACCACAGGGCGTTGTGAGCCTGGTGAATTGCATCATTTTTTTCGTTATCTTGCAGTTTTATGCTCAAAAGTGGCCAGGAGCATTTCTCTTTGTACCTCTTTTCTGAGGGTAGAGGGGGGAGGGGGGGGTGGTAATGGGTGTGCATTTTAGTGAGGAACAGCGCTAAATAAGTGTACCTTCCCTGGAGCGGGAGTAAATGTTATACACATATTTTGTGTTGATGCTAAAAAATATTTGCCTTCTCCTCCTTCAAAGGCAACTGCGCATGGGGCTTTGTGTACTGAGAGTCTGCCGGCCTACAGATTGCACCACACACCTCACCAAAGGCAGGCGTTTTAGCAGCTACCTGCGACTGTTGAGATATGCCCCAAGGAAAAGTCAGCTTCTGTCGTCATGTGTGGGTGGTTCTCCATTCCGTTTGTACTTTTCCGAAAACTGAGAGAGCGCAGAAGCTTGGTGCCCCATGAGTCTACTTTCCTTTGCGCCCACCACTAACAAGGAAGCCCCTCTCAGCTAGAGGCATGCGGACGAGGGCTATGCTGTGCCTTAATCAAGGTTCATGTGTTTGCTATAGGAGACCGGGGGCCTGATTTACTAAGAAAAACCTTTTAGCACACGCAAAACCAATAACGTGACCAATGATTTGTCATGGTATTTGTTTTGCGCCAATCACTGGTTGTGTTATTAGTTTTGTGTGTGCCAAGGTTTTGCACCTGCTAAAGGTCTTAGTAAATCAGGCCCTGTGTCTCCACACAATGATTGTGTCCTATGTGATTAAGCATTGCACATTCTTTAGTGTTATGCAAACGATGAGCACTGTCTACTCTGCAGTTGGCCTGGTCCATTTTAAATGCATATCCTAGAATAAATTTTTGTTTGTGCTTGAGGGCTCCCAGGACACTGTGGAGCATTGTACCCAGGCTTTAAATACAGAGATGAAGGTGTTTGCACACCCATGAAGCCAAATTTATGCTTTGTGAATGAAGAAATAAAGGTGTCGCATTTATACTTCGGCAAAGGTCTGCAACGAGGGTTCTGCTGTCTCTATGGTAACGAGACGCCAAACTCCCGACCACTTGTTTACATTTGTAAACCGTCCAATCGCACTGCGCGAGAAGGTATGACGGTGTCCGTGACTTGACAAAATTGTAGAGCTGCGTGCCATTGAGAAGAAGTGTCATGCTACACTTTTTTCAGTTGAAAGTACGCCGTTTTCATTGAGCGACGCTTTTTGAAAGCGCCGTGCGATTAAGTTAGACTTAACAGTCCTGTGTCTCTTTGTGTGCGCCACAGCTGAAGAACCTTGGCTTGGAGGAGCTGCAGATGCGTCTGGGCGCGCTGGACCCCATGATGGAGCGCGAGATCGAGGAGCTCCGGCAGCGCTACACCGCCAAGAGGCAGCCCATCCTGGACGCCATAGACGCCAAGAAACGCCGGCAGCAGAACTTCTGAGAGCTCCGTCTGCAGAGGGCAGGTCTCAGATAGAGGAGGGGCTTCCTTTCATTCATGTAGACCACGCCCTCTGTGGGAAGCACCCCTACAACCTCATCTGCTACATTTGACCAATCACAAGTGCGCTTCCTTTCCCCCTGGAGGCTACTGACTCAAACCTGCCTCTTTTCACCCCAGAAAGTTCTAGTGGAACACAACCCTCCCACTCCCCCCTCTCCCCAGAAGCTATAGGTTACACTGTCATGTTAATAATGATAATACATGCTGATAGAGAATTTCAGTATAACTGAGGTGCGAGTTAATGAGACGCGTTCACCACCGTTCCTTTTATCATCATCATCGTGTGTAATTGATTTCTCCGTCGTCGTTTAATGAGATCTCTGAGGCGCGAAAGTGGTCGCTCGACCCCAGGCTATAAAGTAGGCTGTACTGCAGCGCACGATGAATCTGGATACCTTTCGAAACCGCCTGTTTCACCTGGATCAATTCAAGGCCGCGCTTACTGCAGGGCGACATGCAATTGGCCGTAGTGTCACACGGGGAGGGATCATGTCTGAAGGATGTCCCTGTTCTCGTTGTGAAGTAGTGAGTCCTCCCCTCAGTCAGACGCCTGCGATCAGCCTGCACTCGCTGTGCAGTCGTCTGGTAGCGTGGCTGCCATAGCTTAGCTAGTGTAGAGCAAGACATAAGGAGTTGGTTGTATACTGCTGATGAATTGTGTAGGATGTGCATGCTTGCAGCATACGGTTAAAAATGGACATTCCCAATTTGAGAGACTGTTGTGGGAGAAGTCCCTGAGATATTTAGATTAGATACAAGCTTCTATATGTAACAGTTTTCCATAGAATCACAGCATTACTCTCAGCAGGGATATTTGGGAATGGTATGATTAGGAAGACACTGCGTCTTGTTGGCGCCTTTCTTTTCAGAAATGGGATTTTTTTGTATAGGAGTTTTTCTTAACTTGTGCCTCACAGTTGCTGAAAAAGCATGACATCTATGCACTATTTCAAAAAGTTTTCAAATATCTGTTTATGTTTGATGTTTTTGTTCTATGCTATAATGGGTCACTTAGTCCACTGACCAATTTTTTTAAACATTTTGTTTGCACTCAATGTTCTTCCGCTAAGTGCGAATGCCTGATGATTCCAAACCCCACTGAAACCGCCTATCACTATAAAAGACTTCAGTGTCATTCATGTGTAAAATAGTGCCTTCAAGGATAATATATTTTGAGAGCCTTTCAATGGTCTGCCACAGTGTTATGTTTTGTCTTCACTATGGACTTGTAAAATCAAGTAATTCGTTTGAGCAATGTAACCGAAATTTCCATACCAGTGCCTGTTACATTGTCTTGATTTTTATACTGTATTTTCTTCTGTTATATTTCACAATGTATTTTAATTGACTTGGCTATTTAAAAAAAAATTGCCTCCAGGTGATACTGATTTATAGTGATATAGCTACAAACAGAATAATTCGAATTCACAGCTTTTGCTGTTTTGACAAGAAAAATGAGTGCATAATATTGGAAAAGTTGTAAAGCCCACAGCAGGATAACCTTTTGAAATCAAGTTGAAAGGCAGGGTGATTGTAAATGGTCACGTTCTGAAGTAGGTTAATACATTTCCTCTTCTGAACATTGTACCTATACATAACAGGGCTTTAAGTACCTAGATCAGCACCACTGAAACGGACCTTTCTCACCTGCTTCTGCATGAATATATGGCCCGTGAACTCAGAATATTCTCTGGCTCTAAATCCACAGGATATTATCCACATATTGTCTAAGTCCGGAGAGACATGCTGGGTAATAACGTGTCGAGCAGAAATGGACTCTTGCTGCAGATAGAAAATTAAAAAATCGGTCTCATTCTCCCAAGTGCTACTTGCTAAAATGTCTTTATGTTCATGATTTACGTTTTGCATGGCGACAATTCTGCCCTTTGGATGATTGTATTAAACTTTTGAATGCTGTTTGCAGTTTTCAAAGGAAACTTTATGGGACTTTTCATAAAGGTTTCTGTCAAGGGACAAGTGATGGCCATATTTTCTATTGTAGTGGCGGGTTTGTAACTTAATATCACGCGAGGGGCTTAACCATTTCACCCGTTGGAGTGGATAAAGAAAATGTCCTCTTCCAGATTAAGTTCATTGGCTTTTTTTGTATTGAAAACCATTGGACAATGGAAGGGAGGAGGGTGCATGGGTGCACATTCAGCAGTCATTACAAGGACAGCAGAGACAATATGTCAGACTTAATGCGTTGCCAGCATCATGAGTGTTATTATTAACATCCTGTCTTTGTCCGGCAGTAAACTCTCAGCAATCTTTTTTTAATGCCGTGGATACCGTAAATATACGGAGCCATAACATGTCGTGTATTTTACACTGTTGCCGATAAAGGCTATTCGAATGCATTTCACTTCCCAAACGTTTTATTGTTTATTATGTTCCAGAGAATACAATTCCATTTTCCATGTTATAAGCTAATGACTTTGTACAGACGTGACAGGTTTTGAGATTGCCAGTTACCGCACGGCATTTGATGTTGAAAAGCCGGGCTGCTTTAGACAGGAGTTTGTAGTACTTCTCATTCGTGTGGTGATCTTCATTTGCTATACATAACAAGCATTGTAAACACTTGAAATGCACCTCTTATTGTAGACTAACTTATTTTTTAGATGTTTTTGCTACAAAACAATAAATACCTCTGCATTAAATGCGATACTTAGTGTTTCTTGGAACTGACGGAAAACAAAACTGTGACATCGGCTTCTATAGGACACAATTAACAAACCTGTAATAACCAAAGACTTTGGCACAAGGGGAGCCTGTGTGGGTCAAATGTAGCCTGGTGGATGTATCAGGGAACCAGGCTTGTAACCAGTAGGTAACACTAATAAATCTGCTCTTCATTGAGGGTTTCATAAGGGTCTTTATGTTACACTCAAGAATAAATTCCATGTATAAAGAAATTATCTTACTTTCTGCAATACATATACTATGTAGCTACATATATACATACATATAATGCAAATCAACACACTGCCTATAAACCACTTTCTGACAACTTAATTTACAGTACTTAAAAATAAAAAATTATAATATTTTGCCTTCACCCAATTTCTTGTTTTTAAGAAGACGTGTCTGAATTATAAACATTCTTGATTTTAGTGCTTGTCTAAGACCTTAAATAGGCTACATTTCACATAATAAATGCGTGTATTATTTGCCCAATAATTAATTTTAATCCATTTATATCCATAGTATTTGTCACAAGAACACATGTATATCGAAACTTTCATAAAGTGAACACGTGAATACATTTGAATAATTGAATAGGCTAGCAAGTAGCGCATTATATAATACCATGTTACTTGAAGAAATGCACACAGAAATTGTGTCGATTTTTGTCGAACGGATTTTAACAATACGTTTTTTTTCTGAATATATTATTTATATGCAGATGATCACTATTGATGGGTCTCAACAGGCAAGTGAACTGCAACCACGGCTGATATGTGAGGATCTCTCTAAATCCAGTTACACAGACAGGCTATCCATGCAAAGTAATATTTACTTATCTACAATTGTCGCACAGTTGCACACCAACTTTCTCTAATGCCAGAGTAGCTTACACTAAATAACATATAATATGAAACATGTTGCTCTCTGTATACCTTATATAGGTGCTATCAACGTATGGATTCATTTAGACTGTGTTCACTGTGAGAGATCCGGCTGATGTTGGACAAGCTTGCCATTAGTGATTTTACTTTGTGTGCGTAATAGTTTCGTAAATTAACGGAGGAGACCTCTCCCAGGTCCTGGCTAAATTCGCAGGTCCTCATTGCAACATCCAGCTGCTTTTGCCTTTTGTAGAAGATTGAAAACTTGTTGAAAATAAGCGTGATAGGGAGCACTAGCACAAGGATCCCCGCGAGGATACACGCGGAGGCTGTCAATTTCCCTGCTATAGACCAAGGGACCACATCTCCGTAGCCCACGGTGGTCATGCTGACGGTCGCCCACCACCAGCACGAGGGAATAGTCGTCAGTCCGTCGTTTTCTTCCTTTTCCATGGTGTAAGCCATCACAGAGAAGAAGGATACCCCTACTGCCAGATAAAGCAACAAGAGGCCCACCTCTCTGTAGCTGTTTCTGAGTGTTGCTCCCAGTGAGCGAAGTCCGGTGGAGTGGCGTGCGAGCTTCAGGACGCGAAAGATTCTCATTAGTCTAAGGACCTGAACCACGCGACCGAGATTGGCCAGAGCCGGGCTGCTCTCCGCCACCAGGTTTACGAGTAGCGTCAGGTAAAATGGCAAGATCGATACGAGGTCAATCAGGTTCAACGGATATTTAAAAAAGTGAATGAGATCTGGAGCAACCACGAACCTTGCAACGAGTTCGAATGTGAACCATCCTATTCCAAAGTGTTCCACTATTTGAAAGCGGGGGTCCTCAAGCTGTCTGCCTTCACTGTCATACAGAATGAACTCAGACATACTATGCATGCACATAGTCGCAATTGAACTCAGTACTACCAGAATAGAGAGCGCACTAAATATCCGACTGACAACTGAATACCCAGGGTTGTCGAGCATCAGCCAGACCCTCCGCCTCGTGCTTCCCAGCGGCTGCCTGTCGAACTTGGTCGCATCGCTGTAGAATTCCAACACCTCGTCAAAAGAACACGTGGTGTTACCCCCATCGCTTCTGTCATCCCAATCCTCCTGTTCCTCGGGCTTCATTTTCTTACAGTGGTAAACATTGCTGCAACAGGAGTCGATGAAGAACTCGTTGATGCCCCAGTATTCTATCTCTTGGCTAAAGGAGAAAATGCATAGTTCTGCCATGACATGCAGTCGACCAGTGTTGTAAAAATTCAGAACATAAGGGAACAGTGATGGATTTCTATCGAAGTAGAACTCTTTTTCAGCATCGTCGTAATCGTCACACAGTTCAAGAATAGACTCCTTCGAGTGGCATTGCAGTAAACGAGCCAGCCTGGTCTCTGGAAACCGAGACAGCATGTTAGGCAGAAGTCTTTTCTTGAGCCCTCCAACATTTATGCTTATTGTATTATCCTCACAACGACCTCCGTTCACCTCCTCTAGACTCTGTCCCGTCATGTTGGAGTGAAGTGCAGTGTTGTGATAGGGGTAACAGGTGTTGCTGAAAGACAACGCAGTCCTGTTGAGAAACAGTCTATCAGCAACAGAAAATGAAGGACGAAAGCACTTGAACATTTGTGGTCTTGAACATTTTAAGAAAATATAATCCATTTCCTCTTCAGCACATGCCTGCAGCATCACTTATAATTTGTATGCATTGGGTACTGTAACCTTTTATATAAGATATTTAAAGTTTTGTACATGCACAACGAATTACCTTCATAGTCAATATGCAGTAGCCCACTGTTTATACATGCCTACATTGTTGTAGCACAACCGAATGAAGAACAGGGAAGAACGAACATTTAACTTCTCGAAGTCAATGTAGTCATGTTTTTACAAATTAAATATAATCTGAGAATATTTATAGTTTAACTTTTTGCATTGATTCATGTTGAAAAATATTAAATTTGAATCAATCATGGTCATTAAGATTTTGTTAAATTTCCAGCGTAAGCGAAAAGCACAGTATCATACTCACTGATTTTAAACGTCCTTTTCTCTGTCCTGGTTCATTTAGCCACCATGGCAATCCTGTGGAGTCCCGAAGACACGACGTGGAAGTTGTGGATGCTGTCTCGTTATGACTCAGTGTGATGTGCGTGCGTGGACGGAGGATTTTTCAGTGTCTGCATGCGTAATAGCGCAAACAAGGGGGTTTCCCTCCAGTAGGCGTACTGCTTCTTTCCACGTCGAAATTATATTCTGTACTGATATTTTCCCCATCGTAGACAAAAGCTTAAATTATTAGCGCAGCCTCCTTCCCAATGTTTTCATCCCGAGTCTCTGAGTGCTGCAGAGCAACACTGTCACTCTCTGAAACCTAGTCGGTGCTGAAAGAGACAGCTCCGAGTGCGGTCACAATTATTCTGCACGCGCTGATGGACACTCCCCTGTGATTCTCTTAGTGTTGTAAACAGCGTCTAGCGCGAAGACAATAGTGCTATAACTACATACATATATGAGCACAAACTGAGTTTCCACTGTTCTAACATGATTACATTTTGCGTTAAAATTGTATTTTAGCGAGGGATAAAACGATGCAATGCATTGATTTTATATGTGATTTAGGCAGACTGAGATATTAATCAATGTAGTGTAAATGCTGCTTTTTGATCTTAGTGAGGAATTATGGAATGTACTTGATGCAAATCTCCAATTTGAACATGCGTTTATGTTCCTACAAAGTAAAGGGAAATATAATTGAATAGGCAACCTGAATGTGCGTGTATTTTCGCCGTATTGTCCGTTGGGATTGATCAACTGCAGTCAGTGGAAACGTTGAACGTTTTCCACAATGGTAGCAGAGCAATTATGCGCGCATGAAGTAGCTAATAACTCACTAACGCCAATAATTATTAAGAGGTGCTTGTGCTTATATTACCTGCTTAATAAAACCTTAAACGATTGTATTCGATCACACTAGATATTTCACAAGTCAGGGAACGTTCAGTGTCTCATGAACTGTTTATCGTCACAGAAATCTCCACCCACTAATGTTTTGTAAATAATCATAGTAGAGGAAATATAGCGTTAAGGTATTTGGGAAATTCCACTCTTGTTGTTACGTCTTAACCTGTTCAAGTCGTTTATTTTTACCTCAATCAACCGCTCCGAATAAGATATGAAAATATAAGGGAGGAGTTTTTGTTCACGTTTTCCTGGAGCAATTCTTTACAAGTCCACAGTATACTTGCATTAGTATATTGTGGTCAAGCTTACATCATACATATAATAATAATAATAACAACAACAACAACAACAATAATAATAATAATAATAATAATAATAATGCCTAAAGTACACGTAGATGGTCACAGGTGTTTAATTACGATTACATATTCACTCTGTGCTCCTCATTTGATCCTCAGATCTTTTTGGTGTCTGGTATTGATACAAATATGAAGCTTCGCTGTTCATGGGCAGGTACTACTTCCAGGGGGTGAAAATGTTTCTTTAATATCAAGTGGGTACATCACAAAAACCTTGTCATTTGGGTTATCTCTCCAGTGTATTCCCAGTGACACACCTTTCCACTGCTGTGAGTGGAAAATGGAGGATTTCACCCAGTGATGGAGGGTCATTTCTGTACACACGTTAACTTGTGGGGAACCACACCCAGTTTTTTCCTATTCTAACTCCTTCCAGAATTCGTCCATATATTACATTTGCTGGTGTGATGGTTTTATTACACAAGGTCCCACATGAGTCACAGGCATTCATAGACCAAGGCTATTTACATCAAGAAGAAGGCAGTTGAAAAAAAAAAATTTAGTATTTACTGTCTGCCATATATCATTGTGAGAGTTGCCACATGAAGACTTTCTTTTATGGATGCATTGCACTGTCGCTGCATTAAATATCGATGATAACACCTGTGTAAACGCATCATAGTATTTCATGATCTGGCATCTGTCTATTGCTCTGATGGGAAGGATATGCTTTACTTTGGAAGCATCCCAACATCCACTCTTCTGAATGGCGGGTCATGTGATCATGTCCAGACATGAATCAAATCACAGTCCTATCACTATGGCTCAGTGATTTTGGTTTGTTGTCTGTATGTGAAAATAATATAAATGATCTAAGTAATTAACATAAAGGTGAAATAGACCCTGCCATAAAATATCTATTTGAATCTAGGTCAGGTGAGACTGACTATGCTTCTCTTTCCTCAGAGAAACACATGTTTTTGATGAGAGAGATTTAAACAGGAAATTCCCCTGTCCCAGAGCTCGGAGGAAATACAAACTCATGGCGATGATAAATCCCTCAGACCTGAGACATAGCCATAAACTATTAAATATAAACAGCAACTATGGTGCTTTTCAAAAACACATTTTACCTTGTGGCTACGATGCATGGCACATTTCAAAACATCAACTGGGTTCATCAACCCGTGTTAAAGCTCCATTTGGGAAATGAGAAATTAGCTCTGGGAGTGGGGGGCGGACGGATGGACGGACGGTCGTTCTCTTCAGCTTCGGCACTCAAACACGAGGCTGAGAATTAGAAAGCTGCTCTGCGATATCTGTGGCTCTCCTCTTCCGTTTAGAAACACAAGTGGCTGTGCGCACAGCTGTGGGGGCTGCAGAGAATGTTTGTGTGATGATCACAGGTCATGTTGTTCTAGCATCTCAGAGGCGGAATAAGCATCCTTTTGTTTACAAATAAACCTGATCAATCTGATCAAAAACGCAGTTCATTTGCAGACCAGATGCTTTTTGCGTTTTGGTCAGCAGACGGCGCTCCTCGTGGGTGGGAGCCAGGTTCTCTGCCGTGCGGGTGGAGCAGACCGCTCCTCGTGGGTGGGAGCCAGGTTCTCTGCCGTGTGGGTGGAGCAGACCGCTCCTCGTGGGTGGGAGCCAGGTTCTCTGCCGTGCGGGTGGAGCAGACCGCTCCTCGTGGGTGGGAGCCAGGTTCTCTGCCGTGTGGGTGGAGCAGACCGCTCCTCGTGGGTGGGAGCCAGGTTCTCTGCCGTGTGGGTGGAGCAGACCGCTCCTCCGCTGCAGCTGCGGTGGAGTGTAGAGCTGTATCTGGGAGGCTGGCTGGCTATTTTCTCTTCTATGGGCTGTGTCTTGTGTTCAGCTGAAAAGCACCGGCGTACGGGTGATGAATTGTTTGATTCACTTGGCAGGGTGGAAAAAAATGGGTCTCTCTACTGCAGCCATCTTTATCTCCTGAGCTCCCCTTATCTTTGCCTACCTTGAGTTTGTATACAGGCCTCACAGGTCTCTCTGAGTTGCCAGCAATGAGAAATTGGCGGGAAAGCACCTTCGGTGTATGAGTCATAATGAAACGTTTCAACTTTCCTTTTGCCTTGGCTGTCAAACCTCTTTAAAACCATGTTTACTAACCACCCAATATAATTGAATCAGGGAAGTGACATCTTCTCAGCGTTCACTGTTAGGAACATTTCTGGGGGGCTGTTGGGTGGCTTGTGCTAAAACATTAGGTTACTGTTTGTGATGCATCCCATGGTTTGGTATCAAATTTTGACCTGCGTCAAATCAAATTCTATATTCCACCCTGTAGAAGGCATTCGTTTTGTTTAAAAAGAGCACTCTTCAGTATATTTATAACATTTGTGGTTTGTTTTTTCATTTATTTGTGTACTGATGAATTCATATGAATATGTCATTGTGTTCTGTTTTAATGGTTTACAAGAGGCCAGTGTGGCTATGCTCGGAGCAGTGGGACTATGCTTGTGCATTATTTGAATCAATGATTATCAATAATTTGTGTTCCATTTTCCAAGAGGAAAATAGAACAAAGTGGTATCAGAAGAAATGGAAGAGAAAGTAAGAGTCAGAGTGAGAGAATAGCAAGTAGTCTCTATTTCTTCATGGAAAAAGAATATACTGCAGTATATTGTAAATATATAAAAATTATCATCACAATATATTTAACATATACTGCAGTATATTATTTCCATAAGGGGTTGCTATTTCCATAAGGGGTTGCTAGGGGGTTTATGATGTAAGCTAGGAGACCAACAGTAGCATATTTCAAAAACATCTATATGCAAAAAGCTTTGCAAAACCATGTAAATTTTTCCAGCACGTGTTATTGCATTAGAATGAGGGTTTTTTTCAGTCAATGGCAGGCAGGTCCATGCATATTGTACCTCTATATCAAACCAGTGAGTATACAGTGGGGATGGAAAATATTTGGGCAGTGACACAATTCTGGTTGTTTTGGCTCTGTACTCCAGAACATTGAATTTGAAATGGCTATGTCAATGACTATGAAGTTAAAGAGCAGACTTTCCTCTTTAATTTGAGTGTTTCTACATCCATATCAGGTGAACTGTATAGCAATTGTAGGCCTTTTTATACATAGTCCCCCCATTTTAGGGGATGAAAAGAAATTGACATAAACTTAATTTATGTCATTTTTTGCATGCCATGACATCTTGATGTCTGTGACCATCTTATTTTTAGGTACTCCTACAAGCGATACTATAACCTCTCTGCATTTTCATGGATCTCGATGGGAATTTGGGCGTTTAGCTCTAAATTAGCTAGATTTAGCTGTAAATTACACTGGAACAGTATGGAACACATGGTTGGCTAAATGGCTCTAAGTCATCAAGGGTCTGAGGTATCAAACAAGCCTCAAACCATCACTCTGCAGCCATATATGCGGTAGATATGGATGGATCACTTTAAGGGTTTCTTCTTCTGACTTATTTTTCCATAAAGTTCGATAGGAAAATGAGTCAGGAGAAACAACCCTTAAAGCGATCCATCTATATCTACTGCATATCTGGCAACAGAGCGATGGTTTGAGGCTTGTTTGATACCACAGACCCTTGATGACTTCCAGGCATTTATCCAACCATGTGATCCTTACTGTTCCAACATAATTTACAGCTTAATCTAGCCCCCCCTAGAGATCCATTCAAATGCAGTGAGGTTATAGTATTGCAACCAAATATTAAATATGATGACTTTATTTAAGTTTATTTTAATTTGTCCAATTACTTTTCGTCCCCTAAATTTGGGGGGACTATGCATAAAAAGGGTGACAATTGATACACGGTTATATGGATGTAAAAACCCTCAATTGAAAGCTGAAAGTCTGCACTTTAACCTTGTGATCACTGTTTCATTTCAAATCCAATGTTCTGAAGTACAGAGCCAAAACAACAGAAACTGTGTCACTGCCGTAATACTTTCTGTCCCCACTGTATGTTAATTTTGACTAAACATATATTTTATAGATTTGGATAAAGTAGGCAATTTGCTATTTTCATGTAGTACTAAAGAAAGCCCACTTCAACAGGGAAGAAGATGCTTTGCTCTTACTCTCTGTGTTTTGAAGCCGAATAATGGCATTGATTCTACTGTAGCTATTGGACTGCACACACAGGAAAAATGTTTAATTTTACACGCCACAAATCATGGGATAGGAAAAAGGCAGTGTGTATCCATAGGGGAAAAAGGCAGTGTGTATCCATAGGGGAAAAAGGCAGTGTGTATCCATAGGGGAAAAAGGCAGTGTGTATCCATAGGGGAAAAAGGCAGTGTGTATCCATAGGGGAAAAAGGCAGTGTGTATCCATAGGGGGGCCATTATGTACATCTGTCTATCATGATGCTTATGTCTGCTTTGATTTCAGGCTATTGACGTTTCATAATGGTCTAGTCATTCTGGTTCTTGTTTACTCCCATAGCAGGTCCATTGCTGCCGGTCTTCTGCATTTATTCTGCATATCAGCTTTACCTGAATTCAGAAACAGTTTTCACAGTATTTATGATTAGCACACTGAGCTAAAAACCACAGTCCTTCACAAAGAGAACCACACTCTCGCCTTGACACTGTGGGATGATGTGGCCTTCTGTAATTCTGCACTTCTCAGCTCCACTAAATACAGAAATCAGATTGTATCCATAATCCCGCTGTACTTAATTCATTTTATGGAGCTAAAAACAGATTAAGGGAAACAGCTGACTAAACTGTCTGTAACAGGTGTCTGGATGTTTAAGACTAAGTGGTGACCATTGGTCTTGAATAAGCACTCTGACACTATTTAAAAAGGCCACTTGACAACCGACGCTTGTGCTCATTACTGCGACATGGTCTATTGTGCGCCACCCCAGTGCAGATGCTCCTGGTCTTTGGGGTACCGCCATTACCCATTCAGCGGGACATTGACATGCAGTGAGCGAGCGCGCCCCATTACTCAGGCATTCATGTGGCGTCTTTACGGGAGCGCAGCGCTGGGGTCTGACACCTGCTCACACACGCTCACCGCTCTGTGAGTTGAAGGACACCCGGAGGTCAGGTCTAAACTCTGGCTTGCTGCTCCCCTCAGATGCAGCCCGTCAGACTTAGCTTCTGACAGGTCAATGCACCAGAAACAATGGTGTTTATATTCCTTTTTAAGCGGAGAGGACTGCAGACAGCAGGAGAGGAGGAAGCTGAGGAGATGAACGACGCCCTCGCTGCCATTCTCTGTGGCATAGTTATCATTTTCTGTTGACGATCATCTTGGCAATATGGTTATTTTAAGATTAGCTTACCATTAGAAATGACAATATGTGTTTATATGTAAAATTATCCCAGGTATTCTTTTATCGTTTCTATCATAATAAGTGATTATTGCATTTCTATGTTTATTCTTGATAAAATGTTAAATATGCTATGCTAATATTTAACATTCCAAAGATATATGCATATGTAACATATTTTTACATATCTGAACATACGCTATTATCTTCTGTTTTCTTCAAAATGTGTATTCAGTCAAGCCGGAAAATCTGCACACCCCTTTCACCTTCTCCACGTTTTATTACGTTACAGACATATTCTACAATAGATTGAGTTTATTTTTGGTCTCAAAATTCTACACAAAATAGCCCATAATGACAAAGTGAAAACAGGTTTTTAGACATTTGTTCTAATTTATTAAAAATCTAAATGTTAAATATCATGTGTACACAAGTGTGCACACCCTTTCATATGACACACAAAAGTGAGCTGAGGTGCATTTTGTTTCCACTGATACTGCTTGAGATGTTTCTACAACTTAATTGGAGTCCACCTGTGATAAATTCAATTGATTGGACATGATTGGGGATTGCCAACACCTGCCTATATAAGGTCCCACAGTTGACAATGCATGTCAGAGCAAACTCCAAGCCATGGGGGCAAAGGAATTATCTGCAGACCTCAGAAACAGGATTGTGTCAAGGCATAGATTTGGAGAAGGGTACGGAAAAATTTCTGCAGCTTTACAGGTCCCAAAGAGCACAGTGGCCACCATCATTCGTAAATGGAAAAAGTTTGGAACCAGAATCTTCCTAGACCTGGCTGCCCGTCCAAACTGAGCAATCAGGGAAGACGGGCCTTGGCCAGGGAGGTGAGCAGGAACCCGAGGGTCACTCTGACAGAGCTCCAGTGTATCCTTGTGGAGATGGGAAAACCTTTCAGAAGATCAATCATCCAGGCAGCACTACACCAATCAGGCCTTTATGGTAGAGTGGCCAGACGGAAGCCCCTCCTTAGTAAAAGCACATCACAGCCCGCTTGGAGTTTGTCAAAAGGCACCTAGAGGACTCTCAAACCATGAGAATCAAGATTCTCTGGTCTGATGAAACCAAAATTGAACTTTTTGGCCTGAATACCAAGCGTCACGTCTGGAGGAAACCAGGCACCGCTCATCACCTGGATAATACCATCCCTACAGTGAAGCATGGCGGTGGCAGCATCATGATGTGGGGATGTTTTTCAGCAGCGGGAACGGGGCGACTAGTCCTGATAGATGGAAAGATAAATGCAGCTAAGTACACCGAGATCCTTGAAGAAAACCTGCTCCAGAGCGCTCTGGACCTCAGACTGGGGCGAAGGTTTACCTTCCAACATGACAACGACCCGAAGCACACAGCCAAGAGAACAAAGAAGTGTCTGTGCATGTCCTTGAGTGGCCCAGCCAAAGCCCAGACTTGAATCCAATTGAACATCTGTGGAAAGAGCTGAAATGGCTGTGTACCGACGCTCCCCATCCAACCTGACGAAGCTTGCAAGATATGCCAAGAGGAATGGGCAAAAATGTCCAGAAACAAGTGTGCCAAGCTTGTAACGTCTTTCCCAAGACACCTTGAAGCTGTAATCGCTGCCAAAGGTGCAACAACCAAGTATTATGCTATGGGTGTGTACAGATATGTAACCCCTAAATAACCTATTTTTGTCAGTAAAATAAAATTGCATATTTTCTAAAAACCTGTTTTCACTTTGTCATTATTGGCTATTGTGTGTAGCCAATAATGACAAAGTGAAAACAGGTTTTTAGAAAATATGCAAAATATGGTCTTTGAGGCAAAAAATTAACTAAATCTATTGTAGTATAAGTCTGTAATGTAATAAAATGTGGAGAAGGTGAAAGGGGTGTGCAGACTTTCCGGCTTGATTGTATACAATTCCAGTCTCCCTTAAACTGCTAATAGTCTCAGAATTGTCTCAGACTGATTACGGCTAGTTGCACACCTGCTGGTGATAGCAATTGAATTAGAAGCAGGTGTGTGAGGAGCAGATAGGGAAGTGATTATTTAGGAAGCAAGGCTGAGGTCTCTTCTGTGGAAAAACAGACAGTTTCTCTTTGTATTTTTAAATGAAATACATTGTAATACTCCCCATCTCAGATGTTTTTTAAACAGTTCTGTAAAGCAAAGTAATTTCCATCTTTGTCACACATCATCACTATGCTTGCATAGATCAATACTATCCTATTCTATTTTATATTATGCAACCATCTAAGTTGTATAATCATCAAGTTGAAATATGCTTGCCTTATTTTATGGGGCTGCTCATATTCATTCTGAAAAGGTTATGATGACTCACGATTCGCTCTGAATCCATGTGTATCTATTTGTCATATCTATTGTACATTGGAAACATTTACCATTGATGCTATAATTTAAAATACCGGGCAGCAGAAGGAAAGTGTGCTTGAGATTTTCAGTAGTTGCATATAGCCACAAATTGCATCAGGTGGCAGCGAGGTTCTGTAACTAATACAACAGAAAGTTTTGTTCTGAGCAGACATTCTGACAGCAGATTAAATCTACAGTCTCTACTCTCTGCTGCTCATGACGCTTTCTGACTTGATGATTCAAGCTCATTTATCGCTATAATGAAGTCCGGCGGTGTGAGTCAAATCAGGCCCCTCCCCTGTGTGGAGTCATTTCAGATTGTCAGTAAGCAGCTGGGCCTCGGGTTCTAGGGGACATCACGTCACTTGAGCTCTTCAGAACTCTCCTACATCACCAATGCTCAGTCGGCTGCTCTTTAACTTTGTCTGTCCTGATCTAAAATATGTGCCATTTCTACCTCTTTCGTGACGGTGGCAAAATGTTTAAAGTGCAAATTTGTGTTGTGCCCGTGACGGGCTGGTTTTTCCTTCCTTCCCGCTCTGAAAAATGTGTGCGGAATGAGCAATCGATTTTCACTTGGATGACAAAGAATGCCGGCTGCAGCCCAGCCCCAGCCCAGCAAGATAATGAAGATGAAAGTCATGGAATCAAATTGTAATTTACAAGGCACATATTGAATCTGAACTTCAGAATGATTTATTTTCTCAAAATGCAGTTACGTGAGCTAGAGTCAAAAAAAATGGAATGCATAACATTTGAATTGCCAGGAGCTGTAAATAATAAGACAATGGGGGATATATGAAAAAATAAAGTGTGTATGTGACAATTGTGGAGTAAACTACAGAAAAAAAATGTTTTTGCCCCAAACATTATGGAGGGCACTGAATATACAGTGAGCACCATAATTCACTGGACAGTGGCACAGTTTTTGTTATTTTGGTTCTGTACTCTAGCACTTTGAGTTTGAAAGGATACAATGACAATGAGGTTGACGGGCAGACTGTCAGCTTTCATTTGAGGGTCAAATTAAATTTATATCAGATGAACCGTTTAGAAATCATAGAACCTTTTGTACATAGTCCTTCCCATTTCCGGGCATCAAACAATATTGGACAGTTTAACATAATGTAGAATAAAGTAATAATCTTTAGTATTTGGTTGCATATCCTTTGCATCTTTGCATCTTTGCATCTTTGCATATCCATATATATTTCATCTACATCACACAAAACTTAACCTACTATCACACAAAAATTTGCAAACACAGTTCTAACCCTCGTCAATTGTTTTCTATCTTCTCCTCCCTCCTCAGCAAACCCCCTCCTGCTCCTCATTCCTCGTTCACTGCAGACGACTTTGCAGATTCCTTCGATGAGAAGATCGCAGACATCCGCAGCTCCTTCAGCCCCACTCCCCCTCCCCTCACAGACACTGTTTCCCACTCTCTTCCTCTCTCTACCCCTTCTGTGTCCCCCCCCCCTGTTTCTCCACCTTTTCTCCCCTTTCTCAGACCGATGTGTCCCATCTCCTACTCTCCCATCGCCCCACTACTTGTGCCCTCGACCCTATCCCTTCATCTCTCCTCCAGGCAATCACCCCAGATATCCTCCCGTTTGTGACCTCCCTGGTGAACTCCTCCCTGACCTCTGGCTGTTTCCCCTCATCCTTCAAAAGAGCCCACATCACCCCGATCCTGAAAAAACCTACGCTGGACCCCTCCATCATCCAAAACTACAGACCGGTATCTCTTCTTTCTTTTCTTTCCAAAACTATCGAACGTGCTGTTTCTAACCAACTGTCGTCTTTCCTTACCCAGAACAACCTGCTAGACCCCCACCAGTCCGGCTTCAAACCTGGCCACTCAACGGAGACCGCACTCCTCTCCGTCAGCGAGATGCTTCATGCAGCTCGGGCAGCCTCCCTCTCCTCTGTGCTAATACTTCTAGACCTCTCTGCTGCCTTCGACACCGTAGATCACTCCATCCTCCTGTCGTCCCTGTCTGCAGTGGGGATCGGCGGCTCGGCCCTGGCCTGGATTGAGTCCTACCTCTCGGAACGCTCCTCCCAGGTTGCCTGGGCTGGTAAAGTATCGGCACCCCGTCCCCTTACCACAGGAGTCCCCCAGGGCTCAGTCCTTAGTCCCCTCCTTTTCTCCACCTACACCAAATCCCTTGGCCCTGTTATCACTGCTCATGGTCTTTCTTACCACTGCTATGCTGAAGATACTCAACTCTTTCTCTCCTTCTCACCCTCTGACACTCAGGTATCAGCCCGCATCTCCGCTTGCCTGAGAGACATCCAGAGCTGGATGGACAACCGCCATCTCAAGCTCAATCCTGGCAAGACTGAGCTCATCTACATTCCTGCTCTAACCTCTCCTCCTCTCAATCTCTCTATTTCCCTAGGAGACACTCCACTGACCCCAACGCCCTGTGCCAGGAACTTCGGAGTCATGATGAACAACAGGCTGTCCCTCTCCGAGAACATTGCAGCAGTAACCCGGGCATGCAGGTTCTTCCTGTACAATATCAGGAGAATCTGCCCCTTCCTCACCACCCACTCAACCCAGCTCCTGGTCCAAGCAATGGTGCTGTCCCGCCTGGACTATTGCAACTCTCTCCTGGCTGGCCTGCCAGCATCGGCCATTAGACCCCTTCAGCTTATCCAGAACGCAGCAGCGCGCCTGGTCTTCAACCTCCCCCGACACTCCCATGTCACCCCCCTGCTCATTGACCTCCACTGGCTACCGGTGATGGCTCGCATCAAATTCAAAACATTGGTGCTCGCCTTCCAGGCAGTCCGAGGATCTGCCCCTCCATACCTCCAAAAACTATTCAGACCCTACACACCTGCCAGATCCCTGCGTTCCGCCTCCTCAGGACGACTGGTACCCCCCCCTCTTCATACTAGCACCCGGTCTCGACGTCTGTCTGTCCTGGCCCCACGGTGGTGGAATGAGCTCCCCGTGGAGGTCAGAACAATAGAAAGTCTGACTGCCTTCAAGCGCAGATTGAAGACTCACCTCTTCAAGCTGCACCTCTCTCCACCCCTCCCTACCTCCCTGTGACTATTGTTATTAATGTTGTGTAATTACCCCCCCAAAAAAAAACCCAATCATACTGACTGCGCCTAGTACTTAGATTCGTATGTGCCTTTTTAGGGTTGTTTTTAAACACTCTTGTTCCTAGTTTGAAAATGCACTATGTACGTCGCTCTGGATAAGAGCGTCTGCTAAATGTCTATAATGTAATGTAATGTAAATCTATATATCTATACCCTCTAACATCTTGACCCAGTGTTGCAGAGAGGATGAGATAGTGATGGTTTTCACTGTTGATCAGTTTAAATTAGAATGGGAAGATTTCTAAATATAAATCAGAACCAACCAACATCCCTCAGCTTCAAACTGATCACATTATTACTGTGAATCCACATATTGTAAGGTGGAGTGTCAGGTTCGGAGTACCAAACGCGACAGCTAAGGAATCTCAAAGTGTACACCGTAGTATACATCAATAAAACGGACAGGTCCGCACCAGGAGAGGGAAATAACAAACAAAAAATGGAGAATGAAAATCACTCCAGGCAAAAGCCAAATCAAAACTACCCAATAAAAACAGGGCGAACTCGAGACCTCTCGCTTACAATACGAGTAAGCGATATAAACAGCGGTAAAAAAACAAAAACAAACGAGAAGCAAAACAGGAAAAGAAAAGAAGTCTCTCACTCTCAATACGGGAGTGCACAGGAGAGGTAAGCAAAGAAAGTAAACAAAGGCAATCTGTCTCAACGAGAACAGAAGTGCAAACCAAAACGAGGGACAGAAAGCACAGTTAGAGAAAAACAAATCCAACTACGGAAAATCTCTAATGACACTAACAAGCAAGTCCCTCGTATCTCTTAAGCAAGCTTAAAAGTGGAGAGGTCGCTTAGTAACTATTTATACCTTACCAGCTTCTATGTCAAATAGCAAAGACAATATCAAGCACCAGAAAAAGGAAACCCTGAGCGACAGAAAACCCAAAACAGGTGAGAGGATAATTGCCGGGCGAGATCAAAACACCGGAACGGAAGATGGAAAATCCCATAGAGTGCCCCGACACCGCCAAGAGAAAGAACGACCACAGAGAACAGCGAAGGCTGCCAAAAACCATGACACATATGGGCCCACCTGGCACACATCTGAGCTATTATTCTGTATCCAACTCAGAAAACCTGCTCGACATTATCTTTCATTTTCTTTCGTATGTTTGTGTCGTTCTTGAGCTGCAACGCATGTTGGGGCCTGTGGGGATTTGAAGGTGGAACAAGCTGTACTGCTGATGTAAAGCTGATCTCACATCCTATGTCTTGCCACTGCAGCCTTGGTTGTACAAATAAAACCACAGATGAGACTGAATGGGACTCCACAGCAACCCCTTTCCTTGATCTCCGTGCAACCTCTCCCAGTGAGTCTGGAAGAAGATTAACAAGCACCTCGCAGACATTTCCATTTTTGACTCATCAAGACATTTAAGGCTCAGATTAAACTTACTGAGAAAAGATGTGAATGGAAAAATATTCAAATCAAAAAATTCTAAACATAGTTTTCATCAGGGCAGTATTTGTCTTTAGTTATCAGGAGCAGGTTTAACTGATATTTCAGTGTCTTCTGATATCTCAAATTTAGAGTACATTTAGGCGTCCTCTGTTTGGACATTTTCTGGTATAAGGCTTTTCCTTTGATACATTCCATTTTGTATTTGTCTTTTATTTACCCATAAGAAAACCCCATTGAGACTGGAATCTCTTTTTCAAGGGGAGTCTGGCTAAGATAGCAGCATACATGAGTATAAACACAAGCACACGTATATAAGACAAAGTTTAAAATGATAAGACAGTAAAATGACATTACACTACATTACATTACAATCATTTGGCAGACGCTTTAATCCAAATCGACATACAATAAGTGCATACTGAAGGTTATTGACGCGACTACAAAGCAGATCGACAAAGCACAACTCTCTCATAACGTTAGAGCTATCCTACATTAAGTGACGACATTAAAGAAAACAAACATCAGGTTGTCCTGCATTTAAACAGGTACTCTCATCAGAAACCTTTCTTTGAATTATGCTATTTAAATCAGCAAATCAGCTAAAGGCATTTCCACAAGACCACCTCCCCCCCCCCCCCCATTGTTCTGAAGTAGTTACCGAGGTGCCTAGATTGTCACTGTTACCCTGCATGCCTTTAATGAAGGCTTTTTGGTTCAGTGCTTGCTTAATTTTAATTAAACTGTGACTTAGAGGTGCTGCAACGGATCTAGGATCAGGTTTGGTCTGCCTGTTGGGCGGAAAGAAGGATTACACGCAACTTTTTGCTGGGGGAGAGGAGAGGCTTATCAGCTGAATCTCCAAAATGGTTTCATCCATCTCTGTAACCCCCCCCCCCCCCCCCCAATTAAGATACTTTTTTTGTATTAAGGGAGATGGATGAGCCTGTTTATACAGGCTAATGCTATTGCGGTTGAAACGTTTCACTGAGCCCTGAATCCATCTCGCTCACTGGCAGATTAAATGAGGGATGATTTCAATGAGTTATTGTCAATCTTGCCAGCACAAGACTCATCATCAAAAGGTTTTGGGCGCTTCTCAGATGTGACGGGATTAATATGCGCACGACGATGGCAGTTTTATGGATGTTCACCAGGTGTTTGTAAGTGGATCACAGCTGCTCCACCATTGTGGAAGGCAACCAGAATTTTTGCGGCAAAGGTCAAACTTTAAATGGATCACATTCAGAATGTATATTTTCCTAAAATAACCATCTATATTTTTCTATTTGCAGTCAATTTCATTAATTCCTTACTATTAGCAATGATATTTACATTTAGAATTTTTTATTTTTATTTTCAAAGATTCAAAGATTTCAAAGTTAATTTGCTTCATATGTATTTTTAATTATAACATGCATAAATTTACAATGATTGGCCTGTCATTATGACATGATTAAGCGTGGTGTAGCTGCAGTTCTGTCGAAATGAGGGCAAGAGCCTTATCACAGAGTTTTACATTACATTAGTGGAGCAGGACATATAGTATAATTTTTTACCCGTCATGCACTTTGCTCTTTTATTTGCACCACACCATAAGGCATAAGAGGAAGAATATTTTTTATCTTGCCTTGTCTGCACAAGTTGAGGGATGTAAAGAACTCTGTCACGGTGGCTGCACTGAGTAAGGCCTGGGATGACAAACCAACAACCCCGCTCTGGGCCTTTCTTTTCATTGTGTTCCAGGACAATGAACAGGCGCAAGGCTGAACTGCTGAGTGAAGAGATGTTGTGCCAGAGGACACTGCTTTAATGGAATATAGGCCTATGATCATGATTAGACATTCCAGTTTAAGGAGAAAAACAGGTGAATTAAAATATTTGTGAAAATAATTACAAGCTTAAAAAAGCGTAGTTTTAAGAATGATACAATAGTCTTTTTTTTTTTCCCAGGAAAAGGCGGGTTTTTCTTCAGAGCATCTTAAAAAATGCTCACAACATTTCAATAATATCAGTTTTTCCTAAAACATTGAGGAAATTACAATGAATGCAGCCACAAAATTATGTAGTTACTTCTGTTTGTGAAAATAGCATTGTGTAGATGTGCTGGCTTTGTAGTCTTGGGTTGTTGAGAAGGAATAGTTGAAAGGCACACTTGGGAGTTTCTCTAATGTCTGTGGTCAGTAAATAGTTTGCTGGCAAACATGCAAGCACTAATTTCACAGGAGCACACATATAAGTGTTCCATACACTGACAGGAGACCTGTCAGCATTACAGAAAGCATAAAGGATCAATTTACCGAGCTTCAAATATTGTTTATGGCCATTTTGACAGAATCGCAAAAAATATTACATAAATATGTCATAAATATTAGAGCGGGACTGCAACACAATCCCCGGGGTTAATTACTTATGAGAAAAGAGAGGACTTAAGGGCATATGTGAAATGCATTCATAAAGAACTCTTTTGAATTCTCTTCAGTTGCAATGCCTTTTTAGTTAAAACCGGCCGTCTCGCAAAAGGAAAATATGTGAAGAGGTCATTTGTTTCACTTGGCACAAAAAAGAGCCACTGCAAAGTCTAAACAATGGTCATTTCTGACACGGCACTGCCAACCTTGAGCTCTGCCAACAGGAAAGGCGCAGACACTGCAGAGCGCAGTGCCCTCAGTTCCTTGGTTGCCAAGCAACAGGATTCTTGTGCAAGCACATGTTGCCAATTTTGTAATTTTTTCACCAGAGATAGGAGACTGCAAGGTACAGTAATACACACACACACACACACACACACACACACACACGTATGTATGTATGTATGTATGTATGTATGTATGTATGTATAAACCTGTCTGGTGTTGATTTCTTTTTCATCAAAGTATTCAAGAACTAGCATACAATCTTTTTATTTATCATGTCAGCTCATTTTTCATTAGAAACACCCACTTGATATTGGAATGACTGTTAATAATTTGGCATCAGTTTACAGTAGTAGGCTACAGTAGGTGTATAGTGTGTAGAGAGAGTACTGTCCTATGACTCCTATATATTTTTTAATCAACAGCAAAAATGAAATGTTTTTCATTTTAAGTTTGTATTATTATATTAATGCATTGGCTAATCCAGAATTCATAGGCTATTATCTGAAAAAGAGTTCATAATTACTGAAAGACAAATGAAACCCCACTGTACTGCTACTGAAACTAAGTGTAACTTCTGTAGCCTAGTAATTTACAAGAAAAAAACTGTACACCTACATCTCTAAACATAATTTTAAAAAATCCTTTAGTACATTTTTTATCTCCATGAGTCCTAATAATGATGTTCGTCGGGGGCATTTTGAAAAGTGGCGTCAAATTTATTAATTTATTTATTGACAAAAAAAACTTCAATTAATATCACGCATCCATTTGACTTATTCATACAAATTGTGCGATATTATTATCAGACAATTAGTTTGCCTACAGCAGGGCTGCCCAACCCTATTCCTGTAGATCTACCGTCCTGTAGGTTTTCACTCCGACCCTAACAAAGCACACCCCATTTAACAGCTTGAGATCTAGTTCAGCTGCTAATTAGTAGAATCAGGTGTGCCAAATTAGGGTTAAAATGAAAACCTACAGGAAGGTAGATCTCCAGGAACATGGTTGGGCAGCCCTGGCCTACAGTATTTCGGTAATGCATAAAACATTCTTTGCGCAAATCTAAGGAAGTTTACGGTAAATAAAAACGGGGAAAGAAGTCCTCGTGAACTTTAACTAGCTTGAAGTGGGTTGGTGAATCTACAGCTATATAAAGTTACAGAGGTTTGCTGTATGTGTCTCTTTCATTGCGGTCAAAGACATGTCTGCCATTGTTAGAAAGATAATCAACACTTCTACAGCCCCTGCGGCTATTGGACCATACAGGTAAGAGATCGTCTTCTAAGTACTGAATATTTTCATCATAAAGTTGAGCCAAGCACGTGTTCTAAGAAACTACAAGCAAAACGCTTGTTTGGTAGTTGATACATATTTAAATAGGCTACACTGTTGTGTTTGATCAGGGGCGTGCCTTTATCCGGCGAGTAGCCTACACCTACAGTAGGCTACTCTATACAAAAAAATCTTTCTGTTCGGATCTTGACCTGTGCACAGTCATTTGAACACGATGGCCTCCATTCAAAGGAAAATCCCATATACTCCAAAAGCTCCAATAAGACAGGGCATTTACAGGTAGGAGTGAATACAATGTGATACATGACGTTCTTTTTTAAAAGTTATTGTTCTTTTAATAATTTTTTTAAATCCGTGTAGCTACACGATGATCTGCTATTAATCATACAACGTTGCTCTTAATATCGGAGAAATAAGAAGTGATCAGTTAATATCAACTTTCTGACATCACACCAGATATTCATATAATGTACGTGCTTTAATGTTAAATGGTTCTGGAACTAAAAAATGAGGTAGGCTACTATTTCCCCAGTTTTGTCGGAAGACATACTGATTTATTGCAATTGATATAAGGTCAAGTACGGGGTGTTGCAGTCACAGCCAATAGGCCGCGGGGGAGGAGACATTCACCCTAGTGGTAGGCAGATGAGATCAGTGTACAGGACAGAGGGCAAAATCCCCATGCGGCTATTATCTTAAGCACATACAATGTGCCTTGTGGTTGCTAATATAAGGGAACTTAAAATTCTTCATAAAATGTGTTCTCTAAATAACATTTGATTGATTGATCTGAACTGCGACCTATGCGTGTCTGCACGTTTGGTTTAGATCTGGTATATTATTAAGATTACTTATTAAATTTTTGTGGATAGAATCAGAGTTTGTCAAACCATTGGTAATTTTGTGCATGTCCTACAAATCCATATCTACCTTGCCATTTTATGACTGCCATCGTGCGATAACATTCATGGCTTGCATTTTTCCCAACAGTTTTCAAGTTTGCACCACAGATAAGAAATTATTAAAACTACTGCAAGTTAGCCGTGTTATCCACACTCCCTGAGTCACTCACTCTCTCTCTCTCACACACACACACACACACACACACACACCATTCATTATTAAATGCATAGTTTACGTGCTCTTTGTCCAGTCAGGCGGTGGTGGTCGACCGCACCATGTACATCTCCGGGCAACTGGGAATGGACACTGCATCTGGGCAGCTTGTGAGTGGAGGGGTGCAGGAACAGGCCAAACAGGTGAGAAGTCTCAAGGCCTCCCTCACACAGCTTCAGAAATGAACCCCCAGAAAGGCAGGAATAATGATATCAGCCAGTACAGTCTAAATGATACACAAAAGGTGTGGCTTTTACTGAAGTGTCTGTGACTCATGATGAGCGTTTCATTAATAGGAATGGCACCTTTATCATGTGTTTCATTCCTTTCCATTAGGCTCTTGTTAATATGGGCGAGATCCTGAAGGCTGCAGGGTGCGGATATGGAAATGGTGAGAGTGAGAGAAAATTGATCATTTGCCTATGGAGGGTATAGAATTTATATATAGAAATATATAATAAATGTACTTAAAACATACATGAACATAATACATAATTTTTTTTAAATAGCATGATCTACGTAATTTTATATATGTATTACTATATACAGAAAGACAGGACATGCACATAAGATTTCCCAAAATATACTTTTTATTTTTTTTAAATACACTGTTACACTGCAGTGGAATATGAAATGAGTTCTGGAAATCCGTTTGCCTTTTTCAGTTGTCAAAACCACTGTCCTGTTGGCCGATATGAATGACTTCACAAATGTAAACGATGTTTACAAGCAGTGTAAGTACAGTGAAGCAACGCTTCACACTTTTATCTTGAAGTACTTTTTCACTTGTACTGCTTGCATGAGAATTAAATGCAGGCAGAGAAAATCATTTGAAATGAATTTAATTATTCCCCCAGTTTGTTGTGGTGCTGAGTAAGTCACTTACTGTTATATTGATTTAAACTGATGTGTACATGTGACATGTACCTGTGATTCCATAAGTGTCCACAAGATGTCACCTTTTAATGCAATTAGAAATGTGAGATAAAGGTGAGTTTTGGAAATTAATGCAAGTGCACCAACATACATCTGATTTTCCATCTTTTTAAACTCCTGGAACTCCGTTCCTTCCTGAGGTCTTGGAAGGCAATGCTAAAATCGGCTTAGTTTATGATTCGTTGAGATTTTTAATTCGTTTTTTATTCTGAAAATAAAAGTTTTTGAATTGCCCGCAACAGCATGATTTAGCATTGATTTTTTGGAGACAATGTTGCTCACATAAGCTGCATGGTGATTTATATCCGTTTAGTAGGCTGGCAATCAGAAATGAGCTTGCAGTGCCGAAACACACACCATGTCAGACCTCCATGTTAAAAATGTCATACAGTACATCAAACTTAAATTTAGTTATTTACCATTTATTTAGCAAGCAGTAAGTACACATCTTTATCTGGTGGCGCAATTAATATTTTAAATACAAGAAAAAAGCAATTGCCCAGTCAGCCCTGGTAAACTTATGTATGTCTAAAGGACTTGTGATCTAGGCCAACGTGGCATTTCCTGCTGAATATAATGGCGAGTGCAACCGTACCCATCTCTGTGAAAATGGACACCGTGAACAACCGCGGAACATGAGCTCCCACGAGACCGCCTGTCTGCAAGGCCTCTCTCTCCCGCTACACAGAACTTTCCATGACCCGCCATGCTTGGAGCAGCTCTGGCACAGCAGGAAATTAGCAACAGCAGGGCCTCGTTGTCATGGCGCGGGGGCGATGACCGACGGCTTCTGAAGGGAGGGCGGCAGGTCTTGCGGCTGAAGAGATAAACAGGGAACGCGCAGGCAATGGAGTCTCGTGCAGTTTCGCTCGGAGACAGCGAGCGCCGGAGACACCCCGGTGCTGACCGAAGGATAGTACGTAACTGCCACGTCTTTCTTTCCAAACTCTGGCCGCCATCGTGCGTTTGCAGAACGGCAGCTGTCATGGCGCGGGGTGAAGCCATTGGCTAGCGCCTGCACTGGCGCGGTTTTCTGCTGCCCTGCATTCCTCATCGGCAGTCAAAGACCAGAGCCCTCTAGCTAGAGTCTGAAGGAGTGGTGCATGCCGTCGCCAGGCTCTCCTTTGCGGGCATGGGCAGCACCCTGCTGTGATGTCTTAAGAGGAAAACCTTTTAACCGAGCTCACGCAGTTCCGTGGGGATATGTGTGGGAACGGGTGCCAGAACAACGAGTGAAAACCTAAGAATAAGGAACACACCCCAACCACGACTGCAAAACAGCTCAAGGAAGTTGGACAATCAAGTGCCACAATTAGGCCTTTCTGTTTCAGCTTACTGAGTCTATACTTTTGATTCCAGGGGGGAAAAAAACATTTGTTTTCCTTTTGTGTCATCAGCCCTCATCAAAGGCTGACAATATGACCTTATTACATCACCACATAAATCCTTACTGTACTAATATTTGTTGGCTTAGCTGAGATCCATCCATGGGGTGACACAACAAAGCTTTTCCAATTACACAAGCTGGATATTGACTGAAGCTAACCGCCTCGCTCAGTCACGGTGACTGGGACCCTCATGAGAACTGATGCCGGCAACTGTATTACAATCCCAGCTCCTCGCCCACTAAGCCACACTGCTACATCATCCCTACTTCATATGAGGGGGTTATTCTTCCCTCTGTCCAGGGCGGTGTGCTCGTCCCTGTGTGTTGCATAATGTCATCCTCTGCTTTTGCTCCTGACAGTTTTCGCCAGCAACTTCCCCGCCAGGGCTGCTTACCAGGTGGCTGCCCTGCCCAGAGTAAGTTTCACACCTCTTTGGATGTAGTTTTAGGAAAATAATAATCCATTGCCCGTCTTATGAGTGAGAGCACCAATAAGACGGGAAATGGACATCAAGTTTGAAGCAGAGTGGTGGGCTTAGTTACATGTGATTTGTTTTTTCTTATTGTGATGAAATGTGTGACATTATTGTACTACGTATAGTTACTTATAAGTGAGCACTGGTAATTTGAATGGGGTTCACAACATAGATGTGTCAAGTTTAATCTCTTTCTCATCTTTCTCTCTCTCTCTTCCTCCCTCCCTGCCACCGTCTCTCCCTCTCAGGGTGGGCTTGTTGAAATTGAAGCAGTTGCAGTGTTGGGTCCCATCTCCGATGCATCCTGACTAGCCGGCCAGAATATGCACAAGCTCTAACTTGCAACTGAAATTATGTTGTACCCAAAATTATACAGTCATCCTCATGTGTACACAGATCAAGTGTCCTTAATATCCAGGTGCAGCAGCATTTCATAAATATCAGTTCAGGCACTCTGTTGCCATGGAAACAGGATGTCATTTTGTTCTTAAGCTGCCTGTGGTGTTTACATGATCCAGTGTCCTTTAACTTTCACACACACAAGCCTTTATCATGTTGCATATGAATCTGAGAGGGATGTAAGCATTTACCATTTTGTATAGTAGTCTTCCACCCTGCTGTGGTTTATATTTCAGTCCCACTCTGGAGATGTGGATATCCTAGATTCTTTAGCACCAGCAGATGAATGCTCAACTCTACCTGTAGGCATAGAGGCCACACCTTCTGTTCACTTGACATTTTCTCCCAGCTAAACATCACGTCATCATCACATCTGTTTAACTGCCTCTCACATCTGACCAATTACGATAGTTAACTGGCTTTTACTGTACTTTTGCATTACTAATAAACAAAAGAACCCGTTTCTAAGACATCCTTAGAATGTTCATTGTTGTTCTTTCATTCATAATGGAAGTACTGAATAAAACTCCACCCCGCCTCAGTATTGCTCACTTAATCCATCAGATACATTCTGCACATCTTTCTCTCTGAATTCAGTCCAGCCTGCTCGAATCTTAAGTAATGGAATGTTTTTATTTATACTGTACAGAGTAACTGTTGCATGAAATTACACATTGATGAAGTCAGAGCCTGGCTGCATACATTGCAGCAGGTCAATTCTGAAATTCATCTCGTTTAACAAAGCAATATAAACAAGTGTTTTAACCCACACCTCCCAATCAGTAATTTAATATCCATATTGTTGTTTTTTTTGTTTGCTTCTTTTTACATGATTTCTAAAGTCCTTAAAGTCCATTAAAGACATCAATGGAATAGTTTCACCACGTAGTTTCAGACATTCGTTGAGATATTTTTGAGCAAATGAGTCTTTCTTGAATTGTGATGAACATTCATGAGGTAAAGTCCTTGGTCTCAGTCCATGAGATAGAGCTTTGTGTGAACCTGCTGAGCTGGTCTGTCACCAGAACTTCTATGGCGATAGCCATCGTTTATATGACCTATATTGCTGTACAATTTATGAGTGTTTATCTACAGGACTGTACAGTAATCAGTGTTTTACATTATCTGCAGCGCTATATATTGGTTTGTTATGTTATCTAGTGCTGTGTACAGTGTATTAGTGTTGTATATCCATATATTATGTTAAGCCAGGTGACCCCAATCCTGTAGCCTCACAAATTTGTGTCAAGTTCTCTCTTTAAACTTTTTTTTTTACATTTTTATAGGGAGCACTTAAAAAAAATACATGAAAATTTTTTTTAAGTGAATAATGAAGTTATCTAAAACAACACATTTTTGTTTTGAATCCATTATTTACGCATCTCCTTCGTGTTTAAGTTCTCAATCTTGGACCAAGGCCCTCCTTGTAGCTGGCTAACTGTGATAGGTAAAGCCCGGAACAGTGCTTTTTCTAGTTCATATGTTCCATATTTGGGGGGGTTTCCGGGTTTTACTCAGCACAGTTAGCCAGCTAACAAGAGTTATCCATGTACAAGGAACAGGCCTTGGACACCACTTCAGAGATTTAAAACAGCATGTTCTTTATTCACAGCGTGGCATGCTTGGCTTGCATTCCACATGTGAGAACACTGGTTGAGTAGTTAAGGATTTATATAACAAGAGTACATAAAACTCTTCTGAGTGAAAACATAGGGTTGCTTCCACAATGTTATGTGAAATGTGAAAAAAAAAAAAATTATTCTCTCATAATGAACAATTTTCCTGAATTCTACCATCTCAAATGTAAAGTACTACTGCTCAAAAGCAGGGGTGTTCAGAAACAATCCCGATCCTTTTTGTTTTTTATAAACAATGCAAATATTGAGCGAAATATTTACAAAATTAGAAGGACCCATTCCCAACCCCTCACACAAATTTACAAGAAAGAAAGGCACAGTGGTGGAGCTCTCCGCTGGTCTGCATCTTGGCAACAGGCAAAAGGAAGTATTTCTTTTGTGCTTTTCAGAGCAATTGCTCTTCACAAATATCCCTCATCCTCTCACTTGACTTTTTGTAACATCATTCACTCCTGTTCTCTTGACCAAACACATCAGGGTTGGAGAAAGGACAGGTAGCTGAAAGACAAGCATAAAAACATGTTCAGTTCAGCGCTTTTCAGTCACTGTCCAAGATCTGCACTTACGGAAATGAGCCATAGTTCATAATCAAAAAATTATTTTGAAATAAAACCCAAGTATTTTTGTCCCTCCTGCCCAGCACCAGAAGCTTGTTTGGGGTGATGCTTGGGTCCCTCACCAGAAGCTTATTCCGCCTTGGCGGGTTCTGATTGGTCAGCTGCTGCCTCGGCACTTCCTGCTTCCTTTTTCTCTGATTCTTCCCCAGCTTTTCGTGGAAAACAGGTTTTGGAAAGAGAAAGAGAGAAGAAAAAATAATTACCTCAGACTGCAGTCCCATAGCTGCTCGATACACTTGCAGTATCAGCACACCAGCACTAGCTCTGTGAACGCCGTGACAGATCATGATCACCATAAAATGTCCTCCTCCCTATACTGAAGAATGAGCATGCCACTTGCTAATGGAGCGTCTGTAATGAATGGAACCACCGTTGTGAAACAACTGAATACTTAATATTTGTGTAAGAGACAGGGAGAAAAAAAACGGCATTTAACCGTACTTAGGCCAACACAGCTAAAGACAAGCTGCGCATACATCTCTAGAATACAAATACTTTTAAATAAATTATATTTGTTGAAAAAAAATAGGTTCCCTTCCAGTCCATTTATATTGTGGGAGAAAAAAAAACTTATTTGAATGAACTATACTTTAACCAAGCTAGCTACAAAACGGCAGTTAGATATAGTGGGTCAGCTGTGTATCTAATATACTGCATAGCTAAGCACTTTCAAACAAAGGCTTTTCGCTGTTTCACAATGCTAATGCTAATATTTTGAAGTTCATATCATAGATGCATTTTATGCCAGTCTTCCATGTGTTAAAGTGAAGCAGATGTTTTTTCTCAGTAAAATAATCTTGAATGGAGGCTAATTGAGTGGCTTATTACCTGTTGGTTACTACTCAAATTTGCATGCACAATTAAAAGTTAAATACATTATTCATTGCTGCCCACAAAGTGCATTCATATTTTCCCCCAGAGAGCTAGCCATCTTGCTAAGTGCCCTTTGAGCCCATAAAAATGAAATACAATTTGCTCTACTGATAACTATAAATTTGGTGCATTTTTTAATTTTATTTTAAATGACCAGCAATTTCAAAACTTGTCCAAACAAAATGTTTTCTTCCTCTTCTATGTCTGGAACGACCGCCCCCCCAAAAAAAAACAATATATAGATATGTTTGTGTCAAAATCAGATAGTCAGCCTCCTATTGGTGCAATTAAGAATATCTGCAAGTCAGCAATGTCTACAGGGCAGTTGCAGTAATTAGGAACCCGTAATTAAGCAAACCACTTAGAGCGCAGCCTTATGTGACACAACGGAGGCAGCCGCAGCACCCCTGAGGAGTGCTGCCCTAACCTCTCATTTATTATTAATACAAGATGTGCTTCTAAATGATCACCTCTTAGCTGATGAGGACTCTTACAGGGACAAGGCCGGAAAAGGAATGCGTTGTTCATTCTGCCGTACCAGCGCCCCCACTGTGTAGGTGCCTATCTAACTGCACCGAGATTACAAGAAAAACTAAAAAAAACGCGACACCCGTAAAACTGCCAGGGTGACGGATCTCAGCTCTCCGCTGTGACAAAGCCCTGAATGAACAGCTCCCGTGACTACTGCAGTCAATTTGCATCGCCACTTACCAGAAGATACGCGTTGGCGCTTTCGCTGCAACCTGCGGCAATAACATATAACGTTATCAACGTGATTCGGGAGCGTGTGGCAGGCGAAGTAGTGCGAACGCCCTGAAGTCCATCAGGCAGAATGTAACTCACCCGCTCTACAGGCGATCTACAGGTCTACAGGTAGGATCTGTTAGTTCCGACAACTCGATTGTTTCTATCAACAACAAGATAGCGCTTCACTAATCAGGCTTGCTATTGTGAGAACACTGTGTTGAACAAAATAATACTCTTGTCCTAACCATCGCGCAGGTGGCATAAAACTATTAGTGCCACCTGCATGACCACATGGCACATTAACATGTTTATAATTCATTAAAATTCATTCTACCCCTGGCGTGTTCATTATAATGTAGAACAACTTGTGTACTGGATACCCTTGGTAACAAGTGCTGTAATGAGCTAGCGATGGCCTAGGGACCATGGCAAAGGGATATCCACTAGGGCTGCTGTTGGCTGTGCTGAAGACCAAGCAGTACAAATCCTGTAACCACAATAAGGTTACTGTTGCACAGGTAAATGATTTTAACAGGCAGATGAACTGCCTTCTTGTTGCAACCTTTAAACTACTTACCAAGGCTTACCACTGGCTGGGAGACGTACAAATTATATCTGACTTTCTTTCCTTTCAGATGCAAGTCTGCAAACGACATAATTTATTGCACAAGAATTCCCCTTTGGCAGAACTGGGAGCCCTGTACTGGCCACAAGCTGCTGCAGTACATAGTCATGTTGCCTATGCCAGAGCTACTACTTATATATAGTCAATGGTTGAGGGATGATATACAAAGCCACTCATAAAGACTGACCTTTAGTTTGCACAGCCTGGTCTATCACTTCTTGGGAGAGATGATTTGAATGAAGAGATAAGAGACCAGAAAGAGAATTAATTTGCATTGCAGAGCAGGATAGGCGAGATAGTAGCTCCCTTCCTGTACCTTTCTCAGATTCAGAGTCAGGCTTATGGGCAGATTCAGAGTCAGGCTTAGGGGCAGATTCAGAGTCAGGCTTAGAGGCAGATTCAGAGGCAGGCTTAGGGGCAGATTCAGAGTCAGGCTTATGGGCAGATGATTCAGAGTCAGGCTTAGAGGCAGATTCAGAGGCAGGCTTAGAGGCAGATTCAGAGTTAGGCTTAGGGGCAGATTCAGAGTCAGGCTTAGGGGTAGATTCAGAGGCAGGCTTAGGGGCAGATTCAGAGTCAGGCTTAGAGGCAGATTCAGAGACCGGTTCAGAGACAGGTTCAGGAGGAGGTGGAAAGGCCGGTTCAGTGGTTTGCACAGCCTGGTCTATCACTTCTTGGTAGAGATGATTTGAATGAAGAGATAAGAGATCAGTAAGAGAATTAATTTGCATTAAAGAGCAGGATAGGCGAGGTAGTGGCTCCCTTCCTGTACCTTTCTCAGATTCAGAGTCAGGCTTATGGGCAGATGATTCAGAGTCAGGCTTAGAGGCAGATTCAGAGGCAGGCTTAGAGGCAGATTCAGAGTTAGGCTTAGGTGCAGATTCAGAGTCAGGCTTAGGGGTAGATTCAGAGGCAGGCTTAGGGGCAGATTCAGAGTCAGGCTTAGAGGCAGATTCAGAGTCAGGTTTACAGGCAGATTCAGAGGCAGGCTTAGGGGCAGATTCAGAGTCAGGCTTACGGGCAGATTCAGAGTCAGGCTTACGGGCAGATTCAGAGACCGGTTCAGAGACAGGTTCAGGAGGAGGTGGAAAGGCCGGTTCAGTGGCAGGTTCAGGTGCGGGCTCAGGAGGAGGTGGAAAGGCCGGTTCAGTGGCAGGTTCAGGTGCGGGCTCAGGAGGAGGTGGAAAGGCCGGTTCAGTGGCAGGTTCAGGTGCGGGCTCTGGAGCGGGCTCAGGTGTGGGCTCAGGTGTGGGCTCTGGGGCGGGCTCTGGGGCGGGCTCAGGGGAGCTGGCAGGTGCCTCCTCTGTGGCTTTGGTCTGGTCTGAAGTCTCCGCCCCTGCCTCAGCCCCCTCTGCGGGCACTGCAGAGTCCGGTGCAGGTGCATCTTTAACCTCCTCTGCAGGTGCATCTTTAACCTCCTCTGCAGGTGCATCTTTAACCTCCTCCGGAGGTGCAGGTGCAGCGGCAGCATCCTCTGCAGGGGGTTTGGTTTCTGCAGCAGCTGGGGCAACAGCTGGGGCGGCAGGACTTCCTTTCCCCTCATTGGCAGCCTGGCCCGTGTTCTGAGCAGGCAGCTGGACCTGGTCCGGAATGGTCGCCCTGTCCTCTGCTACGGAGCCATTTTCAGCCCGCTTCACTGTAACACCGACAAGCCAATGGGGAGAAAGCAGAACAGTGAGTCATTACCCCACAGGGACACACAAACACAACCAAGATGTTAAGCAAACTTCAAGTAATACAGAATCCATGTTTTCAAGAGCAACCCCAGATTTATTCTATCCAGATATTCACTGACTATATCAACAGCCAAACCTTTATTTGTGCTAATATACTGTATATACAGTATAGTTTTTATGTAATAACAGAAATATATGTGAAAAAAAACACTATAGGCAATATACTAACATGGGTTTCTTCTACTATGATAGTATTACAATTTGTATGTCTTTGAAGATCTGGAGAACGTGGCTCCTGGTGTAATATTCATAAAGCCAAATTTCAGGACTGTATAGTCCCTTCTTTTACCCTATTGGGATTAAAACAGACTTGAGAACATTGGAGTGATCAAAGGAACAGAGCCCAACTTTGATTAACACTGAGCAAATGCAAATTGCCCGTGCTGGAAGGAGAAGGGGAAATGAATGCAGCCCTCAGGTTACAGGTCTGAGTGAGCACTTGCCACCGAGCAGGCCTTTCCCTGGTGTCCTGCTGGTGCAGTTGTACTTTCCTATTCCTTTGAATTATGACGAGTCAACCTTTTAACCTGATTTAATCAAATAACCAGTGTTACAACATACATGCACAAACACTTGACAGTCAACAACACAAACGGTACAGTAATTCACATCCACTCCAGGCAACCTTAGAAATGAAATATTACATGCATTGGTTTTCTAGAAATGAAATGCGGACATAACATGAAATACAGAGAATGCTGGGAAACTGACAGGGTCATTTTCCAAGATGGGAAGGCATAATTATACTTGAGAAACTGTCTTCAAATTAGAGCCAGATAAAATTACCTTCCATTTATTCACCATCCCTTAAAAAATATTTTTAACTACTGCCCAGATCAGACATTTCCATGGAAACAGAAGTTGATAATGAGACCAAGCATGTTATTATACATTCAGCATTTAAAGTATGGCCCTATAACTGTCCAAGCTCCAGCACACATCTTCATTGCTTGTGTTGCATTCTTCAGTACAAAGAGGACTCTGCTATTTTAGTCTGACAGCAGTTTCCTGCCATTCAAAAACAAAGTGGTTTTTAATAACTCCCTACCATTCACCTATATTACTTTTTGCAGAAGTATTCTACTTGTTGTATGTGGCGGACACAGCGCTGGTCTCTTTTGGAACATTCTACTTGTTGTATGAGGTGGACACAGCGCTGGTCTCTTTTGGAACATTCCACTTGTTGTATGAGGTGGACACAGCGCTGGTCTCTTTTGGACATTCCACTTGGTGTATGAGGCGGACACAGCACTGGTCTCTTTTGGACATTCCATAAAATGTAGTCAAGACACTTCCCTGACCCTGACAACAACTTTCAACTTTGATCGTATTCTGAACACCATGCAGGAAATTAATCATACACAACTATTTTTTAATCTCAATGAATATGCACACAAATCAGGGTGATGAAAAGATAAGAAATGGCCAAGGTGATAATTAATCATGTAACAACTATGCATCACTTCCCTCCACAAACCGTGACCTGCAAAGTAGTGGAAATGAGAGCGCGGTGCTCAGGTGCATTACTTATCGGGGCAAAGTCCCTAATGGCACTTTAATTAAGTTTACCGTAACAGAGCATCCTGTATAAGTACAATGACTCATATCACAAGCTGTACTTATTCTGTTTAACACATAAACACATCATTTTTGTATTAAAACATATCTGTAAAGGGTACAAAGGCTAAAAGCTGACCTCAGGAAAATAAACGGTATATGTTCGAAAATAATAAATATAGTGCATTTTCGGCTTTATGGATTTTATTCCCAGCGGTGGCCAAGTTTGAATGAAACTTAGGCTAAACAGACCTGTGGTCCATATTACTATTAACCTAACAGCTCTCTCAAATTCAGTTTTAGAAACGTAGTCCTACCTCCTGTAGTTACGAATATGTTAATGATCAAGTGAAGCGCAAGTCACCAGCTGACACATTAACTCTGCTTTCTCGATTAAGCCTTCAGTCCTTTTGAAGGCTGGAATTTCCTTGACTGCATGGAAATGTGATATGCCTGCATAATGCATGCAAACTAATCAGCAGCAAGAGCGCAAACAAACAAATGTAGCCTACACATACGCAAGTACTACATTTATCCATGAGTAAAAGTGCATGTAACTTATCCGACTTAACAGCCTATAAAGCAGGCAGTATACATTACAGCCAACAACATTGATCTTTGAAATGCGGATGTTGTGAAACTAACAACCTACAATGCAACATGAAAGAAAAACTATTTCTGTGACACATTTTGCAATCGTTCCCATTCGATAGCTGCTGCCGGTGTTTTAAATCGCATGGTTATGGCAGCGCCATCAATTGCGGCAATGCGGTGACAGTACGCGTCATTACCAGTTAACTCTCTGATTAAGACACTGGACTGCAAATGGACAATTTTAATGTTACTTTTCCTCACATTAGATCAATCGCTCATCTAATAATACCCACAACTATAAGCTGAAAGGTGCTTGGTCTATTGCTCCACACTGCTACCCACCTGCAAACCTTAACAGTCAACAAGGTTCTGCTGTTTTTGTTTCAAAGCAGTTTGTTCAAAGCGTTTATATATATATATATATATATATATATACCCCAATTCCAAAAAAGTTTAAGTTAAAAGCAGAAAACAGTGATTTGTAAATTCTCTTTACCATATATTTAATTTAAAACAGTGCAGAGAAAAAATATTTAATGTTTTACCTTATCATTTCCATGATTTTTGTAAATATACAATAATTCCGAATTTGATGCCTGCAACACGTACCAAAAAAGTTGGGACAGGGGCAACATAAGACTGGGAAGGTTGTGGAATGATCAAAAAACACCTGTTTGGAACATTCTACAGGTAAACAGGTGAATAGGTAACAGGTGATGCTACATGACTGGGTATAAAAGGAGCATCCACAAAGGCTTGGGCGTTTACGAGCAAGGATGGGTCGAGGTTCGCCACTTCGCGAAAAACTGCATGAGCAAATAGTCCAACAGTTTAAGAATGTTTCTCAACGCACGATTGGAAGGAATTTTGAGATTTCACCATCTACCGTCCATAACATTATTAAAAGATTCCGAGAATATGGAGAAATCTCTGTGCGTAAGGGGCAAGGCCGAAAACCAATATTGAATGCCCGTGACCTTTGATCCCTCAGACGGCACTGCATTAGAAACCAACATGCTTCTGTAATGAATATAACCACATGGCCTCGGGAATACTTCGGAAAACCGTTGTCAGTAAACACAGTTCATTGCTGCATCTACAAATGCAAGTTAAGACTCCACTACACAAAGCGTAAGCCACATATCAACAACACCCATAAACACCGCTGACTTCTCTGGGCTCGAGCTCATCTGAGATGGACTGAAGCAAAGTGTAAACCTTTCAAATTGTTTTTGGAAATAATGGACGTCGGGCCAAATAATGGGCCAAAGAGGAAATGGACCATACCGATTGTTACCAACGCAATGTTCAAAAGCCAGAGTCTGTCATGGTATGGGGGTGTGTTAGTGCCCATGGCATGGGTACCTTACACATCTGTGAAGGCACTATTAACGCTGAAGGGTACATATGCATTTTGGAGGAACATATGCTGCCATCTAGATGACGTCTTTTTCAGGAACATCCCTGCTTATTTCAGCAAGACAATGCCAAGCCACATTCTGCATGTGTTACAACAGAGTGGCTTCGTAGTCAGAGAGTGCGGGTGCTAGACTGGCCTGTCTTAAGTCCAGACCTGTCTTGTATTGAAAATGTGTGGCGCATTATGACGTGCAAAATATGACAATGGAGCCCCTGGACTGTTGAGCAGCTGAAGTCTTATATCAAGCAAAAATGGGAAAAGATTCCGTTTTCAAAACTACAACAATTAGTGTCCTCAGTTCCCAAAAGATTACAGAGTAGTGCTGTTAAAAGAAAAGGTGATGTAACACAGTGGTAAACATGCTCCTGTCCCAACTTTATTGGGACGTGTTGCAGGCATCAAATTTAGAATGAGCGTATATTTACAAAAACAATAAAGTTGATTAGATAATACATTAAATATCTTGTCTTCATACTGTTTTCAATTGAATACAGGTCAAAAAGGATTTGCAAATCATTGCTTTCTGTTTTTATTTACATTTTATGCATTGTCCCAACTTTTTTGGAATTGAGGTTTGTACAGACGGGTGGAAAATTAAAGGAAAAACCAACATAAAGTGTCTTAGTAAGGTAAAAACCAACATAAAGTGTCTTAGTAAGGTAAAAACCAACATAAAGTGTCTTAGTAAGGTGTTGAGCACCACGAGCCGCTAGAACAGCTTCAATGCGCCTCGGCAGAGATTATATCTCTAGTCTAGCATAGATTATATCTCTAGTCTAGCATAGATTATATCTCTAGTCTAGCATAGATTATATCTCTAGTCTAGCATAGAATCTAGTTTCTGGAACTCTACTGGAGGGATACCATTCTTCCAAAAATGGAAAATTTTCAACTGACTGCACTCTCCACGACCATCATCAAAACACCAAATGAGGGAATATCTGTTGGAAAAATGTTGTTCTAATGTTGTGAATTTGCCTTGAACTTCTGACCATTAGGACACAGATGAAACTCATACAGTTAAGAGTGCTTTCCACGACTTGTGCCATTAAGCAGCTTGATGTGCAAGCTGAGCAGGATGCTAGTCCAGGTCATTATCAGCAATTGACGTAAGCTAGTTGTTCATCTTAGTGGGGGACTAAACCAGCAGTTTCCTTAGCTGAGCAAAAACTTTCCACATAAACAGTGCAAAGCAAACTATGACTGCACTCCCGTATATTAGCCATACCCTGTTTAAAGTTGAGACTGGCATAAATGTGTAGAGTGTACTAAACCTGTGCTTGAGAAGTCCCACGGGAGCTAGTCAGGAAGGTACCTTGAGACTTTACAAGCTGTATCCACCAAAATACTCTGCGGTGAGTCGTTTGCAGTTTTACAGATAAACCATTAAGGGGGGGTCCATTAATTATCGTGTCTAAATGTTACATTCATAGAACAGCACAGTGTGGATGCCAGCTACAATGCACTTTCAAAATAGAGGAGAATACAGAAGTCACCAGTCTCTAAATACGGGAGTGTAAAAGGCTCACCTTATTAACAATAAAATTACCAGAGATGACACTGGCTCCAGTACAGTTCTACTTCACAAAGATCTCTCATCATTTCCAGGTCTCAGGGTCTCAGGTCTTAGGGCAACACTTACAAATACAGCAGAGCTGAAAATATGCACAACTTCTGAGGGAGATCTGACTGCCACTGATGGAAGACTACAGCACATGGTTGGAGGGCAGCCACTCTCAAAGCAAAGTCTGCTGTTAGACCAATCGGATGTTCACCTGGTCAAAATGAACACAGCAACACAAGCTGCAGAGAACTGGTACTGTGATGCATTCAGTCACCTGACTGATCAATGTGATGCAAGTATGTTCTCAGAGCATGTATGCGTTTAATGTGGAACCACATGCAAAGCTAAGCAAAGTGTCCTTTCCAAATTTACATCTGCTTCTTAACTACAACTGAAAAGAAGTGTAATTTGGTCGGCTGCAGATAAAGACACAGGTGTTTGTGGAAAGGGAAATGCCTGGTTGCAGATGGGCGATTTTGAGCCGTTATGTCTTGAAACACTATTCTCTTATCGTTCTCTCTCATTGACATTCAAGAAGGGTCTGCAAATATAGAGGCCTCCAGAAACACAGGAGCTGCAAAGAATCAATCTCACTACAATCTGTAAAGTTAAGTAGGAATACAAGGCAAAGAGCCAACAGCAATGCATTTACTCCTTAACTTAATGAAGGTCAAAAAGAATGACACTTTTTACAATACTGAGACAACCTCATGGGTTGAGTGATCCCTCAGTTAATAAAACCTAGCCTACGTAATCCCTCAGTTAATAAAACCTAGCCTACGTGATCCCTCAGTTAATAAAACCTAGCCTACGTGATCCCTCAGTTAATAAAACCTAGCCTACGTGATCCCTCAGTTAATAAAACCTAGCCTACGTGATCCCTCAGTTAATAAAACATAGCCTACGTGATCCCTCAGTTAATAAAACCTAGCCTACGTGATCCCTCAGTTAATGAAACCTAGTCTACGTGATCCCTCAGTTAATAAAACCTAGCCTATGTAATCCCTCAGTTAATAAAAACTAGCCTGCATGATCCCAGTTAATAAAACCTAGTCTACGTGATCCCGGTTAATAAAACCTAGCCTACGTGATCCCGGTTAATAAAACCTAGCCTACGTGATCCCGGTTAATAAAACCTAGCCTACGTGATCCCTCAGTTAATAAAACCTAGCCTACGTGATCCCTCAGTTAATAAAACCTAGCCTACGTGATCCCTCAGTTAATAAAACCTAGCCTACGTGATCCCTCAGTTAATAAAACCTAGCCTACGTGATCCCTCAGTTAATAAAACCTAGCCTACTTGATCCCTCAGTTAATAAAACCTAGCCTACGTGATCCCGGTTAATAAAACCTAGCCTACATGATTCCGGTTAATAAAACCTAGCCTATGTGATCCCGGTTAATTAAACCTAGCCAACGTGATCCCTCAGTTAATAAAACCTAGCCTACGTGATCCCTCAGTTAATAAAACCTAGCCTACGTAATCCCTCAGTTAATAAAACCTAGTCTACGTGATCCCTCAATTAATAAAACCTACCATATGTAATCCTTCAGTTAGTACAACTTAGCCTACGTAATCCCTCTCAGTTAATACAACCTAGCCTCCCTAAACCCTCTCAGTTAATAAAACCTAGCCAACATGATCCCTCAGTTAATAAAACCTAGTCTACGTAATCCCTCAATTAATAAAACCTAGCATACGTAATCCTTCAGTTAATAAAACCTAGCCTACTTGATCCCTCAGTTAATAAAACCTAGCCTACGTGATCCCTCAGTTAATAAAAAATAGTCTACGTGATCCCTCATTTAGTACAACTTAGCCTACGTAATCCCTCTCAGTTAATACAACCTAGCCTCCCTAAACCCTCTCAGTTAATAAAACCTAGCCAACATGATCCCTCAATTAATAAAACCTAGCCTACGTGATCCCTCAGTTAATAAAACCTAGCCTACATGATCCCTCAGTTAATAAAACCTAGCCTACGTGATCCCTCAGTTAATAAAACCTAGCCTACGTGATCCCAGTTAATAAAACCTAGCCTACATGATTCCGGTTAATAAAACCTAGCCTATGTGATCCCGGTTAATTAAACCTAGTCTACGTGATCCCTCAGTTAATAAAACCTAGCCTATGTAAAGGGAAAAGTAACACCTGCATGAATGTGTTAGTCAAACTTCAAAAAGTCAAGCAAAGAACACAGAAGTCAAATTGACTGTCCTTTTATTGGATTCAACATAATGAAGAATGCCATCTTTTATTAATATACAGTACACACACACACACACACACACACACACACACACACACACACACACACACACACACGCATGCACAGCCCCTCTAAAAGCACAGGCATCCCTGAGTAGAAGCAGGAAAGTAAAGTCACCAAAGACGGTTTTCTTTCACCGGTCGTAATAGAAGATGTCACTCTATCCTGCATGCCACAGTTTCCCCCGAGAGAATCAAAGGAGGTCAAAGCAGGAAGTGTCCAAAATAACAGCTATGGTGATGCCAGTCTCTCACTTACACAGAATGACAAATCTGTTTCAGCTTTTTTGTGTGCCGGATATATTTCACAACGGGCCATTATAAAATACTGTTCATGCCATGCTCATCCACTACATATGTTCGCACATGTGTGCTTCACCCACGGCTGCAGCAAGCTGGCCCAGGCTGTACGCAGGGTGGATGGGGAAGCGGATGTATTCAGGTGAACAGAAATAGAGAAGCTTCCTTAGCGATTGCCAGGTCTATCCAAAAACAAGTTAATCTAATTAAGAAATAATAATAAGAAAGAACACATTGGTTAAAGTTATAAAGGTGTATCACTAATGCAAGTTGAATGCAAGATGCCCAATTGAAGATGAGGTACTGCTTGTCTGAAATGGTACAGGAGACAACTTCCAGTGATGCAAACCGAAGTAAATTCACCCTCACTACGATCAACTTATCTGACGTTCTGTAATACTATTACATTCTGTGTGGAATAATTGTAGAGTCCGTAGCCTACCTTGTCTGTCTATGTTGCATCTATAGTAACTCAGTCTGTTTGCTTATTGAAGGGGAGGTTGACTAAGCAAGAAGCAACAACAAATAATCTTAATTTTTGTACAGGAGAAGAGGTCGGAAAATGTAACATCTTAGTTTGACTCAAGACACTGAGCAACCACTGTGTACTTCCAAGTATAAGACTGACTTCAGTTTACAGAATGATGAAAAGATGATCATAAACTAATAATTTCTTCTTTTTTTCTGTTTTCAGTCAAGATTTTCATACTGACACTTTTGTTAATGTTTCTCTATGGTTTGATTTTGTGCTTTTGATTTTGTTCTTTTCATTTTATGAAGCTAAAGATTTTCTGCCCATTGTGTTCTCTCCATTTTAGTGGTAATTTTGGATTGTACCATTTTTTTTATAATAAAATAAAACACCAATAATTTATTTTGGTAAGCATTCAAATTAATTTAAAATGTGTACAATACAATCGCCTATCCGCATCTTGCCTAAGAAGCCAGCAAAATATAACGAGTGCATGATGTTTAAACGTATTATTTACCCGTGTCATCTCAAAAGCGCCTTTGAATTCCAGCGCACTTTAAACTACAGCAATTTACATTCTACACGCTTAATGGCATCTCTAAAATTAAGATCCACTTAGACAACGGAGTAGGCTATGATGGGAACTGCAGTCTATTACAGGCAATGAAACCTCTGTACCTTCAGCATTCAACCCAGATAGCTAGATGTTAAATTATTCATTAGAACAACCGGCTGGATTGTTTTAAAATGCAAGGGTATTAGAGTATTAGATGTCTCAGTCATAACGTAGATCTGATACAATCAGCAAACATGATGAACAGCTAGGGTGGCTGCAACATAAACATTTACAGTATCTCAACATGAGCTGAACGACAAACTACGTTCCACAAACACAGAAAAAACGAAAACCCTGAATGAATAATAAAAAGCAACACAAAATATACCTCATCATTGTGCAGAAAAGGGCATGTTGTTGGTGAATTTTATAAACCATTTTCTGATTGCAAAATTGGATTCTCAAGAGTAGGCAAATTGGAGAAACTTTGTGGACGTGTCAGTCTATTCGGCAGAGGGACTGCATTCGGCTTACCCACACCAGCTCCATTGCTTTCCTCCTGTTTAGTGCTGGGTCTGTTTCCTTCTTGTGCTGTAGTTTGGGTACTTGTAGAACATCCCATCCTGGCTACAGAACATTAATGGAAAAAGTAACACGAATATATTCGCTAAAGTGCGAGACAAATGCCTGTGGCTCTAAGAACTTACATAGACACTGTCAGCTCCTCTGGCTTGAAAACACACAGTAGGCTGTTTTAACAGCAATATAACATCCTCATATCAATATCAACATCTACAGTTCTACTCCAGAAGAACAGCGCCACGGTTAACTTAACTGCAATATGTTGTGATCGGTTACCATATAAATGTGAACAAGAACACGCGAGGATGTTCTTGAACTTGCAGACACTACATTATTCAGGGCGTGATTATGGTTGGTTTGAGAGCATGCGTGGGCAGTTCCTGAAGTTGGTTTGGGCTGGTGAGGAAAGTCTGTGCAATCCACCTGGTCCAACTAAGTGTCAACCGTAGCCTAGTGGAGTTACCACGCTCATTTCAGAGCAGCTGTGAAAACTCAGTTCAGAACATGTAAGGGACACATTGAATATGGGATTAGAAAGGCACAACCTATTGTCAGAGTCATTCTGAGTTTGTCACCCTGATATTAGTGGGCCTACGTGTACACATACAGCAACATTTTAATAATGTTAATACAAAGACAATATTTTAAAATGAGATATTTAGAAAATCATATCGCTGTCACAGTACTAACAGCGCCATCTGCGGGATGAAAATGCGTTCAGTATAATCAACTCTTGATTGACTATACATACTATTGTTGCTTACGAAATTGAAATGTATTTTAAAAAAATGTTTATCTCTACTAATACCAAGACCTGTTTTTGTAACAACATAAAAAATATGTTGGTTTTGAGATGTCGACGAGCCTTTTGAACTTTATTTTTAACGAGCCAAAGAATGTAAAATACCTTTCATGGCAACAATTTTAGTGGCAGTTCTCAAAATCGCTTGTCTAAAACCTTCCTTATCGGTTTTATTGGGGATTGGTAGCCTACTTGTTTCATTGTGCAACTAGTCAGCACTTATAAAATCAGTCATTCGGCGCTACGCTTCTATATCACAGCTGGCTTGCTGTGTCCCCTCTCCTTATTATTATTCTTCTTCTCTGATTTAATTGCGGATCGTAACAAAACGTGTATAAGTGCATACCGCCACATACTGTGTGTGTAACACACATACACATACACATACTTCAGCTTATAACAAAAAATAATAATTAAAAAAACTATATCTCACGATATAATCCTGTATCTTTATGAAAAATAAAGAGAGCCTTGCAGCACTCCTTTATTTTCTCATCCTTCACTAAAATATCTTTCTGTGCCTGGCTCCTCTCGCGATGCCACCCTTCAGCTGTAGAATACTGATGCACGCTGGGATATCCTTCCTTTCCCTCTGAGGCCATTTTTGAGTTACTAGTCGGTGAGTGGGCTCTGTGTTTTTGTAAGTAATAATTGCAGAATTTGTGACATTCGGGTCGCAGAGTCTACATTTTATGAAACTTAAGATGCTCACTTATCCAATTTTGTGTTCAGGTTGGCCAGAAGAGACTAAACCGCAACAATGGTGGCCGCAAAGAAAACGGTAAGTTCAGCACCGAGAGAAGTGATGCATGCGGGGAACTTCACGTGGAGTGTCTGCGTGTGGCCTCATGTTCCATTCGCCTATTTTTCTTGCGAATTTAATAGCATCCCGTATTGCCATTTTTGCGACCATTATGTGAATATATTACGACAACATTCGATGCGAGTTTGAACGTCCGTTTAACGTATGAATTAAAACGTGTAACACATGATTGTCAATGACATGTAATGTTAGGCGGCTAACTAGCTAGCTAACATTAGGCTAAGTACGACGATGTTGTCCGAAAGCAGCTTGCTACCTTTCTTGTTGGGGTCGTTTGAGAATTGCCTATCGGTAGTTGGTTAATTAAATATGGACATATCGGTAACTTATGTAACGACGTTAACCATATTTGTGTCTCCGCCCACCTGCGTGTAATGTTACTTTTGAAATGTATTGTTGTAACGTTAACGTTGCAATACAGAAACCGGCGGTGTTACTGTCTGTATATTCTCAGCTTAATGCTTGGTATTGAGCAGTTAAGTGTTAATAGATCTGCGTTTGGTCAGTGTTCAGTTTACGAGCTTGGACGTCTGGTGCAATAAATTGCATGTCTTACATTGATCGGCGTTAAATTAAATCATTACCTTTTTCATAAACAGAAAAAGTCCTTGGAGTCAATCAACTCAAGACTCCAGCTGGTGATGAAGAGCGGTAAATACGTTCTGGGGTACAAACAGACACTGAAGATGATCCGTCAGGGCAAAGCAAAGCTGGTTATTTTGGCCAACAACTGCCCGGCCCTCAGGTAAGCAGAACATACTAGTTATTTCCCTGGAGCCACGTTGTATGACAAATTTAGGAATGTCCATCTTAATACAATTTTAATAAAGTCCTAAAGCTGAACCTGTTTGTTTGGCTTCCACAAACAGTGACTCTGATACAGCTCTGGTCAGTCTGTGAAATGACACTTGTTTAGGGTTAGGTCTGGCAATTAAACAATAGTCTTGTATTCGTATATCATGATAGTTGTCAGAAATGGCATAGCTTAGTTTCTCAGTCTGGTCAATGTTTTTGTTGCGTCAAGTGTGATTCAACTGACCACCTTGGCCAAATGTATTTATGTATGTCCGTTAAGATCTTGAGTAGTTAGGGACTGAATTGGCACCTCATGGCACTCAGTCCAGTACAGCCGTCTTGTACTTGAACAATACAAATAAACACTGCTCCCAACATTGCATTCTGTGCTTCATGTAGTACTTTTATCTGCTCGTACAAGATCCTTCTTTAATGTCCACTTAGTGATTTGTCTGATGTTACTCACTGGCCCCATGATGTCGGTTGGTGCTTTTTTCTGTGCAGAAAATAAAAATGTATGCTTTTCCATGTTTTAAGAAACAATTAAGAAATAATTCCATGTTAAGAAACGCAATTATGCCACTGATGGCACAACACGTTTAAGAGTTTATTTCGGTTTTTGCACCAGATTATTAATGACTTATGACCGAAACGCAGGCAGCTAATCAAGTGAAGAAAGCCAGATATGCGAGGGATTACTGTCGCCGTACGAGTCCTGAAATACACTTTTGTTCAAGGTCCGATTGATTTTGAACCACCCTGTACATTGTATTTTGACACGCCTTTTGACCGAAGTGCATTCTCTTGCAGGAAATCTGAAATTGAATATTACGCCATGTTGGCCAAGACCGGTGTCCATCACTACAGTGGAAACAACATTGAACTTGGCACAGCCTGTGGTAAATACTACAGGGTATGCACGTTGGCCATCATCGACCCTGGTAAGTTTCTGCACAGTCGTGGGCTTCTCTTTGTTCATCTTAGACCTAGAGTTTTGATTTATGTTCAACAAGGCCTTAACTGTCCACCTGACTCCATTTAAAAAAAGCCTGTCAGTTATTCAATTCCATATTGTCAAGTTAAGCCTGATGTGTTGACAGTGTTGACTGATCAACCAGCATATTACCGTTGCTTATTTTGAACAGCGAACACTGTACACTATAAATGTATCTTCTAATGATTTTAATCATATTGGGTGTAGGATGTCAGGAATATCTCCGCTTTTCTTCTTACGATGAAATATTTGTCAAGTCAATGCGAATAATTCTCGCCTGTTGGATCTACTGGTGGTCCGAGCAGGGCTAGAAATTCGCTAGATAAATAACCAGCTCGAGAGCTATCAGATTGGATGCAATGTCTTTTCTGTTCTCACCCCTGCTTTGTTGGTTACAATGACTCGTGTTTAAAAAGAAATATTGTCCCTAAAATGTGTTTAATGAAAAGCGTACACGTATTGAATCGAAGACCTTTCGGAAGTGGCATAGTCTCCCTGCCTCGAGTCCATTTTGCGACAAGGCTGGTGTAATGTGGATGTTTTCAGAGCTGACGTACTTCCTCATCCACAGGCGATTCTGACATCATCAGGAGCATGCCAGACCAGCAGCAGAGCGAGAAGTAAAGTCCCCTTTTCCTCCCCCCAAGTTGTTATAAATAAAAATGCTGAAATGGTGCTGGTGGTGTTTGTGTTGTTTTGCATGCTGCGATGTTTCGGCTGCTTATTGGATAGGTGCCGTCAGCGCTGTGATGTGAGCCAGTTCTTGGGTAGGACTTTGACATTGTGCCATTGAACAGAGCTCTTTGCTTTAGTATCGCCTGTGGGAATACAGCACTGGAAATGGATGAGTTGCAGAGGAAAATCCAAGGGTCATTTCCTTTGATGAGCGCTTATACGGAAGAAATGTACCTTTTGTGATTTTGTTGAAAGCCGTGTCCCATGCACTTCTGTAACATGTACTGTGATTGTATATTTGATGAAAGGTACAAGGATTTACAGACCCCCCCCCCCCCAAAGCCAAGATGCGACTCATCAATACGATTGTTGCAAATGGAAAATCTGGCCAGGTGCATGTTGCGCAGTCATGATCTTGTATACCTTGCCTGGGTTCTACTCCATGTGACATTCCTTATATTAGGCATCCAGTAAAAATCCATTTGGATAAATGGCGTTGCTTGATTCAATGTTAAATGATGTTGCTTGATTCAACAGATTCAGCCGGCCGTAAGTCGGGTTGATGTGGCTCGTACACAAAGTCTGTTCGGCAGATGTTTTACCTTTCAGATGTGTTATTTAACCCCCAATTTCATGTATCCCCTGAAAGCAGTTTTTTTATTTGCCTATATATGGACCGTGGCAGACTAATCCAGGCTAAACGCACATAGAGGAGGATGAAACTGCCTTGTATGTTTAAAAATAAAACGCGAATGAAAATAATTCTGAAATTAATATCTCACTCCACATGTGTGTGAAACCCCACCTCTATCTGACTGACGTATAGCAGAAGCGGCTTAAAAGGTGCGTCTGGCCAGAATCTTAAGTTCCCCCGGTGAGGAAGTTTGCTCTATTTTTAGATGCGTTTTACATACCATAATGGGGCATTCCACTGCGCAAACAGCAGTGAGGAATGTTAGAAATTATTTTGGATGCACCTGTGGGTTGCCAAAGGAATAGCTATATATTGTTTGTATACATGCGGTTTCTCCAGTGAACCCGTATGCAGTTCTTATAAAGTTCCAGGAGGGGGCAGTGTACTACCATTGTAGTAGGCCCAACAGTTCATATTGACCTAACAAGGGTATGATTTCACGTGCAGCGAATACAGTTATTCACTGGCGGTTGTTGCGCTGTGCTGAGGAACTTAGAAAAACAGGACATCAACCGGGGAAGGAGAAATGGGAAAAACTCCCGTATATACTAAGGTGACACAAGAAGGCTTCCAAACATCACACTTAAACCTGTTTATGCAAGATGACTTTCAGAGTTTCAGAAAAAATAACCTTCCGAATCCTTCCTTCAGCAAAGGACCTCTTGACTGCAGTAACTCATAATTAGAAGTGCTTTACATCTGCAGTTTCCAAATGGAAAGCTGTCTCACTATTGATGAAGCCGCCCGCTGGTTAATTTCAATTGTAAAGCAACTCAAAAAAGCAGCTGCATCATGATGCAGCGCTTTAGGTTTATTTGACGTGCCCTACAACAAAATATTTTGTTAGTGGTTATGGAATATTTTATCTGGAAATATGTTGTTTTAAAACAAATCAGTGGATACGGTTTCACCAGAAATGCAGTTCTTATCAATATAAATGATATGTATTTAAGACTTTAAAAAATGGTTTACATGGTTGCTCAGGTGGTGCTCTGTGCTCAAAGTGGGCCTATCGATGTTTGACCTTCAACAGAAGGTGATGTGAAAGAGCAGTGATCTGTGGGCCTAGGACCTCCATAACGGCTCTAAGGAATATCTTCAGCTTCTTGTCGTCATGTGGAGACCTGTGAAAGGAAGTGAAGATCCCAAGGGGTCTCTTTGCAATTGAATAAATGTTTCCGAGAGAGAATTTACAACTGCCACGCAATAGCATTGTAACAGTAGTAGCATCATGAAGATGTATAAGTAATATCAGGGATTCCCAGGTATTCAGTAATTGTACATTAATGGTACCTTGGATATGAAAAATTTCAATTAACAGAAGTCTTATTGATGTGAAGGTTCATTTGAACAACATACACTTTTGTTTAGAATGACAAAACCGGAGCAGGCAGCCCTGCCCCTGGAGAACTGTCAGTCAGAGCACATGTCCTGCACATAGACAAATTAAATTAGGCTTTTAAACAAATTAATTTAAGCTGACAACATTGTACTGAGCCAGACAAGTAATTGCATGCAGGTGTAGTAGTCCCAATCCCGATGGTATTACAGTGGCTGCAGAAGTTTGACACATTGAGATGTGAACAACGCCGGCCTAGTTTGTGACATGTTTTACGGTGTGCGTGACGGGTCTTCATTTTGCCTTTTTGTACACCATTTGAATAAAGCAGAAACCTTGATGTACCAATAGGGTTTATACAGACATGCACAAAGTCATATGGTAACGTTTGTATTACTAGAAGAAATTTGTAAGGCAATTAAAACATAATGAGTAAGGACCAGTGTGTGCTAATTGATGATGACGTCAGATACATTGCAATTATTCAACAAATATGCTGCATAAATCATAATTTCTATACAGTATGTGCTGTAAGGCTGGGCCTCCACTGTGGGCAACAACGCAAGTGTCACCAATGGTAGTTAATTGTGGGGACACTTGGCACTTATGGAGATACCCGGCACTAACAGTATATCAGCAACATTCATTTTATTCTGATGCTGGACTCCACTGTCCACTCACTTCAGACAAATTTAATGCATTAGATTTCAGCCGTTACAGAACCAAAATGAAAAACACTCCTTTAAGGGAAGACTCGAACACAGAAGATGAGGCTCAATGTGACAATGTGTTCCAATTTCATTTGTTTTAAAGTGTTCAGGTATATAATGACTTTGGCTTCACTCATAATACCTGTAGTCAGTGTGCGCCGTCTAACAGTCCAGCTCACGCTCTTCTCCAAAGCACACGTTGCCAGCTGGGACTTATTTTCAGAGTAGCTGGTATAAAATTAGACGAGGACCAGACGGTAAACAAGCCGTCCATCCCTGGATGGAGCTGCGGAAGCTTTATGCACCATTTTGTGGAGCTGTACTGACACGGTTCAGATGAAATACCAGACTACTGGACTCTTTGCGTAAATGTGCTGGGTCGTGTATCACATACGAACCACTCAGCAGCCCCCACAATCATCATTTTTCAACATGCATTCCATATTGCAATTTAAAGTTTTATGGAGAAATAGCAAGTAAAACTTAATCTTGGGGGAAATATCAGCACATACAAAATGAAGGTTCTTTAATGTTTTATATTGAATATCAAAAGAGCCTATCAGTATATCAGTGTCTATTGTATGTTGTATACTATACATGGATACATTTATCGCTAATGACTTTCTAAAATACACTCATTTACAAGTAGCATGCATGGTTTCCTTGCTGAAGTGAGTTAGTGAATCCTTGCTTTTTAAACCTGTTTTAGAGTATGGAGACAGACTATATATGCATGCTTCCTCTGCTACTTTACATATGTTGGATACAGTGAATGGTCTGGGTTCACTTATTTACGCCTGCACAGATCGACATATTATATTATATTCGGTATATATTCATCTATAAAACAATAATTGGTCTAGTTCCTTCTTCTAGGGGTGCGATACCCTTTATAGTCCCGCTACTGCATTTGTAAAGTTGGGTTTCAGCCATTCTGCGCCTTATTCTTGGAACAACCTGCAGAAAATCTTTCATTTCAATTCTTTAATTAATTTCAAGTGCTGATTTGAAACATCTAATTCATGACTTGGTGACTGAATTATGCTACTGTCTTTAACCTCTGCTCTTTACTGTTATTCTCCTGTTTCATTCGCTATTTGATGTTTGTAATTTGATTGAGAACTGTCTTGTTGGGTAACTGTGTCACGTCAGCTTCCCCTTGTAAAAGATATTTCAATCTTAGTGGGGCATTCCTGGTAAAATACAGGTCAAATAAAAACATTAAAATAAATTAGACACTGAGCCTTGCTTTGAGGCAGATGCAGCTTAGCAGACTGATAGAAAGCATCTCGTAAAACCATACAGACAGTAAACATGCAGCAGTAACATTTTTATAGCGAAAGTAATTGTTTTGTTTTGTGTAAGAAACATCTTTTTGTTTTGTTTAATCTCTCTCAATAGACTGCAAATGTAAGTTGTAGCTACATGCATGCTGTACTAATTACAGGATGTGCTTTCAATAGACTGCTGCTCAGGTTGATTCTCAACAGTGCTTTTGAGATTAGACGCCAGCCCTGTGGTAAACAGAGTATCTGGCACATTAGTGAGAGTGTGTGCCCGTCTGTGTGTGTGTGTGTGTGTGTGTGTGTGTGTGCGTCTGTTGGGGGAGGAGAGTAGTATTGCCATCCAGAGTTAACTCCTGAAACGATAGTGTCCTAAGCCATCCAGTTTGGTAAAGGCTACAGAAACGGAATACCCTCCTGAGACAGTAGAGAGTGAGGAGCTGATGCTAGCAACTGCTGAGATACACAGTTAATATTCAAATGAAATGTAATGAATGAGAGAACATTTACATTAAAGCACAGCTGAAATAGCGAGAACAGAAAATGACAGGCATTTGAAACAGAACATTTTTAAGGAGGGTCAAAACACACGGTAAAGTATCTGTTTGACACTGAACAGTGTGCAGAGAAGGAAATATTCAAAACAAATCAGTTTGAACAATATAGAATTGGAAATTCTGTAGTGTTTCACAGTGTGCAAAAATGCGAATATATTTCTTTTTATATATTTGAGGAATTGCAGGCTTTGCAGCACAAAGGGGTGAATTTCAAGGACGGAATACAGTGGGCAGAATATAAATCCCTGGCAGACCTTAATACAGAAGCTTTCACAAGAAAACAGGTCTTTAGCCCTTTGCCCCAGTTTTCAGCTGTCATCTGTGCAGGTTTACTGAGCCTAATTCCCTCATGTCTGTGACTGTAAATATCAAATCATCTAACGTCACTGAGCATGTGCAATGGGCATGAACTCAGCATGGTGACAGGACCTTGTGCTATTCTTTTTGCTTTCAGTACTGATTTTTCACATCAACTGTGCCCTACTTTTCAAACAGCATAGTTTCCGTGCTCCTGGAATGTGACATAAAACGTATCGGCCGTTGATAGCGCATCTCTTATTTGAAGACACGTTCGTTTTGTTTTTCATATTAAATCACTTTTCTCCAAATTGTGAATGTTATTTTATTGGCTGCAAGAGCAGCTTTGCAAGAGCGCACGCCAAGTCCAAGGCGCATAAGCGACGCTTCTTTTCATATCCCTCTCCAACCAGCTGCGCAGTCATTGGATTTGTTATAGACACCCGATTGACGAGTGGAGTCACTCTCATGTGATTAGGTGGAAAAACACTGCTGGCTGAAAAGCCTCCCTCCCTGGGCGACACTATGGGTTATCGATGTATGCATCGACATACGAGGCTCCTGGCCACAGTCACTATTGCCACTGAACGCTGCTTGGTTCTGAAAAAGAAGAATTTGGATCCATGAATGCCCTCAGCATTGAGCAAGCACGTGTTCCCCATGCAGAGGCTTTTCAATCGGTTTTTCTTTTAGCATATGCTGCTACAAAGCGAGATTAAAGGGTTAGTGAGCTAACTTAAGCATTAACCCTGGGTTTTCCATATTATGAAGGTGACTCACTTTTAATCAGGGTATACCACCATGGTAACTTACGCGACACAGCTAACCTGCTCTGGGGCAAGTTATTAAAGCACATAAAAGCACCGCCCTTTGAGCAATCAACTCCTTGGCTTTGGAAAAAGGCGGTAAAATGTATTATATAACATATAAAATCCAACAATTTTAAGCAAGGTGAGTTCCTGTGCATGAAAGAAGAATCTATGTTAAATTATGTCATGAAATGTAAAACCGCAGACTAATTACATGTTATTGTGAAGCTTTTTCTTAAAAGAATGCGGTCTTGGTGAGCTGACTGTTATTGAATTACAATGAGAAGAAATAAAGCAGCAACTGCTGTGACTAACAGGTTTTGGATGCAGAAACAGGAAGGGGGTTTCCTTCTGCTCTTCCTGTTACTGGAAAATCACCAAAAAAATAAGCTTTCTAAGCCTGATTTGGACAGAAAATATGTGAATGCATGTCCTCCTCTGATCCAGCCAGGTAATGTCACTTTGTCCCCGACTCCCTGGGAGGGAGAGACATAGATATCCTAAGAAGGGGTGCATCCCAATACTCGAAAAATGCACCATCCTTTCCTCCACTACCATTTCCTGTCCTCCGTGCTCTGGAAACCAATCTATGTGTCCTAATCTAATGTTGTTGATTAGGCTGAATATTAATTACAAATGGTTACAAATTGATTAATGTCTCGACGCAAACCGCAATGTCAGGTACATTGTATACTGTACATGCAACTACTTGTACTCAAAACATTCAGGCAGTTTTGCATACTACCAGGTAGGAGACGAGTGGTAGTGGGGGAGTGGAGGAAAGGAGGAAAAGAGTGAAGAATATTTGGACGCACCTAGAGTGTGATCAAAGTAGGATAAATCTTATAATATGCCAATACATTTCCCCCTGTTGTTCATAATGGATGGGTTTGATTTCTTAATTTGATGCCACAACCAACCAACAATTACATATTTTGTCTAAGAACTTGAAAAAGCTACTTTTCTAATAAAACAATTTAGGAAGGTAAAAAGAATTTGCTACAATAGTGCAGTGGTTCCTATTTCTGGTACTTCAAATTACTGGCTTCAGATTCTTTTTTCTTTTTCTTACCCTGGCGACAATCTGCAATTGCGCATCACCCTGTGGAGCTAACGGCCTCAGTCCGCACTGGAACCTGTGGAGCTAACGGCCTCAGTCCGCACTGGAACCTGTGGAGCTAACGGCCTCAGTCCGCACTGGAACCTGTGGAGCTAACGGCCTCAGTCCGCACTGGAACCTGTGGAGCTAACGGCCTCAGTCCGCACTGGAACCTGTGGAGCTAACGGCCTCAGTCCGCACTGGAACCTGTGGAGCTAACGGCCTCAGTCCGCACTGGAACCTATGGAGCTAACGGCCTCAGTCCGCACTGGAACCTGTGGAGCTAACGGCCTCAGTCCGCACTGGAACCTATGGAGCTAACGGCCTCAGTCCGCACTGGAACCTGTGGAGCTAACGGCCTCAGTCCGCACTGGAACCTGTGGAGCTAACGGCCTCAGTCTGCACTGGAACCTGTGGAGCTAACGGCCTCAGTCCGCACTGGAACCTATGGAGCTAACGGCAGCAGTCAGCACTGGAACCTATGGAACTAACGGCCGCAGTCCGCACTGGAAGGGTCTGGATTCAATCTGAGGCCATAAGGCATATCCATGTACCACAGCGTGGTGTATTAACCGAATGAGCCATCTAGCAGCCAACTTCCGATTCTTTAGCCAACATGCCTAGTGACTCCCAAATAGCTAGATTGGGAAGCACTGCTCTAGTGCCAAACACTGTACAGTATATACCATCGTCACCCATTACTATATAAAATAAAGAGACACATACTATAAAGATCAATTATAGGGTCTTTTATTATTTCAATACAATAGAAACAGCAGTTTATTCAGTGATCTCACTTCCCAAGATGCATCAAGCTGTCTGCAGGGTTCAATACTAATAAAAAATCACAGGACCTTCTTAATTAAACAGTAAACTAGACATACTCTTGCATAGCTGGGTATTAAAAGTCATTTAATATTGGGCCAGAGCTCAATGAAGTCTTGCAAGAGACTGAGTCATATACTGTCCTTGGACATTGCATGATACTAGCTGCATATGAAATCCACAGGTTCAGTAACCATATGATCCTTCAGAATCATCTCAAAACCAGCTAGCAGGTGTGCGGTGTTGAACATATTAAAGGGTAAAGGGGTCATAGGTGAAAGTCCTGTATGCTACAGTTTGCTGCCTTGGGTCTAAACCATATTAGTTGTAAATTATGTCGATTTTTGCATTCATATAAGAATATCTGATTTTGAGTGTCACCAAAAGGCCTCCCATGATTTCGGAGTAGCACACAAAATTTGCACCTTGCAGTAAAAATAAGAAGAAACATCTCCGCATCTAATACGTGTACTGTACAAATAATGAAAAACACAAACTGCTGACTCAAACATTGACGCTTGCAGTCAAGACATAATGGGACACATTTTAACTGACATTTTGCACGGCAATATCTTCATAATATTTACCTATATATACCTATATAATTGTAATGATCCGTTCAGATTTCAGGCAGGTGTAATTCTTTGGAACCCTCCCATTCTCTGAAATATTCTGTACATTGTGTTTAAATATATGAAACACAAAAATCTGGGTAAATTACCTTATTAATGATAATTTACTTCTATGGACCTACTGATGATGCAAGCAGAGGAAAAGGTGATTTATTTTACACCACTGAGGGTTTTTAAATTATGTTACTTAACATCTGTCTTTGTACAGTACTTATAAAAACACTATTTAAAAAATCCTTACATTCAGTGGGTATCAGGGAAATTTTCAAAAGGTTATTATTATTACTATTTTTACCTTGCCTTGATTTAGGGACTCAGAGAACAAAAGCATTAAAAGATACAGAGAGACAAAATAGGAGCACACAACGTTGCTTAAAGTGCAAATAGGACTTGAAACAGGAACGTATTGTCGGGAAAATAAGTTTATGTAGGATGGCAGGCACCTCAAAGATGCACTAATGCTTCCAGAGAATCAAAGAGAAGGTTACAGTCTTTCTTAGCTGGCCGTAACGGTGGACGGACAGTGAGCGTTTTCTGTTTGTGGGGTGCTGGTGGTGGTGGTGGTGGCCCTCTCTCATGTGGAAACGTACTGGGGGGGAGGCTCCTTTGGCGGGATGGCCACAACTTCATCATATGAGGGTAGCAGCACCTGCGAAAATAAGGTCAAAACCATGTCAGGCGCTGTGCATTACATGAGAGGGATTTCACACATAGTTTGGTACTTTAGTCAACTTGTGTAAATCTTCAGCAATGATTTCTCTTCAGTTTCCTCAACTGCTACTTGACCATTGGTTCCTCATTTTTAAATGCAATTTTCCAAATTAAAAACACATCCTGAGCCAGGACACAAGACCTTATGAGAGTTTATACACCATAAATATAGTCCCTAAGCATAAAGAAAGCATTGCTACCAAGTTTGGACAAAGGGGCAATAGCTTAATTATGTAAAAAAAGAAAAGAAAAAGTGACCTAAATTTAAAAAAAATATATAAATAATGCCTCATTTTTATTGTTGGTTTGTGCCATTTTTTGAGTAATTTGGGATGGGATGAGAGTGGATGGGTGCGGGGCGGTTTCTGGGGCAGTCACTGGGCATGCAATCATCAGGGGATTAATGAAGGTAGACAATGAATCTAGGATAGTGCTCTCCTTAATGCCCTAGTTAAACAATGACTCATTATTTAGAACAGCAGGTAATAGTAATCCAGGAATGCTACATGTGAGGTTATTTAGAACAGCAGGTCATAGTAATCCAGGAATGCTACATGTGAGGTTATTTAGAACAGCAGGTAATAGTAATCCAGGAATGCTACATGTGAGGTTATTTAGAACAGCAGGTCATAGTAATCCAGGAATGCTACATGTGAGGTTATTTAGAACAGCAGGTAATAGTAATCCAGGATTGCTACATGTGAGGTTATTTAGAACAGCAGGTCATAGTAATCCAGGAATGCTACATGTGAGGTTATTTAGAACAGCAGGTCATAGTAATCCAGGAATGCTACATGTGAGGTTATTTAGAACAGCAGGTAATAGTAATCCAGGAATGCTACATGGGAGGTTATTTAGAACAGCAGGTCATAGTAATCCAGGAATGCTACATGGGAGGTTATTTAGAACAGCAGGTCATAGTAATCCAGGAATGCTACATGTGAGGTTATTTAGAACAGCAGGTCATAGTAATCCAGGAATGCTACATGTGAGGTTATTTAGAACAGCAGGTAATAGTAATCCAGGAATGCTACATGTGAGGTTATTTAGAACAGCAGGTAATAGTAATCCAGTAATGCTACATGGGAGGTTATTTAGAACAGCAGGTCATAGTAATCCAGGAATGCTACATGGGAGGTTATTTAGAACAGCAGGTCATAGTAATCCAGGAATGCTACATGTGAGGTTATTTAGAACAGCAGGTCATAGTAATCCAGGAATGCTACATGTGAGGTTATTTAGAACAGCAGGTAATAGTAATCCAGTAATGCTACATGGGAGGTTATTTAGAACAGCAGGTAATAGTAATCCAGGAATGCTACATGTGAGGTTATTTAGAACAGCAGGTAATAGTAATCCAGGAATGCTACATGTGAGGTTGTTTAGAACAGCAGGTAATAGTAATCCAGGAATGCTACATGTGAGGTTATTTAGAACAGCAGGTAATAGTAATCCAGTAATGCTACATGGGAGGTTATTTAGAACAGCAGGTAATAGTAATCCAGGAATGCTACATGTGAGGTTATTTAGAACAGCAGGTAATAGTAATCCAGGAATGCTACATGGGAGGTTATTTAGAACAGCAGGTAATAGTAATCCAGGAATGCTACATGGGAGGTTATTTAGAACAGCAGGTAATACTAATCCAGGAATGCTACATGTGAGGTTATTTAGAACAGCAGGTAATAGTAATCCAGGAATGCTACATGTGAGGTTATTTAGAACAGCAGGTAATACTAATCCAGGAATGCTACATGTGAGGTTATTTAGAACAGCAGGTAATACTAATCCAGGAATGCTACATGTGAGGTTATTTAGAACAGCAGGTAATAGTAATCCAGGAATGCTACATGTGAGGTTATTTAGAACAGCAGGTAATAGTAATCCAGGATTGCTACATGTGAGCGGAATCTACTGTACTAGTTTAAGAAAAGGGTTATGAAATGAATTATTTTAATTAAAAAAAACATCCACCCACAAGCAATGCAACCCTTCCAAATAATAATAATACTTGAATAATTTAAAATATGATTGCTGTCAAGATGTCAGATTTCAAGGAAAGACACATCAGAGCTAGGAGGAAATCAGATTGATTTAGCCAATCGTGGCTGACTGTGGGAGCAGAGCAGAGCAGGACAGTCCTGTGACAGTGGGCGCGTTAAGTAACTGAGCGCTCACGGTGAGAATGCTCAGTGTGAGCACTGAACGGAGTACTGACAGCTCGGTCAGCAGAGCACGCTCACATACACACAGGTCTACACACACTGAAGCTGTATTTTTCAATGGAAATTATTCAAAGTAGCACCAAAATTATTGTGTGACAGCCAAATTTACTTTATTTAACATGTTGATTTTACCATTAAAATCGCTATTTTATATTACGATGTGTATAATCGTCCATGTACTTGGGTCCATAGCTAACGGCGTACTTCCGTATTGCTCCTCTCTGATTCACATCCAAAAGTTATCAGTTACGCTCTGAGCGGCTCACAGTGAGCGAAACTGAGCAACCCGTTAAGTGTGTTCTTCGCTCTGAGTGAAGCTGAGCCGCTCAGTTACTTAACTCGCTGAATGACTTACCGTGGTGTCATTTGTAGTGACATACACCAAGACCTCTGTGGCATCTCTTCTGCTCACATATCTGTAGCAATTCCATACACAGCCAATCAGGTAAGCCTGTAGAGAGAAATTATATCTAGTATTAATGAATATCTATTTGCTGTGTGTGCGCATATGTGTGTGTGCGCATCAGAGGTGGAAAGTCTAGGGTTCCTGACATGTGTTTCTTCAACCAACTAACTAAGCCAGCTGATTTAGCTAATTAGTTCAACCTACTGGCTGAAAAATTGTACTAATTAGAAAATCCAGGTGATTGGAACAAAATACTGGGGGGGACTTTTACTTTCTGAATCTGGATTTTCCACATCTAGTGTGTATATGTATGTGAATTAAATGTCATGAAGCTTTAATATATTGTTGTAGTTCTTAAATAAAGACTATTTCCATTTTGATGGTCAAGACAAAGGGATCATATTACCTATTTTATGTCGAAAGTAATAGTCTAAAGTAATTCCAAATACAATGGAGGGACTCCCCCCTTATTGACTGATTCTATATTTAACTAATTAAAGTTCAAAGTCAGTTGAGAGGAAGATGAGTTTTAACACGTCAATAAATGTCATAATTAAAGAGAGTAGCTGGCCATTGTAACTCTGTCTCTCTCCCAAAGAAAACAAGCATAGCCTATGCCAGGGCAGCAGCGGGCCAAAATATGGCCATAATTTCCCAAGTAGTGACAGTGGCCTCGAGCCAAATGTGCTGCACTGACTGCCTCAAAAAAATGGAGCTTCTAACAACACCACCTATACAACTTAATCACGACGCTAAGGGAGTTAAGTGCACTTAAATGTGTGCTTAGTAGATACATCTATGAAAATGGACCGAACCCCACAATCTTGCAAGAATAACCCAAACCTGAAAAGCACTGGCATGCACCGAAGCATTGTTGAACGGTGATACATCTGGTTAAGGCACTCATGCACAGCACAGTGATGTGGCCTCTGGTCTAGATCAAATCGGGTGATGAATGTGGTTGGGGTTCCCACAGCGCGACACGGAATTGGCCATCGTCCGTTCGCCTCACTGCTTAACACGCCCGCGGCCCTTCCAAGCTGACCCAGAGCCAAATCGTTAATGTTAGTGGGAGGAACTGTATACGTTGTGGCTTCAGGCTGATCTAAAGACGGGGAACACGACAGCACTTACCTTGAAGGCCAGGATGCAGCTCCCAAAGAGGAGCACCGTGAAGACTAGGCACGTGTTGTTCGTGGACATGATCTCCTCTTTGTAGGGGAAGTTCCCAGGCTGCCGGGAGAACGAAGAGACACCTGAACAGTGTTCTCAACAATGTCCTTTTTCCAATTTAAAATGTCCAATCACAGCGCCGCTCTGAGTGCTTTACCTACGGAGACCACTCGGGAGCCACACCCCCAGAGTATTTGACATCGAGCTGAAAGATGAGAGGAATTTGAGAGCCTGGATTACTTACTAGTTGCAGAAGATAGTCCTGAATAGTGTTGGGGTAGACCACAATACTAACTGCCACCAGGGTGTTGAGGGCAAAGTCGAAGATTTGGTAGCAGAAAAAGGGAATGATCCAAGCAGCATGTTGCTGTTAAGGCAGGGACAAATATACACTGAAGTTAGAACAGGAACACGTTTCACCGTTTGACAGAAATTGAAAGACGACTAATGTTTATACATGGAATGTCAGCCTTACAGCACAATTAATACTTTGACAAACACAGCTATAATAGATTACTGGCCTGTTTTTTCCCCCTGTTTTGCCAGCTGGTCTTATACTTTATATTGGTTTGGGGCTTTGGGTTTTACTCAAATCCAACCACATAATCAGCCTTATGTCTGCTCTTGGCTTTAATACCTTACTACGTGTGACTATTCTGAGCATGTCTATATTTGTCTTTTTTCACACACCAGTTTAAGAAGCATGCACAGGAAGACAATGTGTAGGCTATGCAATTATAATATTTTTTAAATATCTTTTTTAATACACATTTAGCCCCAACATTTACTCAATTTGACTCTGTACAAATAATAAATGACTGCTGAAAACAACTTGTTTTGCTACAGAATATTTGGAGTGTGTGTGTGTGTGTGTGTATTTTGTTACTTTTGCACCCAATGAAAAGTTACCTTATATGCACCATATGTTGCCATCCCACATATTAGGATCATAAGCAGGGAGATAGCTGTGGCAATGCAAATATCTATAAAGAAAAAAAGCATTTAATTAGTACACAAATGATGACATCGTCACAAAGGGCTTCATAGAACTAGCAACAGCATGGCAACTGCTGGGAGTTTTTTTAACCAGCTCAACTGGTTTGACTAATGCCATCTGAACATTCATTCTGCTTCACAAACTCATGGTTTCTCAAACAGAAGAGCTGTATCTGCTGAATTTTAATGAAGTCTTGAATGTTTCCACTGTGTGGTGAGCACTGGAGGTCAGTGACTGTGTAAACGGTTTCCAGTCCTGGGGTCCCGCAGTTATCCTGACCTTTGACACTATCCCACACTTCCTGAGCATAGGAGCACTGGGGATGTGACGTAAGTGGGTGAGTGTGACTATCTCTCTCGGTTTCCCCCTTTTCTCACCATTGTTTGTGCTTTTTTTTTTTATTCACAGCTGTTAAATTAGTCAAGATCTCGAAAAAAAACTCTCATCCTGCCCAATTACATCCTTTTCTAATCTGTTCTTAAACATCACGAAAATATATCACGTTTTAAAGTAACCTATATAAATTTGCATCCCACATGAAGATGTGAACATGCAGTGTTCTCGGTCCTACTGTTGCAATGCAGTTGTGAACCTGACACCAGCGCGGCCAGTTAGTGCTGAAACACGGTAATGTGACGGGTCTGACCTCAGCATGGTTAATTCTGGAGGTGTGAAAGGTCCAAGAAATGCTCTGCAATTCTGCTGCCGCTGGCAGACAGCCCACAGACATGGGAGGAGCTAAAAACGACCACACTGATGTAACTTATGTAATGCCATGCGCATCAAGGCCCAAGGCATTCTACAGTTTCTACTGGCTATTAGAGATGCACGGCTCACAAAGGGGTTGCCCTGCCGTGCGTATCACGCCAGTACGCTCGAAAGAACCCTGAGTACAGTTATGTCAGCGGAACGAGATTTAATATACCTCATCTGTGAAATGCCCATTGGATGCCCAGGGAGTAGCGTTACTGCGGTATCCATTACAAAACAGAGCCGTCGCTTCTGTATACACATTCCGGGCCCTGACGCAAGGAGCAAGTGACAGGAAGAGGCGGGGAACCAGAAGAGTGCTTAATCCTGCAGAATCGGGACAGTCAGTTTTAATCAAAGTCACTGGTGCCCACAGCAAGAGTGCAGTCTGCCGATTACCCACTGGCCTATGACGGGCAGTGACAAAAAGCTTTGCGTGTAGAGTGTGTGCGTGTGTGTATGTGTGTGTGTGCAGTGTGTGTGTGCATGCATGCGTGTGCGCATGTGTGTGTGCGGTGTGTGTATGAGTGTGCATGCGTGTGTGCAGTGTGTGTGTGTGTGTGTGTGTGTGTATATGCGTGCATGTTGATAGGTGGGTAGAATTGTTTTCCCTCTCATGACTGGATGGGTTCTCAAACTCCTCATAGCTATGCAGCTATAGATTACTCCTGGCGGGGGCACTTGTCCCCCCGTTGGTGCTCCTGTTGCTCTATTACACTTTCCCTAACTGTTTTCTCTCTCTTTTTTCTACATTCTCTCGAGAGTTGCTGTCAGCTTGACTCCCTCACCGCTGCTGTCCGGCTTCCTGTCCATCGCCGCTTGCCCCTCCCTCCCCACCACCACTGCCAGCTGCTCCCGCCGCCATCGCCGCCCGGTTCCCCACCATCATTGACGCCACATCTGGACTGTCATCTCGCTGCTGCAAATTCTATTATCATGGACATTGGCTGTTTTGACCATGCTGGTCATTAAGATCTAGACCCTTAGCCGACCAGAGGAGGATGGGTTCCCCCCTTGAGTCTGGTTCCTCCCAAGGTTTCTTCCTAGTTACACCAGGGAGTTTTTCCTTGCCACTGTTGCCTCTGGCTTGCTTTTGTGGGGGTTTAGGCTGGGTTTTTCTGTGAAGCGTATTGTGACAACGTAGTTGTGAAATGCGCTATATAAATATTGATTTGATTTGATGTGTGTGTGTCTGTGTGTGTGTGTCTGTGTGTGTGTGTGTATATGTGTGTGCATGCGTGTGTAGTGTGTGTGTGTGTGTTTGTGTGTATTGGGGTGCCAGGAAGGTTTCTGAGGTTTATTAACACAGAAAGACAAAGTCTTCTGGATCGAGAAAGCAAAACGTCAAATAATGATTTGGTCAGAGGCAGTTCACTGACGAGAGACCAGTGTGCTACATAATTTTTGGATATGACCCACCGCTTGTGCTTTATTGATCCTGATAAAAGCTCTGAACTAGTTGATCGACGAGGATGACATACAGTCAGGTCACATACATCAGGAAGTCATGACATGCAAAGGATATGCAACAAAATATTAAATATTATAACTTTATTAAAGTTTATGTTCATTTGTCCAACTACTTTTGGTCCCCAAAAATGTATAAATATGGCTACATTGCTACACTGTTCACCCAATATGGACTAAAAACCCTCAAATTAAAGCTGAAAGTCTGCACTTTAACCTCATAGTTACTGTTTTATTTAAAATCCAATGTGTTGGGAGTACACTGCCAAAACAACAAAAATTGTGTCACTGTTCAAATACTTATGGACTTGACTGTATGTGCCCTTCTGGGTTTACAAATTAACACGCATTGTTGATGAGAACATAATAATCACAGCTTTGTGAAATCATAACTTTATGTCAGTTAGGTCCAGTCAATGCACAATGTTTTATGGGTGCAATGAGATGACTGAAACTACAGGCCAGTGTGCAGTGTTTTGGTATTCAGGAAATTTGATTGATGATACACTAGTATTTTGTATATAGGCATCGATTCTGGTCCCTCATAGTAATTCTCCAACACTTACTCGCATCGTCCATGACATGGAAGCTGTTGGCCAGCTCGGCCCTGGTCAGGTGGTAGTGGTACTGGTCAGGGTCACTGAGCGCTGTTAGGAGAATGAGTAGCACTACGGCATTGATAAGCTGCAAGGGAAGAACAAGCTGAATTAAATTCTGGAAAGGGTGCTACGGGTTAAGTTCCTGGGCCTTTTCCCCTTGTACCAGTGAAATACCTTTATTCTCAACAGTTTGCTTTGTGTAGAGGAAGTCAAATATTGATGTAAATTGCAAATGGAATCAATAAGACATAAAACGCAACACTGCAGATCATTGTTAAGGGAAAGGCCAAACATATATTCATGGTTTCATTCTCTTTCGTTCGTACGTTGACACAGTGTACACACACGCAGTATAATACCCACTTCTCATACCGCATGAGATGCAGGTTTTTTTTATTAACCCTTTATTAGTAAATAAACAAAATGAATGGCTCTATTTACTGCATAGCACAATTTTGTTTTCACAGGTCCCTCTAGACTGGGTGCCTACTCTGGACTCCTGCCAAGAGATCATTACGAATTCAAGATATTGTGCAAGACTGCCCATTGTTTGCGACTGCCACTTACACCAAAACAATCCAATGTCGCCATATACTTGATTTAAACCAAATACATAAAATATAGGAAAATGTTCATTCAAACCAGGTGAATTTTTATTTTCATTTTCATTTATTTGTCTGTTTATTTGTTATGCATGCCTTGTGAGGGAACGCCATTTTAAACGTGTTATCTGCGGTAATAATGACTATAACAACTCTGTGGGTTTCTGAACAGTTGGACAGCTCCGTTAGAATGTATTACAGCAAAGGGTTCTGACAATTCCCACAATTCACAATTGTAAGTGCTGGAAACATTACTGGCTTGTGGAAGGCGAACATGACGACCGGAATACGATCGGGCAGTAGCTAGGCTATTAGTCTACACCTGTGTCCCAATAGCTACGACTGACACAGCCAAATGTAAAATGACGATCAGATATTTTCCCTCCTTGTAAAATTAAAAAGCATATCTAAGCAGGTACACGCACGTGATTTGAGGGCTATCATAACCTTTATTTTCTACAACCAATGACAAATATTCCCAAGAAATAAAGTAGTAAACTTTCAATGTCCACAGTCCTTAGGCTATGGTAAGCATCTGGAAATTCAATCAATAGTTAGTTAGTTAGTTAGTTAGTTAGTTTATTTGATCATCTTTAACAGTAACATATACCATACATCAGCAATATACATGCATCAACAAAAAAGACTATTTCAGGTGATCAAAAGGAAAAAGGCAGAAGCTGAAAGCTATGAATAGCCTATTGTCACCACGATTTCCTCACTTCCAGGATCTATTTTTATCCACTTTTACATTTTAGCGTTTGTTTTGCCCCATATGTCCGCTACCGATTAAAATGTTTTGTTACATATAGACTATGAGAAGGCGGAAGTTTTCAGATAGAGGTCAAGGAATTATCTCCCTAATACTTCTATTTATACTCCTAAGATCTCCGATGCCAATTAAAACGAACATGAACATGAAATTGATAGCCTGCCACATCACCACGTTGTCAAAAATATCGTTGGGGTCGAAGTCCTTCATGAACTGTAATTACCTTCCTGAAGGCACATTTGTGATTTGTAGGCTATTTAAATTGCATAGGCGTAGAATTGTGGGTATTTGTAAAAGAAAAAAAAAGATACAATGTTGCAGCCAGGTAAACAGACCATTTCGATACCACTGTTACAACTCCTGCTACAATCTAGATCTAATATTCTAACAGTAACCTTACAATAAAATAAGAATGGAACAGCGGAGATGTGGAAGAAGATGAGAATGGCCAATTCAGCAATATGGCGTAATTAACACGTTAATGTCCTGTAAAAATTTTTACTTGTCTAAATTCGATTCGAATAGTCTTATAATTAAGTATGCAAGCGATGATTCAAATTTAGCTCACCATGTACCATATCCCCAAAATTATGGTTCCCGTCCGGACATGACAGCAAAGACAGCAGCTGGTTGAGTACCATCGGTCCCATGGGGAAATCATCTTTCGGTTTGGAGAAAGCTATTTCATGTATGCAAGGAGTATTGATAGTTTAGTATTTTGTTCAGAAAATCGACTATCGGAATTCTCGTTCACGGTGTCGCTGCATTCGGTCGGAGCCGTCCTAAATCCTTTGATGTTTCTGTAGTCTACTTTCCCTCTCGGCAGCGCTACATTCATCTAGCTCAACTCCACAACACGTGACCCAAGCAGGATTCATACTGGATGACAAAGGTTGTGATGCAATTCGTCATTTGGGAAGGAGTCTAAATTGATGCCTGGACAATCAGAATTTAGAGAAGTGTTATTTAGTACCGATTTCTCGTTCAGACAATAGGACATGCAGCCTGGTTAACTAAATAATTAGGGCCATGTTCGAGGTTATACACAGCATACACCCAGTCACCCACAGCCCCACTCCACTTATTCAAAGATAAAGAAAACTCAATAAATTGACTTAAATTGAACTTTTGGGCCAAGAAAATATCAATAATAGAGATGCTCAGATGGATAGAGTATTAGTATATTAATGTAAAAAGTTTTTCAAAAAGGGGCAAAATATCTAAATAAATCAATAAAATGGAACGGGAACGGCCTTTCTTTCCTGATAAGTCTATACATCTTATTTCCACAAAAAGGCACATTGGAGTTGCCCTTTCGGTAGAGTAATTGCAGCAAAAACCAAGTCCGCTCACAGAACAGTGTCCTCGTTCTCCACCAGCAGATGAAAACACGGTAATCCCCCAGAGGATTGTTTCGAAATAGCGCCGATATGCTATAGGAGCAGAAACATGCAGATATGGGCTCCAGTGACAAAGATTACTCAAATCCTAAATAAAATGAAAATGAAAAAAATAAATAAATAAGGAAAAGAGGGCAGGCTTCTTGTGCCACATTGAGTGGAACTGCTGGGTGGGTATTTGTGCAGGGAAATCCTCCAGGCCAGACTTCCGCCAGTGACCGATCTGAAACGCAGCAGTTTCTTGTTCCGTGATTGGAACAATTTTAAGTTTGACTGGAAAACGCCATGAGTGTAGCCGCAAACTACCCATTTTCTCAGACAGTATAGCAGTGGTGGTGTTGATTAGCGCTATCCTAAGTAGTTAAAACTGTATGTGCATCACCCCATCCACAAAATAAACTCCCATTATCCCATTACAGCTGACAGTGTAAATGAAACATCCAGCTGGTGATATTTCTATTTTTGAAGGGTGTGAACAACCATATCTACTCAAGGCAAGTCACTGCAAGATGTGGAAAAGGCAGTGTAGTCTCACCATTTAAATACAATCCCATCACATGCTTTTTTACTTCCTTGTGAAAAAGAATGTATTCCACACCAACATGAGGCCAGCATTCGGCAATATTAGGACAATACACAATACTATAGTTTATAAAAGTAGAAATCCGTATTGAGAATAATAAAAATGCATGACCTTGTATAGGGATCATGGGACATTTTCTGTAAAGAGTTGGGTTACATTCATTTTTAACATCAGGGAGGAAGTTTCTAAAACACATTCACATTGGGCTCAGGCATCCTTGGGTACAGTGATCCTTCCTCCGACAACACAGCCATCAAACTAACAAGCAAAAAGCATGTTCAGCAGATCAAGTTTCAATTTATTCAAAACAAATCAATTTAGAAATATCATTTCAATTAACATATATATATATGCAATCATACTGGTTTCTATAAGCCAGAAACAGGTAGAAATACATCCATTTAAAATGTAGTCATTATTTGTTTAGAAAAAAAACACACAAAAACAATCCATCAGACCATCACTAATAAAGCAGGGTTTTCCTGAAGCTACACTCCAGCATCTCCATTACCACGGACAGACTGATCCACAAAAGAACCATGGCAAAGAGTCACACATCTCAGTACAGATGCATTGCAATACGCTTTTCCCCATTCAAAGGCCCCACAAAACAAGGCTTTGCAGAACAAAGCTTCATCAAATGCCATAGACCAGGGGTAGGCAACCCTGGTCCTGGAGAGTTGCAGGGTCTGCTGGTTTTTGTTTTCACCCTAAATATAGCAACTACTGAGACTAAAGAAACCAGGTGAGGTGAGTTAACTGTGTAATCAACTGCTTTAATTGATCAATTAAGTGGCGAGTAACAACAAAAACCAGCATACCCTGCGGCTCTCCAGGACCAGGGTTGCCTACCCCTGCCATAGACCATGTTCGTGGTCCACTTTTTAACACACAAAAGGCTATATACAGTGAGTGGTACTCGTCACAGCATTACTAGTCATTAAGAAAAATCTCCCCATCTTTTAGTTTAGTTGCAGTGTCCACGCGTGTTCATGCACAAGTAAATTTATTTCTGAAGTGACACTTAAGATTAGAGGCCTTAAGAGGCCTTCTCTAGTCACTGCCCTTTGCCGACAACTTGAGGGGACAGAAAAACTAGCAGTGAATACATCTAAAAAGCACATCCTATATACTTACAGTTTAAGGCAATAGAATTTCATTCCTGAAAACCGGTTGAATAAATCAGATCCACATGGATTAAAGCTGTTCAAAATGTCCAACCCTTTCCTGGTTACATGACATAGTGCACTCTACAAGTAACCAAAAAAATTATAATCAGGAATGACATCTTTATATTCTACCAAAGTCTTCTAAATACTGCAATGTAAGAAAATGTTTAGGAACTTATATAGCCGGCAGTACAGTGTGTGTACTGACCGAAAACACATCCGTCCACAGAAAAGGCCCTTTGATTCCTTAGACGGCATGGCTTTTTTTCTATTTCAAAGAGGTCACCAGAGAGAAAAGTCCAGAACTAACCAACAGGAGAGAACCAGAAAGAAATGTGTCCTCAGGGAAGGGGGGAAATGGTATTTCAGTAACTAAACTACATCAACAAGACAAAAAGTCACTATGGGGAACATATTAGAGTAAATAACAGAAAAGTCTCAAATTAAATGTTTAGTTTTCACAGGCCTATTTTGAGAACTAAACAGATACTGTCAGCTTCAGCACAATACTGCCCCTAATGTCGTCTTTGACATACTTCATATGCAATTAATGTCTATGGCCTGGATCATTGCCAGAGTAAATGGCAGCAACACTATCACGTGCAATGCGCAAGAGCATTCAACAGGTGTACCCCTTTGATGATGTTCTTAATTTCAAAGCAAATACCGGCCACATACTTAAAATGTCTAAGTCAAGTAAATAAACATACATCTTTCAAAACGATTCACATCGGAATTGAGAAAAACATTTCTATTCTTGTGCCCAACTGCATGTCAATCTGAAATGTTATTTCCTCCTTCAAATCACGCAGTGCGGCGTACAGTGCACATAGCCAGCCGAGTACTCAGGACCCCACGTGCTGTATTGGGATGCTGGAGCTGGTTTGGCTCCAAAGCTTGCTTTCTTTTTAAGCGTAAAAAAAAGTACAGTTAATTTTTTTGTCAAAAAAACAAAACAAAAAAAAAACATACACCAATTATTGCATGAATAATTAGTTTTGCATATAAATCAGCAGGTCTCCAGTTCAAACTCATGTTTCTCTTCTTGCCTTCTTTTTCTTTTGGACTTGCTTTGGAGACTCCCAGTTCTCTTCAGACTTTTCTAGAAGGAAACCAAAAAAGAAATCAGACCAATCATCACATACAGTTGGAGATCCAACCAGCCAGCCAACATGTTAATGTTAGCAGTTGAATCAGGCTTTTAACTAACCAGCACTCTTCATTCATAATATGTACGATTCCTCAAGTTCTGACTGATATTCGTGGAACCGCACTCACATTAGATTAGAAACCCAAAACGAATCCAGGACGATTAACACTAAATGCAGCCATGCCACTGTACATTAACAATTAGTAATTAATGTTAATAGGGCTGAGGTGCTACGCTAATTTTAAGTCGGCTACGTTTTCTTTGGTTGTATTTGTGCCCTATGCTCACAGTCTAGGGCAGGGGTTCCCAAACCGGTCCTGGGGCCCCCCTGTGTATGCTGGTTTGGTCCTGGGTGCCCCCCAGAATTTTAACAAGCTGTTCATTTTTCTTAATTGGATGCTTTTCATGTTCAGAGGAAGTATTCTCCCTCTTAAGCCACATTATGTCAGAAATAGCTATGCATGCCATGTAGAATAAACTCCCCATGTTCACATTGTGCTTATTGTGCTATAATGCAACAATTACATAAAACATAACTGATCAAACTAGAGTGAAGTGAATCAATAGGCTCCTAATTAGGTTGTTGAACACATGTGTTTAACTCATAATTTATTCTTTACGCTTATTAACACAATGCAGGTTTGGCTCGTTATCATTTGCTTTGTGTTTGAATTCTTCATTATCTACCAAATGGTTACTTTCACCAATTAGGAGCCTATTGATTCAAATCAGTCTTTAAATGGATCTGTTAAATAATTTTCTTATCTCTTTTAAATAATATAGCACAATGTGAACATAGGGTGTTTATTCTACATGGCATCCGTAGCTATTTCTGATATAACGTGACTTAAGAGGGTAAATAATTCCTCTAAACATGACAAGAACCTAATTGAGAAATTAACAGCTTGTTAAAATTCTGGGATTGCAACTATGGTTGCAACGAAAAGCAGCATACACAGGGGGGGCCCAGGACCGGTTTGGGTACCCCTGGTCTAGAGCACTTATACAGGGATATGCATTGATGAAAGTTGCACAGAAAGAAAACTGAAATTAATTTAGAGCTCTTGGTGACTGTTTAGTGCAACTTACTCTGTGAGGAGGGAGAAGTGCTTTTCTGCTTGGCTGTGGGTACCAGGGTCTCCGGCTCTGCTAGCCTTTGTGGCGCTTGTGAAGAGGGCTTCTGGGACACGCTCTCTTGCACCGATATCCTCTCCTGCGCAAAGAACGGTCACAAGCGTCACTCCATGTAACGTCAGCAAAGCACCACACAATATGAAACAAAAACTGCACGACCCTCTTTGGCTATCCATGAGCTGAACTACAGTGCAGGAAGCACGATTAGGTTACCGCACATTTAGGTATTTAGCAGACGCTCTTATCCAGAGTGAATCACACGGTTTACATTCTTTACATGCAACTAATTTACACAGCTGGACATTTTCCGTGCAAATCAGGTTATGCATCATGCTACAGTGTACAATGGCAAAGGCCCACCCGACAATCGAACCTACAACCTTGGAGCTGCAAGCCCAGTCCCCTGATCAATATGCTACATTGATCTAATTCAGTTACATTCAGTCCCCAACCCTGTTCCTGGAGATCAACTGTCCTGTAGTTTTCACTCCAACCCTAACAAAGCACACCTCGTTCAACAGCTAGAGATCTCGTTGAGCTGCTAATTAGCAGAATCAGGTGTGCCAAATTAGGGTTGAAATGAAACCCAACAGGCCGGCAGATCTCAAGGAACAGGGTTAGAGGCCACTGCTGTAATTATTAACAACAATAATACGTAAGCCGGGCAACGGGAGGCCCTGGCGGGCAGTGTGGGGGATAAGCACGGGAACGGCGGAAAAGCAGCACTAACGTTGACTGCAGCGGGAATCTCAGACCGGACCGTCTCCGGGACCGGCGGCCTCAGCTCCTCCGCAGCCTCCTTCTCCGGCTCCTCAGACTCCTTTCAACAAAGCCGGGCAGAACCCAGCGTTAGACCCGCTGCACACAGGGCTCAACAGCGCATTCATGTAGAGTCCTAGCAGGAGGCTGAAGCGCCCAAGCGCAAGTTCTGCATCGCTCTGCGTGTGCTGCCACGCTTCATTAAAACACCCCGAAGGCTTTACTTGGGAGTTCAGAGTCTGTCCCCCTACTACATCTCACCTGAAGGACAGAACCAGCATCCTCCTGTTTCTTCTTCTTCTTTTTCTTCTTCTTGGTCTTGCCACCTGCTCCGCTGGAGGCCTCCCCCTTCTCTCCCTCATCATCAGATGCCTGTCCGGCAAAAATGCAGAACAAGCAAAACAAAAAGGTTGCCATTTTACTTCCTAAAACAAAAGGCAGACCGCTATAGTCTAAGTGTGAGAGGGACAGGGACTCCACATACAAGTCCATACCTCATAGTGACAGAAACCACTGAGGGGGTAAATGTTACTGAGGCTCAGCTGACACATTAGCAAGACCGTAAAACAATGCAATTCAATGACTGAAGATATGTAGGCTCAATAAAAACTATATGACACTGTTCTAAGCATCATATTAAAATTAAACACTGAGGCCTTCTGTACTCCAAACAGACGCACGGACGCACGCACGCACGCACGCACGCACGCACGCACGCACGCACGCACAGGATGACTTACCTTAACAGCCTCAGAGGTGGAGTCCTTTGGTGGGGCGGAGCTCTCTGGTTGGGGTTCCTCATAGTTCCCCCACATCTCTGACGGTGGGTTCCAGTCTGAGCTGGGGTCCGCTTCTTCCATCCCATCTGAAAGTGCACAGACACTCAGTAACCACAGGGCTACAAGCCCTCACACTCCACAAGGACAAATACAAACTTTAGTGAAGCTCCCTTGATCCAGAGTAGGTTTACTTTCAATAAAACGTTATGCCACTTCTAGAGTATGGTGAATCGGATAAAAAAATCTAGAACAGGGATGGGAAACCCTGGCCCCGGAGTGCCGGTGACGTTTCTGGTTTTTGTACCGTCGGAGCTTGATCGCGAGAGTTTCACGGATGCTTAAAAGTCTGAGCATGAATATTATGAATGGAGAAACTCTGAGTGTGTCCAGCACATGGTCATCCGCACCTGGGTGGGTATTTCACAAAGCAGGATTACCGAGTTAGCTGGATAACTGCGCCGAGAACAATCCGGAATTCAGTGCCGTTACCCAGCTACCTCAGTAATCCTGTTTTGTGAAATACCCCCCAGATGAATCTAAATGAATCCAGTTATGTTGCTATAGGTTTGGATGGAACAAAAACCAGAACAGTCTTCGGCACTCCAGGACCAGGGCTGCCTACCCCTTATCTAGAACAATGCAGTAGCATGAAAGTGTTCAGTCAGGGCAGACTTACTCAGGCCAGACCACTCATCAACCACAGCAGGCTTACAGTCAGCAGCAGGCTGGGGCTCTTTACCTGTGAAAAACACACATCCCATCTCCACAGACCAAGAACCTTTTCATTCCAGCCAATTCTCTCAATTACATTGAATGGCTCCATTTAGGCCAATACATTTTGCTGCGTAAAACAATACTGTATTCAGGTCCAAAAACATTTATATACGACATTATATACGCATTAAAAAAATGACACTTAAATCTGACTTAATGCAAAAATTTAAACGGACGTTAAAAAAAAAAAAATCACTGCTTGAATTGACTGATTGAGATTGTTTTGCCTTAATCTTAGTGTTTAATATGTCCAATTAGAATTTTAGCACAGCCCTAATGTAAATAAAACTGCTTCATCTACTGGTGTACCAGTAGAAGTACAGAAAGTATATTTATGAGCTAAACCCTGAAAACCATGTTTCTTGGTCTATACATGGATGGATCTACATTGCTACATCTTTTTCTCAAATCTGACGTGGTCATTCATGGAAATATGGATGCTTTCCTGCCTTTTACAAACCCCAATTCCATAAAGGTTCGGACAGTATGTAAAATGCACATAAAAGCAGAAAACAGTGATTTGTAAATTGTAAAAAAGAGACAGTTTAAAAATCACTGCTTTGTGCTTTTATGTGCATTTTACATACTGTCCCAACTTTTTTGCAATTGGGGTTTGCATACATTTATGGTACCTTGCGCACTGCAATCTTTTCTCAGTGCAGTAAGTACCATACATATATATATAAAATGACAAGGATTACCAGTTGTGTTCAATCCAATGACAGGTAAGGGAACTGGATTCAGGTCCTTCTTCATCCTCCCATCCAAGCCACTCCAAGACCCTAGTACAGGCAGACATTTGATAGCAATGCCTTCTTTGACATTTGATAGAATGATTCTGACAGAGGAGGAAAAGTAGCATCGTTTCTGAGGATGTCTACTGTAAAATCTGGAATGCAGACAGCCAGTAAAACACAGCACTGCCGGTACCTGCAGTATCCGGCCCTAATGCAGACAGCCAGTAAAACACAGCACTGCCAGTACCTGCAGTATCCGGCCCTAATGCAGACAGCCAGTAAAACACAGCACTGCAGGTACCTGCAGTATCCGGCCCTAATGCAGACAGCCAGTAAAACACAGCACTGCCAGTACCTGCAGTATCCGGCCCTAATGCAGACAGCCAGTAAAACACAGCACTGCCGGTACCTGCAGTATCCAGCCCTAATGCAGACAGCCAGTAAAACACAGCACTGCCAGTACCTGCAGTATCCGGCCCTAATGCAGACAGCCAGTAAAACACAGCACTGCCGGTACCTGCAGTATCCGGCCCTAATGCAGACAGCCAGTAAAACACAGCACTGCCAGTACCTGCAGTATCCAGCCCTAATGCAGACAGCCAGTAAAACACAGCACTGCCGGTACCTGCAGTATCCGGCCCCCAGGCGGGCGGACCCTCTTTCAGGATGTTGGGCCACTTCTCCCCGTCCAAGGAGCTCATCTGAGCTGGGAGCTTCACGGCCACGTCGCTCCACCCCCCGCCGTTTACCGCCGACGTCACGCTCCAATTGGCCAACACTGGAAGACAGACGCTCATGTTTTCTAACCCGCAGAGGTTGAGTGTGCCCATGAGCCAACGACGACCTCATGCTAAACATTTCCTGAAGACTGGGCAGAATACATATCACAGAGACCCCTGAGATACAGCAGAAACTCACCCTGCGATACGGCCGCTTCTCCTTTGCCATGCTTCGCGTGTGGGGGCTCCCCTACGGGAGCGGAAGGGAGATTGCCCATGTGAGTAAAGAGGGTAAAAAAATGTAATAAAAATGTAAAGGAGTACGTGTGGGGCCGCTCCACCCGGAGGCCGTACCTTTGCTCTTCCTCAGGCCCACGGGGACGGAGACGGGGGCGGAGACGGTGAGCTGCTCCGCAGGCTCTGGGACAGCGGGGTCCACTCCTCCCGGGCTCCCAGACCCATCACCAGGCACCTTATCCTTCCTACGCTGCTGCCGCTTCTTACTGACCTTGGTCTCCCAGGAACCTGCTACACAATGATTCAAAGAATAAAGAAACCTGCACACGTCTCCCATTGTGTTTTTCCTAATTCTGCACCCGATAATCATATTATTTAACTCCTCCAAGGTGCCGTACCGCACCGCTGCTATACAACCCGAACCTGTGAACCCCATTTGCAGATATGCTGGCCAGTTGTGAAATTAACACCAGCCTCCAGCCACATGCTGGTAAAATTTTGATTGTGGCTGGTAAAAATGTTACTCTAGCAGCCACTTTGGCCAGTAAGCAACCACACCGTGTTATATTGTAAATGGTAATGTGGCTGGTGGCTGGTGACTTGTAGAATCCACAAGCCACACTGGCCAGTGGGTGAAAAAGTTAACTTCATACCCAGGTTTTGAGAACCTTCTGTAAATAACGACCCAATATCTTTCATCACACACAGGCTGTCTGGGCCAGTCTAAAAGATACTCTAAAAATGAAATATCAAAAAACTGCAGAAAGTGCATCAATAAGATCTTTTATATAGTTTACCTTCGTCTGGCTCCTTCCTGTTAGGAGAGGATGCATTCGGTACTTGCTTGACGTCAGTTTTTAGTTTCTTCTTGTTTTTCTTTGCCTAAAAAAAAGAAAGACGAATGCTTCTGTTCCATCTCAATCAAAGAAATATCAAATTGATTGTGACCATTTCTATTTAACTGGTCCCTTCAAAGTTAGTGATAGTTTAATGGGAACCTTTGGGATTCCACCTTTGGAATTGGGGTCACTGAAATTTTGCATGCCATGACACCTAACATCTCAGATTGTTCTGAAATGTTTCCTATAAAAACAGTTATGTAACATTATTTTGTAAAAGTATCATTTGATCTTTGAGAAATAAAGCTTATTGATTACAACCAAATTGGACATTTTAGCTTGGTATGGTTCACATAATATTAATTATAATACGAACCAAAATTCATCCCAATGATGATTAAGTCATGAAAATTACAAATGAATGATCAAAATGCACCCACGGACCCCCCCAAACACCACCCTAATCCCACCACAACAGACAGTATATAATATCTGCTCTCTATATTTGATCAGTAGCACGGATGGCTTGGAGGACCGTTTCTTTTATACCATCTAATGCATTCCCAGTGAAAATGGTGATGTCATTTCCCCTGTACAGATAACATTACATTATACAGGTTTAGGTTGTGCTACTTCCAAGTTCTGACCAGCAGATGGTGGTGTTTCCGTTATTAGATTAAAAATGGTGAAGAAAAAGTGTCCTCAATTTTAATAAAGCTTCACTTTCAAATGATACCGATTTAGACATAACCCCGAATTTGCAATAGACATGATAATAATACATTTATTTTATATAGCACTTTTCACAAACTCAAAGATGCTTAACAATACAGGAAGTCAAGAAAACAATCAACAAAAGAAACCAGGGTACAAGCATAGTTATCAACAGACAAAGATACAATGAATCATACTATACAGAAAATGCAGTGGGACCAGGACAATGGGGGTAGGAGAGGGTGTGGTGGACAGAGGGGAGAGACATACATCAAGGGAAGGCTAGGGAGAAGAGGTGGGTTTTAAGGTGGGATTGGAAGGAGGTGAGTGAGTCTGAGGTACGGATGTCAGGGGGGAGGGCATTCCCGAGTTTGGGGGCGGCAACTGAAGGCACGGTTGCCAAAAGAACGGTGCTGAGAGGGGATGGTGGTGAGGTGGCCGGCAGTGGATGAATGTAGCTGTCTGGGTGGCTGGTAGGGGAGCAGGAGGTCAGAGAGGTATGTAGGTGCAAGGCCATTTAGGGATTTATAGACTAGGAGTTTAAATGTGATGCGTGATGTGATAGGGAGCCAGTGTAAATCTTTCAGGACAGGGGCGATACGAGATCGAGAGGAGTGCATTGCAATAGTCCAGTCTGCAAGATATGAATGCATGGATGAGTATTTCTGCATCAGAATGGGTGAGAAAGGGTCTGAGTCTGGAGATATTGCATAGATGAAAAAATGAAACCTTGACAGTGTTATTGATGTGCTTTCCAAAGGAGAGGAATGGATCGAATGAGACACCAAGGTTGCGGACCAGGGGGAAGGTGGAGACTGGGGTACCGTCAATGGTGAGAGAGAAGTGGTGTAGTTTTGTGAGTTGGGGTTTTAGTACGATGAGAATGATTTAAGTTTTTTCACACATGATCCTGTTCTCAACCTAAAGGCTGGGCCAGTATAGCGGCATCTGGTTGTCAGAAACAGTTACCATTACATCATATAATGGAGCATAAAATAAACAACCTCAATAACCAGTTAATCTGTACCTGGGAAAATAACCATCACCATTTTCACTATTGGATAGTATGAAGAAACGGTACTCCAAGCCATAGCTCCATGCTACTGTTCAAACAGAGAACTGATGTTGCCGTTTGTAGTGATGGGATAGGGGTGGGGTTTGGGGGGTCCGTGGGTAGATTCCTCATGTCTTAATCATTATTAGGAAGCAGCTTGGTACTAATACGATGTTGGGAACTTTATTTTCTGAATATTACGAGAACCAAGACCAAAATAAAATGTTCAACTTGGGTGCCTCAATTAGCTTGATTTCTCACAGATCAAATTATATTTCTACAAAATAATATCACAAATGCATATCTCATCCGTTTCTAACTACAAGAAACATTTCTAAACAAACGGAGATAGTGGGTGTGTCGAACATTGTGAACATTTTTCCCTTCCAAAAAAACCTGACCAACAATAATACTGTCCTGTGTGCATGCAAAATTGAACTAAATGTACACGGGCGTAATTGATTTTATTTTAATCGAAACCCGCTGCGTCCCTTTTAAATACAGATTTGAATCCCAGCAGGACTGTGGCTGTAGAGCTAACATTTAAAAAAAAAAAAATGTACAATTTAATAGACTAAGAGTGCAGTACATTTTTCACACTACATTACATTACCGCATTTAGCAGATGCTCTCATCCAGGGTGTCAAATGGATCAACCCCCCCCTTTATTTTTTAAACACACATTCCATTTATACAGCTGGGTATTTTTACTGAAGCAACTCAGAATATGTACCTCACTCAATGGCAGAATCCAAGCTGGGAATTGAACCCACGCCCTTTTAGTTACAAGCCCAGTTCACTAACCATTATACTACATCGCTGCACTGTGTAGTTAGCGACAGGGAAAGCACATGGTATTACCACGCCGTAAGGACCCTTCCCCACTTGCTCATAGACTTGCTGCTTCTGCATATTGAGGCGACAGGCTGATACTGCCACCTGGCTCTCCAAATCACTGCCCTTTCAGTGAGCCGAGAGGACGCCGACGGTAATACCACCAGACTTTCACTACAGGCATTTCTGCGTGAACCGTAGAGAACATCTCGTTTATAGTCACCTAGAAAATGTAACATGAGCCAATTTATAAAGGGCCTTTAGGCCCAGCTCCCCAAGCTGCACAGCAGGACGTAAATCAGAAAGTGCTCTTTACTACAGCAGACATGAGAATCAATGTGACAAACCAGCTTAACTTTACTGCTTTTTGGGGGAAATGCCACTTCACTGCAAAGGTTAATACACTTCTGCTTTCATACAGACACTGGTTTGTCATCGTGGCAGCTCCTTCCTATTGGTCAATCGTAATTTATGCACAGGTGGACAAAAGCATGGCATTAGCATTGTGCCATTTAAATAGTATAATAAATAGGTGAGCAGTGTAAATGGAACATACCTTTTCAGTTTTGATCTCTGGGGACTGTATCGGGATTTCTTCAGTAACGTTATCTTCCTCCTGCAGCTCTGGTAGCGTACGGCCATTTGGCTGAGTTTTCTGTAGGCGGAAGAATGTTATAGCACAAAATAATTGCGTTATAGAATATTCATTTGTACATGTCACTACTGTACTGATGCATGCAAAGAATTTCCAAATAAACATTCTCACCCTATTTTGAATTCGTTTAATTAAAACAGACCCTTAACAATCCATTCTGGTTCTACCACATTTTATTCAAACTCTGCACAATGAGACAAAAGAGAAATTTAAATTCAAATTCTGAGTGGCAAGCTTGCAAACTGGAGGGATTTAAATCAATGTCAATGGAAAGACATCTTTCATAGTCGTGGTCGGGTGCAAATAAACACCAATAGATCATTGTATTTATTTAGAACAAGCAGCATAATTTGCCAATTCTGTGGAACGTAAAATAACCATTCCCAAATGTCATGTGTAAGTTATTATAACTTATTGGCTTTGGTATCTAAAAACCATTCTGTTCTCGAAACAAATTCGTCTTGCCGTTTGCAATTGGTTTGCTGTGGAAAAACCAGGAGCAGCAACGAAAAACTTGGTACACACCATATTACGCTGAAGTTGGCTATAACATTTTGCATAAATTGTTAAATTGTTAACTGGCTTTTCGTTTAAGTGCACTCAAAACGTTATTACCAGCGATATCAATTTAGCTAGTCTCATGCTGCTAGCCAAATGGCAACACTGGCGTATTTACGTCAAGTGATATATATTATTCACCTTAAAAAAAAACAAGAATAAACCTAACATATTCTAACGTTAAGTGGCTAAACTGAAACTTATTTTTGCTAGTTTGCCATTTAAACAGACAATGCCTGGCTGTGTCAATAATAGTATAGCAGCGCCATCGACATAACGTTAGTTAGCCATGTTGCTAACTAGCATGTAATCTAACTTCAGAACTTAATTAGCTTGGGCTGGCTTGTTATCAAAGTTACCTTTTCAACGGGTTTCTTTTTGTTCTTTTTCTTCTGCTCGTCGGTTTTGACAGTCTTCGTCACCGAGTCATCTGCGCTGTCGCTGCTCTCTTCACTCGCTCGGGCTCCGCGCTTTCTTCCACCGAAGAGTCCGCTGCAGGCCGCGGCCCAGGACAACGCGATCAAAAGCAACCCAATGACCGCCGTCAAGAGAATAACCCAAGACGGATAAAGCTCCGGCTTCAGACCCAAATCTACCCCGAGCTCGGAGCGGAGTAGGCCTAGGCCGGAGGACAGTAGCTCTCTCAAGCGACTCGATATCAACTCGGCCTGCTGAATCGCTGCGTCCTGCCAGCTCTTTGCCATCTTCGCCACCGACACCATCGAGCCACAAGCCAGAGAGAGCAGCCCAGAGCACGCTTAGGAAAATCTACCACCAGGGCAGGGGGGTCAATTTGACAGCATCGCCTCCAACAAGGGAACAGATGCCACGGCTACAGTTACGTTAGCAAACAACCTAGCTTGCTACCTTAAGTTGTTACGTCTTAAGTTGTAGCTACGTCTCGGGCTAGCGTGCTCGCGCTGAAAGTTTAAGTGATTTCGTTTTTCTCTGTTCGTAGTCCCGATGACCTAATTAGCTGACGTTGGCAGACTGGTCTATGAGAACGATATGAATACAAATTCCCAACAAACTGGAACTGTAAGGTTGCGTTGAACCCCAAGCACTAAGCTAGCTTGCTAGATGACTTTGCTGCTTCCTCATTGCTCAAAGCTGCTCACTAGTGCTATCCAACTTGTCCTTACTACAGTACAGCGTGTACTGTGTAGTGCAAGCTGATTTAATGCAGCGTCACCATTAAAATGGAAGGGTGCAATTTAGGGAATCCTGGGAAAAGTGGATAAACCCTGTAGATCATGCACACAGAACTGTGCTGGCTATATGGCACAGACTGCATCGTTCAACCTGCACCGCATCACTTATCACAATATTTGCATATTCATTTGTTTAATTTCATATACTTTAAAAAAGACGTACACACAGCTCAGAATGAGTTTCAACTAATCTGAAAATCAGCTGAATGATTGCAGCGAATCGTTTATATCGCTTTGACAAACAGAATATCCATACTTTCCCCCAAAATATCTTCAGAATTTCCATACTTTTCCAGGTTAGGGAATTATAGTGCTTTTAAATTGCATGCTTCTCCAGACCTGGGCGCAAGAACCCTGTTAAGTTATATCAGTTATGTAACAGTGATATTTATCTTGCACATAAATGGTCTAATGCGACCATATTCAGGTTCAGGTAACAAGTATTGATGGGCAGAGCGAAGCTTTCTGAAGCAATGAGTCATGAAGCATTTGACACCTGCCTCTCTAGTGACATCTTCTGTTCAATACATATGCCTGTCATTATTTTTCACAGTGATACATTGAAATTAGTGAAATACTACCTCTTTCTTGAACACTGTAAAATTCAGTTTTTTAATATTAATGCTACTGCCATGTATTCTCAAAGCCCTCTCCAACTAAGTCTATTCATAAAAGTGTTAAAACATGTTGGCATAATGATGAGATGACAATAATTAACATTATTGAAGTGACATGACAATGTCCTGTGTGTTTTATGAGCATAATGCAATCATATCAACCAATTTCTCATCTATTTCATCTTGCATGACTAGAAAAGGAGAGCACATGGCAACAACAAATTCCAATGATCTGAAAAAAATTCACTCACCATATTAAAAGAGTAGCCAAACAATTCAGCCCCCCCCCAAACAAAAATTCAGATTCAATAGCACAGATAGCAGCCATATTTTTATTCATGTTGTTATTCTTATCTGTCATACTATGAATTATAGTTATTTTCTTTTTCTGGGCTACCTTGCGTAAGAGGATTGCTACTGTAAGAAAAAGGAAGTACGTTTCCGATGTTCGTTGAAAATGACAGTTTATTCTTCGTAACAGCAGTTGACAGAGATACAGCAATGCACTCTGGATTCAGCGGAGTTAATCTGAATCCTGTTCTGTGAATTGTATCACTTTAAATACCATTTTCGGGCTTTGTTTTCTACAGGCGGGAAACCGAAATGTATATTCAAAAATGATGTGATTGATTTAAGGAAGCCACTGTCTGGCTCCCCTAGATCAATCAGTCTGCTCATGAGTAGGGGGGTCTGAAGGTGCAACTTCCCGTGGTCGAACCAGGAACCAGTCTATTGTATATCTAACGTCCTTGGTTGGAATAGGCCCTGATCACTCACTCCCAGCTGCTATCCGATAATTGAATACTATGCCTATCAGTGGCGAAGAGTCTGCTTACACTTGCCTGTTAACCTTTCATTGTATTTATGATAAGTTGGTTGATTCGGCTGGCCGCATAGTTGATTCGTCAGCGTTTGAGAATCTTACACTACCCAACACAATGAAATAGTGTCATGCGCTCACGTATGTGGGTAACTTCTAACTTCAGTCATTTGTTTATCTTACATTTTTAAACATTGAGTTATATTTTTAGTGCCCTAAATACATCGCTTAGTTGGTCTAGCTTGAGGTACAGCAGAGCTTTTACGCAAATACACAGGAATCCCGTGTTTTTCCACATGCACCTGAATAGAGGTTCATACGTGAGTGAAAGAACCTCTGATCCCAGATCTGTCATAGCTGACACATCAACTGGTATTGGTTGAGCAGGTATTGGTTTGAGACCAAGAGGCCAGCTTTCGGCTCTCAACCTCAGCACTGGATATAATGTCGCCCTCTGCTGATATCTATAATTTGTGCTCAAAAAGCCAGTTTCCCCATTGGGCTCCATTAATTTTTGACAGCAAAAAAAATAAAACTTCCACTCATATATTGATGTTAACTCATAAAAAAATGTTTTTAAAATTGCATATTTTTCCATGGTCAAATATTTTTTTCTTACCACACACAGTTTGAGACACATTACATTACATTACATTATAGGCATTTAGCAGACGCTCTTATCCAGAGCGACTTACACAACTTCTTATTACATGTATCCATTCATACAGGTGGATATATACTGAAGCAATTCAGGTTAAGTACCTTGCTCAAGGGTACAACGGCAGTGTCCTACCTGGGAATCGAACCTGCAACCTTTTGGTTACAAGTCCGGCTCCTTAACCATTATACTACACTGCCGCTCCTAAACACCAACCAAAATAACAGGTGTCACTATGACAAAGTTGCGGTTTGTGTGATCACGTGATTTGAAACAAGCCTCAGAGCAGTAGTTAGACAGTATCGAATGTCACATCGCTAGTAACAAGTCTTCTTCATATTTGCACATTTGGGAAAACAAATGTTTTTGCAGGGCCATGCCTGAAAGCACCTAAAAGCAAAGTAAAACAATTTCCTCTTCATAAATAAATAACAAAATATATAAAATTTGCCATGGTCTAACACTAAAAGTCTGCATCCAGTGTGAATTCACAGTCCATCATATTTGACATCACGCCCAGTCGCTGGTATTCCGCGACTCTCTTCTCAAAGAAGTTGGTTTTCCCTTCCAGAGAGATGGACTCCATGAAGTCAAAGGGATTTTCCACCTGATACGCCTTGAAAAGATGAAAAGAGGAATGTCATCTGTATCAATCTCAAATACAGAAAACTATTTTAGCAATTTCCGTTGTTTGGTTACTTAGACAATACCGTATGCACATTTTTATACTGTAAACACAAGCATGTAGCTTAATTGTAAGGCGATTCAGTTCAGCCTTGCACAAGGTCACCGCAGCTCCACGCCTGGAAACACTGAAAAGTGAACCGGCAGGCTTCACTGCATCAGAAGATGGAACTGAGAGTGAAACTTGGGTTTGAAAGGAAAAAGGTGTCACTCACATAAAGAATGCCTCTTAATTTTTCTTGTAATTTATTGCCATCATCTTGTACCCATGTATTTTAATCTCAAAGGCCTCTCTGACATATTAAAAGGCATATTTGTAGCCATGTGCACATGGTCTGCAGTGCACTGAACACCGCTTAAGCTTGGTTGAATCTACTATAGATACTATAGATTTCCTGAAGAGGAGATGGGGAAAAAAAACATACTTCTTCAAATTACTCAGCTGGATTCAAATGAGTCTCCTACTTGTCAACTTGAGTACTCGTTATGAAATTGAAGATTCAAAATAATAAATTGTGATTCTGGACATAGTGATTTGAGGGTACTAGTAATTTGAAGGTGCTAGTTATTAATTTCATAATAGGTTTCATGACATTTTTGAGGTACCAATTAGTCAAAATTGGGTTCTCAAAAGGAAATGATTAAATTTGGATTTCAAAATAGCTGCGGGAAAGAATTAGCCTGGGAAGCATCTCTGTAAGAATCAATACATAGTAATAAAAATTGTAAAATAAATGAAAGCAAGCAGGTACCTTTTCCTCAATAAAAGCGATTTACCTTGGACAAGCCCAGGTCTGTCAGCAAGTGGTCAGCCACAAATTCAATGTACTGCTTCATCAGAGTACAGTTCATCCCAATTAGGTCGACAGATAAAGCCTCTGTAAGAAACTCCTGCAGACGCAAGGACGGATTGAAATGTCAGAAAAAGAAGGGATCAGGAGATGATTCTTTTTTGGATGATAATTAATAACATGAATATGCCTACTTTGCCTGGTTCTTTATTCACTCATTCACAGTAGGCTAGCATGTGGTTCCCCATGACTGGCTTCATTTCTCTTACAGTATGTGGCAGGTGGTAATGGGTGAAAGAGAGGCTGGCTAAATTTCCTGTTGTTGCACTTTCCCTCTTGTGTGTGGTTTGTGGTTTAACCCCCCCCCCCCCCCCCATTTCTACTGTGTCGAATGGCAAACACTCGAACCTGCTCAATGCTGACAGCTTTGGTGATGATATCCTTCACTCTGTCTACTGAAGGCTTCTTCACTAGGTAGCTGTATAGCAGGCAGGCAAAGTCACAGTGCAGACCCTAGAAAAACACAGACCCATAATTCAGAAAATACATAACACTACACAGGAACAGAAACAGAAATAAAAACAGTTGAATAATTGTAAAACTGCATTCCTCTCATATTACATGCAGGACTCTGAACAAGTTGTAGAGCAGCATACCATCTCTGCAAGGTGAACGACAGTTGTGTAACCAGGAACTCAACTCACTAGCCACCATTCGCCAAAATGAAAGGAACACTGAAAAATGAACGGCATGAAAGGTCCATGTGCGAGCATGCTTTGTAAAGTTCCCTACCTCATCTCTGCTGATCAGCTCATTGGAGTATGTGAGTCCAGGCATAAGGCCTCTTTTCTTTAACCAGTAGATGGCTGCAAAGGACCCAGAGAAGAAAATCCCCTCCACTGCAGCAAAGGCCACAATTCTCTCCCCTACAAAACACAGTATTTTATTTTTAGCACACATTTCCAAAAAGGAAAGATAGTCAGTTCACTCACGCATTCCTGCGTAATAATTTCATATGATAATATATTATCCAGTATTTTTAAAGTATAAACCTGAAATTTAAAAAAAGAAACCAATCTATGTACAGAATAAAATAACACGTAAGCACATTTTTAGTGCCCATTTTCAGTTTTCAAATGAAACTCATTACCAAATGTAGATTTGGTGTCAGAGATCCAGTGGAGAGCCCAGTCGGCCTTTCTTTTCACACAGGGCATGGTCTGGATGGCGTTAAACAGGTAATCCCTTTGGAGGGAACAGCGACATTACTCACATGACTTCAGTTTTGTTTCTCAGGAAGCTCTAATAAAGGCACGCAAGACTGAAATACGAACCTTCGTTTAGTATAATAAGATATGTGAGGATTCACGCGAGAGGCAGTGTGCGACAGTTCAAGTATCTGACGGAGGATATGCATATGGCCACACTTCACTTCTCCATGTACTGTATGCACTGTCTCATTGTTTCACTCAAGCTACAGCAGCTGAATTTTTAATCTCAAAGCATAAATAGGACTCATTTTAAAAGTTTGCATTTTTTAAAGCCCAATGAGATTGCAAAGTGCCACAAACTCATAAAACCGATACAGGGAATATATACTAACCACATTTGGGCTTTCTTTGAATACGAGCTGCACCTGCTACACAAAACTGTTGAGAATAGTGTCCGTTTTATTTTGTACGTCTCCCTCAACTGAAAAAATACAAAACCAAAAGCACTTACCACACCTGTGTGATAATTAGGCAAAACTATGTAATTATTAAAATAATGATATTGTAATATTACAATAATATAACATTATTATTTCAATGCAACCATACAATTATTTCTTCAAACTAAAATCTTTCATAAATAAGATGACTCATTGTATTTTTTCATGTATCCCCATTCTTTTCCCCCCATTTTGAATGCCTCCATTTCAATATACCAGATTAGTGAGTAGGAAAGAACAGTAATTAGCCCATATGGGCATTGTTATATTGACACTCACCTCTCTTTCAGATCTCTAATGTAGGTGTTGATAAGCATGCCGTACATCTCAGAGTGAACATTCTCAATAAGGATCTGGAACCCGTAAAAGGACCGTGCCTCCGGGACCTGCACTTCCTGACTGAACCTCTGGACCTGGGAAATCCAACGGAACAGAATAATTCTGCACCTTTTCCTGGGACTGCGGTCTTCTCTGATAAAATAAATCACGTCTGATATTTAACAGACACAGTGCCCTCCACTATTATTGGCACCCCTGGTAAAGATGAGTAAAAAGGGTTTTTGGTGAATTAGCTTAATCTCACACTGAAACAATGAGAAAAATTCAACCTTTAATTGAAGTAAATTTATTATTAGAAAATAATAAATATCATCAAGAAATAATTATTTTTAACAAAACCATGTGCGCCACAATTATTGGCACCCCTGCATTTATATATAAAATAAAGTAATCCTTTTTAATATTTGGTCACATATCCTTTGCATGCCATGACTTTCTGATGTATGTGACCCAACAACATCAAAAGACTCTTGATATCTTATTTTATGGTACTCTTACAAGCGATACTATAACGTCTCTGCATTTGAATGGATCTCTATGGGAATTGGGGAGTGGGACTAGATTTAGCTATAAATTACACTGGAACAGTATGGAACACATGGTTGGCTAAATGGCTCTAAGTCGTCAAGGGTCTGATGTATCAAACAAGCCTTAAACCATCACTCTGCTGCCAGAAATACAGTAGATATGGATGGATAACTTAAAGGGTTTCTTCTCCTGACTCATTTTTTCAGTGTGAGATTAAGCTAATTCACCAAACGGTGAATTTTTTTGTAACCCTTTTTACTCATCTTTACCAGGGGTGCCAATAATAGTGGAGGGCACTGTATGAGACTATGTATGTCTGACTGCAGCAAAATCAGGTGTGAAATCGAGAAACTTACAAGGTTTTCGTTGACGATGCCGTCACTTGCTGCAAAGAAAGCCAGGACATGGGCGATGAAGTGCTTCTCCTCAGGTTTGAGTCTGTCCCAGTGAGCCAGGTCCTTGGACAAATCCACCTGAACAAACAGCACAATGCTGAACAATCCACTGACAGATCCATCCAGACTGTGTCAGTTATTCTACTTCTGTAATTCTCATTGAGAGGAATCTCTTAACCCCCCAAGGTCTTCAGGAACTGGAGTGGATAGTGGCACCACCCATCAACAGTGTAGTAAAAAAACAAGATCTGTATGCACTTATCTATTGTACCAAAAATAAAAATGAAGAACCAACCTCCTCTACTGTCCAGAAAGAGGCCTGTGCTTGTTTGTACATCTTCCATATGTCAGGGTACTGGATCGGGAAGATGACGAAACGCCTTGGGTTTTCTTTAAGTATCGGTTCATCTTCGGACTCTGCGTTTCGTTCGTTTGTGTCTTTGGAACCATTCTACAACATGAAATACAACGACATCTCATTAATAACACAACATACACCAAACATGCAGGACTACATCCCGGCTTTGCTGTGTGTGTGCTTTTGAAGAGTTTATTCGTGATTTTTGTACAAAGGCAACTGCGGTGGCCTCTTGGCTGGTTGCTTGTTGTGATTCAGCACAGAAACCACTATTTCTTTTTGTCTCTTACACAAAATTAAACCTGTAAACTGATCTGACTACAAGTCCAATGGTGTGAATAAAAGCCATTCATTCTTCATGGCATGCACTAGTACTTCTGACATAACCCTGATTAGACATTTTAAGAAACATTTAACTAATTAAATTTTTACAAATTCCAAAAACCGTAGTCTACTCCAATCCCAATGAACCTTTAGCAAACTTGCTTGTTAGTGCTTTTGTAAAATCTCTGATATCATCTAATTTGACAACAAGCATGCCATTTACTACTCAGGTAAAGGGATGTGTCTGGGTTAAGCTGAACTTAAGCTTCTGAAATGAGCTACTTTTTTGTAAAATTTGCTAAAAATGTACACCTAAAGTAAAATATGTGCATTACAGGACATTAGGCATTAACACAACGTATTTAGAAAGTGATGCGAATGCAATTGAAATAAAAATAGAGTATATTAAAATAATTATCTAATAATATTTCTAATATAAATGTGAGTTATGGCCAACCTTTTCAAGCAGGCAATATTAGAGATCTTAAACTCCAGTCCTGGAAGGCCACAGGTTTTTGTGGTTTTGCTCCCATCAGCAGCCAAGTTAGGTCTTGAAAACAAGATTTGCAGACTCTATAGGTAATTAAGTTTTAAATTAAGCACTAAATTAAGCGTGGGAACACACTGAAAACCAGCAGACACTGCGGCTCGGAGTTTCAGGTCCCTGAGGTGCATTTTCTGTTTGCCACTGAAATATACAGTTTTTTTTATTTGGTTTTAAATAACATTTTGATTGAAGCTATGGCATGCTTTTAATTATCCATTGGCAGGAATGCCTTTAGGCATAAACAGGTATTCGTTTGTGTATTGTAAACAAAAACCAGCATACAGGGGGTGGTCAGGACTGAGTCTAATGCTCATGTGGTTGAGGATTCCAAATTAGGGGGACACGTGGAGCATAATTCATTTTTTAAATAATTAATCTTATTTAATAGTTTAAAAGTGATTATTTTTCACAAAGCACATTATTTATCCCAGGTCCGAAACAGTTTTACAGCTGCTCACTCTCGTAACGTTAATATTGCTGCGTAAAATAATAATACAATACATAATACAATTATTATGTAATCTAAATAATACAAATGCAAGTCTATAAGTGAATCTCGCGCTACCGCACCATTTTCAGACGATCACCTGAGCTCACCGATGACGTCTGATTACTCTCAAAACAATGGACAACCTACGACACTTAAACCTAGACTGCTAACGTTAACTGGGTTGTAAAATATAACTCTAATTTTTTGCGTTGCACATACATGTTATACACGTACTGTTATTACTAGTATTTTAGCACACTGATTTGTGCTTTCTAGCTTTATCTAGCTAACGTTAGCTAGCCAGCTACGTTAACCTTAGCCAATTTGTTGTTACGAAAGGTTCTATAGCTAAGTTACCCAAGAATTAACGCTGCCTAGCATGGCATATTTGATTGTCAAACAAAACAAACAAGGGTTACCACTTCTTTTTCCTTGATCCCCGTTTGCATATTTAGTGGGGTTTCATAATCCATAGCAACAGCCGTCTCAGTGTGTCACTGTGTCCGTGGTTGTGAACCGACAACTGTCTGAAGCCCAAACCATTCTAGCGCCTCTGGCGGAATTTTAGCGTTACTTCTACCTAGCAATGTTCCATTTTAAATGTATGAAAATAAATGTGTCAACCCAAGACATTCGGGGTTCGCGGTTTAAATGGTAACTACCCTAAACGGAGATAGAACCTTATAATTCTAAGCTCACGAACTGTTTCAGCCTGTCTCCGACCACGAAACAATTTTGAAATATACTTTGTGGGGTGAGCGAGAGAGATGGGTGGGGGCGGAGGAGCTGCCATCGTCCTTTGCATAAATTAACGTAGCTACATTGTACAATGATTACAAATAACTCGGATCAAACTGTCAAACTAGACGTTGCACATCAAATATGAATCAAGATTCAGCAACTGCATGGCCTATTTCTCACCTCAAATATCTTCAGAAACATATTTTAGTGGACTATTTAGGTGGAATAAGAGTTTATAAACAGGACGCAACGTTGTTCTGGTTTAAAAACGTGGAGCCAAAACAAAAGTAACGTCGTAGGCGCCAGCTTTTTCCGTTGTGGGCAACAACAATTATCCATATGACGTAGAGGTACCTCCAAAGAGGTACTCTGACATCACAATTGGGGCGGGGGCAGTGTGGGGAGCAGGAAGAACATTTCAACCGTTAGGGGCAGCACAAAGACGCTTTTCAACCAGTTTCTCCTGATTATTTCAGAATTGTTGAAATAACGGAATGGATGAATAAGTCTCATTATAAGGTAGGCATACAAACACGTTTACAGCAAAATAATAATAATAAAGTGATCTAGGATATAGTTACCCTTTAAAGCAAGCAAATACATCAAAGCTGCTTTATATGGTTCAATCTATTGAATAATATAAAACACAAAAGCTTAAAGGGACAGTTGACTGAGGTTTTAAAATGTATTTTATTTCAGTTATAGAAAGGTTTTTATTGGCCCAGTTTGTTTTATATACAGACGTTTCTGTTGATCAGCCGGCATATACGGGCCTTCAATGGTTCGTGGTGTAAACCAAAAAATACACTTGAAGTAGCTCCAAAGCAGCCTACACAGCGATGGTGTTTTTAGAGGCCACACATATGACCACATTACTTTTTTTATAACGTTTATTCACATATAAACAATATCCGTATTTATATGGTGCCGGCACTTCCTTGAGCGAAAGCGTCTTAGGATGCATGCAGCATAGGAAATAGTTCCAAAAATAAAATAAGATTAAACAATCTTTTGAAGAATAATTGGATAATATACATGCGTACAACCTCTGAAGGCAGATTACACATCACTCACCGGCATCTTTGCTGGTCACAAACGTAAGAAAAAGACGTGCTAGTTTACAGAATACTTTAGTCAACCATGAGCATAGCAAGGTCACCCTGTAGTGTACTGGTTTTATTTTTTATTTTTTTTTAGAGCTCTGGATCACATTCGGTTGAAATCCTGGGTGAAACCATCTTTATACAACCAACTTAACTGCTCTAGAAATGAACTTGATGTATTGCAAAATGTACAATGTTTGGACCTTTACTAAACAAATGTATGATTTCCACATTCCTGTAAATACCAGCAAAACCTGATAGACCTTACTTAAATTTTTACTGAACCACATGCTGCCATTTGATATATTATTGATTCCTGTTCAGTATTATAAATTAAATGCGGTTTAACAAAATTTTATGTCCAGGAGTATTACTACAACTAATCAGGAAAATTCTGTAGACAGTGGAGATTCAAAAAGTGGCAAAGACCTGAGGGCATCTATTCATCTGCTCTTGTAAAATACTAACAGCATTACAGCATTTCATAGTTTATCATTTCAGAGCGACAGTATATCCGGCAAAATATAAACACATTAAGCTGCTCCATGTTTATAAGGCTGAATGTGTTTCAGGTGGCTCGTGAGAAGCACTAGCTCTGGTTTGGGTTGATTTTCTTTTTTTTCTTTTTTCTTGGGTTTTGATTCTTCTTCATCAAGGCAAGAATGTGAGACATTATAAATTTTATATTTTGCATCCTCAAGTTTATTTTGAAATTCCCTACTCCCCCTATACAAGAAAAAAATGAGACTTCACAAAGGCAGCAGTGAACTTTCAATAATATTAAGCATTCTTCTCAGGGCGGAAAAACAAAACAAAAAAAAAATAAAAATCACAGTGAAACCTTTTTTTATATTTTTGCTGTCATCTTTGGCCGGGGTTCAGCTAACAGATTACCGTCTGGCTAAATGCAATGGAAGTTATGGTCTAGAGCTGATCCAAGAGCCTTGGGCTCCACAACTTTACAAACCCAAATGCAGGAATGTATATATCTTCAGAAATAATAATAATAATAATAATAATAATAATACAAAAAAAATTAATAAAATAAGATTTACCGCCAGGGATGTGACAGCACTTTTAATTTCATAAAATAGTATAGACAAATAAAAAATAACTACAAAAATGGAACTAGTAATATTACACAACAGTAAACACCTTGTTTGTTTGTCAACCTCTACACAAAACCAAAGTTCTTGGTCTTGATGGCTAGTAAGAGTTTCTGTTTGAGTATCTGTTTGGAGGAGTAGAGCGGCACATAGAGGCGGGAGATGCAGGTGTTGGCGGTGGGGAGATGCTGGTCGTCTGGGGGCCGGATGGTGATGGAGGGCATGGGCTGGAAGCCTTCCTCGCTGGCTGGGAGAGACGGGCTGGACGTCCAGAAGTAGACCTGCGGATGTGCACGACAGCACCGCTTAGTTTGCACAAAGCACTTGGGACTCACACTACTCACATTCGGTACAGCGCAACCGACCAACAAGTGATTGTGATACAGGAGGGTTTGGCTTCAGGTTAATTCTAAGAATTGCAGGAGAATATGCAGTTCCGTGCCGTGTTAAAATAGCAGTCCCTTACCAGATCCTGTCTCTCGGTCATACTCATTTTCTCGACGATGGACCAGAACCAGCGCTTGAATTGTAGCAGCTTCTCCGCGTTTTCTCCTGCGGAGATCAGATCAGTGTGTTAAGAATGCCTTTCAGAATGAAAGAAAGCTTTTCAAACCTTTTCAGAAGAAATAATGTGTACGTATTTTTCATAGATGTGCTGGCTGACTTAATATCTATCTAACCATATCTAACCAAAGCATGAACTAAATAGGCAAACGTATCACTGCTGTGTTATGACCAAGGACGACCAAAGAGAAGATAAATAGGGTGCTGTGGCTGAACTAATGACAGAGCAGATAAGGGGCAATGCTGCGTCTCCTTGTACCCGATTCGTCGTTGAAGGAGGTGAAGCTGATGAGCATCTGCACGTTGACCTCCCCGCAGCCGTTGACCAGGAGCCTGAAGTCCTCAGCTGTCAGGTCCTCCAGCGAGTTCTTGGGAAGAACGTCCAACAGACCCTTCCTCATGGCCTGCAGAAACGGATGCATTACCGCTCTGAATAATCCCGACCACTGCCATTCCAACCATGATCCTATAACCACTGTACGCAAGTGGCCTTTCTCAGGCGTTTAAATACAGAAATACAATGCTTACTGCTGTAATGCTAGCTTCTAGTGATCAAATATATCAAATAATAAAATATAATATGTTGTATTTAAATTCATCTTGCCACCAGCAGCAGAAGAAAAGAAACGCATATAATTACTGGATGTAATCCAAATTCAAAAGGCCCTGAGGCTGGTAATAACCGCACTGGAGGTGTACATTTCAGGTTCAGCCAAAGGACCTGCTCTTGTACAGTGAAGCAGGAGAAACCGTACACTCATGACACCGCTGCTCCCGGGACTTCTGCCCATCGTCTGAAAGAGTCATGGTTTGGATTCTAAACCATGTGGTGTGTAACTATGCCATGCACCACTGCACTAGCTGGACGTGCCACCCAAAAGGCCCCCTCAAGCCGTTATTTTACAAAGGAGACCCAAATTGAGGTCCGGTCTTCAGACAGCACTGTGCTATTGACAGTACTCTGGGGCGGCGGTAATGCTAAATGCCCATAATGCAATGGACTCACGTGAAGAGGCTGCTCAGCCACCACCAGCATGCGGTGCTCTGCGTATTTCCTCACATACTCGTATACATTCAGGTGAGTGACGGGCATGTTCACACCGCCGGTCAGCAGCTCCACCTGAAACAACACATTCGCTCCAATATTGCAACGTGTGTGACCTTTCGGAAAAAACGATGAAAGGGACATTTGCAGATGAAAGCGCGTCTTCCTTTCGTCCGGTAAGACGCGAGGTTCAGCGCGTCCTTTACCTGCCCAGCGCCTTCTTCTTTACAGAGGTCGATGGCGAAGGCCAGCTCCATCTCGGCGAACACGGTCTCCGCCTCGCCGGTCTGGGCGTGGCGGATCAGCTGCCGCAGGCTCTCGTACATCACCGGGTCGAAGAACGCAAAATCGTGCCAGTTAACCTGCGCACAAAAAATTAAAAAATTAAAAAACAGTTGAGGGACCTGCCGCACACACAAACTCCCACGTCCTCCGAGAATAAAAACTCTGTAGAACCTCTTACCTTTCTCCCGAGCAGAACCTTGATCACGTGTCGGTTCAGGGTGATTGGGCAGAGCTCGTTCTGCAGCAGGCACAGACCCAATATTCTGGAAAGAACAGAACAAACACATTTTTCCTTTTAGTTCGCACCCTGTCCACCCCCCACGTTTCAGCAGTGATTATTGGACAGGGTACCTTTCATGCAGCGGTGCTAATGCTAAGTTACAATACTAACTGTAAATTAATAGTGGTACAAAATGTTGAAACTCTTAGAACAGAAAGTTCACCTCTGACACGGTTAGTTTATTTCTAGGAGACTGCTTTGAGAAACACTAATGTAACTGACTATAATTTTGGAGTTTCATTGCTTTGGATATGTACAGCATATGGGCATATTTTGTAGAATGGATAAGCCAGTAGAAAATTAAGCTCTGCTCAAAATCTCAGCACTTTCAGAACATTGAATTTTCCACATACAAAATCGAGCGCTTTCACTGTCCATAAAGACTCATGGGAGCCCCGAGCGTGCCCGTACCGGCCGATGTTGCGGAAGCAGTTCAGACGGGCTTCTGTGTTCTTGCCGGGCCGGGGCGAGTAGAAGCCCCTCTTTCCCGGCTGGTAGAAGAGAGGAGCGTTGTCGTCTCCGTCGTCGGGGTCGTCCAGCTCCATGTCAACCACGCTGCGGCTGGAGCCGTGTCGCTTGCGGTTCTCCTGTTGCTGAGAAGGCACGAGGCGTCACACGCATGTCTACACACATCTACAGTGCCACAATTATCCTGTAAGGGCCTCCGGCAGCCTGCTTTTTCTACATATGCATAACTCAACACAGCGCCCCCATGTGGACGCTGTGTACAAAATGAGTAAAACTTACCTGTGCCTTATCGGACGTGTCTAACAGCCCAAGGTCCAGGATGCTGTCGGCGCCGTTCTCCCTGCAGCAGAGAGGACTGTGAGACAAGTGTGAGAGGAGCGTGAGAAGAGCGTGGGAGCAGCATGGGAGCAGTGTGAGAGGAATGTGAAAAGAGTGTGAGATGAGCGTGAGATGAATGTGGGATGTGGACTGACGCACACACTGAGGGGACGTTGGGGGCGGGGCAGTACCTTCCGTGCGCGATGATGAGCTCCATGGCCTCCTCCACTCGGGCCCTCAGCGAGTCCTCGCTGGCCAGAAGCAGCAGCAGCTGGGCCGGGGAAAGCTCCAGCAGCATCCCTGTGATCTTACTGGCGAAAGCCTGGACCAACAGAAAGCACAGGTCGACCTCAATTACCTAAATAAGCAGCTATATTCACAACACTGGCTGTTTACAGTGGATTATAATTTACTACACAGTGCCCAGTATAAGAGAAAATGACTGAATAGAGCAGATGTGAGGCTGTGACTGGGCGTACCGGCTGCATGGCATGCACGCGGGGGTACAGCCTCTCTCCCAGGGCCTGCCTGTGTGCTGGCAGGGGGTCCGGCTCGTCACTGGGGTTCCCTTCAGAAGCCGGCCTGAAGGGCCTGGTGTCGATGGACAGCTGTCTCCTTGAATCCCTAATGCAGAGACAAGAAGAGGGTCTAGCGAGTTAGTTATGAGGTGTGAGAAGAGGTTTGAGTGTCAGTGTTACCACAGTGAGTTAGTTCTGAGGTAAAAGGTATGAGAGTTGGTTTGAGTGTCAGTGTTAGCGCATTTAGCGGTGAGGCTGTATAAGGGAGGATATTGCTGTGCCACTGTATCAGGCTGTAGACAATGCATCTGGATTCAGTGCAGCCCCACTGGAATCCCAGAAATGTTTTTCTCTGACCTATTCCCCAGTTATGTACCAAGTAATTTACGTGGTTTGGCAAGGTGTGAACAACCGATTCCTTGTGGTTGGATACTGCGTATTTGAAACATTTGCTGAAATACTTAATTGCAGAGTATTATGAAATGCGTATCATTAAAAATGCATACAAAAAGAGCCAGTTTATTAATTTTGGTCATAAACCGGCACACACAGACTCTGCACGAAGCGTGTTAATGGGCCGTCCTCACCTGTCCCTGTCTCTGCGGGACCCCGCCCGCAGCCCGCCGCTTCGCCTCTCTCTCTCCCGGTCCCGGTTCCTCAGGCGCTGCATCAGGTCTGCGCAGACGACAGGAGCGATAACACTGAGCCCCCCCTCTCTCACTAACGTCATGGCTCACGTTTAAAATACAACGTCAAAACAACCATGCTTCACTACAGGCTACTAAAATAAGCCTCTTAACGAGAAGACCATAAAAAGCTCACCATGGACAAAAATATGAATTTATAAACGGTGAAACTAAAATCTATAAAGTAAAAACTAAATCTTTCTTAGTCACACAACACATTCTTGGATAAATGTTCTTAATTGAGTGGCATCAAATAGACCTCACTGAGGTCATAGGTCTACTGATCTGACTGAACCACTCTGAGTCTGAAGGGCCGAACAGTAAGCCGGCTGTACGTACTGCTGGCCTGCATGCCTTTGCTGGCGCTCTGCACGCAGTCCAGGTTGGGCAGCTTGTCGCTGGAGAGGAAGGCCTGCGCGATGGCGGTGTAGAAGCTGCGGGCCACACCGCTGCCCTCGCCGGGCTCGTCCTTGAAGGTGACCTTGACGCGGTGCACGGCCATGGGCGTGGTGGTGCAGCGGCGGCCGAAGTGCGTGTTGAGCTGCCGCATGGTCTGCTGGATGAGCTGCTCGCGGTCGCGGTCCACCTCCAGCGCCAGGTCGCGCGACTGCTGGTTGCGCAGCTTCTCCATCTCTCGCCGGAACTTGGACTCCTTCACCTCGAAGCCGCCCAGCTCCGTCAGGATCTGCGAGGGGGGGCACACGAGGCGGCGTTTTAGGAGACTGTTCGGGGACGGCCGGGTCGGGTTTGGGTCTCGGCGGCCGGGGAGGGGGGTCAAACCTACCGATCCGGGCTCCGCCCCCACGTCCTCCATGAACACGCGGCCGAAGAGCTCGAGGGACAGCCGCCAGCGCCCCAGCAGCATGTCGTGGGAGATCACCATGCCCATGAAACTGCAGTGAGGCCTGTCATAAGGGAGAGAGACATACTGCTATGTTACACATCATGGACACATATGGGAAACCTATCCCAACAAGGCATTTTGACAAATATAGGAAGAGCAAAGATATTTTTCCAATTAATTTCTGCAGCATGCTGGCGTTATGTAATTGAGCATAATCAGAAGGGATATAAAATTTGATGGACAGAATGTTTATGACCTACACAATAATGCGTGTGGGTCATAAATACCATTATACAACAGTTAGTTCCAACCGTGCATTGTGATTGGCCGAGACGCATTCCATTGACAGTGTTGACATACTGTATAACATCACTCGGACCTCATCACCAGCCGAGATCACTCCGCTTGGTTTACAATTTAATTCATACATTGTTGAAAAAATAAATGTATATTTTTTTAAATGGAATTCTGCAGGAACTATATTCGTTGGCAGAGCCAAAATAAACAACAAAATCATCCGTTGTCTCAATCATTACAGCACGGCTGTGATTGTCTACAGCCTCGCACCTACGACCGAATCACAGCCATGCTATAAACAGCACTCCCTCTCGTGTGATCTTGCGTAAATAAACACTGACTAATAACGATCTCCGTTCGGCTGAGAAAAAAAGCTTCGGGTGGGGCTGCACCTGAAGGAGGGGAGTGGCGGGCCCTCGCTCTCCGTCAGCCCGATTTCAGCCAGCAGGCTGCTCTTGAGCTGGGCGGCCAGGTCGTGGGCGGAGGGGCCGGGCTTGGGCACCTCCATCTCCTCCTCGGCCGCCGCCTGCTCCTCGCTGGCCTTCTGCCGGGCCTGCATGCTCATCACGTTCTTCATGTTCGCAGAGTACGACATCTTAGTCGGCAAGACCTGGGAAAGAGGTGTGGGAAATTCATCAAACGGCGTTACGTTGGCATGCCGGTACCAAAATATATTAGCTTAGAACCTACAGAAAATATTAGCTTAGAACCTACAGAAAATGAAACTATATGCCTCTTAAACCATGTGCATGCTTTAACCCTCGTGTTGCCCTCGGGACAAAAATGACCCAATTGCGCAGATGGCACATTTTGTCAATTCTCATCTATTTAGGGGGTACTCTGCTTAACAGCAAAAAATATATAAAAAATCAATCATGATTTGTGTTTTGTAGTAAATATGAGAAATACAGTCTATCTGGACTGTGAAGTAGGAAAGCACAGTTATTCACCGATTTGTGGATGAATGACAGGTTGTTTCTACGTGAAAAATAGATTTAGTTTTTAAAACTCAATGAAGAAGCTTTATCACAAGGGGTCGGGTGAGGGTGGGTAAATTTTGACCCTGAGGACACAAGGATGCATATACACAACATAAAGGCAACACGAGAGTTAAGCCTCGGCCGCAGGCTGCGTCGTTTCTCGTGAGGCGTGTCGCTGGGTGATTACCTCCAGGCAGTTCCTATCCAGAGACAGCTCAGATAAGCCTTTACTGGCACTGAATGTGGAGGAGTACAGGCCCTGACTGGGCCGGCCAAAGAGATCCTCCTTCCTCGCGTTCGGCTGCAAGAAACAAAAGGGCTTTAACCTTCAAAATAAACACTCCGCCCCTCCAGTCAATCCAAGTGACAAATTAAATCCCACGACACTAATCCCTAAATGAGTCGGATACATGCAGATCCTTAGAAACATGCAATCGGCACAGGCTCGTGTGGGCGTGACTGAAATTATCCAATTGAGCTAACAACAAACACGAGGACAAAAGGTAACTGACTAGATGAGTGGAAGCCGGTACGCGGAGCTAGCTTCGGATCGGGGGGCTCACCTGTAGCAGGTGCGGCTGGTCGGCCAGAGGGATAGCCTCGGCCAGAGGCACCTCGAAGGGGTTCGGGGGGATGCAGCCCAAGAAGGTCATGGAGTCGGAGCGGCGGAAGAAGGGGTGGTTCTGGCCCGTTTCGGCTGGCACGGGGTCCTCTTCCTTGTCGTGGAGGGTGGAGCCTGGAGGAGAGGGGGAGGAGTCAGTCACTCTGAGGCGGGAGCAGGGGCCTCATATTCCCACACTGCGCCACGTCTGCACACGGCAGCCATTACAGTCTGCACACGGCAACCATTACAGTCTGCACACGGCAACCATTACAGTCTGCACACGGCAACCATTACAGTCTGCACACGGCAACCATTACAGTCTGCACACGGCAACCATTACAGTCTGCACAGTCAAACCAACCCACCACGGCATGTGGGCTCTATAAACATGCATTTATTCATTATATTTAAATAAATGCAGAATTCAATATTTTATATAGTTGTCAACATCTATGCAAAATGACCTCCAGAGAAAATATGAAAATGGCTAAAGGCATGGAGTGCGCTTCGTGGTGAGGTGACACACATTTTGCAAGTCAGTGATGCACTCAAGCTGCTTCTAATAATTACTTTCAATGAAGAGCATCAGTTATTCCCGATATTCACAAAAAATGTCTCTTCCTACCAAACCATACATACATAATGCAAAGCCATTGCTACAGCATCCAGGCCCTTCATATGTAGTTCACATTTAAGCACATAGCTTAAACCTTCCATAACAGTAGAACATTTTGGGGAAAAACATAACGGAGACAGATTTTCATATAGACCAATCCCCTCCCCACAGTGTAATCGCCTTCATGATACTCACTCTGATTGGTGTCTTCATCGTTCTCATGCTCAGAGTCCTCATTATCTAGACCCAGCTCCAGAATCTCACGGGTTCTACCAGACATCACAGAACAAACACTGCTTTATTGCTTTGGTTAGTATTAACAGCCAAGCCCTGTATCAAAATGAACTGATTTGGGAAATCCTGAGATTAGGAGATGGTCGCCCACCAGTCCATCACATTTATATTTCCCTAATCGACATGCACGCATGTATAAATATAAAAAGGCTACGCTACATTCGCTATGACAGCCTGCGGAGGCAGCTGGCACACGGGGTGTCGTACCTCTTCCTGTCCAGCTGGGGCGTGTCCAGGGTGGTCTGCTGGTTCATGGCCTTGATCCAGTAGATGAGGGCCTGGAAGACGTAGGCCACGTGTTTGAGCGAGCACACGTCCAGCACGGGCAGCACGTCCGAGTGCTCGTCGTTGTGAGAGCGCATCAGCGAGAGGGCGTAGTTCAGGAAGTCCCCTCGGGCCGACAGCATTCCCTGCCGAGCGCTGAGTAGTGTGGCGGCACGCCTGTGACATTCGCGTACACACACACACCCACACAAACACAAAGACACACATTGTATTACTGTTTGGAAGACGCCGATTCCTGTGGATATACAACAATGTACCTAAGCGGTGTCAGTTTCTGTTGCACCAGGCCTTTACCTGCGCCCCTCCAGCGTCCTCAGGCTGGCCTCCTCGCGGGCGGTCATACGGTCGCGGCGGGTGGAGTGCTGCGAGGCGTGGAGTGGGTGGCTGGGGTGTCCAGGGTCCCCGGCGGAGGACAGGGCCGAGCCATAGCGCAGTTGAGCCTCAGTGGAGTCCATGATGGACACCATCCAGTTCCAGGTGGGGATCAGCTTCTCCTCCACGTAGTTCTGAAACAGGAAGAGCACATGCTCACTGCACTGCTCACACACACATCCAAAGGCAACCATAAAGATTCATTGTGCACATGATTATGATATATTATGACCAGGTGGTGTGAGTCAGCTCTTCTAAATGTATAATTGTAAGGCCTCCATGGTGGTGTGTGTCAGCTCTTATAAACGTATAAATGCAAGGCCTTCATAGTGGTGTGAGTCAGCGCTTAAAAACGTATAAATGCAAGACCTTCATAGTAGTGCGAGTCAGCTCTTATAAACGTATAAATGCAAGACCTTCATAGTGGTGTGAGTCAGCTCTTATAAACGTATAAATGCAAGACCTTCATAGTAGTGTGAGTCAGCTCTTATAAACGTATAAATGCAAGACCTTCATAGTAGTGTGAGTCAGCTCTTATAAACGTATAAATGCAAGAACTTCACAGTAGTGTGTCAGCTCTTATAAACGTATAAATGCAAGACCTTCATAGTAGTGCGAGTCAGCTCTTATAAACGTATAAATGCAAGGCCTTCATAGTGAACGACATTACAAATGTGTAAATTTAAGGAGACCTCGGCCAGGCCCGAGGGGCACGGACGAGGCTTCGGTCAGGCTCACCTGCAGGTTGACGGCGTCCTGGTAGGTGAGCTTGACGGCGGCGGGGTACTGGGAGTACACCAGGTGGTTGTATTTGGGGATGAGGCCCATGAGGTCGGAGATCTGGCGGATGACGATGCTGTAGGCGCGCGCCAGGCTGCTGGCAGAGGTCAGGTAGCTGCTGGAGTTGCTGGCCTCCAGGGCGGCGGCGGCGGCAGCCGCGCTGGTACTGATGGCGCCGCTCCGCCGCAGGTTGGACGGGTCGATGTAGATCAGCCCAGTGGAGCTCGCTGCAAAAAAACCAGAACCAACTTTAGTATTGCACACAAAATCATCCTTCAGAGTTCTGGGTAAAGAATCTGAAAAACTTAAGCACAGCCTCACGACAGAGGATAAAGCCGTTTCACTTTACCACTAAAAATAAATGGCTAAATCTCTCGGTTTTAAAGGCATCCCAGTGGCTAAAAGCAGCTTCCGGAGCCTCACTGACCCGCAGGGGTGGAGGAGCTGGAGGGGGCGCTGCTGGCGGCCCTCTGGCTGGGGGTGCTGCGCACGGCCCACTGCATGGAGCGCGGGGCCTGGGCGGCGCTGTTGGCGTGAGCGGCGCTCGACGTCCGCTCCAGGGGCTCGTCCACCAGGAAGGTCTCCTGGTCCACGTCGTCGCTCTGGCTGCTGCTGCTGTCCGAGTCGCTCGAGTCGTTGGACTGGGAGTCGTCCTCTGAAAAGAAGGCAGGGACACTGCTGGCACCTTCAGGAGGGAGGAGGGATTCAAAACAAGAGACAGTTCAGTGTGGGGGGCGGGCCGGGGGGCGGGGAGAGGCGGGGCCAAAGACTCTTGGGTTAGTGTTCCACGACACCACAAGACACAGGCCACCACAGTTACAGTCTGCACACTCGTCACTGATTTAACGGTTAAAACATCAGTCACGTATGACCACTCAAAAGCACCAATCACACACACTTAAAATGGAATGATGGTCCGATATGCTTTTGTATTCAAAATGAACTGGAATACAATCTACACAATAAGTATAATTTGCAACTTTTTTCCTTTAGGCTTGACTACAATGAAATTAACTTCCCAAGCACCAGCACTCTTCGCAAATATAAACAAGAAACGTTCATTAGTTTGTTATTAAAAAACCTGACGGCAAAACCACAAACAATTTGTGGGCGACTTCAAATGAAGATAACTTGTGTTAATAATACAGATGGTACTGCAGGGGGTTGGGAAAGGTGGGCAGGGACAATGTTGGAAAAGCTCTTTATGAACCTGGGTGCACAAAGCTCACGCTGTCCTCGACAAATACTCATGGAAATAAAAAGAGGCCCATACCAAAGAAAGGATATGCCAGGGACACCCTACTTCCTGCAAATGAAATACATGCCACTTTTCAACCACACGCTACTTCTACCACGTCTGACTACAATAATTCACTACATAGCTGAACATAATCTTAATTTTTAAAAATTAAATTAATAAATAAAAACAGTGCAAGTACCTGCTTCGGATCCGGCAGTTGCTGCGGTGACGACACTCCTCCGGCCACTGGCATTATCTTGGTTACTATGGTTACTCTCGCTGTCACTCTCTGTCTCTGCGGCCGCCAGCAAATCCAGCTCCATGTCACTGCCTAGAGAGAGGATACCCATCTACACTGAGGACTTCTCAACTCACTGAACATAGCACATTTTTAATTGTCAAATTTATTATAGCAACTACTTTAAAATGCTTTTTATCATTCATTAATGATAATGAATACGTCACATAATAATGCATTCTCTCACATTGTATACATCATCATTCATATACTGAGTCCTGAGGTTAAAAGGAACAGGTTAAATGAATGTGAGTGAATGTCTCGTGGGTGGCAGCCCCTGGTGTTTGTAGGTAATTGGCAGCCGCTAGTTAGCGCAGTTTGGCGCACATCTCACCATCCTCATCGTGCTCATCATGCTGCCCCTCCACCTCCGCGTTCTCCTCCCCCTGCTCCTCCTGGTCGTCGTGGTGATCCTCCTCCCCGGCCACGCCCTCCACGACCTCCACCTGATGCACAGACAAGGCTCCGTTTGAGCGCTCCCGCCTCGGCCCCAGGGAGACGAGAGTGCTCACCCCCCCAAAAAAAAGGCCTTTAAATACCGCGATGCGGCCGCTGACCTCCTCGACGTCGGCGGAGACGATCTCGTCCTGCTCCTCGTCCCTCCCGCGGACGGGCTGGGACTGGCTGCTGCGCCGGGGCTGTGGGTTCCTCATGATGTAGGAGGAGGTGGACTGACTGGAGCTGCAAACACAAGCGCAGCGGGGTGAGCTCGACGGACGCTTCCGTCCCAAAGCACACGGCGCCTAAACCACCGATGCTGGGGACTGACGTTTAACCAGCACCTCTACCAGGCCAAACAGCTCCAGTAGGCCCTCAACATTAATGCTCCACCCCACCCCACCCAAAAAGGACACACTTCCTTTGCTCTGAATAAAGCCTCGCTAACAGGGTCTAAAGCACAGTACACAATGGATTGCAAAAGCATTCACTTCACAGCATTATTTGGGATTTGTTTTTATTTAAGATGTACTCAGTCCTCTATTCCATCATAGCTCAATTAAACTTCTACACATCTTTGATTTGATGAAATTTACATTATCAAAAAATATCAATTGCAAAAGTATTCACCCCCGCTTGTTTAAAATGGGACATACTACCTCAGGGGCAAAATTTATCTCAACATTTTTAAGGTATAATGCACAGATCTCATGTTCAGGCTGATTGGAAATATTGCTCCACATCCATCCTGTCAAATGTCGCAGATTTATTAACAAAGCTTACACCAGATCTGTTCAAAAGGTAGGGTTTTGGGCACAGGCTGGATAAAACGTCACAATACTCAAGCATACTGTCAAATATGTTATAGGCTCCACCTAGAGGGGGTGAATACTTTTGCAATCCACTGTATTTATATCCCGAGCTTAATTATGTCAAATCTATTATTGAAACACTCCGAAAATGCGACTAAGAACATTATTATAGAGACAGCGTTATTGTGACTTTCCACAGCGGAGGAGTGTCCGAGGGCTCTTTGTAGAAGCGACGGGGCTCAGTACCTGTTGGACTGGTCGGGGGAGGGCCGAGGGGGCAGGGGCTCGACGGAGAAGAGCTCCTCGCTGCCCTGCACGGCGTCGATGCTGGTGCTGGCCAGGGTGAAGGGCGCGGTGGGCCGGGCGATGCCCATGCGCACGGGGACGATGAGCGACTCGGCCACGTTGCACAGCTCCTCCACGGCGTACGGCAGCAGGGCCTGGAACACCCGCCGGCACTTCCCGATGGGCTGGGGGATGAAGTTACTGACACCGAACAGAGCCAATCAGTACCGTCGCAAGACGCCGTGGGAACAAATGACACGCATTCTCATTGTAGTGGGGGGTGGGCATTTTATAATAAGCACTTCAAGGGAATTAAAGTATTACAAAGGATTTATAGAGCTAAACAATTGGTTGGTTACATAATGCATTCCTGTCTATTCCCTCACTTCCTCTCTGATTTAGGATGAGTATGTAAGTATGAATGTATGCATGTACGTATGTATAAGATATGATCAGTGCCTATTTTACTTACTACATTTGCTTACATAAATACGTACGTTCTTGTTCGAGCCTTTTCTGATTTCCTTATAAAGACATCAAGGTTTAAAAAAATATAGCTAGTGAGTGAATAAAGTGAGCTCTAAATCCCTGCTTGGCTCGCCAGGCCTACGCTAGCCCCCCAGAGCCGGCGGCAGCACACGTACTTCTTCTTCTTGGACGAGGCCATCTCCACGCTGAGGATGACGAAGACGCGGGCCACGGAGCGCAGGAACCTCATGGTGACGTCGACGGCCTCCTCCCTCCGCCCGGGCGTGTACTTGTTCTGCAGCTCCTTCACCAGCGTCCCCAGCAGCGTGTCGATGAACTGCGGCAGGGAAACATGTGGTTTAGCGGGAGGCGGCGACCCTCGGCGGGCCGACGGGTCTTTTCGAGAGCCGAACGGACTTACCGTGATGTCGGGGGCGCACTTGACGATGAGGCAGTGGGTGAAGCAGTCCAGCCTGATGGTGGCGCTCTGCTGGTTGAGGTACACCTGCTCCTCCGGTAGGAGGTGCCCGATCCGGCTGCTAGCGCTCAGGCTGGGGGGGGGGGGGGGGGAGAGGGACGGGGGTGAGCGAGTGCTGAGCCAAAGACAGGGGGAGGAGCTCTCACAGACAGCACTGATTGGAGGAGGAGATGAAGAGGAAGAAGCTCTCACACAAACACCACGGATAGGGGGACAGGGTGGAGGGGGAGGAGCTCTCACAGAGACAGCACTCTGATAGAAGGCCCTACTCACGGGTCTTTGTTCTCCTGGGAGCCAAAGAGGACCATGGACTTGAGGGCGTTCCAGTCCTGCAGCACGCGCTCCAGAGCCAGCTGGGCGAAGCGTGGAGGCTCCAGGTCATGGTCCGGCATGTCAGAGTCTGGGGGGGAGGGGACAAGGCCTTTAACCATCACAGCTCTCAACCATGCTTAAGACAACCTCCACAGGGAATGTGCAGATTCAGTGAGACAGACCGTGTTTTCACATTTCTCTAATTATAGAAACAAACATTTGGATTAAAGATGTTATCCTCAGGTAAACTGCATTCAATGTGCTGCTGTTCCTCCAGGTTCCTGGCAGAGCCGCAGGTCTTGACATACTGGCCCAGTTTTGACAGGAAAAGCTTAATAGCAGCTGCTTCACTAAAAGGCCTGGCTTTTTGCCTGTATGTTAATGTCACTGTGCCAAAGATGAGAACACAGAGTTCCCTTGCCTGTCAAGTAGTCGTCTCCTTAAAAACACCCAGCTCGCCCCCCCCCACCCAACCGCACCACCGAACCCCCCCCCCCCCAAACCCCCCCACACACACACCTTCAGCATTAGCAGCTTTGCGGTTCCTGTCCTCTCGGATCCGCGGGGGCCGGTACTGGCAGTGCTCCACGCTCTGCCTGGCGACAGTTTGGACCAGGAAGAGGAGGATGTGCTCCCCCCTGTGGCGACACAGAGAAGAAAATTAGACTGACCCTCAGAGAGAGGGAGCGCAAGCCCTCAGGTTTCCGCCTCGGCACTTGCCTGCTGTTGGGCGTGGTGACCAGGCTGGTGGTGGTCAGCAGTCTGTACAGCAGGTCGAGGCGCGCAGACTTCTGCCCTGCGATCAGGGTCTTACACTTGCACTTTTCCCAGCAGTCACAGTAAGCAGTGGGAGACGTTCTCTTGAGCCTGGGGGCCACACAGAACACAGTGAGTTTACACGGTAGACGGTAAAATGAGGTAGCGTGAATTTAACACCGTAGATAAGCAGGACACTTTGTGAAGGATGAGGTTGTGAGTGTGCCAGGGGAACGCTCTTACTTGCAGTCGTGGCCCTTGTGGCAAACCCTGGCGCACTCGGTACAGCAGCAGAGAGACTCCAGCAAACCGCAGGTCCGGCACTCAAAGATGTCCTGAAAACCCCACACAGCCGTCAGCCTCGATTCCGCCTCAGAGAGGTCCTACCGCACACCCTCCTCTAACACAACACTGTCAACCACCCTCCCCTCACGCGTCGCCGTCTGACAGCTCGCTCTTACGCGTCTCCCACATGACCCTCTAGTGGACGCTCTGGGAAGCTCACCTGGTTGATGTGCTCCGCTCCAGTCCAGGTGAAGCTGCAGGTGTCGTTGCAGCAGAGGACGTAGAGGGGCGAGTCGTCCGGGTTGGTCCCGGCGGGGCAGATCATTTCCATGAACACAGAGTCTGTGTCCTCCTTCTCCCCTGGGCCAGTGTCACCTGCACCTCACGGGCAAAGAGAGAAGTGACATGTTTTTTTTATTTTTTTTATTTTATTTTTTTAAAAATTTGTTTCTGATTTTTCCCCCATTTTTCTCCCAATTTAGTAGCCAATTGAACCCCTATTCTACTTCAATTCCCCCCGTGTAGCAACCGCTAGAGAACCACCGCTATACAACCCCGTCAGCCGGTAGTAGGAAAGAGGCCGCCACGTCCTCTACAGGGCGCGACTCCCCAAGCTCCTGACCGTGATTCCAACTCGCCCGGGGCCTTATTTTGCGTAGCGATTCTCATCCGAGCCCTCCCCCCACCCGGAAGCAGCCGCCAATTGCTGCTCCCACAGGGCGCTGGCCATGCTCGGAAAATGGCAGGACCGGGGCGCGAACCCCGATCCTCGGAGTACAACTGCGCTGACTGAAAGTCAGCGCCTTTTACCGCTGTACCACCGCAGCGGCCCTAGTGACATGTTAATATAACAAAGAAATGAGCAAACCTATAGAGAATATTATCATGCAATAAAGCAAGGGTGTCCAGTCCAATCCAAAAGGACTGGTGTGGGTGCAGGCTTTTGTTTTAGCCCAGCACTACGACAGCTGATTCTACTTATCAAGGTTTTGATTGAAGTAATTAACTAATCATGGTCTTCAATCCGGTGTTGTAGTGTTGGGCTAAAACCAAAACCCTGTACCCACACTGGATAAGACTGGACACCCCTGCAATAAAGATTTGACTACTAAACAAAGGCAAGAGAGAAGATACCATCATATACTAAATGACTGACAACAAAGAGAGAAAATTATAATAAAGGTTTTGACTAAACCTAGTTAAAATAAAGCTGAAAAACTAGATTAAACAAATCTGCTTCAACAGGCCTCAAATCATAACAGAACACAGGTAAATTAAGGTGCTTGTAAGACATAAACGTCTCCACGTTCAACGCCCTGGTAGCAGCTCGTCACAAAGAGGACTCCATACCTTTGGCTATTTTCTGAGCGGCCTCCAGAATGGTAATGGCAGCCGGGTACGCCCTCCCACTGACGGCCAGCATGAATGGGGTCATTCCGCGGGCGTCCCTGTCGAACAGCACACAGACGAGAGCGTTAGCCCAGAGCGTTCCCAAAGGAAAACCTTCAGCAACAGGAGCTTCAGTTTACCTGAAGAGCACAGGGCAAATTAGCTGCATTTCCATAGTCAGGCCGGCAGGTTACAGCTAACAGTTCAGGCGAGTTTGCGGCTAAAGCCTGGCGCCAATGTTTTAGACTGTTTTGGGTTTCTTAATTTTTAGGTTCTTGCAAGCCAAATTTTCCTTAATTCCTGGTTTTCTGTAAAATGTTTTTATGACAGTGTCTCTGTAAAATGCACTGTACTAGTTAAAATTTAGCAGAACTGACTTGACTGTTCTGTGACAATGTTAGTCTATCAGGAGCAGAGGTGACAATGTTAGTCTATCACCTCCTTGGTGCTTCCCTGTTACTCCCATTGAAAGATGCCTGCTAACTTTATAATTCTGATAACAAGCCATGTGTGATAACCCTGCCCTGGACCACAACCAGGCCGCTTGACCCCAACAGGACCGAAGACCAAAGGGGGTTAAAATAAGAAAATGAACCGCGCCTGCGTGAATGAAGTGTGAAGGCCTGGCAGGCACGAGCCACCACACCGTGGAAATGCAACTACTGACCTCCCGACCTTAACACAAACGTCATACTTAGCAGATAGCAGCTCCCGGAGGTAAGGGCGGAGCAGAACGCTGTCGCACATCAGCTTCAGGATCAGGTGAGCGTTGGCTTTCCGGTCTTTGGACTCGACCAGCGAGGGCTCAGAGGAAGGCCCTGTCCGGGACACAGAGCAGTAAGTCATCCCTCGAGCTACGAATCAATAAATCACCGACAGGGTCGTCGAAATGCTCGCGCGGATTGCCCGTCGCAGCCCTCTGTGAATGAACGAGGCGGTGTGGTGTGGGCGAGCTCAAACTCCACTCACCTGGTATGGTGGAGGTGCTGGGCCCCTGGCTGGTGCCGGATGAAGCGGTGGTGAGCGAGCCCACGGCTGGGGCCAAGATGAAATCAATATCGCCATCTAAACAAAGTCAAAATAGTTTCAAAATGATGGTTAGTAGCGAGGGCATGACGTTCGACTGCTGCGCGGGCCGGTTTTCGAGCGACGCCGAGAACAGCTGACCTGGATCCATGGGCGGGGGGTCCGGCACCCAGCTGGGCGGGGCGATGGGCGGGGACACGGGGTCCTGGTGCTCGCTGGAGGAGGGGCCCGACTCTTGGCGGCCCAATCCGGCGGCTCTCAGGGAGCGCCTCATCATCTCGCGCAGTCGCAGCCTAGAAAGAGCAGGCCTATGTTACGACACGCGGCCAGTTTAACCCTGGGGCCCGGCGCTGCGGGGCCACTTTCACACCCTGCGGGGCTAGGAGGGGTCCTATTCAGACTGCTCATATATGCACATTTCTGCTCTTCACTGGAGTCACTCTTCATTAAATGTACAGAGTCATAGCAGCTCAGTAGCTCAGCAGGAAAGCCCAGGGCCACCCGCCACATGCTAACTGCTGCAATTAGCAATTAAGTGTACTGCAGCCGTTTTTATACGATTATTACATAATTAGATGTCCTTGGTTTCAGCAGTTGCAGAAACACCCCTCGTCTGTTTCAGAGTATATTTCAGTTACCACAGTAACCAGAGTGTTCCAGTGTATGCAAGGCCTTCTGGGTGGCTCTGCTCTGTCTCAACACAAATGGAAGATGTACGCACACATACCCCCGGCTGCTGGACGATCCCGTCCTGTTCCCAGAGCTGTTGCTGGAGACCACGGAGATGGCGTTGGCGATGGCCTCGACCGCGGACAGCCGCTCCGCGAACGTGTTCCGCTCGGACCGCTCGGCTTCTGGAACGCACAAGCGGGGACATGATCACTCCACGCCTTAGCTGTCCATACTGGGCTGCTTTTATAAGGAGCCTGGCTCTGTCCCCTGCAGGCTAATGCTAACGCAACTTTTAAATTTACGGCACCGATACTGCCCCACATAAACGGTCACATTTTTGCTCTGGACTCTGTACTAATACCTGTGCCTATAAATAAAACTGAAACACGAAACATTCTGGGTTTAAAAACTTTTTAAAAAAGGTAAAATGGTTCATTTTGGTCTTAAAAATGTAATCGTAATATAGTGTCTGCTTCGGTCTGCATCAGCAAAAAAGTAGACTATTCAGCTGTACAGATTTGCTGTTTCATCAATATGGAAGTACAGCTAAAGTCCAATAAACGTAACAAATCACCACAAACGGGTCTGTGTCCTAACCAGGCACTGCGTACTAATTTCCCCACAGTTCAGCACTCTGAAACACCGGCCCCCCCTTTGACCTTTGACCCGGACGCACCTTCCTCCTCCTTGGTCTCCTTGTTGCTGACGGGGAAGCAGACGGACACGCAGGCGTGCAGGATGTTGCGGTTGCCGTCGCAGCGGTGGCACAGCAGGGCGCTGAGGGCGTGCGGGCTCTGCTCCAGCAGCACGGCCTGCTCCAGGTTGGCCAGGTGCAGCCGGCACGCCTCGTAGTCGCAGCGCAGCACCTGCTGCATCAGGGTCTGCTTCTGCAAGGCACACACACGGCCGCTGAGCGCTGAGGGACGGCGCGGTCAAACTAGGGAGGGACCGCTGACGAGGACCGTGGGCCTGCTGTAATCACTGAGGATTGGGGGGACCGCACGGTCTAATACAGGAGGGACTGCTGGGATTACTGAGGATTGGGGGGACCGCACGGTCTAATACAGGAGGGACTGCTGGGATTACTGAGGATTGGGGGGACCGCACGGTCTAATACAGGAGGGACTGCTGGGATTACTGAGGATTGGGGGGACCGCACGGTCGAATACAGGAGGGACTGCTGGGAATACTGAGGATTGGGGGGACCGCACGGTCGAATACAGGAGGGACTGCTGGGAATACTGAGGATTGGGGGGACCGCACGGTCGAATACAGGAAGGACTGCTGGGAATACTGAGGATTGGGGGGACTGCACGGTCGAATACAGGAGGGGCTGCTGCGAATAATGAGGATTGGGGGGACCGCACGGTCGAATACAGGAGGGACTGCTGGGAATACTGAGGATTGGGGGGACCGCACGGTCGAATACAGGAGGGACTGGTGGGAATACTGAGGATTGGGGGGACTGCACGGTCGAATACAGGAGGGGCTGCTGCGAATAATGAGGATTGGGGGGACCGCACGGTCGAATACAGGAGGGGCTGCTGCGAATAATGAGGATTGGGGGGACCGCACGGTCGAATACAGGAGGGACTGCTGGGATTACTGAGGATTGGGGGGACCGCACGGTCTAATACAGGAGGGACTGCTGGGAATACTGAGGATTGGGGGGACCGCACGGTCGGATACAGGAGGGACTGCTGGGAATACTGAGGATTGGGGGGACCGCACGGTCGAATACAGGAGGGACTGCTGGGATTACTGAGGATTGGGGGGACCGCACGGTCGAATACAGGAGGGACTGCTGTGATCACTGAGGATTGGGGGACCGCACGGTAGAATACAGGAGGGACTGCTGCGAATACTGAGGATTGCGGGACATGTGTGAGCGATTGCTGACTGAGGATGGTGGGACAGCTTTACCTGGCACAGGATTGACAATGAGGGACCATGTGGTCACTTACAGAAGTGGTCAATTTCACCCATGAATGTACTCAGATCAAGAGTCAAAGCACTGCGATGAATGGCTGTTGCCAACACTAGTTTTTGTGGAAGACAGTGTACTCTCATGGTTGGGAAACTAGATTTGTCATCAGAAGTTGGTTGATTTGGCTTTCCATGTACCCTAAAGTGACAAACTTACTAAATCTGCCTTAGATAGAAAAATGTTGAAAACAAACATACCCTCAGGGTAACACTGTTCATTGGGGGCATTTTAACAGCGGATGTAGGAGATGGTCATATTTGAGTAGCAAGGCACATACTTCCACAGTCATGATGATAATGGCGGCTTTCTTCTTGACGGTTGAGTTGGCGGGAAGGTTGGCCAGAGAGTGAACCCCCAAACCCAAACTGGATATGGGGGGCAGATCCAGCCAGTCCGGGTCTCTTATCCCACCCATACAGTCTTTCGCCAGGGGGTAAATGGTTCCATTTCCGTCCCTCAGGACTATTGGGGATTCCTTTAAAAAAAAGAAAAAAGAAAAAAAAGAAATGGAGTTTGAATCAAGAGCAGGCACGTCTGCACACGCAAATATCACAAGCGCATGACATACTGTTTTCAATTACATCCAATTCCCAAATGAAAAAAAGGGAAACATTTTTATTTAAAAAACTTTATATTATGTTTTTTTTTTGTACCCCAATTTGGAACGCCCAATTGCATACATACATCAGGGCTGACCGCTGCATACTCTACTATTGATATGAGAGCGCTCAGGCAAGCATGTTCTCTCCTCTGAAACACAGCTGTAGTGAAACCCTTGCATCCCTGGGCAGAGCTAGAAAGAGCGCGAGTGACTGGAGCTCACCTGCCCTGCAGTGAAGATGGCCACATTGCGCTCATTCTGGCCCAGAAAGGCCAGGCTGCTGGTGGGGAAGTTATTCTCCTGCTCGGCCTTCCCAGAGGCCAGATCAAAGATACAATATCTCACCCAGCTGCCTGTCTTCAGGACAGCGTGGACTCCTGAGCGGCAGAAAACGGCGTACGGTCAGCACGACCTGGTCAGAACCCGGTCAGCACTTACAACATGATACGTCTGGGACTGTAAGCCAAAGTCCGAGAAACGGTAGTGTTTTCACCAACAGCGAGACGAAAAAAAATGGACAAGTACCTTTGGAGTCAACATTCACAGCCAATATTTCAGCCTTTTCGGGTATACATAGTTTTTTAGGAGTGCGCTGGAAGCAATCTGGAACTTTTGGAGTTCCGCCGGTTTTTACAACCTGTGGAAAGAGAGAGGACAGGACAGCCGGGTCACCGACACAAGTAAAAAATAAATAATTATAATTCCCTGTGATAAAAATATGCTGCGCGTTCGCATTTGACGCGAGTCGCATCAAATGCGGAAGAGGCAGTACCTGCAGCTCATCTATTCTCAGCAGCCTGCAGTCCTGCAGCAGTGAGGAGGGGTCAGAGTCAGAGGGAGCTGCGCTCTGGCTGCTCACGCTGCTCGACGTCCCTGGAAATTTCACAGCAACATACGCACCATCGACTTTTAGCACCTTGAGTTCAAAAGAGAGAGCTTGTTGCAAAATGTTGTACCACCAAAGGAGCATCAGATCAACAGAGAACAGAGAGAGAGCACACAGGACATTTACAGCAGGGCATTACATCACGTTAACATTTTATACAAAGAACAAATTCAACATATTAACTACAAACTTAGTATGAAACAAAAAGTGCTATTTTACAAAAAACTGAATAACTAAATATATGCGTGTACAGAAATTTAAGACGACTATGCATATACGCTACGGGCCTGATTTACGAAGACCTTTAGCATGTGAAAAACCTTTAAGCGCACGCAAAACTAGTACCACAACCATTGATTGGTGCAAAACAAAACCATGACAAATCATTGGTCATGTTTACTGGTTTTGTGTGTGCGCAAAATGTTTTGCACAAGCTACCGGTCTAAGTAAATCAGCCCCTATGTGTATTTAACTTATCAGATTAAGCATTACAGAAAATATTGCGTTGACAATTGCATTTGAATTTACAGCAGCATGACATTATTCAAAACGCATTATTACACAATGAAAGAAAAGAGTACAAATGTTTCTGATATTCCTCCCCTCTCCCCCCCTCCCCCCTCCAAGGCAGCTGGGTTTGGTCACTGTGGCCACACCCACCTTTCCTACAGGGACATTTTTTACATCCTCCACAAAAACCACTTCCCGAAGAGGCCACTGCTCTTCGTTCACTTTCTCCTCTTCTTTGGGGGCGGGAGTAGAGCGCCGTCGCTCTACAACACAGGCACACAGTTAGGCAAGGTATCGGCTTTAGAACACGCGCTCACCTACAGAGACATCTGATGCACCCACATTCATCAACGCACATAAAAAAGCACTCTCATATGCGCATGCACAGCAAACTATATGATTACACAAAGCACACGCACACAATCTGTGTAACACACTTTGGGCCATAAATATACTCCAACAACAAAAAGATCGCCTTACATTGCTAACATAGTACCAAGTAGAAATTATCCCAAGTGGTGGTACAACAAAATATGCATTGAACAAAAGTACTCAAACATTGAAAAGCTGAAAGCTGAGACAGTGTCCTGAATGCTGTGCGTTGAGAAGTGCGGGTTTCGAATCGGCTCGTGGCTCGGTCTAGGCCTGCGCCTAAGACAGGCACGCTAACGCGGGCGGCGGCTAACGTACTGTAGGGCAGCGAGGCGCTGCTGGCGATGGACGAAGTGTCGCTACAGGTGGAAGCCGGGGAGGGAGGCGGCCCCATTTCAGTCTTCACCGACTCGGGCTTGCTTTCAGTCCTGCGGGCAGTGAAAGAGAGGGCGAGCTCGGTGAGTTTGTGCGCCCTGTGACCCCGCGAGGTTGCCGGCGCTGCGCTGCGCGTCGCTGTCCCGCTCTTACTTTATCTCCTGGGTCTTACTGGTCTTTTCCAGGCTCTTGAGGCTCTCCGGAGAGCGCAGCTGGAACCTGCAGCTGTCGTTCATGTTCCACACGGACTCCAGGAGCACCCCCACCTTGGGGACGCCCGTGCTGACGGAGAAGCCCACCGCGCCGACGTGGTACAGCGGGTTGTTTCTCAGGCACACCTGGGGGTTTAAAAATCAACCTATCAAACACCAAAAACCAGCAAGCGCTGCAAATGTATACGGCAGGGGCCCTCAATCTAATCCAGTAAGGGCCAGTGTGTGGGAGCAGGCTTTTGTTCCAACCACGCGGTTACACAGCTGATTCTACTGATCAAGGTCCTAAGCAAAGAATCTAGCTGTCGATAAGTAGAATTAGGTGCGTAACTGCTGGGTTGGAACAAAAGCGGGCACCCACACCGGCCCTTACCGGATAAGATTGAGGATCCCTGGTATACGGTTTGGACAGGCCCTCACCTGCGTTCCCACGGTAATGTTGGGGATAGAGGAAATGCCAGCGCTGGACTTGGGCTTCTTATTCTTGGCTCTGGCCTTCTCAAGCATCTTCTTGCGCTGACTGAAAGGCATGACGCCCCTGAAGAAAAAGAAGAGGGCGTTACAGTTCACCGGCAAAACTGGCAAAAAAAAATAAAAAAGTCAAATGAAGCAGAAATTAGCGCCACCAAAAATAGCGTGAGAAGAGCACTCGGTCGGAGTCAAAGCTCCCCGCTCTCGTTGCGCTTTGCGCCTCACTCACCACCAGCAGAGGCAGCTCTCCAGCTGGGCGCAGGTGTACAGGGCGCAGCAGTGCAGGGACACGATGCGCTCGCCCTGCAGCTCGGTGAAGGCCTGAGCCGAGTGCTCCAGCTTGGAGGCCACCGTACTCAGCGTGTCATCGATCCACGTCGCCACCTGCGCGACACAGAAAGCCCGGCGTGAGGCGTGCCCAGAAAACCTACTTTCGCCTGACGTTTAAAATTTTTTGGAGATTCAAATATTTTATATTCATAATCATGTGCATTTTTATCAAAATCCAATCTGTCACATTCCCCATTACCATTTGCAATGGATTCTAGTGTGCAACCGTGCGCATGGTGTTCTCATCCTTCGTAAGGGAGGAGCCAGTCTAGCGCAGCCCTTCTGTAAACTGAGGTTGATATAGCACCGGAATGATATTAGAAAGCCAACGGAAACGGCAATCAGTCTTTAAGCAGCGCAGACATTTCACATTTCTGTAAAAATATGCATGCCCAGTCCCACAGATTTCTGGACAATCATCATGACTCAATCATCTTGTAAAAAGGTTTTATGATTATTAAAATTATTTGATAATTATTAAAGAATAGATACATTATTTTTTTTATTTTTTTTTTGCTTTACACAATATATGGCATTTCCTCTGAAAAGCTGATTAAGAGGCTAAAGCTCCAATTAGACAAGTAGCTCAAATGATACGATAGAGCCAATTTTCTTTCAGGGCCTGAGAGGTAGTGGAGCAACGCTCAAACCTTGTTGCTCTCCGTGGCGACAGTGGCTCTGATGCAGTTGGCAGACAGGAGGATGATCTTCTCATTGGTCAGGCCCAGGAAGGAAGCCCGAGGGTGGTGAACAGAAGGATTCTGCAAAAAGAGGAGGGTGGGGAGGCCTCATGTTAAAATCTGGCCAAGCTACAGGGCTACAGGATCTATCAATATGCTTTACATTCATTTACATTCATTTAGAAGAATTGGGGTCTGATTTACTAGAACCTTTAGCATGGTCAAAACCTTTCAGCACACGCACAACCATTGGTCATGGTATTTGCTTTGCACCAATCATCGGTTGTGTTATTAGTTTTGCGTGTTCTAAAAGTTTATGCACCTGCTAAAGGTCTTAGCAAATCAGGCAAATCAGGTGTATTCCAGAGGTTTACAACAGCAGGAGTGACTACGGAAGGACAGTAAATTTCTTTGGGCGATTGTAGTCAATTCTGCTGTCAACATGGCCAGTATTAAACCAGTGTGGTCAAGCACTCGGAGAAGACCGTTACCTGTGTGTTTCTGTAAGGTTCAGGTTCGCCCCATTTCCATTGGTAAAGCTCTCCTTTGGTACTGACAGCCACCAGCTCAGAGTACAGCGCCCCAATGCTCGCGAACTTAGTGCCGTCCTACAGAACAACAATAAAGGGCAGTTCAATGTGAAAATGTCACAAAGAACCGTACAGAACCCCTCTGAGAAACTAGAGGGGGAACCAGTCAACAAACATCATGTGCTTTTCCTCTTGCAATGGTTGACTGCCCTCTGCAGTAGAAAGAAGGCACACGAAGAGCCTAATCTCACGCCCATCCAGACACAGGCTTGTCCTCAGGCTACCCTGGTGAGCGGACTGGACGCTGGATTTGGACACCTGCAGACGCCGCGGTGCCGTCCGAATTACACCCAGCATGCCGGCCATTTGCAATTGAATCAGCGCATCCCTGATGACTGGGTAACTGCGGCTCATTGCGATAATTCGGTCGGACAAACAAGGCGGCCTTGTGACAGGGCCGTACAGAAATAGCAGCGGGGTTTCTCTGGAGGGGAGAAGAAGCCGCCCCGGCTCTGGCAGCCGCCCTCGCCAGCTGCTGTCCACGGCCCTGGAAACGAGGTGGAAACGGAACTCGCTGTGCGATCGCTTTACCTCCCCCCTCCTCCCTGCTCTCTCTCTCTATCTATCTTCCCTTCTTTCTCCAGATTTCCTCCTCTCTGCACAGAACTCACACGCATCACATCCTGAAAGCCTTCAGAAATTACTGCTAACAGGAGCGGCGGACCGGAGGGCCTTCTTTAGAACTGTATTTTCTGCAGAAAATGAATGGATATTGAGGTTTGCACATTTTGAGTGATGCTGCTAAATATGAATTGTGGCATATTGCCTGTGCAGGCAGTCAGCTTGAAAAGGCTTTCTTTTAAAACAGGTCGACAAGAAACTCCCCGAATGATTCTGCCATAAGCCAACTCGGGGGAAAAAACAGCTGGTAGGACATTCCAAGCGCTTATAAAACACTGGCTGTGTTCCATTATGCAGACTTGCATTCTGCCTACTTGCACACTAGATAGTAAGTTCTTCCAAGCATACTAGCGAGAGCATAGTACATAGTATTCAAGAGCGCAAGTACGCTTCAATTTCATTAAGTTTGGAACACACTTGATGATGTAGTCAGCATCAGAATACTTTTGACCCTACAGGAAAAACAATAGAATCGCCGCCGCAAAATGACTCGATAACTAGCTACCGTACAGTTAGCATCATTAAGCATTTGAAATTAACTATAAATGTGATGGTACAGTGCAACACATTATTGACAATAAATAGATATTGCCCAAATTTAGCGTTTTCATTGTTTAAGACATTATTGCCGTGGTGAAACTACTTCTAACTTTGTGTGTGAACCATCAATTTAGGCAATAATATTTTGACCTGAGGTCCGTTACAGTTACTGACAGTACAACCTGAGCAGTGGCAGGTTGAAAACACCACCAGTGAAACGGAATAGTGACATGCCTTAAATATAACACAGCCATATTATATTTATACTGCTTAGGTCGTGCTGTCAGCAACTGTCATAATTTGACCTTTGGTTAAAGGTCCAGTTTCTTCAGAGAAATATCTGTTTATTTAACTATGGAGCCGGTAGTTACCAAAACAAATTTGGTTGTGGTGCTTTACATTTCTCTAGCGAGAAAAGCTGTGGTTACTTTTCGCGCTATTTTTCTACAGTCTTATGGTTTAGCACAATGATACTAGGAAAAAAGAGCACATATAAGACTGCATCAATGAACACTCAAAATTCTGGGTGCTGTCAAGTATGTAAGTACACATACGGAAATTTCAGTATGTACTTTATTTTTGCATACTTGCGGGTCGGAGCGCAGTTATGACCAACAAAATGGCGACCACACTTGCTATGTGCACCATATAGTATGCAAGTATGAATAATGGAACACAGCCACTTTTGGCTAGAAGAGGTGTGCTTCAGGCGGCCAACCAAAACACTTCCCTTGGATTTACTTATCAAGTGCTTATTGCCAAGGGCGGTTATAGATGCACGTTCAATGTTAAAATATTACAAATTCTGAGCAAACCCCGCACACTTGCTTCTGAATACTTGAATGGTGCGTTTACCTAATGTAGTCACCAAAAATAGAGAACAAAATAGAGTAGGCCCGCACTCTTACATGCAGATAAAGCTTTTATCACCATATAAGAGTGCGGGCCTCCTCCTTTTCTATTTCAATACTCAATAATGTTAAAATATTGAAATGAAGATTGATTATAGTATATGTAAACTTCCAAGGACGAGCCGCTCGTGTTTTTTTAGTCTGCATGTTTAAAGTGAGGGTGGGTGTTGTAGACGAAGGGAGGGTTGGGGGGGAAGGCTAGGCAAACCTTGTCGGGCCACCACTGGAGGTCCTCGGCCAGAGAGACGGGGCTCTGCGTGGGGGGGCTCTTCCTGTCCAGGCCGGGCTCTCCGTCCCTGCTGGTGGAGCCGCGCTCCGTGTCAAAAGAGGCCCCGTCGAGCCACCGGCGCTCACGCAACCTCAACACAGACTCACGCTCACGCAACAGCTCCGAGTCACGCTCTAGGGGAAGAAGGAGAACTGGTATGCAATGGGGTCACACCAGTGGGATAAAAGTAAGCCACTCTCTGGGAAAGACCCTTTGCAGAATAGAACAAAAATATATGTATTGCAGCAGAGGAAATCAAATTAAGTGAGCTGTACTGCCCTACAAAGGCAAAAGGCCTTAACTTCCCAGAGTGTAGAACTGAGAAAATAGGCTTTAAAGTTTTATTGTTGCCCAGCCAAATGAGTTGTAGGCAGATTATTGGAAATGTGGCAGTTGTTTGTCTTTTTATGAAGTTATTTTATGTACATATTAATCCTGAGCTCAAACTTGACCTTTGACCCTTATTCGGAAGTTAAGGTATTTTGTCGTTGTATAGTCTACAAAATGATAAGGGGTCATGCCAAAGCAAAAAGCTGTAACTTCCATTTGATCTCTCACTTTTTTGTTGATCACAATATAAACAATAACATGATAACATCTAGATAATATCTCGAAATATATCATGCAACTGTCCGCTTAATATAATGTGAATGAGAATAAATCAATCAATTTGTAGGATTTTTAAGTACTCGCATTACTTTGATTGTCTTTCGATGGTGCATTACTAACTCGCATCATGAGGCCCAAGTTTGTATCGACTTGAAACAAAACCTTGCAATATTTTCTTTCCCACCCCTTAACATGGCAAGTTGCAAATCATGCCCAACGTTAAATATGTTAAATATCAGTAAAATTTGAGATGTTTTATGTAGCCTAAGTTTCAGTATTTATTAGTCAAATGTGTACTATACGGTGAAAAGGGCGTCACTGTGATATAAATAAAGACAAAAATCTAGCCAATTGGTTAACACGTTGACAGATTTAGGACTTGAATGATTGGATGGATGCGATGAATCCAGACATAGATGATAAGCAAAGTTTTTGCATGCCAGATAACTTTTTTCAACCAAATTATCAAGTGCACCATGCTACGCAATAAAGTAGTACACGGATACTCGACTCGCTTTATGGATTTACTTTGCTGAATGTAAGAGCATTGAATGTGAGAGAGAGCCTAATTGGATTTAACTTGTTGAACGTGAGAGAAGGGCATCCTTGTGTTTTACAATTGATATTTTACTGGGCTATAAAAGGTAGGCTAACGTTTTAATTGTGCGTTGCTTGCATGCGTGCGTGTGTGTGTAGCCTACTTCTCACAAGGAGGTGTGTCGATTCAGTGATCCGTTAACGTTACCGCTGTTATATTCGGCAGTCAGACATTCAGCCGTGTTGTGTTGCACGAATTGACAGGCAGGATTCGCTTGTCCTGGATGCTTTGAACGCAGTTCTGATTGCATATGGGAGCAGTTTTCCAGTTCTCTCATTAGCTAGCATGTAACGTTAGCTAACGTTTGCTCGAGCAAGCTAGTCATTTTGTAGATTGCCTATCTAATCTATCCTCAGTAGGCTAGTCTTTCTTATCTTTGCCTGGGTGTCAGCGTTTCAAAGCTATTTACACTAACATTTTCCCTCGAGCGCAATGGGCCATTCTGATATAGGCTAAGGCTAGGTTAGACTCATTAACAACAATATGTTTTCACTTTATTCAGTCTGCCTATGTGTATCTGAAATGCTTCAGTGATTAACATATAGCCTACAATACCAAGGTAAAACACCATAGCTTCAGCGCGGTAAACAGTAACTTCACTTTATTCAAGCTATTATGCGTGTGTTAGAAATACTTCGGTGACAGATATTATACAAAGGTATAACACAGGTAACGTCAGCGCCGTAAACAGTAACTCCACTTTGATGCGCAGCAAGCAAAACAAAGGCAGAGTAGCTACCGTAACTCAACTCGAACGTTTCACAGTGCCGTGATACAAAGGCAAGGAACCTTAACTGATGTTACGTCCTTCTGCCTTGGCTTCTGTAGCACTTTTGGAAGTTACGGCAAAGACAACCCACTATTTTCTCAAAAAACAAAACAATTGACTCAAGATATTTCTCCACATGATAAAGCGGGTCTTTATAGTTCCGAAAATGTAAAAAACTAATTTTCGACCAAATATGAAGTTACGCCCCTTTTGTCTTTGCACGGCAGTGTACTGAATGTCCATGTGATGCATAAATGAATGGTGAGCATAAGGAAGAAGGCAAAGGCATGCAGAGTCTGGGGTGTAGGGCTGATAGTTTGATAATGTCTGAGCCACTCTTTAAGAAGTGGGTGGGGCAGGGTGGGGTGGGGCGGGGCGGGGCTTTCTCAGAGGGCTCACTGCAGTCGGTTCTCTGCCCATGCATTTTAATATGAGCTAAACCAGGTAATTCATAAAACCTGTACCTACTATGTAGCTAAACACATTTCTGTTTAAATACACAAAAAGCAGGACTGCAACATTTAGCGCATCAAGAAAGACTTAAGCAGATGATCTGGCATGCCTTGTTAGACTGAAGCCATACATAGCTTACTAAAAACATTTTGTAATTCTTCACAGTTCTTTACACAGTAACAACACAAGGGTTGCATCATTAATTTAACGTTGTGGCCAAAGATATAAATGACACAGCCGCCCCGCCCACAGTTTCGTAAATATAATCTGAGTGCAGAAGCATCGCAGGGAGTTACCTCGCGAGGATCCGAGCCGGGACAGCGAGGAGCGTCGGAACGAGGGGTATCCGAAGTAGCTGATGTCTTCGGAGAACATGGCGTCTGCATCGATAATGACGCTGGGGTGGGCCGAGTGGATGTCGGCGTCCAGCAGGGACATCAGGTCCTCTGAACGGGGTACATGGAAAGCAGACACCGGTCACACGCGTGGCCCGCCACACGCATACCAGCTGGGCCTTCATTTCACAGCTCACAAAATGGTCCATAAACCCTTTAAAAATCTGGAAATATTCTAAGCAGAGTTAAACCTACAGAGTAACTGGAGGTCTATGGTCTACATCACTGCTAAAAAGAAAATTATGCAGCAGACCTAGAAAAATGCATTACTCAGATTGAGTACCCAGGGTGAGTGGTCGGTAACAGAACTAGGAGGCTGAGCTTGCTCGTACCTCCAGGTAAGTATGACTCGCTGGCTGTATCGTCTCCGTCGTCTCCATCCTCGTCGTCCCTGCTCAGCAGGTTGTTGACGGCCAGGTTAACGTCGAGGTTCGTACGCTGGAGCTCGCGGATGATGACGCTCCTGGACTTGCCCTGAAGAACCACCTGGGCCTGGAGAGAGAGCCGAGGCCGAGTCAACGATCCCGGCAACCCCGCGGCGACTTTTCGCCTATTCCAACCACGTGAAGGGCCTTATCGATTTGTGAAATGTGGAGACCGATATTATGCATGTGTGCGAAGCACTACTTACAAAACACCGCCTTAAGATGACCGAGTTCTGTGAGGAGGTTGGGTGCAGGTTGTGTGGGAAGGTTATGTAATGGTTCCATGGAGATTCTGTGCCTGGTATGTGTAGGTTGCATAGATGTATACGGGGGCTGGACAGATGTTATGAGGTTGCCTGGGTATTGAGAGGATGTTGCCTGGGTGTTGTGGGGAGGTTGCCTGAGCGTTGTGGGAGGTCTCCAGGACGTACATGGAGGGTGCGTGGGCGCGCTCACCTGAGAGATAAGCTCCTCGGGTATGACGGAGGCTGGGATGACGGGCTGGGGCTGACTCCCCAGCAGCCCAGAGCCACGCTCCCTCCCGGTGCGGATCACCCGCGTCTGCCTCCTGGAGTCCCGCGCTGCTGCCGACGACCTGCCAGAGGAGCCTCCTCCCCCGCTCCCGCCTCCTCCACCCCCTCCGCCCCCTCCACCGCTGCCCCCGCCCCCGCCACCCCCTGCCGCTCCACCGTTGACACCCGAGCTCCAGCGACTCCTGGAAGAGAACGAGGTCCAGGGTCAGAAGGGCCGGCCGGGCACTCAACCCAGGACAATGGCCGTCTGCTGTGGGCTGTTAAAGGCACAAATAACCCTGACCTGGGAGAGCCATTGTTCCGCAGGGTCAGTGGGTCTCCAAACCATCAACAAAGACACAGCTTCAGACACGTTCATTGAGTCTAGATGAACATATAACGTCTCGATGAATAAAAAGAGGTACTTAACATTGAAGCTAGGTCTGGCCAGCCTAAGGTTAATATCCTGACCCCTGAAAACACTAAACTCTTTCTAAGACGTTCCCTAAGGCAGGAGTTCTGAAGGAGGAAGTTAACGGTAATTAATCTGCCGCAGAGTGGAGAAAAGAATGCTGCACCGGCAGAACAGAGAAAAACTCCGTCACTTCCTTTACATAAGTGTGTCCCTTGACCTTTTAGTGTTTCAGAGAAATACCTAACCTGGCACATGTACATAATTACAGGCAGTAACAAAAAAGTTAGTTATTTCAAACTCCATACATTCATTCTAAGATGTTTACTAAATGTATTGAACATTTCAAGGCAGCTGATACAAATACAATTTTAACCGGCTGTGTGGTCTCAGAGAAACCTTGGTTACAGTATATGATTGGCCCATTACAACACAATGAATGAATACCATAAAAAGGTGAAGATAATGAAAGGTTGCTTTATCTGAACCAAAAAATAAAACTAATTTTAACAGTGAGTATACAATTCATTAAATACCCCAAACCTTCACTGATCCCATCAAACAAACAGCCTCATATACAAAGGCCAAAGGACTCTCCTGTTTGGCTCATACTCTAAAGCTAAGCTCCATCTTAGTCATGTCTCTGAAGAATAATTTAAAAATAAGAGTCAAACTTCCTCCTGAAGAAGAGAGTTTTGTGTTGGAATTGGTGGTACTTTAGCCTGTGACCTTTAACTTGATTGTCTGTGTCAACAGACAGTGACCCTGCCAAAACTTACCCAAGGGTGTTGCCTGCCAGTCTGCCCAGTGTGTCAGAACCAGACAGAAACCAGGGCGGATCATTAGTCCTGCCTGGCCTGGAGGTCCTTCCTGTCCCTGAACCACTGCTCAACTTTGAACTGAAAACAAAAAGATGGGAAATCAGTTACAAACCTACAGTCTCCCAATTAGATAATTGAAAACAGCCTGAAGAGGTTCCCAGGTCTTAAAGCCGTTTGCCTTCTTAGTCACTGGGGGGGGGGGGGGAGGAGTGGGGGGGGGGGGAGGTGGAGACTAGCTTTAGGCAACACCCTTGGGATTGGAATAAGCAGCAACTTTGAGCCGCAATTTCCTTGAGTCTTCCTAAAGCACACATAATATATTTATATTTACATATATATACTCAATTTAATGCATATGTAAAGATTCTGTTAATGCTGTGACAGTGACTTTTTAAAAATCCATGTAAGCTCAAAAGCTGAACACAAAAATACATTCCAAAAGCACATAACACCAGAAAATTATTCTGTTAAAAGACAGCCAAAGGGAACTAGCGAGTGAGTATCTGAGAAAACGCCTGAAAATGCAGTTTATCATGCCAAACTGTGACTGAACAATGCATCTTTCTTCCAAATATAATTTGAGGGTTAACAAAAAAGAAATAAATCATCTTAATGACTAACACTAAAAATGCTTTGTTTGAAATATGGAATCCCATTTAATTTCCCCACAAACCAACTGACAAATCACATGACTTGATAAAATGCCACTTAAGTTCCCCCATTGACGGTGCCACAGTAACACACAAGTAAAGAATATGGACATAGCAGCCGATTATTCAGACCGGCTACATTATAAAATCAATATCCTCGATAATGTTCTGCTCCTACTGAGCACAAAAAAAGGAAAGGTGTCAGTTTCAAAAACATTCATATGGCAAGATTTATTCATGCAGGCAAAGCTCCGTTGAGTCTAGGATAAATATTTCTAATTTATATACTGAAAGCCTACTATTCAGCTCCATAAACATAAGTTATTTCAAATAACTGCTGGATTTTAACTGTTAAAATAACTGCTGGCTTTTCAATATACGGAAAAACGGTAAAATTCTCATATCTGCAGGTTAAGCTTGATCTCTTTCTATAGGACTGCCAACTTCCTGGCTGCTTGGCACTCTCCGATCATTAAATTAAAATGGCACAGCAGTGCTCTGCACGGTTCAAAATGAGCCAAACTAGCACCCTGGTGGCAGTGGTAAAAGCATTGGCCTTTGAGTCAATGCAGTTGCACACCGAAGACCTGGGTTGTCACCCGGGTCCTGCCAGATCCGAATACGGCGGGTGCCATGAGGGAGCGGCAAATAGGGAGGCCGCTCTCGGGGTGGTTGGGTGGGTCTCGGTGGGAAGATTCATTGCACACGTAGCGGCTCCGTGTAGTGCTGGAATTACACGTAGTACAGGAAGTACCGCCGGCCGATGGGGTTGTGTAGCACAAGCTAGGGAGGCTAGATAAGGCTCTCTACCACGTGCTGTAGTTTACCATTATTTAATTACACGCCCACACGTTGTGCGCGCTCAGAATTAAGTCATTAAAGATTTAACGCACGTTCTGACGGCTTCGGCCCACTGTCAGGGTGGCATTTGAGAAGCCGCCGTCGAAAGCCACGCAAGGCTACCGATCTCCTCGTAATACAGCCGACTCGTCAGAGCTTTCAGCATCTAAAATCGCCATTTATTATCCGAAGCCCTGGAGCCTTTAATCAGCCCCGGCAACAGAAGAAAACTAGAAAACTTCACCGGTTCCCGTTATTTTAGGAAACATTACACGGTAGTCGGTTTTCAGACAGAGAGTAAGTCTCTCCTGGGAGCACTGATAATGAGACGTGCACAAAGTTGTGGCGATGGCTACAGAAATTAAGCCAATACAATAGAGAAAGAGATGAGTTACCAGCTGCGATGTGTACAACATTTCCAGAGTTGCTCTGAATATGCTGCTATGCTAACTACAAGCTTGTGACATACCTTTAAATTGGCTAGTTTTGCCTGTTTCCAAGTGAAATGGTAGTGTCAAAGCAAAAAGACTGTGATTAAAGAGTAAAGACTGTATGGCCTAAATAATCTGCTGTAGTAACATGAATACAAAAAGCAAATAAAGCCAATCATTTCCCAACATTATTTTAACTGTTTGCAGTGTAACAAACAAAATATATAGTTTTGCCCTCATATTTTCAATTTCTTTATCTTATGTAGTAACATAACCGAAAAGGTATTTTCAAAAAGTAATACTGTATATTTTCCAGTAAAGCAGAAAACATCCCTTTACCTTGAGAGATAATTACAAATTGAGTCTAATGGATTAAAGGATTCATGAAAACAAATCTACAGGACTGCCCTCCCTTTAATACCACATTGTTTTGCATACATTGACATACATGAAATATGCTGTAATGTAACCTTACAGGATAATCGGCGCAATGAGGTTAGCTTCACTGCCAGTTTCTATTGGCTTCTACAGGTGCCCACTTATAGGGTCGGGTTCAATGCTGGCTTACAAAGCTAAAGAAAAAACACTATTTGCTGAATGGAAACTAGGATGGTCTAAATCAGTATGAACCTCAATTAAATATTTGGCATTGGAGTTACATGAGCGCACTCATGAATAAAGAAAGCAACCAAGGACACAATACTTCCATTTGAGCAAAGTTCAGATGTGCCAAATAATAACACAAGGCACCCATCTTGGCTCGAAGACCATGACAGCTAGGAGAATTCTTCAATTCACCACGTAAAAATTGCTTTGAATTGTAGCGAAATTATTTTACGGGGAAAAAATAATAATTCTACTTCGTTACGAGATATAGACAAAGTGAGCAAGCCTGGAAGGTATTCTCAAAACTCCCAGCGAGTGTTTCTCAAGTAGCAGTGTGACAAAATAACCTCACAAACACTTTCAGAGATGCGTCACCACACAAGCAGATTGCGTGTGAATCCACATACGCCGTGTGCCGCCATGCGCCCGCAATGTGCGCTTAAGTGTAGAAAGTCAGTCCCTCACCCGTCACCGCCATCTGGTTTACCGAGCTCCAGTCTATCAGGCTGCACCGCAAAACCAATCCTGCAAGCGCGACCGTCCTGAAACAGAAAAAAAGGTTATTCACACCAAGTACCAACTCACGCAAGATGCCCTTTGTCTTGCAGAGCAGAGGACAGGAATCTAAAAAGCAATCGCAATTCTGCCGCAATCTTTCGCCTCTAATAGGGATTACATGCATACGTTTGACTTGGGTCAGTGAAACCACTGTGTGAATTAGCTTAAAAACTGCAATATTCTCTCCTTTCGGAGTTTTTGAATCTGGAACCTCACTCCACTATTACACTGTTATGCTCTTGGGCAAAAAAAACAACTCAACTTGAAATTTGAAACTTGGAAAATCCAAAGCAGAACCCTCTGGTGTGGCTTACTCAAAACTGTCATGAATCCTGGGAGAAACACAATTCCCAAGTAATTAAACCATTACGTTACCTCCAGGAGAAATGCAGCATGGTTTGGTCCCACCACACATTGTTTAATAGTGGCCTGCTCCAGTACGTTGAGTGGGGGGTGACTGGAGGGGAAAAAGATGAATTTTAATCTTAACATATTTATGTCACCATGATGACATGGACTATGTTTACATGCACACTAATATTCCCAATATGTTAAAAATCAGAATGTTCCAAGTATTCCACCCATGACATGCATCGTGGAAACACTATATTCCAATAGCAATCATCAAAAGTCAGTTTCTCTGTTAAGAGTAACCGAGATGCGTGGGGGTAACTATTCCTTTATTAAACTAAATATTGAGTCTGTAAGCACCTTATCTAGAACAGACATCATTCCCATAAATATGATCATCTAAATATACTTAGATCATACTTCTTTATGATCTAAGTATGTCCTGGGTGACAATTGCTTATTGTTGAGGCAAACCAAAAAAGCTTACATTTTCAGAGGTAGTGCAATACCCAGTTTTGTCTTTTGGTTACGAAAGAAATAAATACAGTGTGTTTTCTGGACAGAAGAAATCACTGCCACAGTCTGTAAACAACGTTTCTCATAAAGACGAGAACGCCAGTCAACAATAAACTAGTTTGCAAAAGTTAAAAAAACAAAAACAATATCATTCAAAAGTGAAAATCTATCCCAAACGACAGAGTAAACAGGGAATTTATTGCATGTCCTTGACAGGGCTTATTTGACATTATCTGAAGACCATTAATACAGAAATCATATTTCATGGTACATGTGAACAGCTTATTCAGAATATGACTGTAACCGGAATAAATACCATTATACGGAAATTGGGAATACTGCATGTAAACAGTCATTAATGAAAATGAATGCCTTAACACACAAATACATACAAACTGGCATTTTGCCTGCTTGTCGTGTGGATAGAAACTCTGCCTTGATCTGCCAGTGAAAGCAGTAGCGACAGTTACATCACGCTGTATGCCTACCTGAGCGCTTGGAAAATTACTGGATGACACCTCCTTATTAGGACCTTCATTATTTCTCAACCAACAACAGGCAGATTCAAGATAGCAAAAAAATTATTTAGATTCCAAAAAAAAAGAAAAAGAAGTGTGTCAGCAACCCTCACTAAATCAGAAATCCCCTGTCCTGTCGTCAGATAAAGCTGATCAAAGCTGTTAAACAGTAGGGGCCCTATCTTACACCCGGCGCTAACCCAAACGCAAGTGTCTTTGCTATCTTACACCCAGCGCAGGGTTCATTATAACGCCTAGCGCTAATGTCATTTAACTACCATCTATTCTTGCGCCCATTGAAAGTGAACTGGGCGTGGTGGTCTTAAGATGAGGAGTGGCCAGGATCATTTCTGGCGTATTGCTATCTTGAGCCAGCAGAAAGCGCTTGCGCTAAAACCGCCACAAACCTGGTCTAAAATATTGTCGCAGTTGTTTACGTTATTTTAAGGACGCATATAGAGTACTCAAGTGAGTACGTCAGTCCTGGGCGGAGTCTGGTTTCGGAAGTAAATTCCCTATGGAAGATAGAATGGGCTTCGGAGACTATCGACCATTTCTTGAAATTGATTTATAGAATGAGCCGAAATTAGCCTGCGTGGTACAAGGATATAGACCGTATATCGCATGTTCCAATTAATATTTTTTAAAGTAATGCAATAATGATTGTAGTTCGACTTGTAGTCTACTTTAACGGACTGCGTATCCAGTACCGCAACGAACAGGTGGTTTTCGACCGATAAGATATCATCATCCCGTTTGGCTGCTCTGTGGCAGATGGAAGTAGGCTACAGCCACTGAAGACGAGCTACCATTAGCTTGCTAAGTAGAGAAGCCCACCTGACAAAGTCAGAAACTATACTACGGTTAACCATATAAAGCAATTCTAGCTAATGTTAGAAAAAAGTGTTTAAAAACAGAGCTGTGTTGCTACTGCTGGCTAACGTTATATAACAACGTCTGGAGCCGAGGCGGTACGTTCGGAGAGAATTATGGGCCGTGGGGTTTTTAAACAGTGCCAGCGCTGGTATGATTACAAAAAAAATACTAAAACGTAAAATATACTCGAAGCTGGCCCAGAAAAACGACATAGTTTGCAAACAGGCGTTATATTGAACAATCCGGGAAATTGACGGAAAGACATAATCACTAGAAATGGTTTAAAGGTAAGCTTTAGTTAATGTAAATGAATGGGGAATTTACTTCTGAAACAACGTGACGTAGTCACTTGAGTACTCTATAAGTGTGTCTACATAGGCGTGTGCACAATGCACGTACACCCTCCTGTCTGTTGCACACAGGGGCGCGCACAAGCATGACTAAAAATATCAAGATTACAATGTGAAATATTATTATTGTGTAGGCTATATCAAAAAATGCATAATAATAAAATGGTCCATGGGTCAAAAACCACATACCTGTCACTCAAAGAGGAATGCCGCATTAAATTTATTTTAGCATCAACATCCAGGCGATGCGTGATGGGTATGTGTAAGGTTAGGCCTATAGACTATTATCCTGCTATAACTGAGCCAATAATTCCTGTAATCTTCTGGGGGGACAATATTCTGCTACGGGACAATGGTTATCCATTTAAAACTTTGATGATAACACCTATATCAAGCCTAATGTGCAAATTGTCATTTACACCTAATGCGTGAATTGTCATTCAATGGAAAACTCGCACACTGCAATAGACGGACATTTGAGTTCTAAAAATGAGCTTCAGATGTCATTACAATACAACTCTGTAGGCCTACAGCCTGTAAGTTAATAGAACGGTTTAGTCCGAAAAAAAGTTCAAAACCTTGTCCAGTGAATATTGCATTTATTGTTTTTCAAATAGCCTAGGCGACAGCGGATTCGCAGTGCATAAGGTTTTTTTCGAGAGCCTACAGTTAAAAAACGGAGATAAATGTCACCATGTTAACTGAATTGTAACCTTAGCTATTCTTCGTCCTTCATATTTTTGAAATTACAGTGACAAGGTTCCCATACTCTCAGCTTATTAAAGCCCCGCTGATTTCACCTGTTATTCCATAACTGAACAAAACTATTTGAAAGAGAACTAAGCGTCTAATTAGAAACAAAAACAAATTTGCAGCACATTACACAATTAATTTTAATGCCATTCTCTGCATGTGCACTTTAACTTGATGCAGGAGCAGGTCTGTTTCCTTTGCTGTTATCACAGTCTTCCTGGGAAAGTAGATTGTTCTAAAGCATTATGCTACCAGTAAAACAGGTTGGTCACATTTCCATAAGCAGGACATTATAAAGTGAAAATATGCGTGAACCTATGGGTTGCCAACTTGACAGCTTTATTGTATTTAGTGTCATCAGTAAGGCGAAATAACGGTATTTATGTTATTAATCAATATAGAATGCAGGTAATGAACTTCAGATGAAGCTTGAACTCCAAGAACTCCATGAGAACTAGGGATGTTCCTAACGACTAATTTCCCTGACGTTTAAACGGAAGTTTAAACTTAGACTAGTCGACTAGTCTAAAAGTAAGAAAACACTCAGAAAACAGTCAAAATTGACGATTTAATCTATAAGGTTAAACATTGTCCGAAAAAATATTGCGTATATTATAAGAGCCATTTGAAACACATTCTTCAATAACCAAATCTTATTTTAAATGCCGCTGAAATATGTGGCACTTTGCACCTGGCATTATGAACATTGCACATTATCCTACAAAACATTACAACAACTCACTAAATAAAAGTTAACAAATAACATTTATTGAAAACAATATTCAACGTAACAAAACATTTTTAGGAAGCGTGCCTGATTATTACAACGGAATTTTCATTGGGTGAACGCGATCGCATAGCAAATACAGTAGAAAATAATAATCGGTCATCAGAAAAGCTACCAATAATAGGAACACAAAAAAATAACAATTAGGCCGACTGATCGACGTGACATTAGATTAGTTTTATTGGGCTATTCAACAACGCGATAGGCCTACTTACTCTTTCCACCTCGCTGGTTTAACTTGCAGGGCGAACAGGCTAATGCGTTTTGTTTTTTTCCTTCGTTTTTTTAATTACTTTTTTTTATCCGGCATTGTTAACATTAGTAACGGATGCTCGTTTTTTTATAAAGCAACATTTGACCAGGAAAACATGACATTTCAGTGCAAATTATGTCAATATGTAATTTAAATGTGTACATTAATAAAATAATAAGTTTAACCGACTAGTATTTCTGGTGCCGACTAGCGAGGGTAGCAACGTTTAATCGGCTAGTCCAGGGGTTTTCAAAGTGGGGGCCGCGGCCCAACGGGGGGCCGCCAGGGGGCGCCAGGGGGGCCAATTGGAAGGAAGAGGAAAATGCAAAATGCAAAAAAAAATAAAAAATTTAATTTTTTAATTTATTACAATTTTTTATTTCAATTCATAAGATTACTGTGCCGGTTTAAAATAAGATATAAATTGTTATAAATCCTTTCATATCGAAATTAGGTATTTGCCATGCCCTTCTTTCAATCGCAGCCAATAACTAACCGTCTGCCTGTCAGTCAAAGCGTTACGTTGAGCTGCTAACGGCCCGATTATGGAATCAAAATAGGGTCAAAAGTATTGTGTTGTGTATTAAGAAGTTGTATGTTAGATTTTTTTATATTTGCCAGTGTAATTTAAAAGTTTTTTTTTAAAAGCCATTTCGCAATAGGGGGGCCCCAGCCAGAGGCTACAACTATTTGGGGGTCCTTGGCATGGAAAAGTTTGGGAACCCCTGGGCTAGTCGACTAAACGCGCACATCCCTAATGAGAACAACCTCATAGAATTGATGTTTAACAATGCTTCATTGTATAATCAAATGAAATGAAATAAGCAGGCTAATTTGGCGTTTTCTAAGGTGAGAAGGAAGCCATTGGTAGCTTATTCTCAGCTGTTGCAGGTGCTTTTAACAAAATGTAACCGCATATATTTTGTGAAATAACAGCCCTGTCGGGAATTACCGGGAACTCATAATGGCTAATCCGAATAATATTGATCATACTATTGATCCATTAAGCCTATTCCTTGATCGCACTAAACACACAACAGCATGTCTGTTTCGCCATCATATAAGCAAACCTCCAAGATGGAAAAGCAGGCTTTTAAAGGGAACAGGATATGACATTTTGATTGGTTTATTGCATGTCACGCCCAAGACACACCTATAATTAATGAAGACTCGGTTCAGCCCATTTGCACGTTGTGCCGTGCTTAGCACTCAAAAAACACCATCAAACCGGAAAAAGTGGACTTGGACATGCCCTAAATGCACTTTACGCCATGCGTTTAGACAAAGCGCTAAGATTGCCAAGATTAAATTTATTTATGTAATTCAATCAATCCCTTTAAAACCGATTTACCACAGATTTACAACAATAATGTGTTTATCACAGCATGTGTGCCATTACATGCTGCTAATTGACAAACTTGCTTGGTTAAATCAAAAATGTGCATATTAAATCATCAAATTTAATTAAAGAAATCATTATTATTCAGTTTTTGTTTCATTATCTCAGAGCGCAGCTCATAAAGCAATTTATTCCACCGTCACAAGTCACATACTATGTGTTTAGTCAACACAGAATTACACTTTCAACAAATTATTTTCAGCTGCAAGTGTCATTCACCCCTGCATATCTCACAAACTTGCCTGTTAAAACTTCGGTAAAAACAGGGGCCGTATGTGGCACAAAAAAGTGTTTCATCTTAAAATCTATTTACAAAGCTGCTGAGACCAACTTTTACAAAGAAATGGGGATAACTCTTAAGCTAAGAGAAAGGGGCGGCGTTGACCTCGCTATGGATGACGTCGTGTTTCATGAACACACTTACTATAGAATAAGGACTATTTTTTATTTTTTTGAATTCGACAATTTATTTTTGGAGTTGGCGAACATCAACAGGGAACCGTATGAGTTGTCGAATGGTGCGGGGTCTGCAGAAGGCATTTATTGGTTGGTGTAATATTCTAATGACAGATGACTGAGATATTCAGTTCGTCTGCACTGCATTGCTGCATTTTACCTGTGGCCAAGTAGCCTAGCCTAGACTAGCGTAGATTTGGCAAACCTTGATCTCATTGCGTTGTTGGTTGGTGAAGTGACTGCATCACTGACGAGCTCTATATAATCATAATACCGTTGAGATTCATACCTTTTTAAAAGCTCGATGTTATTAAATGTTTCAATACCGAGGCAGATTGCCAGCAGATTTTCGTTCGATTTACCATAGTTAAAGCAATTCTAGCAAGACCACCAGCGACCACTAATAGCCTACGCTCCGAGGTAAAAGTGACAGCTCCAGACAGCTCAGCAAACATTAGCTAACGTAGCCTATAGTAGCTATTAGATCTAGGCTAATACATCATTTATATCTATAATATAAAATGTATGTAAATAAATTTATACACAATGTTTGACTCATAATATATGATGTAGCCTAATAAATAGCCTACTATTTTATTAGAGCTACTAAACATGAGTATGCATTTTCTGTAAGGTATCTGAAACGTTATTTTATCATAATGTAAATTTATTTTGAAAAAACTAGAAAAAAAAGGTGTCTGGTAAAGATTTTGTGGCTGGTAGGTCAGAAAGTTAACTTCCCACCCTGATTATTACACAAACTTAATGTGGAGGACTGCCTATAAGACATGATAGTTTCACCACAAAACTAATAACCACAATGAAATGTTGTAGAAACAGGTGTGTTTGTGCATGCGAGCGTGTGTGTGCGCACGCGCACGCGTAAAGCCGAACATGAGAAGAGCGTGTGGCGAGCCTCACCTGTTGTAGTTGTATTTGTTGAGTTTTTCCGAGACCTCCCGCAATCTGTTGGAAGAAAACAGAGCGTGAGTGCGATACCTCACAGGGGAGACGAGCTGTGTGAAATACACATTTCAGTAGTACACCCTTCAGCCCGCTGGCCTCCCGCACCACAGCACAACGGTATGGCGGCTTGTGAAACTGGAGGCTTCTGGCCTAGATATAGAACAGAGAGGCAGTTTCTAAACGTCTGCATTCCCATTCTGTAGGCTGGCATATCTGTGGCCTTCTTTAACGGGTGCTCATTAACAGCGGTGCACAAATGCAATTGCACAGAAACATTAGCAATATTTAGAGTTTAGCTATAGTACACCAACACAATCCAATGGGAAGAGCCAAACAGCAGACGCACAAAGGGAAGAGCCAATCAGCATAGGAGGACAGAGGCACAGTCCTCCCAGACGAGTAGTGTAAAATGTCTGCACAATCTACACTCTTAGTTATGCAACACACCATAAACCTAAATATAACTACAGTTAGCAAGTTAAGTGGTCACAGCCATTCCAGAGTATTACACCCCCCCCGGTCTATATCCACTATATCCACACATGGAAGGACACGCTGTAAGGGGGTTGTGATGAGGCCAAAAGGAAGCGCCAGCCGAGCTGCATGTTTCCCTGACCCAGCACGTGCCCCGTTCCCCCTGCTGAGGCCCAGGCGAACAGTCAGCCTCCCAGGCTCGGGCCCGTTTGCGAGCGGACCCCGCGCAGCCCCGTCCAGCTCAAAGACACGCTTCTCTCAGTTCACGGCGTGGAAGCTCGAGCCGCCATCGGCAGTGCGGCGATGCGGAACGTTAGCCCCATCTCGGGAACGCTCCATCCGCCGCGGCTCAAAACCACCTCGTTCTCTGACACAAGAGGATCATGCGGTGCCGAACTGGGGAGGGCCGGCCTGGGCAAGCTTGAAAAAGACACCACTGGAAGATGGAATTCGAGCAAATAACCTTTGAACGGAACAATTCAAGAAAATGTACAATTTCCTGAATGCCACAACGAGACTGCTTTGGTGTGAATACAATGACACCTTAAGTAATAAGTTAAATCTAGGGACGTGATAGTTAGGTAACAGGCAGTGCTAAAGCGTTTCTGGGCCTCGCTCGTTAGCCAGGATTTGATCGTGGACAAATATTAATATAATTCGGTAACCATGGCATCAGCAGATTGCAATTCAACAGCAGCATAATTGTTCAAATCGGAAAAAATTATAAACATCACTACCACACATTGTTGAAGCTAGAGAAAACAGACATTAACATGATTGGATGAGTTCATTTATAGTGAGAAAGTGCATACTATTTAATTTGACTTAACAATTTTACTTTCTCATTGTCACTAGATATGCCAACTAATTGAATGGTCAAGTTGGCATTTAATGGAAAAAAAATAAAGAGGCTGAAGCATCCGACTACTCCAGTCCTATTGAGAGCCTAAAATGGACACCCTAGTCGTCAAATGTAGGTAAAAGCTTGGCTTTCAGCATGTCCAACTCAATGTGAAACTAGCACAATAGAGATTCTATTCTATATAAAAAATAAAAAAAATAAAAAAACAAGATAATAAAGAAACCTCCGCTTGGCGTTTCTTACCTGTTCACTACCTCAAAAATATTGAATCTTACAAGACTGACAGCGTAGAAATTGCTTTTATTTTAATTGCATTATTATCCTCTGCAAGCACCTGCTGGTGAACCAGGTGTTAGTTTTCAAAAAGAAAATACATTAAAACAATATGATTGCAGCTGGAAAACAGTGCGGGTGGCCGTTTGTTTAATTCATACATCCATGGCTTCGTAGTACTATGGAAGGTAATGTAAAGCCCTGCCAATATCTCAGTATTTTCTTTCACAAAATGGAGTCCACTGCCGCTACAACTCAGGTCTTATTGAGCCCCGTGAATTACTTCCCTCTTCATGTGGCCAACTGCCCTCTCTTTTTTACAGCTCAAAAGTAAATAAGGCCATCCGAATATGTCCAGTTTCGCTTATACCACAAAAGCACGCTTACGCAGTTTCCCCGCCCCTCCACTACCCTTATGACAGATATACATTGACAGATCTGCTGGCTGTCGGCCCCACGCTTCGCATGCCGTCTGTGGAAAAGCCTGCTTCAGCCATCGCATTCTTTCACAGCATATTGAGAGAAATTCTCAAGGTCACAAGCGGTAGTCTTCCAAGAACGTAAAATAATCTCCCGAAATACTACCGTGCTTTGCATTGGGACTCTCCCTTGAGGAGAATGTGTTCTCAGGAGATTGAGTAAATATTCTGAATGGAGTTTCCTATTGTACTGCTGGCCTTGACACACTTATCAACGCTTACGAGTACTGTTAGTGGAAAGGGAATTGGTGCGTCTGTACATTCGCGGAAACACAGCTTGTTAATGTCATTAAAAAAAGACAAATATATGAATTGCTGTTAATGACAGTACAGTTGACTCACTCAACAGTAACATTAACAACTTAGCACTACATGATCCACCAAATTATTAATTATTTATTTTATTTTATTAAATGGAGGAGGAGTGTCTCATGGCAAGAGTCAGGGGAACAAGGTGCAAAGACAGCCCACTCCAAGACATTTTGTATCAATAGCAATTACATGGCTTCGAATCCAAATTTATAATTTGTTTCAATTTTCACGTGTGCGCCCATACCAAAATCATGTAACTGAAAGCTATTTTGGGGTAGGCCGGTGAATTGGCCCTTGGGTACTAGCAGGGCAGAAACGGCCAACCAGTGGGCGAGGACGTAGCAGGGAGCCAGCAGGGGAACCACTGTTGACTATAATGAGATGTGACTTTCACACAACCCAACAAAATGTTTATGTGGCCTGAAAGCCCCGTTAGCGTCTGAGATGAATAAGAATACAACACTAATGCTGATGGTACACAGGCAATATTGACAGGCAATGATTGCTGGCAATTTTCCAATTGATAAATCAGTATCTGAACAAGTTTGATCGAGGCGAGCAATATTTTGCTACCATCCAATCACAGGCGAGAGTTTTTGGTCAAGTGACACCTGAGTCATCCAAAAATATCAACAATGGCTGCCAAGTGGTGCGAGGAAAAGGGATGCTGATCTCTTATAACTTTATTTATTACTGTTATATTGTTAGTTATATTGACATATTAGTCTAATGTTGAAATAAAGACCAACTTTTCATCAACTTTTCATGAATGCTTCCGTCAAATGTAGAGGTACGGTCGATTGAATTACATTGGCAGAAAGCTGTGGTTCTTGCCGTTCCGGGCACATCTATACGTTTGCGGTGAAGGTTCGAAATGGAGGTTAGAAACATTCAGATATACTTTTTTCAGTTCTTTTTAAGTTATTGCCCCATTGCTACAGTGGCCCATACCCATTGCTGGCAATATTGTACAATATTGTTAACAATATTCCCTGAAATTATAGCTTGTGTACCATCAGCTTTAGACTGGAGTAGCATATTTAATGGTGGCTCTTCCCTTTCTGGTGCATTATACGGAACTCCAATTATTAAAACACAGTAGCCTACCTTGTACCTGTTCACACATACCATTGTTCAGGGAACAAGACAGGAGGCCAATTCATTTTTCCCACAAAGCAGTACCTGATGCAGGAGCAATCTTAGCAGTGACAGGGTTGTACCGAGCAATGTGATGTATTAATATTCTCCTGAAGTACGTTTTAAGTACATAGTGACATTATGTTCATCTGTGTTTTGACTTCTGCTCCAGGTCCACTCGGCTTCCACAGGAAGCAATAAATGAAGGCGTCGGTGGCATGGGGAGTGCCGTAAAACGCTCCCATTGACACGTCATCAGGGGGGGTGGGGGTGGGGGTGGGGGGGTGTTCGTGGAAAGTGAAGGCCGCTGCCCTGAGACTCAGGCTGCACAGTCACTCTGAGGGAGGACATTACGGAGAGCAGCTGTTGCAATAATGAGAAAGAAAACACAGAAAATAGAAACTAACAGTGGATCAGTCAGAAAAACACAGGCTACCAAGGCCTAGCAACTGAACTAAGTTCCAGAGGTTTGAAGCCTTTGGGTCAGCTAGTGTACATATGCATTTTTCCAAAAAGGAAATTCAATACATTGCAGTATACTGTAAATACGTGGATTTCTTACAAAACATAATTATGAATACATTGCACAGCAGTGTAATACACTGCAATACCTTAAAGCAGCAATGAGTAGTACAATTTCCTTGTGTAATACTACATTTATTCCCAATATATTCTGAAATACATTCCATTTCTCTGATGGTACAGTAATTCTGGTTCAGCCAGTCTTCTGTTCTGAGGTAAGGCCAAATCCAACCCGGACCTTGGGCAATGGGCACAGAGGGAGTCACCCTTTCCTTTAGGGTTATAACTGCCACAACACAATGCCTGGAATCACCCCATTTCAATAACATTACCCATCTCGATCTGCAAAACCTCAGATTGTGGAATCCAGACACTACTCCTATGAGGGGAAGGGTCTGTCCACACAGACGCAACTGGCCGCTACTCAAACTGCCGTGCCGCAGAGAGCAGGATATGGCCAGAATGTCTCATTTCCTGAAGACGCCGGTGAGAACTCAGAAATATTACACATGCCGGTCAGTCCGTGCCCTCGCTCACCCGAAGACAAAACACTGAGCTAGCGGCGATGGCCTGAGTGCTAATATTACAAACCGGTATTTAGGACTACAGTGTTTGTCCTCTGCATACAATAAGATGACAAATACACAGGAGCGCCACCTCCATTAGAAAAAGTGCACCTAAACCTCTTTGGTGCAGTGCTCTACATATCCCACTTCAGGTAATACCTCTTTTTTAAGCAGTATGAAGTGCATAAAGAGAAATATGTAACAAACCAACAATGTTGCCTAGTCACCTGTCTGGCAATTAAACTTTACTGTGCAAAAGAGGCATTTTCAGGGGACAAAAAAGTAGGCTATTGGTCAACACGGTAGAAAAAAGAAAAAAAAAAGTACTGGAAGACAAGCAAAGTAGAAAAGACAAGTAACTTGACAATCAGTATTGGCAGAGTAGGACAAAAATGCTAATTTCTTCATTACTCATGCAATTTGACATTTGCTGACAGAAACCAGGTCTACCGAAGCTTCACCTCCTCAGACTGGAACACTTCCAGGTTCAATTACACATTCTGGAAAGACAATGAAATGAAGCCCGTTGCCTCATGAACTGCAGCCAGGGGGGTAAAAAGCACTGAAGGTGTCAAGACCTGGGAAGTTACCATCAACAATTTTCGCCTTCCTTTTGTTTTTGTTCTGTATATCCTCTGCTAAATCTAGGAACTCTTTCTTTAGTTTGCACCAGTTCATATTTTTCCTGGTGTTGTAATAACTATGGTCAAATTCCTGAGATCAAAAGATGAAGGGCTGTAGCCTTCAGCAACAGCAAAATAGGGCTATATTTAAAGGCTGCTCCAAGTAACCACTAATCTTGCCTGCGCTTTTCCGCATTGTAAGACATTTTTTATTTTCCTGAAGGAAGCACTATCCCTTTAAGTGGGCTCAAAGTAGTGATAAACAGCCTCCATGTGGTGTCTTCACAGCTGTCCATGATAGGCAACATAATCAATATAAATCACACAACTGAATAGGCTATTCCCTGCATTTAAAATACAGGCAGGCCAGCATTCTGTTCTTACAAACAGTAGGCTATTCAGGTAGTAACACTGCAGAATCAGATGCATTTGAACATTGGAGGATGTTGTGCTATGGGGACGATTTAAAGTACAGAAAAATTAACCTATTACTTTCCTTTATTACTTAAACCTAAACCTTAAACGAGACATTTATTTTTAGACTCGAAAATACGCATTTTTGAAGTTCTTATCACTTTTAACATTTACTACAAATAAAATGTCGACCTTTTAGATAAGGTGGCGGTTCTGTACAGGACACAGGCTATATCTGTCCCTTTGGTAATAACTTAATTACTATAAGAAACTATAACAATGATGGCAAGTTACAAAATATGTCTATGGATATCAGACTTTGCACACAGCTCATTTCGTAGTTTCAGCCTGTGTGTCAATCTCTCCGTCTGCACGCAGAGAAATCTCAATCAAACCTATTATGTATTTTTTAAAATAAACGTTTATAAACTTTTGCCAGTTATAATTGCTGAAAAAGTATTTTGTGCGAGTTATATCAGTTATTAAAACTAAATACGCAATGGTTTTCTCTGACAAAAGAAGTTAACACACCAGCTGGTCAGATAACGTTAGGTAACACACTAGCTAGAAGAAGAAAAAAAATACTTCTGAGTAAGGCTGTGTTAGTTAACAAGCTGATGTTAGAAAACATAGTCTAAGTAGCTAGATACAAGTCATCAGCTAGCAGGGCTAATGTCACCATGCCTCAAGAGCTAACGTTAATGTTACCTAATGTTGACAAAATTGGTTTGAACAATCTTAGCATTGTTCACAAACAACCTATAGAAAATAGAAAATAGCTACACAACAAGCAAACATTGGATATGTATTATAAAGAATGTATTATTTAACTGCCCGACTTGCAACTGGTTAGAACCTAAATTAAAACAAGACTTCAAAACACTTTTGTAATTTGTGTAACTTAACTTGCGACGTTGTTAACGTTAGCTAAGTTGGCAACACTGTTGTAGTAACCCACACTACAGCAGCATGGCATTAAACAGTCATAACGTAACGTTAACGTTACGAGGCACTGATCCAACGATAGCTAACGTTAGTTAATAATAGCAGGTACAGACATCTAACGTTAGTTAAACCCAATTGTGCTTTCACAACTGACAATGAGCGATGATAATGTATATCTATTAGTGACAACATAATTTATTCGCAGCATTTTTTACAGCTATCTTGAAAATTGCTCATGTTAAAAAGAGAAGAGCTACAGCTAGCCATCTAGCGGTAGCTACTTTTTAGCTGGGTAGCTAACGCTAGCCGCTTGTTAGCGTTATCATAGCTGGCTAACGTTACTGTCGGCTCTGCTGGTCACTCGCGTTCTTTAGGATTGGACCCAAAAAAATATTTAAAGTTGCCAACATCAAATTAATTCAATTAGGTTTAGAAATTGCTGGACGTTCATAATGTAATACAACTACCTAACAATCCTGTTTTCCTTTACGTTCCCTCTCTTTTCCCCCCATCCCCCAACCCGCATTGTCCGTCTCAGTTCAACTTTGACTAATGGATCCCTCCACCAATCATTCTACACAGGGCCGCATTAGCAAGCAATCTTTCGCCGAAAATACTTGCTTCGATATTTATCTACTTCAACGCAAACCCGATCGTAAAATCCGAAACAAACTGTATTGTACAACATCCCGATTACTCATACCCATATTTGCAAGTTAGCTAGATAGCTAGTTGGCTAGCTACCCTTGCCCTCAACAAAACAGCTAACGCTAACAAGCTAGCTAGCCAGCCAGCTAACATTACCTGTCATTGAGCTGGTCTTCGGTCCCAGGCAATGGATGCACCACGAAGTGTATGGACGTCATGTGTTCAATCCCAAATAACACCAATATGTATGAATTATTGGGGAATTAATATTTTCGTGTGCACTGTAATGGCGTGATTACATATATTTTCACTGAAACGAAGAAAACCAGAGCAATGATCTGCTACCTCCTCACCCACACTCCGCCATCTTAGCTCTACCAGTTTCTTCGCTCTGTATTCATTTGCGCTGATACAAGCTCGATGCTGGTTGGCCAGGGAAATGTTACAGGAAAAGATGCAATCGCTAATTCGATTGGATCATAAAATTAAGGCAATCAAAGGAAAAGAATCTTGTGGGGTGGCTTTTCAAGACCATGTGCTACCATGTGCTAGCTGCTCATGATCATGGCTTGGAAGGCGTCTTTTTGGTTTGTTCAATAATGCAGCATATTATGTGGATTATTTAAGGTGGCCTACATCTGCCATTTTATGCTCTCTTTTGTTCGTTTAGGTTTTGCAGTTTCATATCTTTTGTTTCCTGGTAAGGGTATTAATATAGACCTAAATATGTCGCGGTAGGCCTAAATGATAGTTTTATAAAATATTTGAAGTAGCACGACTTTCTGAGGACTAACTACTTTAACGAGAGTTTAAGGGATCAAAATGATCCCACGTTATATTATTTAATTAGGGTGACCATATATTGGATTTTTTTAAAAAGAGGACAGGGGCGGGCGGACATTGTAAACCGAATACTATGCTATTTGTTTATTATGTTGTCTATGGAACGAGCAAAACCTAATTTAGTAATCCCGGCTGGACGGATATTTTCGGTCCTAAAAAGAAGAAATGTCAGAAGAGAAGAGGACGTCTGGTCAGCCTAATTTACTACACCTATGGTTAATGGTATCACCAGCAATTGCCTTACCACTGTGGCCTCTTTTCTGTAAATTGGGATTGCTTTTATTAGTTCTTGGATGGGAGATCTTCCAAGAAAACCAACTCGTTGTTGCAAGTAGCGTTGCTGGGCCAGTAGAGGGCACTATGCCCTCTGGCCCTATTTCAATCCATAGAGCGTAAAAAAAAAATAGCAGTGCCGCTATGAGACACTGGTTCTTGTACAGTTCTTTGGACATTGGACTGCGCTGTTTTTCAGATGAGGCGATATGTTACCAAAGCTCTGGCCCACTGTGGTGATTTCGATTGTGCTCATCGTTAGTCGGCTTTAAACCAGAAATTTAATTAAAATCATGCCCAAAGGGTATAGTATGAATAATGTTGTTTCCAAATTGCATCCCAGCCTCCAACAGAACATTGATTTGTTAACATTTCAATCTTCCCATCCTCTATTTTGCTTGTGTGTTCCTGGGATGCCTGCTTCATGCTTGGGTCCACCCATACTTGGCTTGGAAGCCTCATAAAAAATAATGGCCTTCGGATTTTCTGATGTGTATGCTTCTTCTGTGTATGCTGGCAGTTTATTTAAGTGAGGTCAAAACCCAGCTGGCCTTTGTGAAATATGCGCCACCGGCAGGCCCAAAACATTGATGATTTCATAAAGCTCATACACTTTTGAAAGGCCAGGAATTTAACTAATTTAGTACTTATTTTGTGCAGTTATTTTGAGCAGAGTGTGAGAGGGTGTATCCCTGGACAATGAGAAAAGCTTAATTTAATTTTAGGTTATTTTATCACAAGAGGAAAGTCGTGAGTTTTTATTGCATTACGAATAGCTCTCCCATAACCTCACCAAATGAAAAGATGTCACACGACTTCTCAAGATATTGTTTTTATGATCAAATGGTTAGTGCTGCCAGGTCTGTAATGTATTCATTTAATAGTGTACTTGATCACTCGGAGAGATTGATATTTTGTGTTCAGACCTGTATATTTGAACACAAGCTCTTACAATAACCGTATAATAATCGTAATTTCTTTTGTTAACAATTACTGGAATGTTATTAAGTAACCCTAAAAACACGCTTCTTTGTCGCCGCGTGGCGAGACTGAAGATTGATGGTAAAAGTACATAAGTATCCTTTTTGTATGTGATGGCAACCCTTGAGCAATGCTTGAATTGCGCACAAGGGCTGCACACAATACATGCTCGTGATTGTATTTATGTGGGCCTGATTCCTGATTTTTTGCACATAATGGCTTTCTCCTGCTGGAGCGTCTTTAGTGTGTGTGAGTACCTGCGGGCCTCGGGAAGGCATCGCCGCTGGAGAATATGGTAATGAGGCTTATTGGAAGTGGCTTGCTGTTCAGCTTCGGGTTTTGAGCAGGGGGAAGGGTTTCGCAGGATCCCTTCGACCACGTTTCACAGGAACAAAGACTGTCGATTTCAATTTGACAGGCCTTTTAGGATAATGACAAGGAACTGTATATAGTCTGGGTTCCTTTGCAAATAGAAATGGCCTTTTTTGAATGCGTAGTTATTCCCTGTTCCCAGGGCCCACCGTTTCTCCATTCAGAAATGGAAATACAATTTCCATTCTGACCTGGCAATTCACAGCTGAAAGACTGCTCTTTCTATTGAATATGGCTACCATTTATAAACACGACAGGACAAGTTGCCGAAAGGCCATCTATTTTGGAGGAATAATTTTTATTAATTTAATAAGCCCAGGATGGATCATTTTAGAAAATGTATGTTACTATGTGTGCATGTGTAGGAAGATATTTTTGTTTCATGACGAGTCTTTCATTTTAATGATTACCATCAGATATTATTGAACCCATTATTAGTTCTATTGTACTATATTGATGGAACTGTATTTGTGTTCCTTATCATAGTGCTTTGTATTTAAATTAGGCAAATGCATTCAGGAAAATTAGGCACGGGAAGAAACCGCATCTCTCACATTTATTCATTATTTATCAGTACTAAAGGAATATTAGGCTAGTTTGTGTAGTTCAGTGAGAAGTGAAAAATGCTTTTGGGTGCACAACACAACACAACACATGTCTGTCAATGAATCCCAGGTGGCTTGAGATTATCTGCCATAAGCACAAAACTATGGGGATTTATCTCTGACAACTGATGATTCTGACAGGACCAAATCTAGGCCAATGGAGCTGAAAACAGTTTGCCTTTGTTTGTTATTTTCAAAGGAGGCAGTTTATTATTTGACAGCAAAAATATTGCAGTCAACGTTTCATGTAAATATGTTGAGATATGTTTAGAAAATATGTTGAGACAGATGCAGAAACTTTTAAATATGTCCAAAGAAGGGATTTTAAAGATGGTTTCCCATGTAAATACGCTCAACGTTTGCTGCTCTTTGAGTGAGTTTTCTTCAAGTTAAGCGCACATTTTAACATCAAATAAACTGCAGATATACAGATTTTTGTGTCAGTTATGTACCAGTTAAGAATAATTTTGTTGTTCTTCTAAACTGTTCCCTTTAAAATACCTTCTTGCAGCCTTGGAGTAGCTAGTCTCCCAGTCTTTTAAAAAGACCACATTCTGTGCCATCTGCGTAAACAGCCTGCTGTCTTCATCTTGAACCTCCCTTAGACACATGGGAAACGTGTGCAGGCAATTATAATGTCTGCAACATGACAACTTTTGAAGAGTGGCAGCTGTTGTGCCCTTTGTGTTACTTGATTTTAGACATAAGTCACCTTCATGGTAAGTTGAAAACAGCGGTTGTTTTTATCATGTCAGGGGCCCCGGTGTAGAAATTTCCCCCGGTGTGACAAGCATTATGCTGAAAAAAGGTCCTCTTTCACATGTGGGTAATCTCTTCCCCAGTATATGGAGGCAGTGCTGAGCCTGATTGTGCAGTATGAAGGCATTTTATTCCCTGTTGTTTTTACATTTTTAATTGCTATTTTTACATATTCATATATTATTGGGATAATGGTACAGTATTTAACCCCCCACCCATTGATTACTCGAATACAAGTTACCCCCACCCCAGGGCTTTAACAGAGCTCTGTCCATATAACTTTTCCACCACCCCAGCTGAGTTGCATATCAAACATTGATATTAAGGTAGATATGGAAAAGGAAAAGAAATTAAATGAAAACCAGTAAAACAAAAGAAAACTATAAAAAGCTAGACTACAGATATGGTACACTAGTATCTATCATCCAAACCTTCCACACAGGTCAAAAATGAGTGGCATGTGGACTAAAACCTTGAGGCTAAACCGCTTTTATAGTATTTAATAATTTCAGGTGCATGACATCTCTAGCCCAATGATTATATGTGCGTGGATAGGCCACCTTCTAATGCAATAAAATTAGCCTCCTGACCAGTAGAGTTGCAGAACCTAATATTTTGTCAGATTGGTATATTCATTGGACTGAGGTATATTCATTCTCATGGTTTTACACGCAACCATGGTGCTGCAGTGCTTTCTACCACAGGGATTATTAGCTACATTTGACTGGTGTTAAATTTATTAACATGTAACACAGTGAGGCGTTGACTCTGTTTTGAACTGTCTTCTGTTCTATGATAAAAGACAATTGTTATTAAATTGTGAACTCTATATTGATCAGGCAGGGAAATTGCCTTGGTATACTAATTAACAAGTACTCATCTCACAAGTGCACTTAATAACACATTGAAAATAAACGTGCAGTAATCTGTAAAATTGCATTTATATTTGAAAGGAGTTTGTATTGTAACAAATAACTATGAATTCTGTTATACAACACTTTGGAGGGAGGAGTTAAACAAGCTTCAAAAAACATACAAATCTTAAAGTACCTGTTACAATCTCTTACCAGCAGGTGGCACTCTTGAATTTTTCATAGCTTCAACCCAAAGCTGAACATAATCAGCCAAGATCAAACATTCTTCTCATTGTTAATAGGTCTGCATAGTGCTGTGTTAGTATGCCAATGCCTTACCCCACCACTGTAACAAATTCCCTTTCAAGAATACTTTTCACATACCTGAACAAAACAAAAGACAAAGGCCTTAAGAGGGAGATAGTCATATTTGATTTCACAAGCATCAAATTACAGTGAACTCCTGGGTATAATTGAGCTACTGCCTTTGTATTCACCAGAGAGGAGGAGGGAAGCACCGGACAGCTTAAGCGGAAAATGGGAAATGGGATGGAGGATAAGGAAGCCATGTTCCTGCCAACATTCAGGAAATACCAAAGGAGGGAAAATACTGTAATCTGATTCACAGAACACCAAGCTGGGGAGATACCTCAATGCAAACACACATTGCTCTCATCAAAACAAGCCAGATTTAGCTTTGTTTCAGAATCCAACACATCTTCCATCTTCTGCATGATGTTTGGTTATTTATTTTTGCTAACCTAGATCGAGGGTTAGTGGCTAATATTCACTCCACAATTCGCCATTTTACTGAGGCCTACAGCAACTCTCTGTCTTTATAAGTTGTACAATCATTTTTTTAAAAACAGTTACAACATTTCAAAAACACTCCTGCGTTTAATCACGGCAAGTGATGATTTATGTTGATCTATGCCTTAATCTCTGTATTTCTAACATTTCATGTCAGAAGGAAAAATAATAGTTGAAATGTATTATTCTAAATGATCAGGGTAAATCAGAAAAATTAGAGCAAGCATCAAAATGTACAGAATTATTGTTCCAAAATCATGTCAATTTTCATCTTTCAGTCCAAATGCTCTTTATTATCCACTGGGTGAGCATCCAATGCCTCTCTATCTACAGAAGCGGATAGAGAGCCATCTAATGTAGGAATGTGGGGCTGAGACAACAAGGAACCTGGACTAGGTGGGAGCAGGCGGTGGGAAGAAAGATCACATGGGCTGAACTGTGGCAGGCAGAACTGCAGTCCAAAAAATGAATTAATTATATTTATTTCATACATAAAACACTTAAATGTATATTTCCGCCAGAAAAATCTGGATTTAATTTGTTGTTTTAAATAATGATTGTGCGTTTTTTTGGTAGATTTTTTGATATTGGGATGGCAGGTATGCCATCCGCCAAGTTACGGCTTGGCGGGGCATGCCCCATACCTATACAGCATAGAGAGTTTGGCACTTTTCAGGGTTTTTTCACAGAAGTAACCACAATGACCACAGACTCTCAGCCCTTAAAAACATGAACTTCTGTATGTTCTGACCTCATGTAACCACACAGCATTCGGATACAACTTCACACATCCACACAATAAAGCCCCAAACTTGGGTTATTTTGTGGTTTTTCTTCTTCCTCTTCTGCTTCTTCTTCTTCTTCTTCCCATTTTTTCTGCCTACCCAGAGACTCACTACCTGCTTGCTTCCGTACCCTCAAAGAATAATTCTCCCCATTGGATAACAACATCGCATACCTGCTCTCCCAAGCTTATCGCCCAATAAAAACGCTTCAAACTAATGTCGACACATCACAGACAAAACCGCTATATGGCTTTGTGTATTCTATGAAGCTACTGTGGCCTACTGGTTACTGTTGCTGCCTCTTACACAGAGGATTGGGGGTTTGAGCCCAACAGGGCACAAGTTTATTTTTGACAAAAAACAATGTGCAACTTAAATACTTTTCATTTATTACTCTTATTATTTTCACATTCACATAATTGTAAAGAGGCACAATCTCTTCACATTCTATAAGATGAAGAAACACAGGACCAAGTTGCATTTGTCATGGTTTTTAGCAGCCTCTGCTGTTTCTACATTCGGTTTTCTTTTTGGCGTCGTTGGGACGCTCTATCGGATTTTTTCCGCCTCCGTTCCGGGGTTTGAATCTCGCCCGGCAATGATCCTTTTCACCTGTTTTGGATTTCCTGCCTATTATAAATAGCGACACCTTCGACACTTCGAGATTGTCTAACTATTTTGACAACGAAGTCGGTAAGGTATAGGAATTCGGTCACTGCATTTCTGGTTTGTACAAATAAGAAATGCAGAAAGTCCGGTTATCTTTAGGATTAGATTGGTTTAGTCTTTTCTTTCCAATCTTTTGCTTTGTCTATATTTCTCTCGACCTGTTGCCTTTTGTGTACAGCTCTTTTGCTACAAGAGCGTAGGTACAGGTTTGATTTTCTTATTTCTTCTTTCACCCATTTTGCTTGGGTTTTTATTTTGTTTTCTCAACCTCTCGTCTGCGCTCTTTGATTTAGAGCGTGAGGTTCTTTCGTTGTTTATACTCGCTATTTTCGAGTTTGCATCCTTTTGAGGTAGTTTTCAGTTGGCTACTGCCAAGAGGGTTTTCTCCCATTCTTTTGTTTAATCCTTCCCTGGTGCGGTTATTTCCGTTTTTGTGGCATATACGCTTTTAGATTCCTTATCGGTCGCGTTTGGTTCTCCGAATCTCACACCAACCCTTCACAACATTAAATAATTTAGGAAAGTTTCGATAGCGTTGCTTTGGAATAGAGCTAGTGTATTTAGTGTGAGCTACGATAGGCAATATTGTTAGTTGTAACTTGGCCACATTTTGATATCAATACTTTTAAAGGCAGGCCTAGTTTTTGCAAGTTGGAATTAAAGACTTATAGACAGTGCTCTGTAGGCTATGTCGGAGACGTTTTTTGATGAGATATATATCGTATATACAGTGGTGCTCAAAAGTATTCATACCCCTTCACTTTTTGCACACTTTATTGTGTTGTAGATTTAATTTTAAATGGATAAAATTGCCCAATCAATATACACTCAAGAACCCATAATGACAAAGTGAAAACATGTTTTTAGAAATTTTTGCTAATTTATTAAAAATCTAAAACTGAAATTTCTCATTTACATAAGTATTCATACCCTTTGCTTTAATGCATTCTTAAAGTATCACATATTCTTTACAGGCTGTTACTTCCTGAAGTCTGTGACCCATCAACATAAAAAAACTCTCTATCTTATTTTCAGGTTCTGTTACAAGCAATACTATAACCTCTCTGCATTTGAATTGATCTCTATGGGAATTGGGGAGTTAGACTAGATTCAGCTGTAAATTACGCTGCTATAGTATGGAACATGACTGAAATAACTGGTGAAATGGCTAAAATGCTAAAATTTCTAAAAACATGTTGAAAAAATCATTATGGGTTATTGAGTGTAGATTGATTGCCAAAAATGAAATCTACAACACAATAAAATGTGTAAAAAGTGAAAGGGTATGAATACTTTCGAGCACCACTGTATGTATTTATATACAGTATATATATATATATATATATATATAATTCCGAAAGAGTAGGTGAGAGGTTACACATTGTAGGTTCCTTGGGTTCATGTGCCAAAGAACAGCAGCTGGACAGGCACCTACATTACCATAGACTGATAGAGGCATGTCAGTTAGCTGCTTTTGGCCTGAAAATGCTGGATGGTATCCAATAAGAGACACTGTTCTGTAATGCAATGACCCAGGGGGACACCCTGGCCAAGTGGTTATTTTTGTTTCAAGGGCTGTGTCCGCTTTAAAGCTTGGCTGGTTTTTCAGCAATGAAAAACTGGCGACCAGACCAGTATCTATGGTACAATGTTGGGTATCATCAAAAAGAAGAAACAAGATTTTAAAACTTACACTTTGTGTAATTTAATTTGTGCTTGATTTTTTCAATATTCTGCATCAATTGATTTTTAATTGATCAAGTTACAGATGAATGCCCAATTGCCCACCTATGATTATTTTGGAGATATAAAAATGTCAGAGCCAAGTCAAGACCATTTTATTTAGAAAACACATATACTACACTGAGGAAAGAGCCATGTTCTTCCTTTGACAGCGATAGTTAAATTAACTCCAAGGCCTGGAGACCAACAGACCTGAAGGATTAAGAGATTAATTGCAGCCCACAGCCGATTGACACCCAGTCCACGTGAGTCAAGTTTCCACGTAATCGGCAGCTCAGATTAAGTAACTACAAATAAGACAAACTACATTCATGTGCATAAGATGAAGGTGAATCTGGGACAATGGCGGTTCATTTGAACAGTAAAGTGATCATTAGCAAACATGTTTATTTTCTGCGCAGGAGCAGTTTGAGCTGAAGGCGGGGGTAAAACACAACAAAGGCCCATGTAGCTGCCACGTGTAGAAAGGGGACTTTGAGGTGGTGGAGATCCGCCAGTGGAATGCTAGCCGCTGCCGGTACCCTAACCTTCGCCCTCCCACACCCCCATCTGACTCCCCTGAGGAATTATCTTACCTCGTACCAGGGTTTGTGGAGAGCGGGGTCACCTTGTCCTCTTATTTTTGGTCATGACCTAGATTTTTCTTGAACCTTGTGCTCCAATGCAGCTTATTATCAAATCTGGCTCTTGTGTGAGTGACCACATATCACCATGACAATAACTTCAGTCAGTGATTTGATGTCTATTCTCAGTGTATGACATCGCCGTACAGTCCTCCAAACTTTGATCCTGTGCAAACTGCCTCAGCCGCTTCGTGTCAGAGCAGGCGGCCACCAGAGGATAGGGCACCAGCAGAAATCCCAGGCCATCAGCGTGAACCCCTACACTGTGGATTCACAGCCCTGCACCTGCAGTAGCTGCTCGATAATACAGCGAAGAAGAGGGGCTCTCCAGCTCAAGCAGCAGGAACAGGAATCTGCCGAACGGGCCAATATGCACAGGTGTGCTGGTAAACACTGAACCTGCATTTACTCACCAAAAAGAGTTGTCTTCTTTGCTAACCTCAGGCACTGTTCCCACGTGTGCCACAGGCGACCACCTCCAGGAATCAGTTTGTGACCCGGCTGTACAAGGGCCTTTCGTAGGACTCAATTCAAAGCCCACTGTCTGTCAGTAGCCGTTGGTCCTCCACCCCAGCGACCCACCTGTCCTGTTGCTGTGGCCCCCACTCCAGCCGCTCAGCTGGCAGCATGGCGTCAGATTGTGGTGCTCGTGGGAAATCAGGCCCCAGTCGTGTTCCTTCTTGCTCAGCCCACGATTCCCAGGCAGCATCCTGCAGCAGTGGCACAGGGAGGCCTTTTTCCGTCTCTTTCATACAAATTTAATTGATGAGTGGAAAACTGCCCACAATGTTCGATGAGGATTTCTTTCACTTTTTATTTTTCAATTTTGATTAAAATTCCAATTAATTTCCCGATTTGATTTAAGTGAAATAGAATGGCCCCGAATGCCACTTTAGAATTTCAATGTACAGATGTACACACATACACACATGTATGGGTAACTAAATGGATCCAAAATGCACAGAGGGTCTCAAAATGGGATACAACCTGACTAACTAGTTATCTGGAAACCATATGTATGCTCTCACATGCAAAGTTAGTTACGGGATAAGATGTGTAAAGGAAGAACAATGTTTTGCATGGGGCGGCTGACATAAAGTCTCCCTGCAGGTGTGAAACCCTCCGTCTGCAGCCGGGATGGGTGTGTGAGACGACTCGGCCGCTCTGTTCCGCTATCAGCGCATGCACACGGGCGGGTAGCGCTTCACCTGCCCTGCGTGCCACACCCACTTCATGTGCAGCAAACACCTGGCTAAGCATGTCCATTGCCACCTGTCCAGCTGGCGGGTAGTGGCCAGCCGCCTCAGTGACCTGCCTCATTTTGGCACCGCTTGTCCTGTGTCTGTACCTGTACCTTCGGCCTGAAAGCCTGCAGAACTCTTCTTGCAAAAAGGAGGCCTCTCATTACACTTTTAAATCCATGTAAACAGCACTCAAGACAGCAGTCTTTTTCATTTTGTGTGCCTGATGACCAAAATTTCAGAGTTCCAAAACCTGTTTTACTCCTATTGCCGGTTACTAGTATGGCTTTTTTTTTTAGACCACAGTTACCTTGGTTGTTTGCACTACTATTGCAACTACTACAGTGGCGGTATTGCCATTTTATTTCATAGCCGCTCACGGGTAAAGGGCTATAGAAGTCCTGGTTATGATGATGAACTCATAATGGCTCCTGCTGAGGGCTCCCATGGTACCGGTGATTAGGTATATGTTTTGCTGCAGCAATGGTGCATTGCAGTGTCTCCGCCTGTCCTATCAACAGATGTTGCAGTTCAATAGTTAGAAGAGCTTATAAAAAGCAGAATTGTGCAAATCTTCATTTATAGGGTGTGCCAATCTTAACAATGAAAAACAAGGCAGCAGAATACATTTGAAAGCCGAGAAGTAAAAGCAATCCATGCAGTTTAATGTCAGGCACCATATAGTTTGAAATACATATGGTATCATTAAGCATTTTCTGTTTTTCATTAAGAATTTCAATATTTGTATTTCTGTTGTTAAAGTGATGCATTTTCTTTCCAGTCAATACTTATTGCATTCTCTGGATAAACTATGAAATTCCATTGGGTAATAAGTATAGATGTACAGTAGCTACAATCTGAAAATTCTGGGGCCTATACCAATAATGGGTATTTGTCATCTTGGCCAATGCCTATGCTTCCCATTTTAATATTATAACACAAATATACCGTAAACTGCAACCAAGCGTCCACATCTTTGGAAGTAGATGAGTACAGCCGTCAACTTACAAAGGAAAAACGTCACACGTAAAATGTATTTCTTACTTTATTATTCAAGAGTCGAGAAAGCTCTAAAGCTTTGTGAGTTTAGCTGGTAGAATGTATGAATTAAAAATAAATAAGAGGTTCATATGACTATGACAAGGTGACTTTTTTGAGCATGACATTTCCACTTAATTTACAGCATCTGTCGAAGCCCGTTCCATCAGTACTTCTAGCCTCTTTCACAAGGCGCACATTTACGGTGCTACTATATCCTCAGTAAAGACAGATTTATTGGGCATACCACACATGCTTAGCATTAGCAGTAATGCCACATTAAACTGGGCAGCCCTAAATTGTAATTATATTACTTGTCAGTAAAAGGCCCCGTGTTATAGTTAGCAATATAATTTTATGTTTATGGGTACACAAGGGTCGTTACAAATGCTCTCTTTATCCGCTGATCTGACCCTTCAGCATACTACATCTGTATTCCTAAAGCTAACAGATGGGCTCTTGGGTGGCATATCCAGCTGAACTATACCTTTGGTATAGCACTAAGCTCAACGGTCTGGAAATGAACCCTGACCATGCCAACGCTGAATATGGCCGGCCACCCTGGCTGTCTCACAGTACAATGCTGACCGCTCTGGACAATTGGGCACTTGAAGCCTGCCTCTGCGGCTGCAGTTAAACGATTGGATAATTAACACGATCGTACAAGGCCCGTAATGTTTTAGCCCACGGTGAGAAGTATGGCCTGTTTGCTAGCGCTCATCTATTGTGCATCATTAAATTATTCTAAATAGATCCAGGATTTTTCTGTTAACAAATAATAAAAATTGAAAGAAAATCAGCACACCAGTTCAAGGAGGTGTATTAAATTAATCACTTTAATTATTTAACAAGTACAATTTTACATTTTACAAAGGCTGTGGTCCATTAGTGCAACAGACACAATGTCTGATTTAAATTACAGCTTGCCTTATTCTCCCCCCCTCCCTCCCCCCAAAGGAAGTTTTTATTTTTTTTGTCTCAAAACTCTATAGTGAACAATTAAATTCTCATATTAAACCTTCAATTGTACAGGACTTTAAGGGGCAGACGTTCACAGCAGTCCATGCGCCTGAATTGAGGAACTCAATCGCTTATGAGCTACTTTCTGACAGACCTCCTTCCTGCTGGCGATGCAACCTCATTGGATGACGCTCACTGCCAGGATGTTTCCCTGCAACACTTTCCCCGTGCCAACTTGGAACACGTTCAGGGAACAATAGTCAGGGAATAACTCCCCCGGCTGGATCTCTTTCATACAGCTTTCACACATGCCCTTAGTGCAACATAAACAGGAAAGTTCTGTACTTATATAAACTCAATTTCCCATCAGCCCCCCAGGTCAAGAGCTGTGACAGCCTGACATCCACTTGATGAATAGGTCAAGGTAATGTACTGACATTGGGTACTTCAAAAGTTTGACAAAAAAACTGGTTAAAGAGCACCATTCAAAACAGACATCAATACCTTCTGTAATACTGACTGGTGTGAATCAATGAGTACTGCACAATATCTTAGTGGGGGAGTTCAAATCTGCCTCAGGATTTTGTACAATCTAGCTTTTTTAACTTCAGATAACCAATCTGAGGCAACTGTTAGTTGTAATTGTGAATAGGTTGGGCTGTCATAGCATAAATTATCAGTCTGAATTTATTTACTATGTAAGTTCAAAGAAAAAAAAATATTTTCAAATAATCACATGCTGAAATCAGATCAATATCTAGATGACGGTACGTGTTGAACGGACAAATGACTTAAAAATGAAATGATCAAATGATGGCAGTTAAATGGTATTTGTATAATGTGTGTGGTTCATTAATGTACGCAGCATGTGTGCAAACTAATTCAGTAGGAACCCTATGAACTGGATTGCACATCTACAAAATTAACTTGATGCAGTCTTTTATCATGGAAAGGTAGGTGGGGACTTTCTAGCCGAAATCCGGCAACACGAGTCCAGTGTCGATTGTGTTCTGTTCTCACTGGGAACCACACCCCAGATATTTAGGAAGGTTGAAAAGCTGAAAAATGCTTCACTCGAGGTAATTGTAGTGCCAAACCCTGGGGTATTGACCCAGCGGTTCCATGGACGTTGAGGGTCAGGGAATGGGACGTGGGATGGGGCTGTGGGGTGGAGTGGCTGCCCTACAGGGCCAGCTAGTGCCAATATGGGACCAATAACAGGTTGTTCATGTTGGTGTTCAGAGTGATTCCAGCCTCCTGCATCTCGTACCTGTAGAACAATGCAAACATGAGATCAAAGTCCTGAAATGCCAACAGCATGTATGAGAAAAGAGAGCGGTGACCACTACCTATTTCCTGTACAGTCATCCGTGTTACCTTGTGTTTTCTGTGTAAACGAAGCGGGTTTCTTTTAACATGTTATAGGTGTTGCCCGCCAGCGTACTTACAAAGTACATTATCACTTAAGCTGGGAAACACAGGGATAGTTTCTGTAATAAGGCTTTGAACCTTGAACACACACACACACACACAAAAAGAGCCCTTACCAGTCGTCGGCACTGATGATATAGTAGACAAGAGGTTTCTCTACAGCAGTGCATGACTGTCCCAGGCTGTTGGCTCCCATGCTATTGAAGATGACCCAGTCTCCCATGCTCAGCTCCGGCAGCAAGCAATGTTCCACCACCTGGTCCAGCCCATCACACGACGGGCCCCAGAGGCTGCAGGAAAACACAGTTTCCTCCAACCTCAAAGATTTCTGGGAGAAAAAAAAAATCCAAACATGTCATTTTAGATCCAAGAACACTTCAGCTACATACAACCTTGTCCGTTTTAACTATTCCGTTGCTGTCTGATTGGCTGCTCTCTTGTTTCCTGTGTCGTTCACCTTGTGCACCGAAGGCTCCGGGATTGTGTCTTCCAGCAGCTTGTTGGCAAAGGACCCGTACACCCCGTCGTTCATGTAGTACAGGAACTCTGGCTTGCTGTTTGGGGACAGTTCGCCTATGAAACAGAGCATGTCATGTGAGAAAGAAAACAAGCCCCCTTCATAATAAAAGCGCAGATTCTGCCCCTGGGCTCCACTGAAATGAAGAGAGACTGACCGGGATCCTGGCGCAGCACTTCCTTGCCGATAATGTTGACCGCCAGGGTGAAGGAGGAGGCGACATAGTAGCTCCCGAGCTCGGCCACAACTTCCACTCCAGACAGAGGGGGAAAGTAGATGTCCAAAAGTGGCTGGACGGCAGCTTCAATCTGCACAAGAGAAAATGCAGAAAGAGAACGGGTTAAACGAATAAAAGTATAAAACAGACGGGTATAACTATAGATGTCAAATGACGAGACGGGCCACATCCTCTGAATGTAATAGGAGAATGCATGTGAGGAGGGTGGCCGTATTGGACAGCAATGGTATTCATCATCTATGACAACTTTGGTTTAATTATACCTCTAAATGGCAAGTTAACTCATGTATATCCAATATGTGTACCATGGACTAACCACTGGTGAATGTTACTCTGGTTACAGATCCTTACTAAGCCATGGCCCAAAAAAAAAAAAAAACTGTGCAATTGGCCACGCGCTGGTATACCATCATAAAAGCGCACTAAGCTGAGTGACAGTGGCAGTTTTGGAAGTCACGTCATTTAAATGTAAACACACCGCTCATCACAGTGATACAATCATGGCTAATCTAGCAAGTTGAAAAAGCCCGCAGTACCTGTTCCAGCTGCAGCACTGAGCCACTTAACCCCACACTGATGTCCAGGACCGTCATGTTGAAGCCGAGCTCCTCCTGTGGGACGGCACAGAGACAGACAAACGGCTACATTTCCAGAGGTAGGACACACTGCTTAGGCAGGAGGTAAAATATTTCTGTGTCAAAATTCCGCATCGCGAAACAATGGCGATACGCAACGTGCCCCTGTGTCTATCGCATGTCGCAAAATTACATTACAGTAAACCCCCCCGCGTAACCCACGGGCGACCTACGGGATTAGCCGACACCCTCGCTCAAATGTTAATGTCAATTTCTAATTGTGATTGACAGGCTGGCGAAGTTCCAGAGCGGACAGTCCGCCCTCCTTTTGTATTTTGTGCTCTATTCAGACAGGGACAGAGCAGGGTAATGGACAGTGAAGGGATCAATGCTTAGACGATGCACGGAGTACTCGTATATGGCTTGACTGCTTAGCCGAGAAGCGCGGCGTTACGTGATTAATTATCAATGTTCACCGCATTGTGTCACTGTACCACAAGTGAGATTAGAATAGTCTCGTTAAAACAATGTGAACTTGCTTTTGTAGCTTAGTTTATTAAGCTATGCATAATAAACACTATTAGTTGTTAAACCAATGGGTTATTTCAGGAAAAGAGGTTTACAAAAATGGAAAAATGGAGCATACTTCTCTTTACTAATACTAATCTTTGCACTAGTTTTATTTTGTTATGATAAAAATCGTATGGCAACGACTTTAATATTTTATATTTATATTTAATATCATTAAGGCATTTATTTCTAATGTTCAATAAAAAGGAAAACTCAAGTTAAGATTTAAATTTTTTTTCTTCCTTCTTTCAACGTAAAAATATTTTCTAAACATGTCACAGTGTGGGAATAACATATTGTAAACTCCACAATTGGATACGAATCCTATATGTTAAAAACAATATGAGCAGTTATAATTCCTCACACATGGACAGAAAAAATTCTGTTTACCTATGTACCCAAGAATTGATAATTTTACCTTCCTTTCTCTTAACATAAAATAAAGTAGCCTTAAACATCCACTCACCCCCATATCGAATACGCAGCGGGCGTCAGACACAGCATGATGGTAGGCTTGCGGGTTGCTACAGGTAACGGGGACATTAAACCTGGTTGGAGAGACAAAAACCAATAGGTGAAGGAAACCAAAAGAAAAAATAACTCAACTACACTAAACAAGTTCAACACAACAAACAAACCCAAGGAAAGATCTGGCATATATGGCCCACTTACTAAATATGCGTTTCCACCGGTACGGATTGCTTTCTAAAAGAATTTTAAGCTTTATTAAGCTCAACTGCAATATTGTTTCTAGTTAACAAATGACCTTCTAGTCTACATTAGAAAGTTTAAATATATAATGTTTGAAAATCCAAATCTAACACCATCACATTTGTTTGGGAGATAATATGCTTTTTCTACATTCAAAATTTCAAGGACTTGTGGGAACCCTGACAATTATTCAAAGAACTCCAGGTGCTCTTTAGCGCCCCCTTAAGGAGGATGCGGGACTCACTTGGCTCCCACCACCTGCAGGCCCAGCAGCTTGGCGCACTGTAGCAGGTTTTTGCAGCTCTTCAGTGTGCAGCCGAAGGTCATGCTCATCTCCTCCTGGGAGCCGGCCGTGGCCACCTGCAGCAGCAGCCTACAGACAACAGACACGGGCCTCATTAGCCAATGGAGCTACAGAAAGGGCCTGTTCAAGCCTTTCTGGATATGCTGGGATCCATTTCTGATGTCACCACACAACCGTGAAGTAAATGTTTAAGAATATACAACAAACTCCCTTTTTATAGAAAGAACCTTTTATTCCCCATTTTCCTTTATCCCCCAATTTGAAAACCCCAGTAACTGTAGACTTATCGTTGAACATCCTCCGTCAATTTAAAGAAGAGTGCACAGTTGCTGTGCTGGAGGACTACCGGGCCAATGCATCACAAGCAGATTGCAGCCATCCCAAATGACCAATGGGGTCACTAGTGTGGGATGAGGCAGGACATCACTGCCCCAATGGCTAGTGCTTTGGCTGGATGCGCCACTCGGGAGGCTTCCAGAAAGGCTGTAAAGCGGGCGCTCACCTGGCGCCGGGGTGACAGCGTGCGATCTTGCGCAGCTCCATCTCGCTGTCACACACCAGGAGGTCGACGCCGGTCTTGGCCGCGTGTTTGATGTGGGACAGCTGCTTGTAGGCACCGCCGTAGATCATGTTCTCAGGGTCAACCCCACAGCTCTCCACCAGCGCTACCTCACCCTGACACAGGGGAACAGCAGAGAAACATCGTAACCACACAAGCATTTACAAAATTAGCATTCTGTAAAAAAGGCATTTGTTGTTCTATCACAATTTCACAGACCTAAAACAGTATAAAATTTGTTATGATAAAAATGTGGTGTGACAGTGGTAAGCGTATTAATGAAAAGTTCAAAGCTTTGAGACAGCTCTTTCAAACATGGTAAATCAAAGACTGTGGCTTGCATTCATTTATTCCAAATACACAAAAAATAGTTATATTTGTATTGATGTGTTGCTACTGGTGGTATTGGAAATGCTAAAAAAAAACTTTAATGGACAGATTCACAAGTTTGATTTATTAATAAATCACTTAATGTCTGACTGAAAATTCAGATTTCTGAAAGCTAAGGTGACTTTTGGCATTTTTTGCAATCCATGTTACATTAGGGGCAAATTCATCTTGCTTGTAACATTAAAGGGGCAATATGTAACATTCAGAAAATTCTTCTCATTACTGACACCGGTGGCCATAAGTGAACGGCCAGTTCAGTGATTGCAGCAGCAGAGAGAGGGAAGGCACTCGGCAGCACGCTTAGACATCACATCCTTCATTCAAAAAATTATTTTCCCGGCAAACCCAAATTATTCACATAAAAATCAACCCGTAGGCTCTTATACGCAACAGATAAAGTCAGGGAAGGTCAAATTTTTTAAGTTACGTTACAATTTGTTTATACATTGGCAATTGAAAGCGATTCATATATGTCAAAATCTTACATATAGCCCCCTTAATGATTACAAGTTATATATTATATAAGTTAGTTACCTGGAAGATGCAGCAGGTGGCAGTATAAAATCTCAACCCAAAAAAAGGACTTTCAACGACCTATTACTATTTTGATGAACTTCCATGACATAAAATTTTCCAAAAATTAAGTACGTCCAATAATTTTAAAGACTGTGGGGACCCTGATATGAATCCTATCAACAGCATTTTTCATCAAAGTAAAGTCTGTTTATATAATTGTATGGCACTGATTTTGACTTCTGTACAGAAGCGAGCCAGCAGATGGCACCATTGCTTACATTTCTCAAGGGGGAAGTACTTTGTGGAGGTCACAAGACATTGCCACAAGACACAAGGCTTTCTGCATATTTGTTAAAATGGGACAATTTGTCCACGACATTTCTCAAAAACACTAACTTTATTTCCCTTTTTCCCATAAAACGGTGCAATTGCGTTTGATTATTGTTGCCAAATATAACAATGTGCTTTATTCTGAACTCATCCCTTTAATACAACTGTATGTCCCATTAACAGTTTGTTAAAACAACCATTCAATATGGTTGCGGTGTCTGCACTGCGGAGTGTGTGCTTGTGTAGAAGTGTGTATGAACATGCGTGTGTAATTTCACCTTGTTGGCACAGACGAAGCCTGTACCGAGGGCAGCCAGGACCTGGATGACAGCGGGGCTGCTGTTGCATTTGAGCGTGTAGAAGGGCCGCACTCGGGGCATGTGGGTCTGCCACAGGACATGCTGCCGCATCAGGACCCCGAGGTCGGCCACAAAGAACGCATTCCTCTCAGCCTGAAACGCATGACAAACCGCAGCACAATTCAACTCATTTGCTTCGCCTGCGTGCAAACACACACCGACGCTTGCACCAATCGTCGAGAGACACTCAAATGCGCAAGCAACCAAGACGACGCCGACATTGGATCGGCGCGGACCCTGCTCTTCCCAAGCTGATACGTCGAAGTTCCCTGAGCAAGCAAGAATGAACTGAAAGACAACAGTTCGGAGAGACTACAGCCTACATCGAGTGCAGCTTTGGGGTGCGACAATTTTAAAGACAGCTGTTCGATCAGTACACGTTGCACGCCCACGCGGGGTCAGCTGACCGATGGTTGCTTTTCACCTGCATGGCCAGTCATGAGCGATGAACGAAAATGTCGAGATGAAAGTCTATATAATGATGCGATTGACTGCCACCGTTGCCCCAGGCCAGCACTTACCAGCTCTTGTTCGTAAATATGGTCATCGATTACGTTGCCAAGGGTCACCCCTCCCTCCAAAACATCAATGGTGTAGTTGGGTTCATCAGAAAGTCCTTTCATCTCAGCCGTGTTCCGCAAATCCGACAACCATAAAGGAAGCTGTCTAGTCAGAGTCGAGGGCAAGTTGTTGGGGTCCTGCAATTATGCATCAAACTGTGGACAAGAGGGAGCGTGTTAGTTTTCCATTATATTGAACTTTGAGCACTGAGAGTCAGTTACCTCACTCACAAAGGCTACAAGTAGTCATTTAAGTGTCATATACACTTAAATGACTACTACAGAATATACAGAAAAGGACACGCTACAGAATATTCGTGGCTTAAACAAATTTTGCACAATTCTTACAACTCAAAAACAATGAAAATTACTTTGCTTTATTTTGCATAAGGAACCCAGAAGTAATATCTCCATCCACAAGATATTCCTGTTTTATAAATGAACTCAATGTGAACGAATATAGCACTGGATTACACTCATTCTAGATTGGTCCCACTCATACCCCTTTTTTTCTCCAAGCAAGTTTGAGGGCCGGTTCGGAGTCGGTGCCTAATCTCGAACCAGTTCTTCATGTTTTGGACAGCAAAAGAACCAAAAAAGCAAACTGGTTCTTAGAAGGTTCGCTAGTTGAACCAACTGTGAACTGGCACTAGCACCAGTCCAGAAGTAGAAGGTTTGTGTTGGTGGAAAGGGGGCATCAGTGCCGTACACTGCAGCTCACTGGAAAAGACAGACTGGTTCAAAAAATCCTAAATCGCGTTAGATAATACGTCAACACTATTGAGAATCATTCAAGTTGCTCCGTTTCACTGAAGGAAAAACACAACTGCACATAATTGTGGCCTTTGAAATGGACACGTGAATAAATCTGACCTCTGCTCTCTTTTGTAAGAAATGGTGTTAATCTCGGTGTTCTGGTCAAATCCCAAACAGGCCCTACCCTATGCAATCACACAGTTTACTGAACACATGATCCCTTGTATTCACAAGGTTATAACTGCAAATGAGAATGTAGGCTAGTTCTCAGTTGACTTACATGGTTAAACAAATATTAAATAAATCTAGATAAACACATCCATTAGCTTCATGAGGCCCTCAGGGTAAAATAAAATAAAGTTAGCTATTAGGGGCAGAAATAGCAGTGGCCATATGTTTTTCTGCTTTTGTTTCTGTTACTTAATTTCTTTATCGGTTGCGTTCATTGGACATTGTGCTGGAACGATGTGTCTTACTTTGAGATTAACTCAGGGAAGGGCATCTGGAACTTTAAGCATTTAGCAGTATACTTTCAGCGCAGGTCAGTGAAAAGTAGAAGATAAAAGTGAGGTTCTCATAATGTTCCTTTTTCAAGACTTATGTGTCTACAAACAACGTACACTTTATATGTATAAAAATGGTAAGTCAACCCCATGGCAAGATATCCCAAGCAGGGAATGATAGAACATGGGAGTGGTGAATTATGAAAATCTATATTACCCTAAACTGCAACATTACTATTTATGCAACGCTGACAAAAGCATTTGGGGCAGAGCAAAGGTGTGACTGGCGCTCTACTCACCCAGATCAATCAGGAGACAGAACCTCTCCCTCTATCAGCTGGGTTCCCAAGGCGGCTCGGCGTTGAAGTCCACCTTCTCTCGGTGGAGTACCGCCCCTTTTGCGCAAATGCTGCTAATTTGCACAGGGAGTGCCGTGCCCTGAAGGAAGACAGAGCGGCAGAACGTTTTTTTCCTTAAATGTATGAAATATCAGACTTTGACCAGAGCTCAGTCAGTCTCTCTGCTTTAACAATGTAGGGTTTATTCTGATAAAAAAAACACTGATCAGACAGGCTAAGACTCTTACCCAGCTTATACGTAACAATACCTTGAAAGCTGCTGCTGGTAATGAAAATAAGTGCACTTGTTGGCAAATCTTTTCTTTAGAAAGAGAGTGCATTTTCATTCACTTTGGTAATAGCAAAAGTGACACTGGTTGTTTTAAAAAAAATGTGCTTTATAAATAGATTTGATTGACAAAAAATTTTGAACACACAAAATTTAACATGTTGGCTTAAGCTATAAATATTCTATAAACTTATACTTAGAAACTTAAACTTCTATAAAACAATAAAACACCGTCAGAAGAACACGCAGTGGTTTTGTCGTTTGGGTGAGGTGGTGGTTTTACCTATCAATGATTTCGCCCCTCTTAAAAAAATGTGTGTTCATTGAATGTATAGTTTCATCAGATTTGAAGAACTGGGTACAATGTGTGCTTTCACTCCCTGTTTGGATCGCATAGTTCATTGCATAAAGGATACAATCTCTCAATTGAAGTTTTACAGAGCTTCCAATGCTCCGTACATACATTATGCCTCAGTGAGCTGGCCCATACGTAAGGCAAGGGTATTTAAAAACTGGAACGTACAAGTTGGTCTATGCAGCACACAACCTATGAACAGAAATGTATGGAACTGGTAGGCGTGCTCTAGTGAACAGTACTACACTGATAGGATAAAGTGTTGTCTTGCATTGACACGATGTAAGTTACTGAACACGGATATTCAAATTTCATTCCTAATAAAGGTTTAAAAAGTCTAATTAAGTATGTTTACCAGACTGAGATCAGTCGATTCTAAACATCAGTTAAGCAATGAAAAATATTGGCATAGCGCGTGATTTACCTTGCCGAATAGAATATTATTTTCTATCTCCGGCATGCAGTTGGATTTGTACTGAAGACCACCACGTTCCTTGCTCAAAGATACCATAAGAGCAGCGTCTAACTGTAATCCGGACCCAGTCGCAGCAACACCAATACATTTCCTTTGATAACAAAACGCTTTTATATAATTTGATATCGTATTCAACCATACATATGTAATAAGGGAGAAGTAAGCCATGTCCAGGAGATCATATAAAATACTGTACCACAGTGCCAATTATTATCTTGAGTGACACGACTGTGGGCAAAGACTAGTCTTGCTAGGGCTAACTTCAAAATGTATATTACCAAACACACAGCTAAGAAGAGTAACTGTTGCAACCCAATTCAGCTATGGTAACATTGTAGTCTAGTCGCACGTACAGCTGACTGGAAGGGTAATGACCACAGAAGTATATAGTTATGTGGTAATGACAGATAGTTAACAAACAGTCGCCGGAAAGCCATTGAGCTCTATGTACGGGCCTGCGTTTCGAAACACGCAGTTCTAAGCTTGTCAGAAGTTAGCGAACGGTAAGATAACCAGCTGGCTGACGCTGTTCCCGAGCACAATGTTGAAATCTACCTACAACCCTGATCAAAAAATGAATAAAGCATGGGCTCTCCCACTCCACTAAATCTTTATAAATAATGCGAACGATTTACAGAATGATATTGTCATAAAATGTCTAATTACTTAAGTTTAAACAAACTGATACCAAGCTATCGAACGCTAGAAGGCTTGATACAGTCGTCAAATGAACCTGACAGTGACAGTCCACCCATAGTAGTCCACCACATTTCCCACCGCCACAGCCAGACCGCCAGCGAGCGATTAACTATGTACCAATTAAGTATTAACGTTACTTAGTTAGCTGCTATTTAGGCAGCTTTGATACACACATGTTAGACATACTATTTTACAGTGACGTTATAAGTAAGTTAGCTAGCTGACGCTACAACCACTGCCAATTGACTCTGATCGCCATGTTGTAGCTTCTACTCGAACGTACAATCACCACTAGGCTAAATGTAGCGATCACTAGCTAGCTATCCATTTACCATAACATTAGCTATCCAACTAACGTTAGCCAACTGCGTTCACTTTACTAGTTAACGTTATGTAGTTAGTTAAACATACCACTCGGGGGGGGGGAAATCTTAGCAAACAAGGTACTTACGTAAGATAGCGGCTCAAATGTTTTGGAAAAGCGTCTTCTCTTTTTGGGCGGAATTTTTAAAGAGTTGTGGGGTGCTAATATAAGAAAGAAAAGAGGCTATATTTGCCATACACATTCAGTTAACTTGAGTGAACGAAACTGTACTGACGACACCACCAACCTTCCGTGCGTAGGAGATATACAACTTGTGCTTTAGGAAAAAAAGAATGACGAGAAGACAAGTACATGGGCGGGGTTTATCCATTGACCAGAGCCAATGGGGTGAATTATACAGCCAACGTTGCCAACTCCAAATAATTATTGTTATAATAAGTTACGTTATTGTATGTTAACAATTTCAATTAATGACAAACCGAAATTATATTCGCAATTGCATATGTGACAAAACATATGGGAATATCATTCTGTTCAAATAAATACAACTGAATATATATTTCACGTAGCTAACAGAAAAATTAAGAACGTCAAATTCAAACAAAATATAAAAAATATATCTGTGCCAAATATCATTAGAGAAATATATTATCAATGTCCAACTGCTAATATGTTGCTCATTTGGTTGGGACCTCTGGTTGGGACACAGAAACGTTGTGCCTGTTGTCCGATTTATTCTGTAACCATCAAATTATGTCACATTTCTTGTAACCTTTTAATTCGAATCTTCTCTATAACCTTCCACGATATTGAGAGATCATAACCGCAACCGTGTAGAAAATACACAAAAACAGTATGTGTTCCATACTGTACCAGCGTAATTTACAGCTGAATCTAGTCTCACCCCCCAATTCTCATAGAGATCAGTTCAAATGCAGAGAGGTTATAGTATCGCTTGTAACAGTACCTGAAAATAAGATATCGAGAGTCTTTTGATGTTGATTGGCCACAGACTTCAAGAAGTAACAGCATGCAAAGGATATGCGACCAAATATTAAATATGATACTTTAAAAATATGTTAAAGCAAAGGGTATGATTACTTATGTAAATGAAAAATTTCAGTTTTCGATTTTTAATACATTTGCAAAAATTTCTAAAAACATGTTTTCACTTTGTCATTATGGGCTATTTTGTGTAGAATTTTTAGACAAAAAATGAACTCAATCTATTGTAGAATATGTCTGTAATGTAATAAAACGTGGAGAAGGTGAAAGGGTTGGAGAGACTTATATATATATATATATACACACACACAAGAAGCGAAGAGACTGGGTTTCTCCTCCTGTGACATAAGTCACAGTAGCTGTGGTATGTGTGCCTGGCAACCATGGCTGGCACCCTCACAGGGCAGCACATAACTGCTCATATATTGGCCAGCGTAGCAGGGTTCAGTCAGCAGGGACAGATTGTCCCCATGTGATTGCACAAGCGCAACTCTGGTCTATGGAAGATATTAAAATACCTGTGCCAGCTGCAGGGGTGTAGCACAAAATTCTGGGCCCCGTGCAAATGCAGGCTCTGTGGGCCCCCTTCACAATGCAAACTCTTTAGTCCAGGCCTTCTGAGGGCCCCTCCCCCATCTTGGGGCCCTGGGTAGTGAGTTCCACTATTCCCCCCACTACGGCACCCCTGGCCAGCTGCATATAAAGTTTGCTGAACAGCTGGTGGAATGTAGAATGAAAAGAAACAGTGACTGGCAAAGAAACATGCTTCAGAAGGGAACACTTTTCTGCATGCTCCTACATTGACAGACAGCATTACAATTATATAATGGGTCCACCAATAGGAATAGGCCTCCAAAATTGCATAAAGTTGGGATAAAAATTGGCCAAAAAAGGGGAAATTCCCTTGAATACACAATCAGCGCTCTTACACTGAACTGAAATATTGGACTCACTGCTGACACGTAACCCTGGCCATTATAGGCGACTGAATTAGGAGATTTTTTTTTTTGCACTGGTGAATATTTTTTACTAAAATCATAACATAATAAACACATCCTGGACAAAAGTCTATAGTTACACAGCAATAAAAGGTTAATTAATATGTGAACTGTTGTACACCTTCAGGAGGGGAACAGACTGCACCTTTAGTACCATTGCGTCATGTCACGGTTTTGTAGAGGATAACAGCCTTCCTATTGACCTTTGTCATGGACTAATGGCTTTTGCTAATGAATTCTAGATGATTCTTTACTCACATAACCCACAGTTACGTGAGTGGAACATATTTTGTTACTGGATTGGCCTTTGAGGTGCAATAGAAACCCCAGTGACATGGGTACAGAATTTTGTCTTTGGATGAAAATATACTCTGATGAAACAGGATAGCAGGATATGTGCAGGATATGTGAGTGTTCAATTCAAGTAAAATATCAACCAAAGACTAAGGCCATTACCCTTTACAATATTATTGTAAGCTTGTCAGGGTGCAGTAGGAACTCAGGCGCAGACAGCACATCAAAAATAAACCGAAGTTTATTGGGGCAGAAACCAGGACAACAGGCAAAATCGTAGTCAGGAAGGCAGAGGAAACAAAGACAAAAACAGGAAACAGTCAGGAACACAGGTAGCAGGAAACAGGTAACGGGGGGGGGGGGAGGCTTGTAGCAAAACAGAGACAAAAATCAACTGAGATGAACTCGCAACAAACACAAGACAGAGTGAAACTTAAATACATTGACTAAGGAGCAAATGAGAGACAGGCTAACAGCAGGGCAGGTGAAACACATGGGTAATCAGGAGCTGAGACCGAAGGCGGGGCTGAAAACAGCAGCACATGGATGGGAAATGGAAAACGAAAACACAAACACGCAAACAGAAACGAACATGACCGAAACAGAAGTAACAGAAAAGCACATTACAGACTCAAATACTGACACAGCGGGCTGCAAAGCAGTATTATCTGTGAAAATAATACGATCATGTTTACTGCAACAATAAACATGTTAATCGTGTTGTTTCACAACGCAAAGGCAGTTTATGTGTTAGACTTTTGGTAAATTGTTACCAGTGCTGCGAACACGATAATCTGTTAAACTGAGGTAATTTTCAGATAAAAAAAAGATTACCTGGAACACCTACATGTGAATGCTGCAAACAAGCTTTACTTTTTGTTTAATCCTGAAATATAGTTTTACTGGTTTTTTTTATTTTTAAATGTTTCATTTTACTTATTCATTTGCGTTTTTATTATTGTGGTTTAGGAGTGAAAATGTCTCTTTAGCCATGCTATTTCTGTACCTGTTGCAGAAGTGTATTAACGGCAATATGAACTATAAGCTACAGTCTAATATGTGCTTTCTCATAAAAATAAATAATTAATAAATAAAACACAGCATTGCATCATTGAGATATAGAGAATATAAACGTATATCTGAAACCAAATTCCCCATCTGAAACCAAGAACCCAACTGCACTGTTCTCACCATTCTCATGTGATAAGGGCTTAAAGTGGTGGAACAGTTCTATTGATTTTCTATAGAAAATTTATTTATTAAGTCTTATTAAAAGGGATTGTTATTTAACATGTACATGCTTCTTCCCTATTATTTTGTAATGTAAAAATAATTGCGAGGGACTAAGCATGCTCAATACATTATTCTCAAAACTGATTCCCTGCGAGGTGTGTGCGGTGTTGTGTGTGTGTGTGTGTGTGTGTGTGTGAGATAATGGACTAAAACATCAAAAATGAACAACACTCCAGCTTAAAAAAATCCTGTTTGTGGTGATTTACAGTGTTTTGTTGAACTATCGTGACTCAGTTTTATTGGCGCTTGCATCTTCAATTCCAAAGTACAGAACATGTATGTACTACATATGTAGATACATACAACATACTGTATGTATGCATTTTAGTGCCTCTTTTGTTTCAGAAGTACGTTGCTTGTAAATAAAATCTTTACATTTGAAGAACAAAGCAAAGGGGAGGTTGCCTGGACAATTGCAAATCAATTACAATAACAACTCTTATATGGATCACAAATTGTGTAAGATGTGAAACTGTTGGCTCTTCATATGGGCCAGTACAAAGTAAAGAGAATAGCACACCCCCCCCCCCCCCCTTTTTTTTTTGCAAACAAAATCCCCTAAGTTCCATGGCAATGCTGAGCTTAAATATGTGAGCACAGCATTCACTTTTAATAAAGTATGGTCATAATACATTAGCCTACAAAAAATGGGAAAAGCTGTTCGCAGGACCGAAACTACCAGCTGATATTGATTAGAATTTAATCTCACCCTGAAGGCACTTTCTGTATCCTGTGAACCTTGAACTGAACCACTCACTATACTCAATACACATAAAAAGCTTGTAGAAATTTTATTCTGGAGACAAGACCAATGGCTTCACCATCAAATCAGAATTTCTTCCAAATGATTTTATCTGTATATATCCAATGGTATCTATGTTGTGGCTTTGAGCTGTACTTCCAATTGATTAATTTCCTGTTTAAATTTTTTCTTTGTTAGATTTGAGGCGCTTATCCGCAGTTGCAGAACTATCAACTAATTACAGTATATTGTCTATTTTGTCAGATTAAAGATGTTATTATTGACACGCAAGAGTGAATGGGATGGTATGTATGCCAGAGATAATGCAATAGGCTTTCTGCAGACAAAGGAAGGACTGAGTCACACAAAAAAGCCCTCATACCGAACCGGCCCCAACAAAAAAACTACATGTAGGTAATCGCCTTTACCTTCTGTTATTAATCCCCTTTCCACTTGTATCCGTGGTGTTATTGCTGGAGACATTTGCATCAGGAATGTAACCATTAAATATTTTGTAGAAAGTCTTTAAAGCTTATATAGAACAATATAAAAGTCAGTAGCACCTCTCACGCAAATTCAATGGTGAAAATCAAGGACTAAAACCTTATGCATGTAGAACTAGCCTTCCTAACATTCCCAGAGTATTTTAATGGAATTTACATACTGACTTTTTAACAGATTTTACATATGGATTTTCCTTTGTACATGATGTGGGTTACAACACCCAACATTCCAGTGGTGACTCACTCTTCAAATGCTACAGGCTGCAGGCATATTTTAAGCAACTGAGTAATGTTCAGTCATGTGCAAGTACATATTTATCTATTTAAATAAACAAATATAGTTATTAAAATTCTATGTGATCGATTATATCTGAAGGACACTATTCTGAGTTAGTGTTTAGTTTTTTTCTGGCTTACTTTTAAAAAGTTGATTTTCTACCTTTTTTTCTGTGCATGTTGTAAGCATTTACATTTAAAAAAAAAAAGGTTGTTATGCAGTGAATCATCGCAATTTACAAGAAACTGAAAAAAAAACCAAGGGGTCTCCTGAGAAATGCTGAATAACTGTTTGTTGGTAAAATGGGCTGAAAAAAAGACAGTAACACATCCAATTAGCAAATGTACAAAGGATAACATTTACTGAGCTGCATGAAAAGAAAAAATAATTAATTTTTCTCTCTATTATTGTTAGATTGGTTACATCGCTAATATTTAGCATCTATACTGTTAATTTATACAGCTGGACATTTCAAATACTTCACCCATCTGTAGAGTTTCAATGTCACACCTGGGATCTGAAGCTGCACTATTTTTCTAAAACATTCACAAACCACAATGATGACAAACTACTGTGACCATACTGAACTGCAGCTATCAGAAAATGGGCGTCCTTTAGAATTCTTGGTATCTTAGTTGGTTCTTAACAAATGAAACACTTCTGCTTACTTGTGCTCTTTCTGAAAGTGTTCATCAGCAAAGTGTTGCTCTTATTTGTGAGGTCAGCACTTCACCCACCTCTGTGTATGGGCATCCTGATTGCGTGTTTGAAAATGACTGGGATAGTTCAGTTAATTTCTGAAAAATCCCTCCCTGCTACTGCTACCAATTTTTTATGGTGACAAACAAATAACTGTACACTGTACAGTTGCTTTATCCTATTTTGTACCTTGGGATATAAATAGGTTTTTGCAACATTTAGACCTATGTTAGAATACAAACCCTACCTTTTATTCACTATGCAGCCTGGAGGAACGGACACACCATATAATATCACACTTACAATGAGTTTGGAGGAAAATGGGTTATGTGTTTCATTTTGACCCCCATTTCCACCTATCAGCTTTCTTGTGGCTAAACCGCAAGTTTTGTGTTGGTGGAGTGTCATTCTGGAGGCCATGGTTTGACACGGTGGGCTGACCATTTGGGATCTGTATAGGGAGACAGCTTCAAGTCTTGTCAAATTGAGGGAGGAATTTGACCTTCCTCAGAATCAATTCTGGAGGCACCTTTCGATATTTACTCACCCAAACCTTTGGCCCACCTTTGGCTCTTCTTGCTCAGATTGACACTCTAAAACAAATACTTGAGGTGTTTGGTGGAGGCCACAAAGTATGATACTCTACTCTGGAACCACACATGTAGTGGTGCTTCCACAATTGGTCTGGGGGGCAGGCCTCAAGACCACCGTTCAAGAAAAACAATGAAACAGGATTCTTAGAAACATCAAAAAAATGACCATAGAATTTAAGTAAAAACTTATTCAACTCAAAATCATTCACAGTAATACTAGACTAGTCACCATCCAAACTCCACAAAGTTTGGCTAAGAGATGTCAAGAGAAGTGCACACATTTGGAGATGTCCCAAAGTACAATTTATTTTATACATGAAAATTTTCAAGAAATAATTTAGCAACCCAAGCTTTATATGTGACTAGCAATGCCTCGCTTCTTGATAAAATCCCCCCCAGCGATTATGAATGGGTTTAAACGGCTCTTATGCTCTAAATTAATTGTCAGTGAATGGAAAGCTGCAACTGCTCCCCCTAGTGAATGTGTGGACTAGTCAACTTGGTAAAATAAATGCATATATAAATCTATAATCATATAGATTGATGAATAAGATTCAGTGTTATTAGTATAAATGGCAAAGCTGGGAATCACATATTAGGGGACCAGATTAAAAAGTGTTGCTTAGTGGAGACTGCTGGCCAGGCTGTTGCCACGCCTCTACCATATTGTTTCATTTTCTTGCCAGATATCCTACTTCTTCTTACATACCCCTCTTTTTCTAAACACAGTGCAGTTTTCTAGGGCCCGGTGCCAAGCAATGTACATGTGAATTGTAAATTGTACTTTCTTAAAAATGGCAATGAAATGTTAATTTAATATTCACCACTGTCATGAAGCTTGACCACATAATGAAAATTATAGCTGCCTTCTAAATTACATATTTTTGTGGATGGATTTTCATCTGTGGGTTCATTTATCTGCATCACATGGCAATACACAAGCCTGGGTTGATTGTTCTTGTGAAGTGACTGCAGATTTCTTTCATGTAGTATTACATAAGCAAATGGTACAGAGTTAGACGCATTTAGACAGAAGATGCTACACGCTGAGATATCATCTGCATGTTGATGAAGATCCTGCAAAGGTAGAGTGCAGTTTGTCCCTTCGAAGGTCAAAGCTGTTTTTCAAATAGAAAATTCTTGTTTGGACAGCAAGGAAATTGTGGATACATTGTCCCCAGTTTTTCAATGTTTTGCTTTTGAAGGTAAAAAAAAAAAACGTCCTGTTTTAAAGGTACAGCTTTGACATTTCAATCTCTAAATTTAAGATGTTTTTTTCTGGAAATTCATCCCATCCACCAGGGGTCAACAGTGTAAAACCATGGCGAACTGAAACAGTCCCCCGCCCCCATCCTCTTTGCAGGAGTGACTTTACGAGCCACGGGGAGTCTTCTGCGCAATGTGTTCTGCGCAATGTGTTCTGCGCAGAACTGCAGCTCCTCATCTGATCAGCTGACTATGAATGTGATGCTCCTCTCTGGAAAGACCTCTGAGATGAAAAAAACCGATTAGCTGCTTAGCTAACCAGCTATGTATGATAAACTGTAGGAATTATCACCGCTTTTTGTCTCGTGAACAAGTGATTATTTTCCATCGTATTTCTGGTAAGTGCTTCAAGACAACTGTCACTTGATTTTTCTTGCTTTATTTCCATACGAACCAGGCTGTGTACGTAAGGTGATGGCTTGTTGATGCTGTCCTGGCTAGCTAGCTAAAGCTAAATACCTGACTGGCAACAGGTAACGTTAGTGGACTGTATGCATCAAAATGGTAACGCATGCGTACAAATCAGATTCTTCATTTGATACTAGCTAGCAGTAGTGCATATTTGGGTAATTAGCATTTAGCTAGGTAGCAAATTGTTAATAATGGCTCAATATATCGACAACAGCTCGTGATCTGTCATGTACGGAAGTGAAATAAATGGAACCATGGCACAAGAGGAATGTAGTGTGACACGGAAAATGAAACATTAACAGCACTTCTGCTTTCCCAACATTCATGTATTTAAAATAGTGTCCAATGACGGTGTTCTCGCAAAAAAAGTAATATTGATTCTGGATAAGTAACACACACGTAAACTATAATATCATACAATTTTGTAAATCTAATTGTTCACAATGAAGGTCATATTTGTGAAAGGCTGTAGACGTTAGGCAGTGGTAAATTAGATGACAACCCAATCCTAATCCATTGGGCTTTCATTTTAAATTTCATTCATGGAGAGCCGCATCCGAGACTTTTTTTTCTTCTCACTGAGATCATATCAGTTTGTGCTTAATTGCATATTTTTCCTTCGTGTGAACACGGATAAATCTGTTTTCCCAAGCGGTATATATTACTGTATGTATCCTAGGGTGTTAAAATACCTCCAGGTAGTGTCATTTATAGAATTGAAATGTTGGCTTACATGTAGAGTACTCAAGCTTGTATGATGTTTAAGGTAAAATTATGAGTTAAATGACTGGAAATCAGACTGAATGCTATGGATGTCCCGTTTCTGGATAGACAGGTTTGCTGTATTACAGTCTCATGTATTCCACACAGTTAATGACAGCTTGTTCCCTTTATTAGTTTTTGTCATGCTGGACTCACATCCATACTTGTTTTCATTTTAATGTTAATAGCTAAATGTATCTATCCGTGGATAGATTATTTCTATTTTGAGTGAAGCTACACATCCCAGTGACTGCAAGGCACCCACTCTGAGTCAGATGAGGTAAATCTACAGTGATGGTAGGAATGTTTCTGAAGCGACGACAGGCCCCACAGGTGCCACATGGTACACGGTGTTTTTTGTCTTCTAGCGACCGCTCTCCACCGCCAGCCTGGCTGCCTCGTCGTCTGCAGCCATGACCGAGTTTTGGTTGATTTCTGCACCCGGGGAGAAGACCTGCCAGCAGACCTGGGACAAGCTGATGGTGGCCACCACTCGGAACAACAACCTCTCCACCAACAACAAGTTTAACATTCCTGACCTCAAGGTGAGCCCTGCCTCTTTTGGCCAAGGTCCAAACCCACCTTGCTGATTGGAATCACATTGGACCTTGAGCATAAGGGGACCTGGCTGGCCTATAGCTTGGGCGGCACGGTGGTGCAGTGGTTAGCACTGTCGCCTCGCAAAAAAGTTTTGGGTTCGAATCCCGGTCCAGGTTCTCGCTCCGTGTTCGCGTGGGTTTCCTTCGGGCACTCCGGTTTCCTCCCACACCAAAAGACATGCATGTCAGGTTAGGTAAACGTCTGCCATTCCCCTTGACCTTCACTGGCCACAGAACTGGAGCTGGTCCCCGGGCGCTGCACTGTGGCTGCCCACTAAGTAGTTAGGATGGGTGAAATGCAGAGGACAAATTACCCCACGGGGTCAATAAAGTACTTATTATTATTATTATTATTATTAAGGTGATCCAAGGGGCCCACCTGTCTCCAGAGGTCACGTGACTGGCCCCTCCATAACTCGCAGCCATGTTCTGTGGGGTCTAGTGTTCTCCCAGGGGGCTTTGAACCTCATGACAATGTCACAACTTGTCTGACTAAACTGAGCTGGGCTGGGTACGAACTACTTGATGTTGTATTCCTGTGCTGTTCTCTCTCTACACAGGTGGGAACACTGGATGTCTTGGTGGGATTGTCAGATGAGCTGGCCAAGATGGATGCTTTTGTTGAGAGGTAACGGCGCATGTCACGGATTAGGGTACTGCGCGGAAGCTCTGATGCTTTTTTGAAATGAGCTTGGTTCCATTCCTCCCGTCCCAGTCAGCGTTATGTGACTGCAGCTCAGTTTATTGTGTGCTTTTACTTCACTCACATGAGGAATTTCACAGAGCAGTGGGAGCAGCGTGGCCACGCCCACAGTTTAAAGTTAGTCATTTGCAGTTTTGTGATGCTTGGATATTTCCACTCGGTTATATTTATAACATTTAGAGACTTCCTTAACTTTTTAGAAGTCCAGCTGAGAAGTTGAGTCTGATGAACCATACAAGAAGCCCCTTTCTGTGGGCCCCTTTTTACCTGTACCTCACCAAATTAATGTTAATTATATGCACCAAAAAAAGATTCCATTAAGTGGTGAGGTTGTCATTTATTGTGACCTGTCCCTCTGTATTTACTCTTGAGGAAAAGTGAGTGTTCGGTAAGAATGTGTTCTGCCTTATGTGTTCGGTTAGAATATAGAGAAGGGACCTGGATAAAATATCCCAAGCACAGCAGGAAGATCAAATGGACAGTTCAACATTGAAAATAAATGTCACTACTCACCAGCAGTATTCATGTTTGTGGCACTAATTTAATGTGCAGATGAAAAACATGGACGAGTGCTGATTAGACGTGTTCTACATTGTACTGCCCGAGTATTTTCCATCCCTACCTTCAAAGAAATTTAATTTAATGTTCAAAGATAATAATATGAGTTGTTGTCCTGCTCTTCTCCAATGATAAGTTCTCATATAGGTGTAAAGGAATTTAACTTTATTGCTCATTCACATAGACGTGACTAGTGGCATAGGTGTGGAGTGCGGTCACTCATTGGAAATACTTCATAAAGTCAATGCAGGAAATACACTACGATCTGTGCATGAGATCCTGGTTTTGGGAGTGTTTTGTGGTGGTGTCAGGTGAAACTGTGTTCCGTTGGCAGTGTGGTAAAGAAGGTGGCCCAGTACATGGCGGATGTGCTGGAGGACAGCCGAGACAAAGTCCAAGAGAACCTGCTGGCCAATGGGGGTAAGTTGGTCAAGTGGTCATACAGTCATATTGTTGTACAGTCACTGTGCATGGGGTGGATGGAGACTTATAAATAGTAATCTTTACTCATGGCTTGTTTCTGAATCAAAGGGATCTGCCTGGGTGTTTTTAAAATAAAAATGAGCGCTAAGAGTGAGATTTCTTTTCCCCGTTGTTTTTAAAGATTATCCTGAGCAAGTCGGGGGCTTCCTTTTTTATTTAGTTTTTCTTTTGTAAGCTCATTGCCAGAACAATCAAAAGTGAAGTCCAAAAACTAGGTTTAAAGGCTAAAATGGGCTATTGCAGGATGAAGAAACTTACTGTACCTCTAGTGAGACGTTCATTTGTTTGCACTTGAAAGCTAATACATGCATTGCAATCAGTAAATTGTTGAATTACTCATTTGAGGCATGTAAACAGGTTGGTGGCTATGAAGTCAAGGTGAAATTACAAGCCTTACAGTGTGAATGAAGCTCCCAGCTTCAGTTCAGACGTGTTGAATGTTGGCTTAATGTAACCTTGCCTGTCGTTCCAGTGGACCTCGTCACCTACATAACCAGGTTTCAGTGGGACATGGCAAAGTATCCCATCAAGCAGTCTCTGAAGAACATCTCTGAGATCATAGCCAAGGTAGCCGTGGGGCCTGTGGAGACGTCAGTGGTTTTGCATAACTCTACCCGTGTTTGTAGGCCTTGGAGCGCACACTAAGTGTCCCCTGTCGTGCCTTTTTCCTACAGCAAGTGACGCAGATCGACAATGACTTGAAGGCCAGGGCATCGGCCTACAACAACCTGAAGGGGAACCTACAGAACCTGGAGAGGAAGAACGCGTGAGTGTCAGAGCACTCCCTCCTTTTAACCCTTAAGGTGCTGCCATTTGGGGCTGTCTGGATGCCTGAGAGCGTCTGCAGCACGTCTAGAGTCGCAGTGAGTGTCCATTCATGGCTCAAATAATTTAGATATGCTGACCCCAGCAATGATACATTATGTCCACTAGGGGGAGCTTGTTGACCAGGAGTTTGGCTGACATTGTGAAGAAAGAAGACTTTGTGGTTGACTCTGAGTACCTGATCACCATGCTGGTGGTCGTCCCAAAGTAAGTGTAACTTTCATAAATACACTGCTCAAAAAAATTAAGGGAACACTTAATCAACACAGTATAACGCCAAGTCAATTAAACTTCAAGGATATCGATCTGTCCAGTTAGGAAGCGTAAACGATTGTGAATCAGTTTCACCTGCTTTGGTGCAAATGAAAGGACAGGCAGTCGATCTTGTACAGATGGTCAGGACAGGCAACAGCAAGACAACCCCCAAAAAGTAAATGGTTTTGCAGGTGGTGGCCACAGACCATTTCTCTCTCCTTATCCTTCCTGATTGATTTTTCTCTAGTTTTGCATTTTGCTAGTACCTTTGTCACTACTGGTAGCATGAGGCGGTACCTGCAGCCCATTCAGGTTGCACAGGTAGTCCAGCTCCTCCAGGATGGCACATCCATACGTCCCGTCGCAAGAAGGTTTGCTGTGTCTCCCAGCACAGTCTCAAGAGCGTGGAGGAGATACCGGGAGACGGGCCATTACACTAGGAGAGCTGGACAGGGCCGTAGAAGGGCAAGAACCCAGCGGCAGGCCTGGTATCTGCTCCTTTGTACGAGGAGGAACAGGAGGAGCACTGCCAGAGCCCTACAAATTGACCTCCAGCGGGCTACTCGTGTGCATGTTTCTGACCAAACTGTCAGAAACAGACTCCATGAGGGTGGCATGAGGGCCTGACGTCCTGTAGTGGGACGCGTGCTCACAGCCCAGCACAGTGCAGCTCGATTGGCATCTGCCAGAGAATCCCAGAATTGGCAGGTTCGCCATTGGTGCCCCGTTTTCTTCACAGATGAGAGCAGGTTCACACTGAGCACATGTGACAGACGTGAAAGAGTATGGAGACGCCGTGGTGAATGTTATGCTGCCTGCAACATCATCCAGCATGACCGGTTTGGTTTAATTGACTTGGTGTTATACTGTGATGATTAAGTGTTCTCTTAATTTTTTTGAGCAGTGTAGTATGCTATTCAGATGTCTACAAATTTGTAAATGTATTTTAGTCATTGCAAATTTTCTGAAATGTCTTCGGAACTTGTTTTCATTGATCAGTTTTAAATAATGTTGTCAGTTAATAATAGTAAACTATTGAATAAAGCATTAGTGGAATTGTGATGTTGTTGCTGATATATTTGATCCTGTGGAAAACTGAGGATCGGCACCCTCTAGTGTCTCAAAACTAAAAAACAAATGTTAGAACGTAGGTTTTATCTTTGTTCTCAAGACATATTTGAACCATCCTTTTACATACTTTTTTCCCTGTCAATTTTCTGTTTGAAGAAATTGTTATATGTTTGGTTTATTTTAACTAAAATTTGTGCTGGTTTTTTCATCTCCAATTTTGTTTGTATTGTGATGTTGGTTTCCCTCCAACATGTACAAGATCACAAGCCTTGTCTCTTCCTCAGAACAAGTTATGTTGACTGGCAGAAGACGTACGAAACGCTTTCTGAAATGGTGGTGCCTCGATCGACTAAGTGAGTTCACTGATGACATCACGATGTGAAGCGTTCCGCTAAAGCAAGGCTAATGCTAACATCGAGGGAGACGGCTAGATTTTATTGTCTTTTACTTAGAAATCTGAGGTAGTGAGGGAGTGCTGCGTTACACTCAGATCTAATATGCATACCTCATAACGCAGCCTTTGCGGTTTATTCTAACAGTCTTTATATATTACAAATTCTGTGTAGGAAAGTGTCCCCTTCAGAATGGCCTTGCCCTGCGGCAAATATATACAGGATATTGTTCAGGATATATTGAGCTCGGCTGCAGTAAGGTCTGCTTGTCCCAGAGAGAGTCAAACGTAAAAGAAATGGCCACCCGCAGTGATGCAGTTAGGCTCTGAAAACATTCGGTCTTCGTTCAGGAGTCCTGTCCAACAGCGTTTCCTGATAATAGCTTTCATCATAAAGTCCCTCTTGCTTTGTATAGCTTGACGCTTCATTGGAAGAGAATAGAGGCCCAGGTTTCAGGATGTTGCAGCCGCTCCGTTGCTTGACGTTACTCACGTCACCCCTCGCAGGTGACCCCTGAGATCAGGAAACCTCGTATCCAAGGAGACCTGTTTACCTTGAGTCAGACTACAGGGGCCAGGGGCGCTTATCCTCATCGGGAGAAGGGGAGGTGTCTCATTCACTCCATAAAGGCTTTGGACAAGAACGCACAACAGAATTATACCTCCATAAGCTTTCCCGAAATGGATCGATTGACACGAATGGAAAAGCGCCTCTGAGACCAGGTTTAGCTTTTGGGAGTTGTAGTTCGGAGCTCCCCTAATCGTGCTCTCCCAGATCTCCCAGTTCTCACCTGGAGCCAGGCTATCTGAGACCGCTACAGAGGTGTCCTTCAGACACAGACGAGAGGGTGATTAGCGGTAGCAGGTGGTTAAATGCTGTGGAAGAGGGCGGTAATCAGCCCTGGGACTGCTGCATCCACGCTGCTGTTAATGAGGCTCACGCAGTGCAGCCCAGCTGTGTAATTTACTCACGCTGATGAGCGCAGACAGCAACAAAACACGGCAGCAGCCGCAGCACCCACAGTCTTTCTAAGGATCCGCTCGTTCCCTTCATTTCCCTGCACCACTCGCTAAATCCTATAATTATGTGGAAGCTGTCCAATTTTAAGGTGCCCGGAACTTAATTGCAGCTTGAAAAACCCTGTTTGCCCTGTCTTACATTTGTCAACACACAAGGCTTTTTTTTTGAGGAAGGCTGCAATGAGAGATTTTCTGCTATGAGCAGACCTCTTATCCTCTGTGTTTGGTCCAGAACTTCTGGTCCCATGCCAGTGGTTCTCAGACTTTTCCATGGACCACAGAAACCATCATAAGCAGCTCCACAAACCACATGAACATTTAATTTTATTCAAATAAAGTGTTCATGTTTGAAATTTTGTTCTAATCGTGTAGCTTTCTGTCATCAATTGGATAGATACGCCTTTTTGTCTGAACAAATTGTTACAGTATCGGCACAGAGGTTAACTACATAACTATTGTGAGGTGGATGGAATTTTACTATGGTGAAGTGGATGGATTGGTTTGTGTTCATATTGGTTGTTTCACAGGAAAGGGTGTCCATAACCCTTAGGAGCTTATCATTAGTTGTAGATGTAATGCTAACCCTTGCATTGAACCCCACAGCCTGCTGTTTGAGGACCAGGAGAGCGGGCTATTCAGTGTCACTCTCTTCAGGAAGGCCATCGATGATTTCAGACACAAGGCCAGAGAAAACAAGTAAGTCTTGCTGATCCCTTGGGCGCATCATACAGTCACCAGTCTACCTCAGTGTAAAGCCGGGACAGACATGTTATAAAGCCATTGGTTACAATAAGCCATGTCAAAAAAAAGTACTGTACGGTGTTACGTCATCACATAGTTAAAGTGAAACTACTGCTGTGCTGCTGCTTAAAACTAGATTTGGAGTAATTTCTCCCCAAAAGACCACATGCAGATTTGTATTTAGAAACCCACGTTGGGGCGGGTGAATGTGGTTTAAGGGGCACGTGAGCTGTGCACTTGAGCTCTCTGAGGGGTGGCTGCTTAGAACACCGCTTGGAACGATGTTCTGTGGCTCTGCCTTTGCCCAGGTTCACGGTGCGTGACTTCCAGTACAACGAGGAGGAGATGAAGGCTGACAAGGAGGAAATGACCCGCCTCTCCACTGACAAGAAGAAGCAGTTTGTAAGTATACCCATGTTTTACATCCCGTGTTTTTCGCCCTGTCTGTCGGGAAAACGTTTCCTGCCCTGAAGACGAAGAGCGGCCTTGTGTGCTTGCTCTGGAATCGTTCTGTTCACGGCGTTATTTTATACGGTAGGGGGGCGGAGCTCTGTGGCGGAGGGCTGCTGCTAAACCTGTCCTGTTCCTTACGATAGGGGCCGCTGGTTCGATGGCTGAAGGTGAACTTCAGTGAAGCTTTCATTGCGTGGATCCATATAAAAGCACTCAGGGTTTTTGTGGAGTCCGTCTTAAGGTAAGGGATATAGTTGACGTGTTGACACTGTCTACGTTGCTTATTTTCTAGACTAATGCTTTTAATCATGGTGATTTACACGGCTTTCATGTAACATAGATTCAGGTGGATTTTTAACGGGGAAATTTAAAGGAAATACTATCATTGAGTACAACATTCTCTACATCTGACTGGGATGTGACTACCTTACCCTAGAATCTAGAGTGCAGAACTCTATTACCACAACATTCCATGCTGCCTTGTCATAACTCCAGTGATTCCACATTTCCTCTGCCCTTGTGCGTGCGTGTACTTTTATGTTCTCAGCATGGTTGATTTAGGTGTAGCTTATTGCCTATTTGCCGTTGAGGCCCACCCTGGTTAAACCGATGCTCCCCCCAGGCAGAACCGCTCCGTGTTGTTTGAGCGCCGGCGGCCCTAAGGCAGAGCTGCGCCTCTCTCCACAGGTACGGGCTGCCTGTTAACTTCCAGGCCATGCTGCTGCAGCCCAACAAGAAGAACATGAAGAAGCTGAGGGAGGTCCTGTACGACCTGTACAAGCACCTGGACAGCAGCGCGGCCGCCGTCATCGACGTGAGTGCCCATTGGCCACTGTGCCAGGCAGCATGGCCAGATTCAACTCCGTGTGTTGAGCAGAGTTACTCAGATTCTATATAGATGGGCCAGGATTTGACCAGTTATTTCAGTTTTTTTTTAAATCACTGTCTCTCAAAACTTGCAAGGCGAGCTGATTTGAGTCAGTGGAAGGTCATTGGAATCGGATAAGTGCCTGGCTGGAACTTCATTAACTGCTGTGACAACAACCACCGTGGTTGTGTGCATTTTACATTTATGTAACCGGGAGAATACTTGTGGGAACTTACCGGATCTAACAGTGTTCCCATGGGTTAATAGATTCATGGTTCTGAAAGGGCTTGAGTTTTGCATGGAGTGTTTAAACGCTTTACTGTGCCCATCTCGTGTAATGGAAGTCATTCAGTGCATTTAGTGTTTTCCAATGCAACAGTAAAAACTGATTATAGTGTATGGGAAGAATTTAAGAAAAAAATACAAATTTATTTTAAAGAAATTCCAGCGGGAATAGCAGCATTGTAATTAAAAAAATAAAATAATTTATACTGTATTATTACCCTCAATCTTGAGCTGTAGGATAATGTGTGACCATTATTTCTATGCTGCAGTTGAGTAATGGTGGATGACGTTCTCTCTCTCTCTCTCTGCAACAGGCATCTATGGATATCCCAGGCCTAAATCTGAGTCAGCAGGAGTACTACCCCTATGTGTACTACAAGATCGACTGCAACCTTCTGGACTTCAAATAGAGCAGCACTTCCTCCCACATACCTGTCAAATTATGTTGTTGAACACATGAACTGTTTTATCTTTAAATTTCTATCAATCTACCCCTGTCTTTTAAAGTACACGTGACCTTCCCTGCCCGCCTAACGTTTGCATGCCCATTCGCAGCGGTTAAAAACGGAAAATCTTACGCCATTTTAACAAAAATGTTGTGTTTACAGGATTACTTTGAAATGACAGGATTCGTCTTTCTTCCACATTTGCAGTTTCCTTATCTTGGAAAAACAACATCAATATAGTATTTAAAAATGTGTGCTTAAATAAATTATCTATTTATGGTTATGTGATAAATTAAAAAGGTAGAAAACTGCGAATTTGGAAACATTCCACGTCTGTGTTGTGCTGTGTAGGTAGCTCCGTTTGTGAACGGTGAATTCGTAGATGTTGTTTACGTGAGGGGCGGGTTTCATCCCCACATCGCTGCATATTTGGTGAGTTTTAGAAGTTGTGCTCTTCTGAAGCTACGAATTGTTTTCACAAGCAATATGTGTACGTGTTGTCTCATGGTGTGTGTATATTTTGATGTTTAAAAAAAACATGCAAGCACTGTCAATACCATGGAAATATGAATAAATAAATGTTAACAACAACAAAAATCTTAGGGCCTTGTGTTTGGTACCGTTTTGACCCCATGCTGTTTCATTGTCCGTTTTTATATTGCTTGACATATGACATTTTTCAGTTCTAAAGCACAATTTTAAATGGATGACATTGCAGATACCAGAAACATTTGCTCTCAAAAATGGCAAACACAGATTAACACACTAGAAAAAGTAAGCTTGCTGGTATGATATTTTTCACCTTTTTTGAAAGTTTTGGGCCCGTTATATACCGTAAGCCAATTTAGTGATAAAGAAAAATTCCCTTTACCTTATAAAAAAACAATTGTGGCTGGTATTCCCAGCGCTATACACCTTTTAATGGCGTAAAGTTAACAAACATACTGCAATTCCCAAGAACCCGTTGAGAACTCGAAAGCCATCTGTGATAGGCTACAGACGATTATTAAAATCGGAGAGCAGGGGAAAACGTCTCGAATGCAACGGACAGGTGCGAAAAGAATATGGCCAGTCAGTGGAGATTTATTTTCCTGTCAACGGGAGAGTGTATCCATGGCAATGGGCTGCGGTGGAAGCAGGCCTGCTGCGCTTGGACCCAGATGCTATGATGAGAGTTGGACTAGCGAGACTGAATCGACAAGTGGGAATAATAATTATTAAGATTAATAATCAAGAATGTGTGGAAAGTACTGGTCAAATTAAGGAAAACGCCGCGGCAGGTAAAAGTATGTGCATTCTACAAACCCTCATACAGTTTCAGCATTGAAAGAATACCTGCTGAAACCTTATTGTACGATTATAGCTACAATTTACATTTATGACACGCAGAAAGTCGAATCACATTCGTCACCGCTTGTGAGAAATGTTTTATTGTGTTTGAGCGTTCTTGTAATAGCACACAGGCTACTTTTACGCGTTTCTTAGGTTGGCCTAAGTTAAAATGTATCGTCCATGAACCCCTATTCTCTGACTTTCGTTTGGTATCCGTCTCTTGTTGTCTTCCTGTTATTCATCTCTCTTTGACTTTTACATTTGTTTCTGGAACAGAACTGAAAAACGTTCTTCGTCACAAACGTGAATCAGATTCACAAAATATATTTTGTGTACGTATATTTTCGATCAAGTTAATAGGGTTTAAGAGAAAATATGTTAACAACCTTATTTTTCCAAGCTTAGATCGACGTTTTATTCACAACATTTTAACATGTGGGAATGGCTCCTCCAGTGTTGGAGGATAGCTACAGAGCAAAAATGGTGGTGTATTAACACCCTAGTTTACAGGTGCAGCTCAAAAAATTTTAATATCGTGAAAAAGTTCAATATTTTTTGTCACTCATGTCAGAAAGTGAAACTCATATATTATATAGATTCATTACACATGGAGTGAAATATTTCAAACCTTTATTTCTTGTAATTTTGATGATTATGGCTTACAGCTAATGAAAACCCAAATTCAGATAAGTAAATTCATGAAAAGTGAATGCACTCCATACTTGGTTGGGGCTCCTTTTGCATGAATTACTGCATCAATGTGGCGTGGCATGGAGGCGATCAGACTGTGGCACTGCTGAGGTGTAATGGAAGCCCAGGTTGCTTTGATAGCGGCCTTCAGGTCGTCTGCATTGTTGGGTCTGGTGTCTCTCATCTCCCGCTTGACAATACCCCATAGATTCTCTATGGGGTTCAGGTCAGGCGAGTTTGCTGGCCAATCAAGCACAGTAATACCATGGTCATTGAACCAGCTTTTGGTACTTTTGGCAGTGTGGGCAGGTGCCAAGTCCTGCTGGAAAATGAAATCAGCATCTCCATAAAGCTTGTCAGCAGAAGGAAGCATGAAGTGCTCTAAAATTTTAAGTTTGCATCTACAAATGCATATATTTGGCTGTGTAACACTAACATGCATTGGATTAACTTTCCTCCTAAGATTGGATACACAGCCTATACATCACACCTTTCTGTTCTTTCAGATAAAGTGGGAGCTCAAGTGTCTGATAAGGAGGTGAAGAAGCAGACTAATGACTAATGTTATCTCATTAAATGGCACCCAGCTGGTCGGCAGGAGGGATATCAGAACCAGCTTCACTAAATAAATATATCATACAGAGAGGAGAGGAAAGAGCATCTCTCCTGTCAACCGTGCGGTGGGCAAGTTTGGCCCATTCCCTTGGGAAATCTTGGTATTTTGGGACAGACTGAGATAGCAGCAGTTCCTTCCCCACAGAGTGCAGCCTGGTCAAAGCAGCACAGACAGTGGATTAAAGTCAGATCACCATAGTTAATGCCGCCCCTTTGGAGGAGAATGGCAATTTAAATGAGCTTTCTGGAGTGGTAAAAGATGGAGAACATATGAACAGAAAGTTGTGTCCAAATATCTGTTTGTCACAAAAACTTACACTCAGACTGATTGAACCAATTCAAAGCAGTTACGTTTGGTTTAAAAACAAGACGATATCTTCTTATGTCTTAATTGCGAAGGACAGAATGCGCATTACCAAAGTCATCAAATTGACTAATTTAATTAAGGTTTAAACAGAATGACTACAGCTGCCATCACATTCTGTTAAAGAGGCAATAGTGAGAAGGAAGATGCACTTGTAAGAGTCTACACTTCTTAATTATTGTATGGAACGTTTCATTTCTATTCAATTACAGGGCCTGTCGGCAGATGCCCATTTCCTTGGGTCTGAGGTTTTGCATGCCGATCGATCCTTCAGGCAATATTGTTGTTTTTATCGACATTCTTTCTTTTGTGTTAGTGTCAGTTAATGGATGTTAATATTGATTTTCAAAATGTAGAGAAAGGATTAGAGACGTAGTATGCACTCTGTATGGAATTCAGTGTCCTTCATCCATAACCAGTGCATTGATGCCCCTGCCGAAGTTCAAGAGTGTCCATATGTGAAATAATTTTAAGTAATTCAGTTGAATCTATAAAGTTGTCTCTGAGCTTAATCAGGTAAGTTGCCTTGGCCGAGGGTAAACATCAAAACGTCTAAAATGTTACATAACTATGTCTTATCTACTATGAAAATGAAAATATGCTGAAGGAATATCTGCTGTCAGTCATTGTGCAATTACACATTTGTAACTACAATACCATATTGTAGCACTGCACATTCTGTCATATAAATGTATTGTTAATATGAATAATATTGAATTAGCATTGCCTTCATTACTAGTATGATCTACTTTTTTTGCCTACATTAAACAGTTCAAAACTGTACAATGTACCACAGAAGGATTATTTGGCAAACCTTTTTTTTGTTGTACAAACCTCAATTCCAAAAAAGTTGGGGCGGTATGTAAAATGCAAATGAAAGCAGAAAGCAGTGATTTGTAAATTCTCTTTTACATACATTTAATTGAAAACAGTACAAAGAAAAGATATTTAATGTTGTACCTTATCAGCTTTATAGATTTTTGTAAATATACGCTAATTCCAAATGTGATGCCTGCAACACGTTCCAAAAAGGTTGGGACAGGGGCAACATAAGATTGGGAAAGTTGTGGAATGTTCAAAAAACACCTTTCACAGGTAAGCAGGTGAATAGGTAACAGGTGATTATATCATGACTGGGTATAAAAGGAGCATCCACGAAGGTAAATGGTAAATGGACTTATATCGCGCTTTTATCCAAAGCGCTTTACAATGGCCTCTCACTCACCCGTTCACACACACATTCACACAGTGGCAGCCACCATGCAAGGCGCTATCCTGCTCATTGGGAGCAATTTGAGGTTCAATGTCTTGCCCAAGGACACTTCGACACGTGGACAGGAGGAGCCGGGGATTGAACCGCCAACCCTGCGATCAGCGGACGACCCGCTCTACCTCCAGAGCCACAGCTGCCCCCCATCCACGAAGCAGACTAATGTTCTCATTAAATGGCACCCAGCTGGTCGGCAGGAGGGATATCAGAACCAGCTACATTAAATAAATATATCATACAGAGAGGAGAGGAAAGATGGCTCGGGCGTTTACAAGCAAGGACGGGTCGAGGTTCGCCACTTTGCGAAAAACTGTTGGGAGTATTCTCACAGTTTAAGAACAACATTTCTCAATGCACGATTGCAAGGAATTTAGGGATTTCACCATCTACAGTCCATAATATTAAAAGATTCCAAGAATCTGGAGAAATCTCTGTCCGCAAAGGGCAAGGCCAAAAATCAATATTGAATGCCCGTGACCTTCGATCCCTCAGACGACACCGCAGTAAAAACCGACATGCTTCTGTAATGAATATAACCACGTGGGCTCGGGAATACGCCGGAAAACCGTTGTCAGTCGCTGCACCTACAAATGCAAGTTAAGACTACTACACAAAGCATAAGCCATATATCAACAACCGTAAACGCCGCTGACTTCTCTAGGCTCGAGCTCATCTGAGATGGACTGACGCAAAGTGGAAACGTGTGCCGTGGTCTGACGAATCCATCTTTCAAATTGTTTTTGGAAATAATGGACGTTGGGCCAAATAAGAGGAAAAGAACCATCCCGATTGTTCCAACTTGTTACGTTCGCGAGTAGGACCCAGACGCAGACCACAGGATGAGGCAAAAATCGTAGTTTAATACTTGCAGGAGTCAAGCCAGGAGATCAGACATCAGGGAGGTACAGGAACGGCAGGCAAAGAGGCAATCAAGGGCAATCAAAAAGTCAGGCAGTACCAGGGGACAAGGCAGGAGAATCGTCAAAAAAAAAACAGGCGTGATAAAAACCGGAATACAAACAGAGCAGATAAGGGCTAAGGAAAAGAATAGTCGGGCAAAGGGTATCTTCCGAAGTATAAACAGATCTCAGGCTTTAGTAAATCGCAGGCACTGGAAAAGAAAATCAACGTTCTGACACAGACTGGAGTGAACACAGGGTTTAAATACACACGGTACAAATGACACAAAGGGAAACAGGTGTGTGAAGAGGCGGGGATCCAAACGAGAGACAATTGAAAAACATTGGGAACAATGAAACAATCACGGAGACAACTAAGGAAAACGCGGACTGGATTCCATACAGATACACGATAACAGATGAACTGGAGTTTCAGGAAATCGTGCATAGATTAAGAGGACAGGGAGAGAAGATCAGATGCAGCTGAGAATGATTAGCAAGGACAGAACAGCGTGAAAAATGTGCGCTCTAATATATTAGTGAGATTAGTAACTATACACACCCCTGCCGTTAGTACAATTAGTAAGTATATACAAATTAGTTTGTTAGTGGAGTTAGTAGATCTAATCTATCGTTAGTATGTTAGTGGTAATTAGTAACTCTAAGTGCACAGAGATAGGTGCGAAGCAAGAGAGAACCCGAACACCAATGAGATCACCCGAATGGTACAGAGACGTAAACAGGGAGTGCCAGATCAGAAGTGAACAAGCAGACAAGGGACAACTAGGCAAAACCGGAAAATAAACAAGCCAGATAAAAACTAAGAATAAACAATACATACAAAATAAAAATACAAATAACACACAAAACTCAGATCCTTACACAACTGTATTGTATACTGTTCCGATTGTATACATTGTCCCAACTTTTTTGGAATTAGAGTTTGTATAATCTTAATAGAAACTCCAAATTAGATTTCTTAACTACTTGATCGCCTCTCATGTGTGAATACATGTGTGTTTAATGGTGCCAGTGCAATAGTTATCTAATTCTGTGTAGCAGTCAGAATGGAGATGTCTGATCTACCAAAAGAACACTATGTACATGTATCTGCTTTTCAACTGCTATGAATCATACAAAGCCCCTTGATCTAACAGGGATTGCTGCCTGTGTGGAAGGTTCCTCTTCAAACGCATGATGCACTTTCTGCCAGAGTTAAGTGATGCAGAAAATTGGACAGGAGGCACCCAACAAACAAATAATTTTGTCCTGAATTGGACCAGAGGGGATATCAGCGTTTGGTATTCAAACTGCCTGCCACAAAGCAATCACAAACGAAGTACTAAATTTCTCATCGCAATCTGTCTGTTTCCATTATTTTTCTTTCAGTGCCTGTTCTGACTGATACTGAATTAAATTTAGCAGGCACTCTGGTCTAGAATGTAATTGTAGTGTACAACACATCTCCCCTTTCAGCCAGTCTGAATCAAATATTAAAATTAATCCTTCAGATGGAGCTCAGCGGAGTCTGTCCTCTGTGACACTCACATGTGCTATAGTTACCTATAAAGAATATCAGGAGATGCCTATTTCCATACTGAGAAAACGACAGCAAAATCATCATCCCAGTCACACAGTTCAGTACGTGACCTTCAGTCTCTCCTTAGCTCAACCACGCAATTCAGACTTTCAAGAACAAAAAACGGACCTTAAAATCAGAGTTTGTTTCTGAATGGACTTATTTCTGAAAGAATACTCAGACTGGAACATGTGAGTCTTCGTCTCCATACCATTCAGTTGTGAATTCATTACAACACGGGCTTCTCTTCACTGGGGAAGAGCAGGAAACCACTGAAGCTATTGTAATTATATCGGTCATTAAAGATCAGGTTTCCTGATCGGAGAATAATAGAAATCTGATCCCCCGCTTCCAGCTGTAGTGTGTATGCATTGGAGGAGTAAACATCAGGACTTTGATGTTACACTATACGTTATACGGTCTGTTGTTATATAGAACTAAACAAATAGTGTCTGAGGAGGAGAAAAGGAAGTGAACCTGAAGTAGACTCCCCTCATAGGGACTATGAAGATCCCTGGACCTGAGGAAAAGCAGTAAAAGATCAATTCAGACTGCCTCATGTCACACAGACATAATCCTCAGAGTAATACTCGGCACAAGATCGCTCCTTGCTTTGAGCACCATAATAAAAGAATGTCGAGGGGTGCCTTATTCCTTCTTAGAAACACTGGCAAATCATGATGCTAAATGGTGAACTTATTCATGCGCTTGTACAAACCCCAATTCCCAAAAAGTTGGGACAGTATGTAAAATGCAAATAAAAGTAGAAAGCAGTGATTTGTAAATTCTATTTTACATATATTTAATTGAAAACAGTACAATGAAAAGATAATTAATGTTTTACCTTATAAACTTTATTGATTTTTGTAAATATCCGCAAATTCAGAATTTGATGCCTGCAACACGTTCCAAAAAGTTAAGATGGAATGGAATGTACAAAAAACACCTGTCTGGAACATTCCACAGGTGAATAGCTAGCAGTTGATGCTATCATGACTGGGTATAAAAGAAGCATCCACGAAGGCTTGGGCGTTTACAAGCAAGGATGGGTCGAGGTTCGCCAGTTTGTGAAAAACTGCATGAGCGAATAGTCCAATAGTTTAAGAATAACGTTTCTCAATGCACAATTGAAAGAAGTTTAGGGATTTCACCATCTACAGTCCACAATATTATTAAAAGATTCAGAGAATCTGGAGAAATCTCAGTGCGTAAAGGGCAAGGCCGAAAGCTAATATTGAATTTCCGCGACTGATTTAGTGGGAGGGTGGGAGGTGTAGCCTGATGTCACTTTCCTGCGTGGTCTACTTTGTCAATTACGTTTTCATTTTCGAGTTTGAATTCTGATAACTATTTAGCAGGGCATTTTTTTGAAAATTAAAAAGTTCGTTTTCATTTTAAATGTCATAGAATGCGCATACTTGTTGATGAAAATTCTAATTGGATGATTGAATTTAAAAAAAATGTATGAGTCAAATAATGTGTTCATATTCTGAAAAATAAAAAGCATTTGTGTTCTTGCATTTTCATTTTCGATTTGCTTTCTCGTTTTAATTATGATAACTATTTAGCAGATCATTTTTTGAAAATGAAAAAGCAAATGTCTATTTCTTTTTCATTTTAAATATGTCACAGAATGTGCATACTTGGAGATGAAAATTAAAATACAAATTGAATGATTGAATTGAAATTTTCTTTATGAGTCAAACAATGTGTTCATATTCTGAAAAAATAAAAAGCATTTGTGTTATAGCATTTTCATTTTCGATTTGCCTTTTCGTTTTAATTATGATCGCTTTTTGCTTCCATAGAAAATACACTTCAAGTTGCCTAACTCCAAATTAGCTTTCACAGTGAAAACATGGACTGAAACTGAAATAATATCAAAAACCCCAGTAAGTGGGATGCCTTTAAAAGAGCATCTTCAGTGGAAGACATAACCAGATAATCTAATTTAACTTTCCAACAGATGGCGCTACCAAGACACCGTCCTAATGTCAAAAATCCCAATAGGATTGATCACATTAACGTATTTGATCTCACTTGGTCTGATCTAAAAGCTTAGAACGTTGTAACTAGTATTCTGGAAAGAAAGTTCTAAACGTGATATATGGAGCTGTTGGGGAGCTAAATGCGCTAAAATTTAGAGAATTCAACCGCCTCCAAAATTATTGGGGTGGTGGGGGTGCCTATTTCAGAAATATCTTGCAATATTAACCATAAGTGGTGCAATTCCATTTCTACCTCGTGAAATTAATTCTCGTCAGGGACGGACTGGGACTAAAAAATGGCGCTGGACTTTTTGACCCAGACTGGCCCACCACAACCGGCCTGCAGACACTCCACCGCCCCCGCCCCGTCGAGGCACACAAAGTCGAGGCACATAAAGTCGCTCTCTGTGCTCTCCGGGATGTCAAATGGCCTATTCGCACTGGACAGGGACTAAGGTATTAGGCTACCTGGTAACCTCATATGATTTAGGAATGATCCCCCGAGAGTTTCATGTGGCGCATTCGCACGGGATAAACACAGTCAGTATTTCACTCAAATTGATTTATGAAATCCCAGGGATTTTCAACTGGTACGAATGAAATGTAACATTTCTATAGGCTACTTCCATATTCTCCGTTTTTCTGCACATTTGCACATCATATGCAAATTGGTGTGTTGAAGTTGGCTCCAGAGTCGAATAGGCTACAATTCCTTTGAATTCACTAGCGTTAAATTCAGCAGTAACATTTAAATACTTTTGGTATAAGGATCGCACTCATGCGATTGTCAAATGTCAGAATTAGCAATAATAATTTCCACCGCAGCCTCCATAAATCTCCTCGGAAAGATGAAGAAAAAAGCAGGGAAAAACAAGGAATCCTTGCTGGGGGAAAAAATACCACCCCAAATTATTGAGATGCCGATTCACACAGGACTCATATTATCAGATGACCTGTTTTTTTGCGAAATATGGTAGGTAATTTACGGTGGGGAATTTTGATTTTACACATTACGGAAATGCAGATTCGCTCGAGATTAAGATCACAGATGACCTCCACAAATCACATGAGGTAATACTACTCCAGTGAATTGGGCATAAGACGATTCCAAATGATCTGAACGAAGCTATTTCAGCTACGGGGCAGGTGGATTTGAGTATTTATCTATTGAATATGCATAGGTAATTAAATAATTTGGCTGCTAATAAATTAGTGTGTACATAACTACTTGTCATTGTATTCTATCTGGTGTTATTCATTTGAGAGAAGGCAGCTCAATTTAAATAGTACAGCCATAGTGCTCTTTTCTGCCTATAACTGATCAGTTGACGTGGTCAGTGTTAAACAACTCAAAAATGGCCTAGCTCAACAGGTAAAGCAGGGATTCGGTTTTCACAGGTAGAAAAAAATAGTTGGTTTGCTTCACCAACAGCGACCACTGATATATATGCCTATACATTTTTTGCGTTGCATCGGCCCACCAGGAAAACTCCCGGTACTCCAGATTAGAGTGCGGATCGGGCCGCATATTTCTGTCCGAACCCGACCGAGCCCGAGATAGTAGTAACCGAGCCCGACCCGAACCCAACAGGAATTCTGCTTTTTATGTCCGAACCCGACCCGAGCCCGACGCAGTTAATGTAAGGCACTGAAGCGCTGACATTGTGTTTCCCTGTCACGCAGTTGTAGTTACCATGGTTACAGCTTCTCTGTTTAGTGGTCACTGGGCACCTAAATGACCGTCAAAAGGCATTGTTTTATTGGTAGATAACAGACACACACACAATATTCGGTATCATTTTTATTTATTTCACACTATATTTTCACCAAAAACAACTTGAAGCACCATGTGAAGTAAGCTAACCCATCCTAATTAGTACAGTAATACCTTGACATACAAGTTTAATTCGTTCCGTGACCGAGCTCGTAACTCGGTTTACTCGTATATCAAATCAATTTTCCCCATTGAAATTAATTTAAATACCATTAATCCGTTCCAGCCCCCCAAAAAACACCCTAATTTCTTTGTTACGTAGTTATAAAAATGAGAAATGTATTTATAAATAATAAATAATTAATACAAAACATAATACAAAGATAATAAAATAGAATATAAAGAAATAAACTGGTTCTAAACTTAATTGCTACATTATTATTCTTCACTTACACTTAATCTTCATCAGTGACGTTTGCATATTTTTCATTGATTTTTGGCTTTTTCGTCACGCTTTTCTGACTGATCTGCAGGGCGTTTCGATAAAAACCTATCCATGGTGGTTTGTTTCTTCCTTCCCTTCAGAATTTTTCGGAAATGCGAATGCAATTCGCAATGCTCCGCTTGCTCGGCTCGTAACTCGGGTCTAGGCTCGTAAGGCGAAGCAAGAAATTGTCCGAGCCCGACCCGAGCCCGAACATCATTTTAAAAGTTTAGTCCGAACCCGGCCCGACCCGTCGGGTCCCGTCGGGTTCGGGTCGGGTATCCACCCTCTACTCCAGATGGCCAGTCCGAGCCTGGTTCTCGTGGACCACTGAAGGCCCATGGGGTGAAACGCCTATTGTTTCCCAATTTTGTCGTAAATTTTATGTTTTAACAATGTATTCTTCACCAGCTAGTCATGTACAGTCTGTAGGCTAACAATAACTGGAAAATCTATACGGTGCTTGTTTTGTTATTTTAGGTCTACATGAAGCAGTAGACCTAAAATAACAAAACACAATAGTCCAAAATTACACATTGGCTAGAGAGGACCAATTATACACTTCAAAACAAAGCGGTAACCAACTGGCTCTAAGACCATGCAAACCATCATATGACTGAAAGCCATAAGAAACCGCTGGAAGGCGGAGAAGCCGTCATTGACTGGAGTAGCTACATGCCGGGGTAGGGAGCAGCACTCCTCTGAATTACTTAAACTAGTGATCTTGGCTTTTCCTCCAAACCACTTTTTGTCAACGGCAATTCTTATGTTGTTATAATGAGAGGATGGCCAAGAAGCATGACGCGGATGAAGAAAAGCTGATCGCCCCCGTGCTTCAGCAAGACCGTATTGATGATCCGACTCCCGAAGGCGTAGACATGGATTGTGGTGATGGAGAGGATGAACTGTGTTTGGAGGAGATTTTAATACTGTATGGGCAGCCGATTAACGAGGAGCAGGCGTGGGCAGTTTGTTACCAGAGCTGTCGGTCCTTGGCGAAAGGGCACCAGCGAAGGCGCACCAAATCCGACAAGGCACCAGTGGTGGATTATGCTGGGAAAATTAATGGACCAGGGGATGTCCGAATTCGCAAGGACGGAACAGTGAGGTTACAACATCAGGGTGATCCAGGTAAACTCGGCAGTTCGATGTAGCCTATACTGTCACCCCCAGCCACATACCTATGTTGTTTAGGCTTCTCGGCAGCTAGGCTTGTGGTGTCGGTCCGTTTCAGTGTTGTACAATTGTTATAAACTTGGAACAGCTGCAAAAATTTTGCTTCTTTTCTTAAATTTTTGAGAAGACAAGCTAAATAGATTGGGTGTATGACCTATGTGATTTCCCAATGCCACATCGCACCGTACATAATGTAGCCCAGTTAACACATTTCCATTCATTTATTTGCCACGCAAGTACAGCCGCCAGTCGTTTAATTTGGATACCCAAATGGTTTTAGTGGCCATATTTGCCATATTGTATGCAGAAATGGCGCTGGATTTGTTGATGCTGTCACTGAACCTATTTATAGCAAGCTATTAGACGGCTAGTTACAGCCTCTTCCAGGGGATTCTGTATCTGGGCTAAACCGTCAAAAATAATTAACCTAAATAATTATGTAACACTTGTGATGCTGGGGTTTTGCGAACCCGTTTGAACTATAACCTACGAGATATAAAAGACTACATCCATCAAATGTTTTACGAAATCTAAATCGTAACAGAAAAAATGTATGAGGAATATACTGGTTTATTTGTGATTATCTTATGTCGCTTGCCAGTAGAAATGGTTGGTGCAAGGTGTTGGGGCTGCCACTGTAAACAATGCAACCATGTGATGAATCAATCAGAAACACCTTGTCCGCTGGAACAAAAGAATCTCTGGTTCATATCGACAGTACAATGCTAGAATTGTTTAAGTACAGTCGTGACTTTATAGTGTAGGCGAGATACAACAAAAAACAGACTGTAGACATAAAAACGCACATAGTGTTTATGTTTGAATTGGTTGTGTTTCAGCATTTGGTTGACGATCGTTTCAGGTAGTTAATGCAACAAAACACGCATTGCTGATGTACTGATTATAGGCCACACATAATTAAACATACATCTCAGTTTAACCTTACTTAAAACAATAACAAAGAGAATACGAGTTAAATATTTCAATTACATTAAACTCACAGTACTTTTCTCTGATTGATGTTTATCAGATTTAGGCTAGCCTCCCAGCTAGCAAAATTAGGTCTCCGGGACGTCCCCTGAACGTCTCGAAATGTTATCAGGACGTCGCTTTGACGTCTTTTTGTAGGGTTTTCTAAACGTTACGTGGACGTCACATAGAACGTTCCCTGGACGTTCTAGTAACGTCCCTTAGCCATTCATTACATGACGTCATATTGTAACAAGTAACAGACGTTGCAGGAACATCCCTGAATGTCCCATGAATGTTATGAGCCCAACGCCATATCATAACCGCACCCGTCCCCGAAAAATTCAAATTAAATGTCATATTGTAACCAAACAGTGACCTTCCTAGGAATTAAATAACGTCCTAGTTATGTTTTTAGGACATCCCTAGGAAACGTCACATCATAACTTTGAGGGGACTAAAACGGACGTCCCTCGGACGTCCACTGTTTGCTGGGCTAATATTTGTTTTCACGTGCATGGGAAGTTGCTGCACATATTTTTCTTAGAATTAGTCTGTATTTGTGATACTTATTACTTGAATGCATTACACATTTTTATATTTACCCAATCAGCATATAAACACCAAAAAATTACAATGTGATTTATGAATAAAAATAAAATGAATGCTAATGCTCAGAGGTGTTTCTTTTCCATGTTTTGCACATACACCTCCTGTCCTGGTTTTTGTTGATTCACGATGTCTGAGTGTGGAGAAGTGTGTGGGTGAAGAACCTGCTCCATTCCTTTCAGGATGTTTGGTTGCTGGCCTTTCTGTGGCCATTTGGCATTATCTTCTCCGTTTATGTGTAAATATTGTCACACCCACCTCCAGAAGTCATGTAGGCCTGAGCTTTGCTTTTTTCCTTCCCTGATAAGCGGGATTTGTGCTCTAGTGGATGTTTTGTTAAATAATAAAAAATTTTAGTTAGTGGATGCCATAATCTGGGTCGTCCATTTTCGTGACGGTATTATTAAAGTGCATGCTTGAACTACAGTACTGAAATTGTTTACTGAAGTGGTAAAGTTTAAGTTGAAGCTTGTCATAGGAAAATCTTGCCCTAGGATTTGTTGACTTATTCTGGTTCAGGGGTCCAATTTAGCGGCTCACTGCTGCTCTGGATCTGGCCCTTCTCTTTCTCCAGGCTAGTGTCACTGTGCAGCCTTCTTCAGGCAGTGAGGACGGTAAGATCAGCAGCCCAGACCTGCCCTTCCACTACCAGCGTGGAACAACCAAGTTTTCTGAGAGCAGGTCCTTTAGATTCCTGTATTTAAGATGCTTCTTGAAAGCCATCTTGATTCCATTACACTTTGGATGAGCCCACAGCGAGGGATGAAGGACTCTTTAGAGGGTTGATGTATGAACAGAAACAACAGTCGGCCGGGAGTGTGGTGGAGCGCAGTACGAAACGACAGTCAGGAGAAATCCATGATTCAGAGAAGTCAGCCTGGATTGTGTCTCCTCCTATTTCGATGTTTCTTTGGTGGGAAAGTTGAGCAGTTTCTGTCTTCATTACTTCGATGAAGAAGATGTAATTGAAGAAGTGAATTCAGGCCGTCGGCTGATTGTCAGGGCAGAAACTCAATGCTTCTGCAACAAATTGTCCTGTACTAGACCATGGTGTCCCTCTCACCTTGGACTCGATATAACTGAAGGCATGTGTCACTATATTCTTGTTCTGTTTGTTTGCTTCAACCTGAAAAATTCTTACCCAACTATTCATAACTATACATCGAAATAAGAACATAAATTTAGCTTTTTGACCATGAATATTTTTGTAAATCTTTTTCTTTAAAAAATGATCAGTAAGATATTTCACCCTGGAGTTGTTCTACCTGCTTATAACAGTTTGTACATTTTGTGGTGCTGTACACACATATTAAGCTGGCAAATAATGAATGTACAAATTCTTGGCTAAGCTTAGAATTTCCTAATGTAATGTTGCTCTCGAATAAGCTTTTATTAAACCTGCTGGTTACCTTAACCGTACAGAGTCAGATCATATTGTAGGGGGCAAGACAATTTGACAGATGTTCCAAAGTGGGCCATGACTTAAAAATTCAGTGATGTAATGCACGACCGCACTGAATTTATCAGCATGGCCGGGCTTCACTCCAAACCATTTAGGTTCATTTGAATTAAGACTTGAAACTGATTTAAAAAGGCTCGTTTAACTGTACACAAACTTGGCTGGTCCTGTGTGAACGGCACCAAGGGTATGACATCACAGTCGATGAGGTATCGCCTTTTGTTCCTCAATGCTGTGAGAGTGTATAGTTCTGTTGACTGGAGCTGGAATTATGGCATTTTGCAGACAGGCATAGCTGTGGTGATGCCCTATGCTAGTCCAAGAATGTGGCCCGCGATTTGAGGCAAGAAGGGCGATTCTCCACACGGCTTTATTTCACTCTTGGCCAGAGTCAAAACGGCGAGGCTGGGCACAGGAAATGAGAGACCAAAGAAAGCTTGCCTGATGCGTAGCGGACAAAGCTCCACTCTGAGCTCTGGACAAAAGTGCAGAGATGACTTTGCACTATGATCGCAAGATGACCACAAAAAGGCTAGGTAGAAAAGCTCTGGACATGGTTCAAGTGCACAGTGCGACCTCGGTGCAGCTCGGTACAGTGACGTGTGATTCCACAGCCATGTTGAATACAGGAATGTCTGTAATGCTGTAAATAAGGCACACCTCATAATGACTGAACATTTTTATCTTGAGCTGAATTTTGCAACGCCTTACCTTGACACATGTTGTGTTGCATTCTTTGCTCCTCATATTTTATACTTGAAATGCCTCCAAAGTTATTTATAACCTGTTACTTGCATTCCTGTGTTTTTGTTGGCAACAGATTAGGTATGGATAGGTATGCATCTGGTGGAATTTTAAAGGTTAGTTGCGGTAGATTATTCTTAAATTGAATAAAGGCACTTTTAGTTTTTCACAGTACGGGGGCCATAATTATCATTATTAAGCAACTTGTTGTTTGAGAAACGTGACAGTCTGATTGTGTAGAGGAGGGAGAAAGGCTGCCGAAACTGTTTACTGTGTTGCACACATGTCAGTAAACACGTCTAACCTCTGACAAGCAGAGAGGAAATATTAATAATGTTGGGTGGCACAAATAAGTACAGGTGGTCAGAAGCTGGTGGAAAATGAGGACATGCTACTTCCATGGTCTTCTCCACAAATGTTGTTTTTGAGTAAAGCAAGACAGAGAGAATCTAAAATCAACACATGTCTTCACAGCAATAATAGTCCTGCGAATGGCCCATTCAGCGAATAGCCTTGTAAAATTATTTCCGTGAAGATATATCTCAAAGGTCCGCTGTTACCTCAGGTGTAGATTATTGGCAGGTTGAATCGTTAGTAGGCCGTAATCCACGGTATATCCTTTTTGATTAAATTATGGCTTCTCCGCCTGAAACGCTCTAGGACTAGCAAGAAGTGACCCAACTAATGATGTGATGGTGAAAAGTGTGGAGAAGTGTAGTTTGTTTTTTTGCAGTGTGTGTAGGCCCAGAACGAAAGCTGAAATGTGACTGTTTCTCACTCCATTACTGTTATGTCCATTTAGCGATCACCGTGCTTTGACCCAAACTGAGCGGAGATAAAGGGACCATTTTGCCCCGAAACAAGGGAATGCTGTACAGACTGCAGGCAGGCTTGCATTTTCATGTTGTTTATTTACTGACAGTAAATATTAAATGAAGACAAACTGGCTAAATTTAGAACTGCAGTATTTGAACGTTCATTTTAACAGTTGAAGTTGCACTTTTAAATGACAAATCTGACATAACATCACAAAAAGACGCAGTAAAAGATATTCTCATGTTGATAACTATTTTTCGATTAAAAATATCAGATGGAACCATACACTTCTAAACTGTGCGTTGTGATTCCTAATTCAGAATTATGAATTATTATGAAGGGCATTTTCTATTGTGCTGAGGGTCTTCTGTAAGATACAGTGTGTAGTGTGGGACATTTCCACAGTCCTTTGTGGATTGAGCTAAATGAATTTACGAGCTTCACTCGACAAAATAATTATTTCTGCTTTTAATAGAAAAAATTTATATATATTTTTTGAAAAATTAGAATTTTGTAAAATGGTACATTTTAGCCACAAAGAATAATTTAATGCTCTAAGTGCAATAAACCTTAAATGGGTTTTTAATTTAATGACTGTTGTACTATGATCTAAATCTAAAGGATATAGGCTACATCGTACATTAAATGATATGAAGGCTATTAGACAATTTACAGATGGGGTGAAGCTTTCAGGAGCTTAACGACTCTGCTTGGCGTTGGCTCGGCTAGTTTGTGACATTTTTACTACCTCAAAATGTCATCTGAGCTGGCAGAGCGTTTCTATAGCAACCGTAGGCACCGCATGCAAGGAGGATCAATGCGGGATTGCCAGGACCTGAACATCTCCATCACACAGTCTGTTCTGAAGTGCAGATGGAACCGAGTCGGCCAACGGACGAGAGCCAGTGTCGCTAACGTTCTTTTCTGTGCCAACTCCCCCTCAGAGAAATGCATTTTAGATGCAGTTTTAAACTGGAGGCCTCTAGATGGCTTTATTTGCCATGGTAGATTCTTCTTTCTGATGTCCCTCCAAAGCTGTGTGGGAGCGATCCTTAATTTGATGCTAATCCATGCGTGGTTATTTACATTTAGGTTTATTCATAAATCTATTCTGTGGTTATTCCTTTAGATGCCCTGCAGATGTCCACTGCCTCGAACTGTAAGCAGCCTGAATACTGTATAAGCCACCCCTGTCTGCTTCTGGAGATTTGATATTAATATTTAATGTTTGGTAACAGTCATTGGAGTGAAGCCCAGGGGGTCCTCCGCTGTGGGAAAGGATGCAGATGGGGCCTCACAGTCGCGGTTCTGTCTGCATTTATTCATGTGAAATTATGCAGTGGCATGTGACGTGAAAAAGAGGCCTTGACTGAGGAGGGCTGGGAGATGGAGGGAGGGACTGTAAGCAGAGGTGAAGTGAACCGATACGTCAGAGCTGATGTAGGAGAGAAACAAAATGATGTCAAGGAAACAAAATGACCCAAATGTTTCCATGATGGGTTTCTGCAGGTCTTGAATAGGTACTTTAATAAGTAGACAGATGAAAGAGCCGGACACCTGTCCAGTGGTTCAGGTTCAGGGGGTTCCTGCAAATATAAGATGGATGAACAGAACCAGAAGTGTTTGAAAGTATGCATCCCTGTGAAGTCTCAAGGACTTATCAAAATGGATGTGTATAGGTCTAATTAGAGGGTCAATAATGTCACATAGTGAAATTGGTATATTAACATAAACTCCAAGTATCTGATTATTACGGCATGTACATATTTTTAAGGGAGAAACATTTGCCACATTTTTTCTAATGATAAAGTTGGCCATTTATTCTCTCTACATTAGAATTTTCTAAACGAATGGCAAAAACAATATCATCAACAAATATTTAGTATCTTTTTGCTTATAACCCATGCATTCTCTTAACTGTGTTTTTACTTCTAATATTCTAATTTTCTTTTTCTTTTTTTCTCTGTAGATGAATACAGATCTTCATGCACTCCAGTAGAGGTGAGTGACTTAACTTGAAAAATAAGCGATTCAAGAGAGCATTTTCATGCAGTGAGTGACATTGGTTCTGTAATGGTTGTGTACAGTACTGTAAAGATCCTGTTGCTGCAAGAGCGGCGAGGGACTCACATTGCACCAGGTGGATTCAAGGTGTGAAGCCAGTCTCTCCTTTTACATGCTGAGACTTCAGCCTCTTTTACAGACAGGCGATGGAGCGATAATGAGACAGTCATGCAAAAAACCAGTACAAATCCAGCCGGACTTGGTTTGTGACCTCTATTTGTACAGAAGCGGGCCAAGTTTATGTTGGAAAATGATTACTGCTGTTATGAGGAGACTGACTGCTTGAAATGGATTTTGCCTATGTCTGGACAAGGTCAATTAATGGTTCGTTTTGAAGAGGGCGTTGTTAGAGATGACATGGCGCTAATTGAATGGGCTTGTCCACTGGAGGATGTGGCTAATGCGGAAAGACGCATGACATGCCTGAAGCAGTAGGTGGGCGTTCCCAGGTGTCCTAATTCAGATGAATCTATTGACTAATGCCTGACAGGCCTACTGTGCAAGACTCATTTTTTTAAATCAACATGTGCTGTTTTAAAGAAGGCTCATCTCTAATTTAGTTTGAACGTCATGTTTGCGGCACTTCAGGCGTAAGAACAGTACCATGTTTACAGTGGTTCTGGGTGTAAATATTTACAGTAATTTATGTGTACATGTCAGGTTCAGGTACAAAGGATATAGCTACTGTATCTCATTCCCCCAACAGTCAGTGATGGATTTACAGCTGTTAAAACTGACAAGAAATTTGTGTATGCTGCATTTTATGATATTAGAACGGGGATGTCAGACACACACACACACACACACACACACACACACACACACACGCTCGGAATTTATTGTGGGGCGGGTCTGAGCACATGGCTAATTCCGCACAACGGATGAGTTCTTAGTGTGGCCTCCGATAAAGCTGATGGTGAGTAACAGGTCAGTCAGCGTACCTGAAGTGCTGTTACTGATGGAAGGGTAAGCCCCACTCACGTCTGTACTGCACTCTTTCCCGGTAAACCAAAACTGTTCTCTCACTGGCACCGCAGGGAGCTTTGCATACTCGCTGAACAGCCTGGAAGGTCACATGTGCTATGTGGGAAAACCGGAGCAGAACTCCTAAACTGCAAACAGTTGCCATAATCAGGCTCCTGTGATATTTCTTTGAGTGCTGGAACTGTTTTTGTGACATCACAGCTGCTCTTCCTTCCGATTGGCTGGTATTAGTATGCACCTCTCACCCCAACATGATTAAACGGCATCCGCTCCGGCACTAAAGACAGGGCCCTTGGGTTTTATTTTTTCCAGTGTATTACGCTGACCGACTTTTTCAAGCAGACAGTTACTGCCTTGTCTGCATCAAAATTGATTTATTAATGGAAGCTTTTTCAAAGGTGTTGGGTTTCACTCACATGTTGTCTTGGAAAGACTATCAAGCCAGTGGCGTTTATGTGTGATGGCCCATGGGGAACGTTGTGTTGGAGTTTCCCTTACTGCAGTGCATGCTGGTCACAGTGGGGTTCTTGCTGGTAGAAATCTGGTTTCTGGGCTAGGATCACCTTAACTGGAGCACACTAAGCAGTCTGGTTTATGCAGTCATCCAGTTTTTCCCTAACTTTGACTGGTAGGGGAAAAAGTGTACAGTAATTAAGAAAAGAACAATGCTTGTTAGATTTGGTAGTCAAAGTTTTTAGGTCACGCTGCAATCTGGCAAGATTGCATTGTGTCCCCACATGTCCAACCTCTCCCCCTCAGTCCAGCCTATCACCCCTCAGTCCAGCCTCTCAACCCTCAGTCCAGCCTATCAGACTTATTGTTCTTTCCCCATCAGGGACATGGACGATTAACCAGGAATTTCCAGCCGTAGAGTTAAGTGGGATTATGATTTATCCCCGTAGAGCATAGGTGTCAAACTCAAGGCCCGCGGGCCGAATCCGGCCCGCCACGTCATTTTATGTGGCCCGCGAGAACTTAATTATCAGTGCCGAATCCGGCCCGCCACGTCATTTTATGTGGCCCGCGAGAACTTAATTATCTGACGCGTGTATCTACGTGGCTGGTTAACGGGGATTTACTTTTACGATATAACAGACAAACGCAGACGCGGACGCACACCCGCGGTACATACGTTAAATAAACCGTTAAATAAAGTTTGTATTAAAAAAAAGAAAAGGTGATTGCACCCCCCCCCCCGTCAACAATTACAATCGAGGTCCGCGAAAATCCTTGATAATAAAAAGTGGTCCGAAATTAAGTTAAGTACAACCGGCCCTTTGAGGGCAACCATAATGCTGATGTGGCCCGGGGTGAAAATGAGTTTGACACCCCTGCCGTAGAGGGTTTTTCTGTTGGCCGTCTGCTTGGTCGCAGTTTAGGGTGTGGCGATTTTAATGCCCAAATTCTAATGACAATATGCATTATGTGAAGATAAGTTTGTTATCTTCCAAATTCACTAATTAGATTGTTTTATAGATGCATGTGTGTTTTGTATACTGTGTGTAAAAATTTTGTCCTATTGTCTAGAGTGGATCTGATTTTTATTTTTATCTGATACCTGTCAATCAGACGCTTGCCATCCTGTCACCGGTTCTTTCTTAAGGGAAGAATTGGTGTTTTTTTTTAGGATCAAACCCTGACAGGGCTGGGTCCATTTGTGGCCAGGAGCCTTGCTGTCTGAATCAGCCAGAGCATCACCCAGAGAGGTAGAGTTTCAGATACAATAATGACCCCTCTGGTTAATCTGACACCGTCGGTCTGTCTGTTCCACCTGCACAACATGTGCTGCAGTCTGCCGACAATATCAACTAGCTTCATGTTTTTCCAGGGGATGAACATGTTAGACTGGGCTCTCCCAAACTGACAGATAAGAGGAGAAGAGATCTGTGAAACAGTTGCGGTGAGGCGTTCCAAATGTTTGAATAAAAGAAAACTGGGGGATGAAAAGAATGAATCTCTTTGTTACAATGCAGTCTCTACACATGAAAGAAACTTCCAGAAGTGTGGCTGGATTCCTTGTTTCGCTTTCTTCTTCACAGTGGCAGTTCATGATTGATTAGAGCCACTGGCTCCATGTGTACCAGCAACTGATGAAGAGAGTAATTCTATTTCCTAGAAGCACTGTCTACCATTTATCAGCTTCTTGTTATTGCCATAGCAACACTGGATAGACCTAATTTGGTTGGTCAAAATATGTGGACCGGGGGATAAGAGAAAGGGTAAGTCTGTAGAACCTTTACAGAGCTTTAAAAGAAAATCACAAACAATATTAAGTCAATTGTGGTAGGCATAGCAATAAAAGTATATAAAAGCAGGATTTTTCCGTTTGCTGGCACTCTTACATTTGCTACTGCTGGTAGCAATAGAAAGGTTGGTGCACGTGGGTGTATGGAGAGCCACTTGTGCATCTCACGCATGTAGTCAGCGGTGTGAAAGAGTGCCTGCGGGTCCTCCACAGATCTGCGCCTCGCTGTGTACCGTGGGCCGTGCCTGCTGCTGGGGTCCTCTTGCACACCCACATCACAGGTCAGTTCAAGCAAGTGCAGAACGTAGAGCTACGATTGGCTCTCGATGATAATGGAGCTCCTCCCATTTCTACAGAGATTTAAGAGAAATGTGCGCAGGCTCGTACTGGGGCGGGGATCTTCCACTCTCGAATGCGGGCATGAGTCATGGTTTTCCGGTGGCCCCCGGACCCCCCTGTCTGCAAAAACAGAATTACCGTATAAATAAAAGGATGAAATGTATTGAAAAGCTCAGCAGTATGAAATGAAAGTCCTGCGCATTGCTTGTTTTATTTGGCCGAAACATCTCTAAATCCGGAGCAGAGGCCAGTTGCATCGCATTTCATTACATTACAGTTATTTGGCAGACGCTTTTATCCAAAGCGACGTACAATAAGTGCATATTGAAGGTCATAGACACAATCTACAAGGCAAATCCAACAAAGCACAACTTTCTCACAACGTAGGAGCTATCGCTAGTAGTCAACAGAATACAGAATACAGTCGGCTATACATTCTAAGCTATGAAATAGCAAAACCAAATAGAAAATAAACAGAAAGAATATACATATACAAGGCTAAATATATAGTAGTTAATCAAGGTGGAGTCTGAAAAAGTGTGTTTTCAGACCACGACGGAAAACAGACAGCGTTTCAGCAGAGCGCAACGGAGTGGGGAGTTCATTCCACCACTGGGGAGCTAGAGTGGAGAAGCTCCGCAGTCGGGACGAGCGAGTGCCGTTGACACGGAGGGAGGGAAGTGCGAGTCGCCCTGCACCAGCAGAGCGAAGTGGTCGAGGAGGAGCGTAGTGCTGGATCAAGTCCTGTAGGTAGGAGGGGCCTGACCTTTTGGCTGCAGGCCAGGGTCAGAACTTTGAACCTGATCCTGGCCACGACTAGAAGCCAGTGGAGTGACCTCAGCAGGGGGGTGACGTGTGTGAACTTCGGGAGGTTGAACACAAGCCGAGCAGACGCGTTCTGGACCAGTTGAAGGGGCAGAATGGCGCAGGCTGGCAGGCTTGCGAAAAGGGAGTTGCAGTAGTCCAGGCGTGAGGTGACCATGGTCTGGACAAGGAGCTGGGCAGAGTAGGTGGTCAGGTACGGCCGAATCCTCCTAATGTTGTACAGGAGGAACCTGCAGGACCGTGCCGTTGCCCTGATGTGCTCTCTGAAGTCCAGCTGGTCGTCCAGGACCACCCCCAGGTTTCTTGTAGAGCGGGAGGCGGTCACCATAGTTCCGTCGCCGGTGATGGACAGGTCTAGAAGCGGGGATGTCTTGTGTGGCATGAAGAGCAGCTCAGTCTTGTCGAGGTTGAGCTTCAGGTGATGGCTAGACATCCACTCAGAGATGTCAGCCAGGCAAGCAGATATCCTCTCTTTAATCTGTGGGGTAGAGGGAGGGAAAGAGAGGAAGAGTTGAGTGTCATCAGCATAACAATGGTAGGAGAAGCCATGTGAATTAATGACCAAACCAAGAGACTTAGTGTAAATGTAGAACAGCAGAGGACCCAGTACAGATCCCTGCGGGACTCCTGTAGAAAGAGGATGAGGTGCAGAGATAGAGCCCTTCCAGGAGACTTGGTAGGATCTATCTGTGAGATAAGAAGTAAACCAAGAGAGAGCAGTTCCAGAGATGCCCATCTCAGCCAGTGTGGAGATCAGGAGTTTGTGGTTGACCGTATCAAATGCTGCAGACAGGTCAAGGAGAAATCAGAGAAGGACTTGGCAGGTGATGCCTGGAGTGTGCTTTCTTGGGCGGGAGTATTTTCTCAATTTGACATTTCTCTATTTCTGAGAACGAGAGAATGTTGAGATGAAGGATCATGTTTGAGATGAACAGGGATAGTGATTGTGCATTAGAGGTGCCTCCTACCTCAGTTAGTTATTTTAAGCAGTGTGCGTCTGTGTGGGGGGAGTGGGAGTGAGGGAGAGGGATATACTGGCAGATTTAGAGAAAAGACTGAAGTAGAAATTAACTTTGGTTCAAGTTGAATCTCCTGATTAAGTGATGAAGTGTGTGCTGCAGTCGATAGGGTGGCTGACTGTCAATATACGAATCCCCCATGTTTTTGGGGGCTTGATCCCCTGCCAAGGGACTGTTTGCTTTGTAACCCTCTCTGCCTGAATGAAATAAAATAAAATAGAAAAATGCAAAAGGAGAGTGGACTTCGCACGCATGTGGGACAATGAGCAGTGTTTCATATAAAGAACGAGGGACAACAAAATCAATCGGTCTGCATGTCCAACGATAGTGGGGTCATTGAAAAGGAAGATTGGGGAAAACAGATGCTCTAGTGACATCTTGATTACTTTAGTTACTTACCAAATAAACTAACTTAATTAAAAAAATACCTTAAGTATGATTATAGTCAATAAAGAATTGAAATTATTTTTCAGTTCTAGTTTTAGAAATGGGTGTATTTTTACGTAATGTTTTGAGGTAAAAACATATCCAAACAACCGTTTTTCCCAATGTGAATGCAATAAAATGGGCCTTAAGATCTATTGTCTGTTAATATTTTCACCTCCACCAACTAAACCCCACTACTACTTTGGAAGATCAAGACATTCTGTTGTTCTCAAAGTCAGCTTTATACAATGATCACCTTTTCCATTCATGTGGGAAAGTTACCAACACTCTAAGAAATAAAGGTATCTTGAAAGTACAATAATGTTCTATTTGGGTACTATAAGTACCTTTTCAAGTGAAAACGGTACAAATGAATAATGTATTGCTGTCTAGGGGTACAATTTTATGTATCCATAGGGTACCACCCCAGTGACAATCATTTGTACCTTTTTAGGTACTTTTTGTACCTTTTTTTTTTAGAATAAAGGGAAGGCCAGGAGTATCAGGGACTGACAAAGCTTATTCTGTTTAAGAAAGTGCCCTCTGGGGCTGTCTGGTTGATTGACTTCCTTTTTTTACGATCTCATCGGGGGCGATGATTCTATCAGACCCCTCTCGAAGGGGGTTTTAATCCTGTTTGCCAAGTGTAGCGGATTGTGCTTGTTATGGCGACGTGTTGCCATGGAAGACCTCAGTACCCCACCCCAATGTCCAACTGATGAGTTCAGACAGCAGTGAAAACCACGGAAGGATTGATGACCACCAATTTCATTAGCTCTCTATGGAGATTTTCTCAGACGTAAAATGAGATGGATGATGCTGATCATACTGTGGTTATCAGGGCCAGGACCTTGTGTCTATGTTCACAGCTTCTGTAAGCAAAACTATTCCTGATGCACTCCAAAAGTGTGACAGTGACGCATGTTTTGTTGTTTTGGCTCTGTACTCCAGCACATTGGATTTGTAATGGAACAGTGACTATGATGTTAGAGTGCAGACCTTCAGGGTTTTTACATCTATGTCGTGTAGCAATTGTAGTCATTTTTACACATAGCCCCCCCCCATTTTAGTGCACCAAAAGTTATTGGACAAATTAACATACACTTAAATACAGTCCTCATATTTTATATTTGGTTGCATATCCTTTGCGTGTCATGACTTCCTGATGTCTGTGACCCAACAACATCAAAAGACTCTTGATATCTTAATTTCAGGTACTCTTACAAGTGATACTATAACGTTTCTGCATTTGAATGGATCTCTATGGGAATTGGGGGGTGGGACTAGATTACGCTGTAAATTACATGGGAATAGTATGGAACACATGGTTGGCTAAATGGCTGTAAGTCCTCAAGGGTCTGAGGTATCAAACGAGCCTCAAACCATCACTCTGCTTCCAGATATGCAGTAGATATGGATGGATCACTTTAATGGTTGTTTCTCTTGACTAATTTTCCTATTGAACTCTATGGAAAAAAGAAGTCAGGAGAAACAACCTGCAGCATTGCTCTGAAAAGGCCTGTTTGACCTGTTTAACAACCTTTAAAGTGATCCATCCATCTGTCCTAACACTTTTGCTGTGCACTGTATGTTCAATAGCTGACATGTTTAAAATGTTGATTTTCCCATCAGTGCAGATTATAATGAAGAAAAGTGAGAATTTGAGTTATTAAGAACAGCCTCATAAGGAAAGTTCACAGAAAGGAGGTGAGTGACCTGTATTTTGTGAAAGGAAATCTGCACAGTATACAGCAATGTTGCTGGGCAGATCTGGTTGTCTTCAGGAAGTGCAATCTGGTTGGTTGCCTGCCAAAGTGGCTGCTAGAGTTGCAAATCTTATCTTCACAATCAAAATTTTACTAACATTTGGCTGGTAGCAGGTGCTAATTTCACACCCTGCACCCCACACAGGCTTTTTGCCTCTTTTTTTTTATATGGCAGCCTACACCTTGACCGCTTTGTGGTTTCCCTTGGGAATGGTGCATGTGCTAATGTAATGTGCTTTATATCCTTTGATATGCACAACGTCAGCCAGAGGAGGCGCTGTTGAGCGACGAGGGTGCAGTTGGCACTGCCATGCTCTGGATTCAGTTGCCGCACCGTCATGTCGCTCCACTCCGCACACATGCCTTAATGGGTAGCGCCACTCAAGTATATTGAAAAAGTATTTTGTGATTAGACTGATGCTTTATGCTCATTCGCACTGGAACTCATCTGTTCAAAGGTCCTCAGCGGGTACAGCCTGCTTTGTTATAAGGTGGAATGCGGAGGCCTAGCTCATTTCAGCCACATACACTGAGCAGTTAACATGTACAGGCAGACGAGCTAGTGGAGATGCAGGTGGGCAGGCTCTCTGGGTACGGTGTTATATAATGCCAGCAGATGCGGGGGATCGCTGGTCTCGTCAGTTGCCCGTTTTGTTCAGAAACACAACCTACGTTTCCTCACAGTTGTCCCTCTCTGAATGCTGGCTGATGCTGTAGTCGAGTGAGCAGAGTGAGGAGTGGAATCTGTGTTTTAAAGGCTTCAATCCAGCGGTTCCTTCCACCTGTACAGCTCTGTTGTTTAGGGAATCACTTCCCAGTTTGGCATGAGAGGCGAGTCCCATTGCAGTGGCTATTCTGTGGGAGAAGAGTCAGTGGCTTGAGTCCTGATTCCTTTGGAACGAAGCCCAAGCATGACCAGCATTAATGCCTCCATTTCTACTCATGTCAATCACTCCTGGTCAAACGGTGCTGCATTCTGTCACACACAATCATCATTTAAATTATTTAGCTGAAATTACTTCCAGAGTTGAATCTTGTGAAAATAAAGTGCCCTTTAAAATGTAATTCTGATTACTGTAAATGGGAAGTATCAGCCATATTTATGAAAACATTCCTTGATAGATGCATCATATAAGTATACAGGCATGTAGGTATGCTATGCAGTATGCATTCAACCCTTTAATCGGCCTAGTGGATCATGCAATTATTTTCTTAGACGTGTGCAAAATAGTTTGATTGTGCATACTCTTTAGGTGTGGGTGCTGAATCTAAGTTCCCTAAATATTCAACATTGAAGAGCACAGAACTGGCATAACCTTACAGCTTTAATTGGACTCCTGCCCCATAATGAGAGCCTTGCTTGCCAGTACAAATGACGCATATAAATACCAAAAAAGAAATGTAACAATGTGCAACATTTTGTACTGTTCAAATTAGTAATTGTCAAAAAATCTCAATGAGATCAGCATCACACTTGTCACACGTCACATAATAATTTCTTGGGGTAATCTGCATTTCGAAATAAATTCTGCATCTAGAAAGGAATTAAATGGATGAGTAGAATCACAGAAGATTCCCTCTGGTCCAAAAGGTGACCCTGTTTTTCATATAAGCTGTTTTGCAGTAAACCTGAAGAAAATCTGGCGAAAAGAAATATACTGTATATACACGACTGAAAACAGTATCGTTTCATGAAATGAGCCCCTGGTCGAATAGAGAAAATATGGATTCTATCCGCATTTCATAAGCTCTAAATCCTGGCTCTTCTGTGCTGTTACTGCACATAATCATTTTTCTTCTTGGTAGACCAACGATGAACAAGAACAGACTCGTTTTAATCCCTTGTCACTTGCACCACTTTGCCTGAGAGGCACTGGCTGCGTATTTTAAAAAAAGTTCAGTTTTTATTTATTTATTTATTTTTTATCTTCATTGAGTGTTTTGATTGAGTGGTGTTTTTTTTATTAATTTTTTAATAACTTTATTTATATTTCCCATTCAATACAGTCAGCATGAACGACAGTAACCTCTTAGTGATATGAAGACATTAATTATAATTAAAAAAGACATTCCCCCACCCCCTCCCCATCTCCCTCTCTCCTCCCCTTCCCAGTCCGAGAACAAAGTAAGGTTAAAAAGACAAAACAAAAACTCACCTATGAGACCACTGACAAAGAGTACATTAACAATTATTCAGAGAATAGATTACAAGTGAGCAAATAGAATAAAAATAAAATAAGGACAGAAAGATAAATTAAACTAAAATAAAATTGAAAAAAACAATTTACTAAAATAAAAAAATATATAATTTTTTTTAGAGTAACAGCTAAAGAACTAAGGATAAGCTCTTGACATAATCAATGAATTAAGTTTTATCAACCTTTCCATGGGACTTTTGCACTGTATACCTGACCCTTTCAAGTTTCAACTAAAACATTACCTCATGAACCCATTGTATGAATGAGGGGGGTTTGTTCGCCTTCCATTTAAGGAGAGAGGCAAACGCAATCGCATTCCTCTGGTAGCTAGAAAGGCCCTCCTCTAGATGTGCAACCCCAAAAATAGCAATTGACGGGTTAGAAACAAGAGGTGCATCACATATAGATGAAACGGATTTAAAGATGGAAGCCCAGAAATTTATCAGGATAGGGCATGACCAAAACATATGACCCGGAGAGACTGGTGCATAGTGACACCTAGGGAATTTGGGATCAACGCCAAGATATATTTTGGAGAACTTATCATAGGAGTAGTGCAAACGATGCGCAACCTTAAACTGTTTTAGCCCATGCCATATGCAGAGAGAGGAAGTGTGTATTCATGAGATGCCAACATCCCATACCTCATTTAAAATGTATTTTCCTAAATCTAGCTCCCACGCACTCCTGGTGTCGGCCCATGTAGGGGGGGGGGTTTCAGTGTTCTGGATTATGTTGTATATTTTTGAAATTAAACCTTTCTCATAAGGGTTCTGATTGAGAATGGAATATGTAGAATCTTTGTGTGGGGAATGGGGATATGAAGAAAAATGTTTAGAAGCAAAGCTTGGAGTCGAGGTATCTAAAAAAATGGGATCTAGGAATGTTATGATCTTGGCACAAGAAATCAAACGACACAAAACCATTGTCATTGAAGAGGTCTTCAAAAAATACCAGCCCCCTGTTTTGCTCAACCGTGAATGCCATAACAATTTTGAAGGTGCAAAAAGGTGGTTAGAGGATAAAGGGGAGAAACAACTTGTTTGTTTTGAGACCAATGTTGTTTCTGAAGTGGGACCAAATTTTAGTAGAGTTTTGCACAGCCAATAGGAGATCTGCATTTTGAGACCAAGGGAGAGCGGGGAGGCAAGCAGAGAGATTGGGGAAATAGGGAGGCTGGAGTATAATTCCATCAATGACCATAACGGGCCTTCTCTGTCAGAGAATGAAGTGATCCAATACGCAAGCTTAGATGAATTAGCTGACCAATAATAATACAAAAAGTTGGGTAGGCCCAACCCACCTTCCAGTTTAGGTCTTTCCAGGAATGTTTTCCTCATTCAAGGGTTAGTTTTGTTCCATATGAATGAGGAGATACAACAATCTAATTCCTTTAAAAAAGACATGGGCAAAAATACAGGAATCATCTGAAAAACATAAATAAATTTTGGTAACACCGACATTTTAATTGAGTTTACATGTTCTGCGAGTGAGATGGGAAGATTTGACCATCGGTTCAAATCGTGCTTGGTGCGCTCAAGTAAGGGTTTAACATTATATTTAAAGAGTGCTTTAAATGTGCGCGAAATATGTATTCCCAGATATGTGAAGCGCTCCCGCTCAATCGGAAACTGCAAAAAATCTGCCTACTCTGCCAGGTTATTGATGGGGAAAAGTAAGCTTTTTGTGAAATTTAATTTGTACCCTGAAACTTTACTAAAATCATACAGTGTATTCAAGAGGTGGGGTATGGAATTGGTTGGATCCACAACATAAAGAAGCAAATCATCCATGTAGAGGGAAACTTTGTGAGTAATTTCACCCCTGACTATACCCCGGATCCTAACATCAGATCTAAGGGCGATAGCCAGCGGTTCGATCACAATATCAAAAATAAATGGAGATAAACAACAACCCTGCCGGGTTCCCTTATGTAGGGTAAATGTAGGTTGCGCCACTAGTACGTACTGAGGCCATAGGGGACGAGTAAAGCATGTTGACCCAAGTGCAAAAAATAGACCCAAACCCAAACTTCTCCAGAACAGCAAATAAGTAGCCCCACTCAATCCTCTCAAACGCCTTTTCGGCATCGAGAGAAATAATTACTTCAGGGTGTCGGCTTGAGTGTGTAGAGAACATGCCATTGAGTAGTCGACGCATATAGAAGAAAGATTGTCGCCCTGGAATTAAACCGGTTTGGTCTTGGTTAATTATGGAGGGAATCACATCTTCCAGGTGGCGCAAGAGAGCTTTAGTGAGAATCTTATAGTCACAGGAAAGAAGACTAATTAGCCTATATGAACCACAGTCCAATGGATTCTTTTTTTTTTTTCAATCGTACAGAGATTATGGCTTGAGAGAGGGTCTGCGGCAACTTCTCATCAGAAAAGGCTTTGTCATACATTGATTTAAAATGGGGGCCAGTTTTTCAGCAAACACTTTATAAAACTCTACGGAAACCCATCTGGCCTGGGAGCCTTACCACACTACATAGCCTTGATGCGTGTGTAAACTCATCGGTTGATAACTGGCTGTCAAGGGAGGCCTGGACATCAGGACCAACGGTGGGAATGTCTAGTTTGTCAAGAAATAATTGGATCTGGGATACATCTGCAACAGAGTCAGAGCGATATAGGTTAGAATAAACCTGTTTGAATTGATCATTTATGACCTGTGGATTGTATGAAGTAGTATTAGGGCCTGTACTAATCTCAGGTATGGTGTATTGACTTGCCGACTGCCGGTGCTGATCAGTTAATAGTTTGCCAGCTCTCTCACCATGTTCATAAAATACCTGTCTAGATTTATGTAGAAGCTTCTCAGTTTGATAGGAAGAGAGATCATTAAACTCTGACTGAAGAAGGAGCCTTTTTTTAATAAAGATCCGGGCTTGGAGAGAGAGCATAAGGTCTATCAATGTCTGCAATGAGCTGCAATAGTTCTCATCGCTGTTTGGAACGCTGCTTATTATTACAAAGGCAGTGTAAGAGATTATTTAGCCCCTGATATTTGCCTTTAAGGATTCCCAGACAGTACATTGGGAAATGCCTGGGGTGTTGATAACCTTGAGAAAGAAATCAATTTGGAACTTGTGTTGTGGTAGATGGACCCTGCTTGTGAAGCCTTCCGGAGGACGTCGACCTTCTCCTGGAAACAATGAAACTTGACTACAATAGGTCTAGACCAGGGGTCTTCAACCTTTTTCAGCCTAAGGACCCCCTTGGCCGATAGAAACAGAGCGGGGACCCCCAGATATTTTTTTTAAATAAATGCGTGTTTCATTTTAAACCTGGCCCATAACAACATTTATAATCCCTTATTTACATATATATACTCACCTATTATGCTTATGTAACATTATTAAAGCAATATGTATCTCATGTATGGACCAGTTGATCAGAAGACAGATTCGACATGGGAGAGTTAGGTCTGATACATGACAAGTGAGAACAAGAAGATGCAATTTATTAATATTGCCTATTAATGCTTTGAATTTACTCAATATTATATATTTTTTGTCGAAAATACATTTAAAAATTGGGGGACCCCCTGCAGTACCGGACCCCCTGTTGAAGATCCCTGGTCTAGACCATTCACTATCTCTCGTTTGGGTCGTAAACTTCTGTGGGCGCGGTCGAGCCGAGGAGTATAGTCGAGACCCAACGCGTCTTGCAGCAGCTTAGCCACGGCCTGCTCTGGCCGCATGTCAAAGAGGTCCTCCTCCACGCCGATGATCCTACAGTTGTCTCTGCGCTGCCTGGATTCTAAATAATCGGTTTTGGCAACCAGCTGGCAAACTCGGGCGGTAAGGGTCGTAACTTGCCTCTCAAGGTCTGTAACGCAGTCCGAGTCGTGGTCAGCCCCTTCCTCTAGGCTCTTGATTTTCGCATCATGTGCTGCGCTTTCTCTCCGAATCTCCTCCACGGACTTGGATAGGTCTGAGCGAACGAACAAAATGTTCTTGCGTAGGTCAGCGGAGAGACAGCCCATTTTCGTGTGTAACTCAGACGACAGTGATGCTATGAAAACGTCAATCTTTGTTAGCACGCTCTGCTCAGAGCTTTTGATGGCTGCCATAAGTGTAGCCAAATCGGGGTCTGCTCCCGCGGCGTCATATACAGGCGAATCCGGGGACTCTTGGCCTAGCTTGTGCTTCGCAGATTTCGGCATTTCCAACTTCTCAAACAACTCTCAAAACTCTAAAAAAGTGTTCAACTGTGATACTAAGGACTTAACTATGACTAGTGGAAGAATATTTGTATCGGGGAATATTTGTACCAATGCAGAGTTTGAAAAAACATGTCCTCACATGTCGCTGCTCTCTCGTCTCCCCCCAAAAAAGTTTTAATCAGCTTCAAGGTAATCTATATGCTAATTTGCACTTTGCATTTCCATTTCTTTGTCTGCATTGATTAATGATATCTCCAGTCATAAGCCAACATTTGCTTTTCCTGGTCTTGTGAATTGAAGAGACATTGGAACCGGTGTTGGTGTTAGTATTCATTAAATGGAGGTTCTGGCTGCAGGTCATTTGGTGATTGGCTAATTTTGTTAGCAAATTTGTGCCTGCAGCTTTCCCCAAGCAATAACTGCCTAAATTGCAAACAATATCTGCCTATAACGCCATTGGTAGTCATTTGAGGAGTGAGTTCTCGCAGTATGTGTGTTAGTCTCTTGCTTTCAGCCACAAGTGAGACTTTTCTTTCAGAAGACATTTGACTCTCCTCTCGGAATCCCCCTCAGTAATTTATGTGGGTATGCACAGAGCTAACCTAATTGTCTAATCAGAGCAGCAAGCATGAAAGAAGACTGGTGAGGTAGCCTTTCCGTTCTGCCTGTCACAGCTGGCCTTCTCGCTGTTGTTTGGACCGGGCAGAATGCTGCCTCAAATGAAGAGTTTCTCTTTGGCTGAGGTGATGTGTTGAAATGGCTCAGTGGGAGATTCTGAAATTGCTGATTTTGCTCAGCAGAGTGTAAGGATGGGATTCAGTCAACATTTGTCCTTAACTTTCTTTTCAACAATCACTTGAACTAACTTGCCAAAATTGTGAAGAAAAAATGGAAAGCATGCATTTACTTGAAGTTGTAAGTCAATGTTAAGGACAAATGTCGATTGAACACTGACTTGAATTTCACCAAATGATTTCAATTAATACAAATTATTTTATCTGCAGGTGTCAGGGCGTGCTGGGTCGGAGGACCAGATGCAACAGTGGGGATCTTAAAGCACAGTAAACAACGCCACTAGAACGGAGAATGACTCTGTGAAAGGGACGAGAAAAACCTGACAGAAAACCAGACTCCCTCTCTCACGTAGAGAGGATGTTTTTAGGGGGAGACTGGAAAATACTGGGAGAACAAAAAACAACTCGCAGTAAGGCGAGCAAACTCGTAAACACAAGAGATGAGCAAATCCTCTCTATAAATGAGGAAATGCGATAATAAAATAATAACCCGGAGCGGGCGATAAGGCTCCGAGATAAAGAGCACGTAGAGAAATAGTAAAAATCAGAAAGAACCTCTCGCTCTCTATAAACGAAAGCAACCTAACAGAGGCAAAAGAGGGAAAGGCGAAGAGAACTGTCTTGGACTAGAGAGACAGATAACATAACAGAAAATAAAGGCAGAGGATTGAAAAGAGTAGGAGACTTCCTAAATAACTCTAAGACAGCCAAGCTAAGTTTCCCGTTGCGTCAACAACTTTGTGTTTAAGGCAAGGAGGTCAGCTCGATCTGTCTGTCCTGTACCGTACCGGCGTTCCGTGTCAAACAAAAGACAATATGGAAGCGTAGAACAGAGAAGACGCAATGTTAAATAAGGAGCGGAAATGCGGCGCAGGTGAAAACACTCAGTAGCAGGACAAGCCAAAACACGGGACGGATAACGAAAACCGAAAGAAAGAGGACGCTACATGAGCGCTCCACAGAGAAGTGGCCAATTAAGGAAGAGCAGGCTGAGAAACCATGACAAGAGGATGTACTAAAGCTCGTTTCACTCCATTTAAAGCTGTGTGCATCTGTTCTGAGGATATCAATTATTGCCTGGCCTTTGGCTCAGTACAGTGGCTCTCTAGTGCACATAGACTGGTGGGTAGTGGCATACACCACCGTACCACATAGATTAAGTTGTCTTTGTTGTGAAGCTACATCATAGGGTACCTACACTACTGTGTAATTTTAAAGTGAATTATTTGATGAATGGAAATGCACAAATCATCAACTTTTATACCTCTATACCAATGCTGGGGCAAATTCAAACCATCATAGACGGGATGATTTTTTCATTGGTCCTGGGCTGGACCAGACTCATTTCTACACAGAAGGACAGTGTCACTACCATGTTTAGCCTATTTCTTATTTGTAGTTAATTTTATTTTTCATATTCTAACCTTTCATTTCCAGAGGAGCATACCAACAACAGCAAGGTTTCTAATTTAATCAGATCAATATCAGTCAACATCCCATTTTATATAAAGGAAATTTTACACTAAGCTGCTCATCCATAAATACTATAAACTTTGCAGGATTTTTTGGGATTTCCCTCGTTAATTAATTAATTAAAATCAGTTTATTTCCCTGATAAGTTTTAAAGCTGGTTTTATTGTACAAATGTGGTTATATGAAGAGACAAACCTTATTAATGCTGCTAATTCTGTATGTGTTTTTAGTTAGTGGACCAGTTAATTTTCTAAATATAAAATTTTTTGTGACCACTGTTTCTCCCAGTTTGGACTGCCCAATTGCATTTTAGGCCAAGCTCATGACTGCAACCCCCCCCTGTCAATTATGGAGAGTGAAGCCACGCTCTAGTCCAAAACATGTCATTCATAACACCCAACACATATAGTCACACATAACACATACGATTGCAGTCCAACATGTAAGCTCACACAGACATTAAGTTGGTGGAGGACAGTTCATGCACAGCAGATGCTTGTGGGTCTCCATTTGATCAGAGGGAGTCACTGGTGTATGATGCCCCTCCCTCCCTGGTGTGACGCAAGGCCAACTGTACGCTGCTCTGTAGAGCTCACAGTCAGTACTGGCATGGTCTAGATTCGATATTGGGCCTACACACTAGAAAAAGTGCCTTAACAGGACGAGCCAACTGAGCAGCCCAGTTTCTCAGTTTTTGTGTTTTGTATAGTTGGAATTATGAAGAAAAGAAAGGCACGTGGTTCTTTTGGACTAACCACACTGTAGATACCAAGATCTGTAGATCTGACAGATGGCAGATGAAAACAGAAAGTGCATGTAATTATTTCATTGTGTTGAACAATTAGTCATCTGTGTGGCTATTGATTGGCCGTGGGGAGCAGTTTCAGGTATTCAATTAGTTCCCTCTGTGAAAGTAATTGCATGGTCTAAGATGATTGTGTGCCACAGTGGGACTGAGAGAGAGAACGAAAGCTCTGGCAAGGTGCTCAGCTCTATCATAACACCTTTGTCACGCATTCATTTGCCAAGGTTGCGAAATAAAAGCGTGTTCTCTAGGGTTATGCGGCGGCTATAATTCAAAGACGGTCTGAGAAAACAGTGCAGCTGTGTCAGCAGGGGTGGAGCCAGATTTGGTTGCCATGGAGACTGGCTCATTGGTGCGCTGGGAAAAACGGGGCAAGAGGGCTCTGATTGGTGTTGTCACTGGGGATGGGAAATATAGCAGCAGTTTACAGACAGTGCTTGGCTGACGTACTTGATTTCTCCTCCTCAAGTCTTCTGTATTTTTTATGAAGTGTCACCAGTTGGTCCTCAGTGCTGTGTAGAGATTAACAACATAGTTCTTGCATTTGCCTGACACATTGCTCCATTGGATATAGGACTGCAGTGCATGGATGGATGTAGAAGGGAAATACATTTTGGATTTGTCAGAGACAAACGGGCAAACAAGCTTTATGAATGAGCTCTGGCCCAGAACATTATCGTTTTTGTTCTCTGTATGGTAATATATGGGGGGAAAATTCAATAAAAATGAAAACCCTTACAGCATATTATTACATAAAGGTATCTCTTGCCCCCTTCTCTTAATGGAGATTGGTTATTTTGTTTCTTGGAAATTTTGTAATGCAACACATATCAAGGGACCCCTGAAGGACGTTTGGTTGAGTGTGGGGTAAGACTATGTCTGCCTTTCTCAGCGGAAGAAGAGCCCCTTTTGTGGAGAGGATAGGAGGTTATTTTGGTTCTCATGGAAGGTCAGAGACCAGCATCGAAGTATTACGGATGTTTGTCCTGCCTCTCTGTCCCAGTGTGATTGCTAAATGTCTGCTAAGGCATCCCTTTAGCCAAGCGGTAATGGTAATGCATGCTGGACCCTATTGAGGTAGTGTTCTTGTCAGATGTATCAACACGCTGGCCATGGAGATGAGATGGGGTAGTGGGAAATTTCAGAAATGCTCTGTTTGCTATTTTTGAAACATTTCCATGCCTTTTAATTACATTTATCTTACTAGCTATTTAATAAACGCAAGTGAGTTTCATCTCAGTTTCAGGGTGGCTTTTGTGTCCACTGCCAGCTTGATACCCAAATAAGTAATAAATGAGACGCAATATAAGATGTATATACATCTCAGCTTTGTAAATAAGTCAACATACATGCACATATAGCTTTTCAACTTTTAGAGTGGATACCAAGCTTTTTGCAAATTCATATTGCTTGCTTTGGAATTTGTAGAAACCGCAATTACTAGACTAATGAAGGAATAGCTCGGAGCGAAGGTTTAAACGTGATGTATTCCACTATTGCTGTGGGAAAAGGTAAAAGTTATTTAGAAATATTATTATTTTATTTACTCGTTTATCTGACTCCATTTATAATTATAATTTTGAATTTTGGTTAAACATGCGTGGAGCTCGGAGTGGTTACACTCAACTCGCCCTTAGGTACCATCATTACTTCAATATATGTTTGCCGGAATCAACATTATTGCTGAAGCTCAGTTCGGTGGCGAACGCAGAGGTTGGGGGTCTAGCCAACACAATACATGATATTCATTTATCATAGATAGTTGCGAGCCCAGGTCTGAGTACATTTAAAGGGCTCCTTAAGGCAGATTTGACAAGAACCGGCGTAAAACGCCCATGGGTTCTCATATCAAATCACCAGAACCATGCACTACTCTGAGTGTATTTAAAGGGCTCCTTAAGGCTAATTTGACAAGAACCGGCGTAGAACGCCCATGGGTTCTCTTCACATCAAATTGCCAGAACCATACACCACCCAACCCTGTATGTGGGCCGTCACTTGTCTGCCTACCCAACTTGAGTACGCCACGTCTGTACCAGGCCGCTGATCAGTCGGTCCTGGGTCAGAATTGTCCCCCTGAGTCTTCAGTCGTAATTTAGGCTGAAAAGGGTATAAGATGGATGAGAGCCACGCACGTTAAATATAAAAAGAATTGGATAACAGGCAGGGAGGTCATTAGCTTGGAACGCTGCAGCTCAGATCATGCAGACAATTTAAGCTGGAAAAAGGATTAAAAGAAAGATGCAGTTGATATGAAAACATGGTAATTTATTAATGACAAATACTCACTGGTTAAAACTGTGAGAGCAAACACGAACACATTCAATGCCTATAACTAAACACAGGATAACATGCTGCCAAGACAAATAAACATGAACAAGTTCACAAACAAAGTATATCACCAAGTGATTCCGTACGGTGTGACTATGGTACCAGGAGAACTGTTAAGCAGATTCTCCTCGAATATCCCTTTGGGATGTCCTTAAATGCAGTACAGCGCCGGTATGCACACTCCACAAGTCCCTTTGTTTGTCCAAATAAGGTCTGGCAGGAAGAGAAGTTTCACCACCCAGGGACCCCCCTCCATGGAGAGAAACAGAGTCTACCTCTCCCAATCTAGTGACAGTAATAAGACTCTTTGAACGACGGCGCGTGATCTTATGATCTTCTCTATCATATCTAGATATCAGGTGAGGTCCCGGTGATGGCCACTCTAGGTTCCAGACACTTATATGGACAAGCGCATCCCTGATAACCTATACAATCCTCCTTTCACATTCTTTATTTCTCCCCCTCCTATACTTTCACATACCACACACTTCAATTAGTATTATCCAGGTTCACCACATTTATCATATTATCCACAATTACTTTATACTTCCACAATTACCAATTTACATGCACATACATATGATTCAATATACATATACAGCTTTGTTTAATATGTTCACCATTCAGTCCAGAATCTAGGCCGTAAAAGACCTGTGAGCAGGCCTTAGTTCCCGGCGTCATTAGAGATGCCGTTTCCTTCTGATGTCCAGTTGTAGGCTCAACCCCAGCTGTAGTTTACGAGGCCGTGAGAGGTCAGAGGAAAAGGTTCTCAGGCCACCAGGTAAATTGTTTTATTGCACCCTCAAGGAAGTCACCACCAGCTGCAAGGGTTTAGGACTGATAACACCTTTTTCAGTCTTACAGAATCCCCCGTTTGGCCCCGTGGGAAAAACAAACACAGTCCCAAGGGGTCATTGAGAGTGGCGCTGGTTCCATGCTGGTGTCTATGGTCCCAGTCCCAGCAGCGTTGGCAACTGGAGATGGCTGAGAACTAATGCAGCATGGGTTGGGGTGCACAGGGAGTAGATGAGGTGTCGGAAATAGCAGCACTGCACCAGGGTGAAGGCACATATGAGGGCGCTGGCAATGACACATCCTCAGAACACCCAGTCCCACCATGTGTAGGCACCCTGGGCAGAGCGGGTAGAGGAGTTGGACAGGATTTCCGCTGTTCTTTGGCCATGTTCACCTCTACCTGGGCCGGTGGAGGTGATAGTTCATTTACCTGTTGAACAATCATCCCACAGTGCATCTGACACCTGGACTGCTGGATTACATCACAGTAGCTGTATTATACAAACATCAATACATGCAAATATGATAAATGTGGAAGCTTACATGTAAATATGATAAATGTGGAGGCTTTCTGAACAATTCAGTGATACTCTTTGCTATCTACCCATCTGTTTTGTAAGGTTAATCAAAGTATGAAGGGATGCGGAATTATGGAATGTCTACACAGAACTGACAGACAGGGAAATTGGGTTTGAATTTTTAATACCGTATGCCTATTGCATATATAACATACTGTAGTTATACTATATTGTATTGCCCTCTATTACCCCCCCATTGCATGCTTGAAACCAGGATGGAAATAGACCGAAACAGAAAACAGTTTAACTGAAACAGTCATTCATTATAAATGATTTTACAGTTGTAAAATACAATGTAACAACAAAGTTGTATGTTGTTGAGAGCATTGAAATATACAAAACTTTTGGTTTTACACAACAAAACACATATGTCTGAATGTACATTGTGTTCTATATGTGCTGCAGTTATGTGGTTTTGGATCTGTGTTGATATAGTGGTGTTGAGTGCAGATTCCACTCAGCTCCTTCGAGCCTCCCTCTCTGTCGGGCGCAGCTCCAGGCCATGGGCTCCACTACAAGGATGCCACTCATGTGCTCCACTACAGGGACACAACTCATGTGTTCCACTACAGGGACGCACCTCATGTGCTCCACTACAGGGACGCAACTCATGGTCTTACTGCTCTATGCGACCCGACCGGCCAGTGATCCAGTCGATAGAAATCCCTAGCTCAGTGTTACACTGAGCCCCGTAGTGGTAATCAGCCACCCGGTTGGGAACCGACGGTCTGGTCCCTATCCCACTTTGCTTTGGGTATAGAAACTTTTACCGTTTTTACCAGCCTTGCCTGTTCACAGAGTTCGTCTTTTACGCAACTCTGCTAGGTGTGGACTGTCATCCACGTACCACGCAGTGCCTGCATACTTACATGCGACAACTACGCCGACTAGACGGTACCACGGCAGTATGTCAATTCATACTTCATCAGACACGGGGGCCTTCAGTCTTCTCCCCAGCACTATATCTAGTTTTTAACGTGCCCTCGGAACTTTGCAATTCCGCCGCCGTCTGTTCTGGCCTAGGTTCGGGGTGCCTACTTTCAGCTTTTAAATGAAAAGGGCAAATATGAATGGCATTTGATAAATTTTAAAGCATTAACTGGCTTATTGGCATCAGACAGACATTCTAACACATGTTTTTGTGCTAGGGGAAATTTACACAAAAATACATCCATGAAATTTAATAAATATGCCTCAGTTAACTGAATGGGCACCCAAGTAGGTATATTAGTGAATCCCAACATTTCCTACATGACATGCCCAGGCATAATTTATAGATTTAAAGCAAGTATACCACACTTTAGCCTTATTGTTTCACAGATGTATATCTTAAGACACAAATTAACAACAAAGGAAGACACCAATATGGTGGCAAAAAAGTAACTACAGAAGAAAGACTTCTGTTTTTACATGAAAATAGCCTATGAGCCATTTATTAATTTCTGCAACGATGTTATGCAGTTTTTTAAAGATGTGCTTTCCTATGAAAGCGTGGCCTGCTGGATTTTAGAGCAGTGCCACATATGCCATTGTTCTAATAGATATATATATAGATATATATACATACACATACGCACACACACCTACATATACATACATCTACACATATGTACACATATACATATACACGCACATATACACATACCTACATATATACATACATACATCCACACACATATATATATATATATATCATCTTTAATTTACCCATTCTAGGGTTTTAAAATGATATTGTCATTATAGTGACCTAATTGCATATATGACTTCTGCATTTTAGAATGACAGTGTCAACCTTGCATACATATGACAGTGAGGACTGCAACCTCACTATTCCACGGATAAAAGGAAAACTTTGCACTTATATGTAAATCCCCTAAACAACCTCTAGATGTGGTGAAGCAACAACAACTCTCCCTAGTATATGCTAATACATAAGATAATTGTGTTACTCACCACACCAAGCATGAAGAACCAGCAATTTAGCTGACCAGAAACTCCCTGTAAGGAATATCTTGTACGCCAAACTGCCAGGAATTTTTCGTAGACAAAGGTGCAGGAAAAATTATAGGTAAAGAAAAAGCAGATACCCCCCTGCCAGAGGGATCCAAATTGTAAATCCCACAAATTGCAAATGGAATCACGTCGGGGTCACCAAATGTAGAAACCGCAATTACTAGACCAATGAGGGAATAGCTCGGAGCGAAGGTTTAAACGTGATGTATTCCACTATTGCTGTGGGAAAAGGTAAAAGTTATTTAGAAATATTATTATTTTATTTACTCGTTTATCTGACTCCATTTATAATTATAATTTAGAATTTTGGTTAAACATGCGTGGAGCTCGGAGTGGTTACACTCAACTCGCCCTTAGGTACCATCATTACTTCAATATATGTTTGCCGGAATCAACATTATTGCTGAAGCTCAGTTCGGTGGCGAATGCAGAGGTTGGGGGTCTAGCCAACACAATACATGATATTCATTTATCATAGATAGTTGCGAGCCCAGGTCTGAGTACATTTAAAGGGCTCCTTAAGGCAGATTTGACAAGAACCGGCGTAAAACGCCCATGGGTTCTCATATCAAATCACCAGAACCATGCACTACTCTGAGTGTATTTAAAGGGCTCCTTAAGGCTAATTTGACAAGAACCGGCATAGAACGCCCATGGGTTCTCTTCACATCAAATTGCCAGAACCATACACCACCCAACCCTGTATGTGGGCCGTCACTTGTCTGCCTACCCAACTTGAGTACGCCACGTCTGTACCAGGCCGCTGATCAGTCGGTCCTGGGTCAGAATTGTCCCCCTGAGTCTTCAGTCGTAATTTAGGCTGAAAAGGGTATAAGATGGATGAGAGCCACACACGTTAAATATAAAAAGAATTGGATAACAGGCAGGGAGGTCATTAGCTTGGAACGCTGCAGCTCAGATCATGCAGACAATTTAAGCTGGAAAAAGGATTAAAAGAAAGATGCAGTTGATATGAAAACATGGTAATTTATTAATGACAAATACTCACTGGTTAAAACTGTGAGAGCAAACACGAACACATTCAATGCCTATAACTAAACACAGGATAACATGCTGCCAAGACAAATAAACATGAACAAGTTCACAAACAAAGTATATCACCAAGTGATTCCGTACGGTGTGACTATGGTACCAGGAGAACTGTTAAGCAGATTCTCCTCGAATATCCCTTTGGGATGTCCTTAAATGCAGTACAGCGCCGGTATGCACACTCCACAAGTCCCTTTGTTTTTCCAAATAAGGTCTGGCAGGAAGAGAAGTTTCAACACCCAGGGACCCCCCTCCAGGGAGAGAAACAGAGTCTACCTCTCCCAATCTAGTGACAGTAATAAGACTCTTTGAATGACGGCGCGTGATCTTATGATCTTCTCTATCATATCTAGATATCCGGTGAGGTCCCGGTGATGGCCACTCTTGGTTCCAGATATTTATATGGACAAGCGCATCCCTGATAACCTATACAATCCTCCTTTCACATTCTTTATTTCGCCCCCTCCTATACTTTCACATACCACACATTTCAATTAGTATTATCCAGGTTCACCACATTTATCATATTATCCACAATTACTTTATACTTCCACAATTACCAATTTACATGCACATACATATGATTCAATATACATATACAGCTTTGTTTAATATGTTCACCATTCAGTCCAGAATCTAGGCCGTAAAAGACCTGTGAGCAGGCCTTAGTTCCCGGCGTCATTAGAGATGCCGTTTCCTTCTGATGTCCAGTTGTAGGCTCAACCCCAGCTGTAGTTTACGAGGCCGTGAGAGGTCAGAGGAAAAGGTTCTCAGGCCACCAGGTAAATTGTTTTATTGCACCCTCAAGGAAGTCACCACCAGCTGCAAGGGTTTAGGACTGATAACACCTTTTTCAGTCTTACAAATTAAATGTAGCATTTAGATTTAGTGCTACAGTTAAAATTGGAGATTTCCTTAGACTGGAAGTAAGTGTCCTTCCTTTTTTTCTGAAGCAACATTCTGATAAATCAAGCCAAAAGCACATTTTGTGAAATGTTTACACTATTGTTTTGGAATTTTATTGAAAGGCCCAAAGTACCGTAATTTAAGTGTTTTGCTGGAAGGAAAGCGGGACAGAAAGGTGATTTCCAGATAAAATATTGCGATTCATTCCCAGGCTCTTGAGAAACTGGTCTCCCGCAACACGCTGACTACGCAACCGCGGCAACGAGGAGGAGTGTCTTCCTACAGGGACCGTCTGTACTTGTGGGAATGAGAGTGTTGGTTCAAATTACAAGGCATTCTGCTGTGAACATTGGAATGATATATTGAGCACAAAGTCTGAACGAAAGCACCTCAGTATTGTTGGCTTATGTATGTTTACTAACTTTTACCTTATGTAACATTACTTAAGTTGAGGGACATGACTTTACCGTGACATTAAGTGAAAGCATTTAAAGGGAAAAATAGGCTAAATCACATCAGTATGTGCATAAACGCCACAACTGCTAAATAAAATGAGCGGTTGTAGATCACAGTAGGAATGGATGGAGAAAAACATGACATGTTTCACCGCTCATTCTACATCCATTTTAAATGCCTTACTTGAGCATCCTGAATGTGCCCAATTAAACTGGTACACTGAATACGTATAAACGATATATTTGCAGACCCCGAGATGGAACCTTTTTGAGGAGCCCGGATGATTTAACTGGGAATGTCAATATTAGCTGGAGTTAAAGCTGCAGTAGCAGCACTTCTGCTGCTGGGAGAGTGAGATTGATGGTGAGAGCCATGTTTGTCTCTCTCCATTTTGCGCTTTTTCAGCACGACTCAGGTCATCTCCCCTCCCACCCATTAGACTCAATCACAAGCCTGTATAGGACGTTGCGATGCGCAATTGGGGTTGTGGGGTCGGAGAAGCGATAATGTTTTTGGCAGCTTTCCCCGAGTCAGTGGGTTAACGCCCGGCTATGTTTGTTGTCTCAGTCCAGCTGTCCCCGAACCCACCGGGGATCTAGCTGCAGTAGTGGCTGAAAATGTGGACTCTGGCATCTATGTTTTTGTTCTGTGGAATTTTGTCTTTGTCTCAGAGGTACAGTGCAGAGGAGCGCAGAGTCCAGACTCCTCCAGTCCAGAGGCCCGATTCTCTCTATTAACAAGGCCATAGCCCACTGCACATTTAAAATAAAAGTTCTGTTCTACTGCAATAGCTGACAGCATAGCAAAACAACTATGGCAAAGTTGATCCGTGCTGACCCTCTACCAATGCGCTGCGTAACATGCTTTATGCTTCATGAAAAATGGACAGCTGGTAATGTAATAGTTAAAGTGTGCGGTTCAGAACCTGACAGTTGTAGTGATTGTGAGGTCTAGATGGGGCATGTCCTTGGTACCCTTTTGTAGGATATTTCAGTTTCTTCAGTTAAAGTTAAAGAAGCAGAAACGTTCTCATTATTTGTGAACACAGATATTAAATGGTAACACAATGTGTGAGACACAGTGCTGCAGACATTTTACACTTATTTAAGTAATATGTAAGAATTATGTTGTAAAACGTCACTTCCCACTAATCTGCCTTTTTTCTTCAACCCCTAGTTAATGTGGTCTATTTGCGTTATCGGTGTGTACAGTATTTAAGTGGACTCCAAGTTGATGAGAAGCTGTGATCCGCCTGCCTTTTGTCGTCCCCCCCCCCGTAATTAGAAATGTATTAAGTAGGAAACTGGATGTTTCCTGGGTCTAGACTTTTTGTCTAGACATTGGCAAGTCTAAATGTACAAAACCAGAGGGATTAGTTTATGTCACTCTGACTAGTGATGCAATGGGATACAGAGGTGGATTATATTACGTAATGTGGAGCCAGTTATAACACAGTATTTGTATTTGCTGTGTAGAACAGCTGCTACAGAGCTGATCACTATGATTGCCTGTCCTACCAGCAAAGGTCATGTATCAGAAATAACGTATATACAGTGCCGTCCATAATTATTGGCACCCCTGCATTTACAGTGCCCTCTACTATTATTGGCGCCCCTGGTAAAGATGAGTATAAAGGGTTATAAAAAAATTACCATTTGGTGAATTAGCTTAATGTCACACTGAAACTATTTGAAAAATCCAACCTTTAGTTAATTTATTTTAAGAAAAAAAATTCCTCATCAAAAATAATTTTTAACAAAACTACGTGTGCCACAATTATTGGCACCCCTGCATTTATATATAGAAAAAAGTAATAATTTTTCATATTTGGTATCGCTTGTAAGAGTACCAGAAAATAAGTGAATGTTTGTTGTGTTGTTGTCATTGGGTCACAACAATCAGGATGGAAAGGAAAAAACAAAAAAAATGAAAAAAAAAATTAAATTATATATATATATAAATAAAGGGGTAATTGTGGTAATTGTGGTTTGTTGGTTTTAAAAAAAAAAATTATTTCTTGATGATTTTTTTTTTTTTTTTTTATTTTTTTTTTTTTTTTTTTTTCAGTGTAGATTAAGCTAATTCACCAAACGGTGTTTTTTTTTTTTTTTTTTTTTCTCATCATCTTTACCAGGGGTGCCAATAATAGTGGAGGGCACTGTATGTTTTCAACATGATTCAGAACCAAAAAATCCTACAAGTTTTCAGACATAAATCATTTGATAATGACTAAATATGCAATAATAATGACTAATGGGTAGCCTAGACTGTTTCCTGTAAATGTTGTCAGGAATGATTGTTTCCTCCCATATTCCACTCACATTGACAGCATATGTGTGGCCCACCCTCCTCAGTACATTCAGGGTATTCACAGCCTTTAACTGTCTCACGAGAGTATCGTTCATTATCCCAACGTTGTGTATAAGAGGTGTTTGAGAGTGTTTGGCGCTCTGACACCTTAGTGATGTTCACCAGGCCACTCCCCGTGACTAAGAGGATAGGTGGAGTGGGGCGGGTCACAAAATGGCATGAGTGGCGTGAGACATGAGTACATTGAGTGCTTTTTGTTTCCCTTATATTTAAATATTTTGTTGCCATTTTCGTATTTTTTTACCTTACCTTACGTAGCTATCTGATTTCTAAAAATATTTTTACGTGAAATTACCATCCCTGTGTCTTGTACAAATTGAAATGTTTACCTCTGGCTAAAAGACTGCTAATTGGTTATATGCAGTAAATCAAATCCTATCTCTGATCTAAGCAGGAAGAAACGTGGAGGAAATAAAGAATTCTGTTCGCTTAGTTTTTCCAGTATGTGCGTCAGCGTATCGTCCATCAGCGGGTTTCCCCCGCGATGTAGCTGCTACCAAACCAGACTCCATCTTGGCTGCCTCTCATTCTCCAAATAAAGATAGTCGCCCATTAAGCTCCTTACAGACAGATGGATATTTTTGAAACTGCTGAAGCACAGAAGACTATGTTCTCAGATGTGACTTCAATGCATGTAGGCCTTACATTTCCTCTATGCAGGAATGAGAGACCTTGAACAGCAGGGCTGATCTGTTTGAAACAGTGACAGCATTATTGCATGGCAAAACACCCAAAACCAAGTTTGCAGTGTACAGCTAATTTGCAAAAAATGTCTGTCTTAACAAGTGTTTTAGTCTTGTAATGAGACTTAAAATCTTATTTTTTATCTAAAGTGGAAAATGTTAGCTTGTTTTAAGTTACTTTTTGCTTGACAAGTGAAATAATTTTACCCCACTGGCAAATCTTGAAATGAGCAAAACTATTTCACCCCACTCACTGGCAGATAGTTTGTCTTATTTAGCAAAAAAGTAACACAAATAAGATTCTAATGTCTAAATATAATATTGGTTTTTGCAGTGTAATGTGGTCAGTTTGGAGCTGTTTCAAAGTCACGTGTAATGAGGAGTGAGCACGCTGTGTGCACACATCTGTTTGTTAGTTTTGTCACTGGCTGTGGCCGCAGCTCTTTGGCAGGGTTTTGAAATATCTCTGTTTGGTCTGATGTAATTTGTGAGAACGGGCTTTTTCCACAGAGTCACGCCTTTTCAGGCATCCAAACAGAGAGCTGGGTACAGTCTGTGCTGATGCTGCTTCGTGGGCGTATCTTACCTTTGACCATTGGTGGGTGCTCAAAATCAGAAATCAAAGTATTGTGAGCGGGATTATTCCGGAACAGTCCCCAGGGTTGTGTTTTGACCGGGCTGCTCTTGGGTTGCATGACAGCTGCGGTGCCCTCTCCTGCCGATCGAACCGAGAACGAACGGATGTATCCGATACCGCCGTCGTCTTTGTCTTTGAACCGCGATGGCAGTTTTGCGCCGAGAGGCATTGGCAAGTGTGGGCGTGTCTTGTCTTTCCACCTGGCCTGGTGCCTGTTCTGTCTTAGCCCCGACTCACAGTCATGTCAGGGCACTCCCTTTAATAACGCAAGTGTTCCTCTTACTACTATAAAAAGATAATGATGCGCCATTCCTTGAGTCAAGTACATGTACTGAGTGTGAGGGATCACAATGTGTACGCCAAACTCACAGCACGCTCATTAGACATGCCTGTTGGCTGTGCATTGCTGCTGTCAGGTGATGCGTCATATCTGATCGCTGTGATCATTATGGGCTGGGCTGTAATACTTTTAATGCTCGCCATATTTTGTGTTGCTGTGACTTTTACTATGTGAGCAGAAGAACAAAATCAAATCAAATTCAGTGAAATTACTTGACTAGCACTACGACACCTTCACAGCCTCAAAAATACCACATTGGTTGAAACACTTTGTTGCATACTGTTAGCTGGACATGTCATTATAATTTATAGATATTGAGATTTGCGTTGTTTAATGTCATACCGCACAACTTGTAACAATGAAATCTAACTGCATGTCTTTAAACTGTATTGGATAACATTACATTTATAACACAAGCCATGAGTCTGACTTGGCTCCGGTGAGATGTATCAGCCAATGTTTTACAGTATATAAAGTTAACAAATAGTTCACTGACACAAAATAGGGTGTGTATGTGAGAGCAGATGTGTGTGTGGCGTGTGTGGTGTGTATTTGTGTGTGTGTGTGTGGTGCGTGTGTGTGTGTGTGGTGTGGTGAGTGTGACTGCCCCCTCTGCAGGTAGTCGGATCAGCAGGGGGAGTGATGCTGTTCAGGGGGACAGCCATCTGTCTCTAAATCTGGCCTCTCTCTGCTGACTACTGCAGTGTGGAGCAGCCTGCCCCCGGACAGAAATAACCTGCCATCTTTCTGCTCACCACCTTTTCTCTCACTCACCTTCAAACACTTGTGCACGTGCTCCGGGCATTGTGTGTTTTTCATGATTGATCTAAGCAGACAGAGAAGGCCGTTTTGCCCCATATCACGATCAGAAGATCCTCCTCCTGAGATGATCTCTCAACTCCAGTGCCAACTGAAGGACATAATTTAACTTTAACTGAAGTTAATGGTGTGGCATTTGTCACACCCTGTGGTGTCTGGATGTTTGCTAGTAAATATCACACCATTCTTTTTATCTTATTCTGTCTGAAAAGTGAAAAGAACCAGTATTATGAAGATACCACTTCTATAATGGCATTCTTCTCTTTTTGAGTATTTGACCTGACCCCTCCGACATATTAGATTTGTATTGTAGTACCTATAACTTTTTTATAGTGTGTGTGTATGTGTGTGGGTGGGTGATTGTGGGTCTATGTTTATCTTCTATTTGGTGGTTTGCCATTTACTTTCATTTGATTTGTTAGATTGTATCTTGGGTAATATACTGGTGTCCGTATAATAACAATTCTCATTCAGATGACTAAATTGAATGTTGAGGAACATTTTTACGACAGAAGGCTATTCATTTGATATGGACTGTGGACGTGTAAACAGTACCAGCCTTTGTCTTCAAACAGCAGTGATCAGCAGTACACATGATGGATGGTTTGTCTTGAGTTTTTGACTTTAGATTGGTGGCTCGTTCATTTGTTTTTGCAGCTAGAAATATCAAAATGAGTGGCAAAATGTATATATTTGCATTTGTGCACATATGTGTGTGCATTCGTGTATTAAGTAGGCTAGATAATGTCCTTCACATTGGCCTGGATTCTTACACATTTTGCCTTAACTTTCACTCACAGTTAAATGCAATTGTTTGTTTTGAGTCCAGCAGCCATAAAAATGAACACATCAGTGTTTGTGAACATAAAACACTAACACCAGCATTTATTTTTAAGTAAATTTTATTTGAACTGTTAACAAAATGACAAATCCAGGCCTTTATGGGCAGATCGGCAATTCATTGCAAATGTTTGTCTGCTCACTGTGTTTGCTCAGATGCCTGTGCCCTGTGTATAGTGTGTGCGCTGTGTATAGTGTGTGCCCTGTGTATAGTGTGTGCCCTGTGTATAGTGTGTGCCCTGTGTATAGTGTGAGCCCTGTGTATAGTGTGAGCCCTGTGTATAGTGTGTGTCCTGTGTATAGTGTGTGTCCTGTGTTTAGTGTGTGTCCTGTGTATAGTGTGTGCCCTGTGTATAGTGTGAGCCCTGTGTATAGTGTGTGTCCTGTGTATAGTGTGTGTCCTGTGTTTAGTGTGTGTCCTGTGTATAGTGTGTGCCCTGTGTATAGTGTGTGTCCTGTGTATAGTGTGTGCCCTGTGTTTAGTGTGTGCCCTGTGTTTAGTGTGTGCCCTGTGTATAGTGTGTGCCCTGTGTTTAGTGTGAGCCCTGTGTATAGTGTGTGTCCTGTGTATAGTGTGTGTCCTGTGTTTAGTGTGTGTCCTGTGTATAGTGTGTGCCCTGTGTATAGTGTGTGTCCTGTGTTTAGTGTGTGCCCTGTGTATAGTGTGTGTCCTGTGTATAGTGTGTGTCCTGTGTTTAGTGTGTGTCCTGTGTATAGTGTGTGCCCTGTGTATAGTGTGTGCCCTGTGTATAGTGTGTGCCCTGTGTATAGTGTGTGCCCTGTGTATAGTGTGTGCCCTGTGTATAGAGTGTACCCTGTGTATAGTGTGTACCCTGTGTATAGTGTGTGCCCTGTGTATAGAGTGTGCACCCTCTGTAAAGTGTGTGCCCTGTGTATAGAGTGTGCTCTGTGTTTAGAGTGTGCACTAAGTTTTGTGTGTGCTCTGTGTTTAGCGTGTGCCCTGTGTTTAGTGTGTGCACTAAGTTTAGTGTGTGCCCTGCGTTTCCTTGCAGGTGATTGAGTCTCTGGGCATCATGATCTACAAGGCGCTGGATTATGGCCTGAAGGAGAATGAGGAGCGGGAGCTCAGCCCTCCCCTGGAGCAGCTCATCGACCTCATGACCAACATGGGTGCGGCGGAGAGTGATGCCTGTCCCGATGAGGGCTACGAGGCCACGGAGGAGGAGGACGAGGGTGATGAGGGTGAGGAAGATCCTGCCGGGGTGTGCAACGTCCATGGCTACCGGGACATCCTCAAGGTAAGGCAAGGGGCACCCCTGTGGGGATGACCAGATTTTGCAAACAGCTGTGGTCAAGTTGGTGTTCTTTTAAAGGCCCCACTTCTTTTTTTCGTGTTCTATCAAATGGTCACTTGTGTTGTGGAAACTTTTAGTAATTTTATTAATTTTAGTAATTCGACCCCTGTATGTTTTTCTGTGCGGTGGAAATTCTTGAACAATTGCCACAATTGCTGTGTTTAGATTCATGGACAAATTGATCAGTCACATAATCGTAACAAATGCATGTTTGATTTTGAGGATAATTACTTGGATGGGGAATTTTTTATCTGTTCAGCTACAAATATAATCAGCTACAATAGTAAGAGCTTGTAAAACACTCAATGTACTTTACAGCTCTCTTGCTAAGAAGCCTGGTATGCTATAGGTAACCTATAGTTTGCCATAAGATATAAAAAGGTTTCCATTCAAACACTTCCTGCACGGCTCTTGGTTCTTGAACCGGCTCCTGTTTCTCCTCCATGGCTTCAACCTCAGGATCCAACTCTGGCTCGAACATGCATGAACATGCATTCATCCCTGCCGGAGAATTTACGGATGTCCACTTTTAGAGTAGGAGTTGTGTGGGTAGGAGATAGGAGTGGGAGGGGCGCTCCTGTCATTACCAGTCAGATAACCAATCATGGCAGAGCATGTGAAAAAACACCCACCCAAAGCATCCTGTTTAGCTAAAAGTGGCAGAAACTCACTTGGAGCTTGTAAAAAACCTTACCAACAAGTTTGGTAGACCTAAAAAATAAAAGAATAATTGGAGACCTTTAAAGGCATGGTGTTCCATAATATCTATGTAATTATTTCAGTCATATGCTCTTGTTCCATTTATTTGTACCTATGTTTAGTTCTGCAACATTGCTGTAGTTAATTTTAATTTTTTGTAGAATCAAATCATCCTTAATTACAGAAATTATGAAATTATAAATCAAGTTCATTACATGAATGACTTGTTTCTGCCGAAGACCATCTTTGATCCTATTGCAGAAGCACAATTATCTCGTCATTAGACTGGTCATGTAAGGTCATTTCAACCTTTAAGACCTTGACTGTTTAGCTGAGTGTGGTCACATTGGTCATTTTTATGGCCACGTTCAGTGGGAGAGTTTAGCAGTGGTTAGAGATTTGTAGAATTTATGTTTTTGCCTTGCGGGATATGAAACAAGCACAACTCAATCCTGCAAAGCAGAATTTAAAGTCAGATGAGACGGTAGGGGGTTGGGTTAGGTTCATGTTACACGTGCATGTGGCGAGTCTCCGCTAAGTGTACACAATGAGCTTGAGTACAAACCAATCAGAGGTGATTAGCTATGAGCTCTTGGAGTAGCATTTATCTGAAGTGACTTCTTGTGATCAGCTATGAGCTCTTGATGCTGTCTTTAACATAAGCCCTCTCTCTTGGGGAGAGCTCAGATGTTAATTTCCTTAACAGTCATGATACCTGTTTTGTCTGGGAACTGTGGGAAAGCCCAAGATTAATGAATCGTGAAAGGGACAGTCATGAATTTTCCGCATATTCCTTAGGATTAATGCATTTTTATGTATTACATTTAAGATTGTATTGTACTATGTTGAGGCCTCATTTTATAGTAAGGTTCAATAACTGATAGTTCAGGAATGTTCAGATGAAAATATTCTGTGGTGAAAAGACGGAAAACAGGGCGACGGTGTGGCTTCCCGTGCTAAAACAATGTTTCAGTGCCATGCCACAGTTTGTAGGTTCAACAAAATTATTTTGCTGAACCTCTTTACCTGAAAAACTTTCTGTTCATGTTCACAATGTCACCATCTACAGAAACTTCTAAGGACTAAATTAAATGTGATTAAAGTCCCTTGTTGATGTGGATTACTTTATTTTCTGCTGCAAAATCACACATACTTATTCATCATTACAACAGAAACAAACAAATAAAATGCTCCCATGACCAATTGGAGCAGGACATTATAATAGCAATGAAGCAAATCACAAGACGCCACAAGATGTGAGGTCCCTGTGTTGCGTCCCTGGTTTTCCTCTCGACTCACAGTCCACCTGGTGTTTTCCCTCTCTCATTCTTCTTGTGTTTCTCACTCCCCGCACCTGCATTGTGTTTCCCTCTCGTGTCCTCATTAGCCTTCCCCCACCTGTTGCTCGTTCTGTCCTCGTCATGTTATGTATTTAGTCTGCCCCAATTCTGCATTTGGGGCCGGGCCATCTTGTGTTCCTTGTGAGTTACTAGTGTTCTTGTCATGGTCTTGTCGCGTCTGCCCTGGTCTTGTGAGTTTGTTTCTTGTACTTGTCATGCTTGTTATTGTTCTTGTTCTTGTTGTGTGGTTTAATCTGTCTGCCCTGGTCTTGTCCTGTTTTCGATTCCCCCGGCGGCTCCCTCACTCCTCCAAGGCTCCCTCACTCCTCCAAGGCTCCCTCACTCCTCCAAGGCTCACTCACTCCTCCAAGGCTCGCTCACTCACTCCTCCAAGGCTCACTCACTCCTCTAAGGCTCACTCACTCCTCCAAGGCTCGCTCACTCACTCCTCCAAGGCTCCCACGCCCCTCCTAGGCTCACTCACTCCCTCCTCCAAGGCTCACTCACTCCCTCCTCCAAGGCTCACTCACTCCTCCAAGGCTCACTCACTCCTCCAAGGCTCACTCACTCACTCCTCCAAGGCTCACTCACTCCCTCCTCCAAGGCTCACTCACTCCTCCAAGGCTACCTCGCCCCTCCTAGGCTCCCACGCCCCTCCAAGGCTCCCTCCTGACCCGTCTGAGTTCCTGTCCCATCTGAGTTCCTCTTACCCCAGGCCGAAGCCCCTGCTTCCTCAGGCTAAGCGCAATTCCCCAGGCTTAAGCGACTGACCCTGACCTCGGGCCCTGATGTCTGTTCCCACTTGTTCCTGACCCTGGTCGCCCGCACCTGTCCTGAGCTGCAGTCAGCTACCCGCCTGTCCTGAGCTGCAGAGTCAGCTACCTGCCTGTCCTGAGCTGCAGAGTCAGCTACCCGCCTGTCCTGAGCTGCAGAGTCAGCTACCTCCAAGTTCCTGACCCTCCCAGTTCGTGACCCATGTCTCTGTCATGCCTGCCTCTGTCTTGCCCCTGCCTGTGTCTAAATGTATGAACATTTAATATTTCAGTATCGCTTGTAAGAGTACCAGACAATAAGATATCAAGAGTTTTTTGATGTTGTTGGGTCACAGACATCAGGAAGTCATGGCATGCAAAGGATATGCGACCAAATATTAAAAATGATTACTTTATTCTATATATAAATGCAAGGGTGCCAATAATTGTGGCACACATGGTTTTGTTAAAAATAATTATTTCTTGATGAGGGATTTACTTCAATTAAAGGTTGGATTTTTCTCAATTTTTAGTGTGACATTATGCTAATTCACCAAACGGAATCTTTGAATCTTTACCAGGGGTGCTAATAAAAGTGGAGGGCACTGTATGTATGAAACATTTACCTAAATATTGAATTAAATGTATAATTAATTTAGCTAAATGTACAAAACTATTACTAAATGTATGAAACGTTTAACTAAATGTACAAAACATTTACTAAATGTTTCCAAGAAAGACTAAGATACAAGAAATGTGTAAGCAGTTTTGGGGAAAGTATCATTAATAATAGCAAAGTAATAGGTATTCATTGAATACCCCAGACCCATCCTTGCAATATTACATAATGGTCTGATCTCAGAAAGAGGAATCTACAAAGATGGTGTACAAGAAGAATAATTTAATTAATTGGTCTCACGTTGGATATAAGTGAGGGTCATTAGCATAAGGTTTATGTTATGTACCTGCAGAGCTTTAGGAGTAGTTTCTTTTGAGTTTGTTGCGTTTAAGCTTGACCCTTCCTTGTCACTTTGACACCGAAGTTGGCTTGCTTTCTACTAGACTTTACTACGATGTATAATATGTTTATCAGATGAGCGTGTCTTCTGGTTGCACAACACATGTGAACTTAGTCTGGCCTTTTTAAAGACTCCATTAACTTTGTGGGTTAACCAATCATGCACTGTGCACAGAGAAATGCTAACAAGGGGTAGCCAGGTCTCGAGAGATACACAGTGCCATGTTCACTGTAACTGTATGATCTCATTAGCTACTACACAGGGCTTGATTCTACGCATGAGAGAATGACTCCTCTGCTTGGCCTCCGCAGTCTAATGGAGGTGGACCCACTCTGTAGGGAAGTCAAGTCAGGGACTGGGAGAAGGTCTTTGCATGCAGTGTTTGCTTTCAAACATGCTGAGTTCTAGATGCTTCTGTAAGAATTTTTATAATGTCAGCTCCCAATCAGTCAGTCGACCCCTAGGGTGCCAGGGGGGGGGGGGTACTGACTGACTGGGAGCTGACATTTTGGAAATCGTTTAGTGTGCTTTCATTTGATTTGATTTGAGATTGACAAACCAGAGTGACAATGGGGCATACTCTCTAGCACACTCTGTCTGGCTAAACATGCTACACGTTTGTTTGCTGTAGCGCTTAAGACTGGAAAATTTGGCTGGTTGAGCTAATCTAAGATGCAAATCTGCATTCCAAGCAAAAGCACATGGAAATAGACTGAAAAAAATGCTTAAAGGAAGGAAAGTTCTGCACTGTTAGCATGTTTTTTTTTTTTACATTGTTTTTCTAAATACCACAGAGGCTGTGGGAGAAATTTCTTTTGAGGGCAGGGTGAAGATGAAAGCGTAAAAATGCCATCCAACCAGTTTTAAGACATTGTTCATGCGGGTAGCTGACATCCCAACTCAACCCGGGGCTGTTTAGTCTTGGAACAATGAGGAAAGAGTGTGCGGCTGCCTGTGCCAGGTTACGCAGGGTGTGAGCTAATCCCACACCTACGATTAGATGATTACATGTTCCTGTCGGATGGCCCCCAAATTCTGATACTCAAAAGAAAGATGGTGTACAACATTTTTTCATTGAGATTCGACTAATTCAACCTTACTGACATTCATAGCAAACATATGCAATGATAAAGCACTGCAATGTGTCCCTCGCTCACCAGCATTGGGTGGTATCATGCTATGTTTAGCACTAATAACGCGTGATGGGCTGCAATGGTCGACCATATACGATTGTTATTGTTTGGTTGAGTGTGTACCCATTTCCTGTGATGTGTGTGTCTATAATTTTCTCTTCTCTGCTTCTGCTTTTCGCACAGCTCTGCACCTCCCACCTCCCCAGCTCCTCGGACACCTCCAACCACTACCAGGCTGTGTGCCGGGCCCTCTATGCCGAGACCAAGGAGCTCCGCACCTTCCTGGAGAAGATAAAGAGTGCCAAAGAGGTGAGGCTGAGCTATGACTTGCAATACAAGCAAAATCTTGCCGTATTCAATATCACTCCCGAGTAAAATGTCAGTTAGGTCCAACTCCGATGAATTTGGCTTGCAGATTATGCAGAAAAAAGAAATTCATATTCATAGTTCCTCTTCCATTTAAAAGCTAAATTGTATTGAATTATGTATTCCTGGCAGATCCAATTTGTCAAGCAGGATCCAAAGAGAATGTGAGGGTTGGTGTAAGGTTCGGAGAACCAAGCGCGACTGATAAGGATTCTAAAAGCGCATCTCGAAAGATACGCCACAAAAGCGGCAGAACCCGCATAGGAAGAGGTAAACAAAAGAATGGGAGCAAAACTTCCCTAGCACAAGGCAAATCAAAACAACCTCAGAAACAGAGGCGTATCTCGATAAATGGCGAGAATAAATAACAAAAGAACCTCACACACTAAATAAATAGGCGTAACAAGAGGTTGATAAAAACCCAAGAAAATGGGTGTAGGAAAGAAAAAGAAAATCAAACCTGTTACCTAAGCTCTAGTAACAAAAGAGCTGAACACCAAAAGGTAACAGGTAAAGAGAATTAGGATAAAGCAAAAGATTGGAAGGAATAGAAAACCCCCAATCTAATCCTAAATAATAACCGGACTTGCTGCGTTTCTTATTTAACAAACCAGAAATGCAGTGACCGAATTCCTATACCGCTTTACCGACTTTGTTTGTCAACATAACCAAGACAATCTCAAAGTTAGGAAATGCAGAAGTCCTGAGGTATTTATACCCGGCAGGAAACGCAAAGCATGTGTGGGGAATAATTGTCGGGCCAGATACAAACACCGGAACACAGGCGGAAAAAAATCAGATAGAGCGTCCTGACGACGCGATAAAGGAAACCAAAACGTAGAAGAGCAGAGGCTGCAAATAACCATGACAAAGACGGGGCTAAACTCGGCACACACAGGAGAGGAAAATCTACTTTAACTGGACATGACGTACTTTTCAATTTTGTTTATTCAATTAAAAAAATATGCATTTATTTACAGATGATACATAATGCATGACGTAATAGCAGTTGCTCATAAGGCCATGTGTGGAGATTAGGAAGTAATACAATGAGAAACTAGGACTACAGCGTACACAACACAGGGTCTCACTGCTGCACATGCACAGAACTCCTCTGTGTTCTGTGTGCACAGGTGCAGTACAGGCTGTACAGTACAGGGCACACGGAACAGATTCTGTGTTTTGGTTGAAGCCAGGTAGTACCAGGAAGATTTATTACATTTCCTTGTTCACTGTGACATCCGGACATTGATATTGTCAGAGAAAATGGTCTCAGATGTTAACTTGAGGAGCAAGTGCAGTACAGATTCCCACGTGCCCCAGTCACCCCAGATTGTCGGCCCTTGTAGCCCTGCAAGGTTTTCCTGACCCGATTGTGAATGGGAGCAGTGAGATACTTCACACCGCGCAACAAACAGGACAATTAAGAGTTATCGTTCGTTGCAGTGTTCGTGCAGATTAGGGGCAGTCACCATTTTGAGTCATGCATCGTTGCTTGTCAGCAGTTAGCTCAATGGGCATGAAAGGTAGAATTCCATTAGATCCATGAATGTTATAAGCTCTTAGACTAGCGTAGACTGGTCTTATAAGGAGTGCAGTGGAAACCGGTTAGATTCAGCAATTTACTTCATACCAACAGTAGTAATAAGGTGAGGTTGTGTTACGTGAAAAGTAATCCCAGATTCCGGTAGGATTTTTCAGTGTGCATCAAATGCTAAATGGCAAAATATATTGCTTCCTTGTGTAATCACTTGGGAGTGCACAGGCTGGTAGTAGGAATTCTAATGGACAGTTTGTGCATGCGTGCATGCGTGCGTGTGTGCGTACATGCATGTCAGGTGTCAGGTGTATACATGGATAGGGCTTAGTGCTAAGGGTCAATCCTCACTGCTGTTTTTGACCTTGCATGTTCTCAGGATTAGCCTGGGTCCAGTTTTTATTCTGCTAGCTCATGTTTGTGACAGCACCAGTCAGTCAGCATTGTCAGCGTTGATAGTGTGCTGTTAAAATAGGTAGTTTGACAGCTCTGCCCACAAACCTTTTGACCTCTGGAATGCTTGTCTTTTTGCATTCCATTATTCTTAGAAATGTGAATGTTTTATTAAATAATTATTACAATTAAAATGCAGAATAATTTCAGCTTCTAAAAGGTTATGTGAGTTCTGCCACAGAAATCATACCAGTATTAAGTAGAGATGATCATTGATACATTTAAAAAATGCACAAGCTTTTTACTGCAGTTTGGTCCAATCACTAAATTCTGCCTGCAAGTTTCCCTGTGAATTCATACAGAGAGCCCATCTGTCTCATGATGTCCCTCCACACTGTGTCCCACTCAGCCAAGGATTTGGCTTTATTAGATTATGTCATTGACAGACGCAAAATCCAGCAGGTCCTTTTAACAAGGAGAGTGTAAGAAGATTATGCTGACGGGGAAAACAGTTTAGCCCCATGGGGTAAAGAATGTTTCAGTGCAATTGGTACCATATACTAATCAAAGGGCAAAGGTCACAGAGACCACAGTCATTCAGAGACCACAGTCATTCAGAGACCACAGTCATTCAGAGACCACAGAAGGTGTTCCAATTCTTGTTCTGTGTTACTGTTACATCACACTTTGGCTAATCTGGTCCTGTGAATTACTCTTAGTAACAATAATAGCAATAGTAGTCAATAATAATATTTTATAAATGCAGCACAATCTCGGTCAATGGCATCTTCAGCTGAATGCACATGTACACAGATCTGGCCAAAGGGGAAATTAATGGCTTCAGCTGTGGGGCAGGATTTTAGGGGACGGCTGCTTGCCCCCAGATGGGATTTCACATTGAAAGATTAAGAATGTGCGGCATACGGTCCAGTGATTAATTGGATTTCTCGGCCAAGCCCACTGGTGGGGAGCGCACACACACCTGGGTTGTGTTAATAATCAGCCTAGGGCTTAAAAGTGCTCTCCCCACCTGTGGGCATGGCTGAGAAATTCAATTAATCACTGGACCGTATGCCACAGAATGCAACGCGCTTTTATTTAGAAAGTAAAATCTCAACACTAAACCATTGAATATAAAGCACATTATCACACGGGAGAGTACACACACAAAGCAAACTGCTTCACTGTAGAATGCCCGAGAAGCCTATACCGTAGATATGCAATCGGCAATCCTGGAGTGCTTGTGTGGGGCCATTAGCTCAAATTCTATCTTTACGCTTTGGTACCTTTTAATGCTTATGAGGTGTCATAATAAGAGTGGTGCTAATGCCCTGAAGAAGCTACTACTTAATAAAGATGCGCTGACTGATTTCCCATGAGCCACTGCATGACGGCTCGGCTCACAGATCGACCGGTGGACGATATGGTCTGAGGATAACGGCCCCTCTCTATCTGTCACAATGACAGGATCGCACAGCATATTGGCTGACTTAATTGAGCCTGTAAGTCAGAGCATCTGGATAGGAGGCCATCTCACGCTCAGTCTCTCTTGGCTGAGCGGCATAGCTGCCTGTGGAAACAGAGCTGTCAGTTTCCCTGAGAGAATCTGTGTCGTTTGACTCCAGCCCTGTTCACTGTCTGTGTAAAGTCCAGGACATTGAAAGCTGTTCGATCCACACAGCCATTGAAGGCGCACACTCCATATAGCCAGAATGTTGCGATTTAGTCACTAACTAACCGAGTCCTCAGTCGGACACAGTTGGATCTGTTTCGCTAAGGGAGCGTGGGCTTGTCTTGGCTGTGATTCCATTTCTTAATGCATCCTGCTGACTCAATGCGTGCCCACAGGTTGCTGGTTGTTGTCCATGAGAGATGCACTGTTTTTGGAAAATAGCTGTTGCCGTTGAGGCTTGGAGAAGTTAATTTGCATTGCTCAGTGCTTGAAGTGATGCAGTGAGTCGAGCAAATGTTGGTGATTGGTTAGTTCATCAACTATGGGGGGGGGGGGGGGGCAAAGGCTGACGCTCCTGTTGAAAAATAGCTGATCCAGGAACAGTGCTTGGGAACATCAGCTGCTCATTCATTAGCCCTTGTGCTGGGTGTCTGGAAGAGGCTGGCATCTGACCCCCTCCAAGCAGAGGGTTGGTTGCTAAGGTCATTCAACGAAGGTTGTAGTTGGTGTAGATCAGTGGTGCCCAATCATGTGCCATGGAGAGCTGAGAGTATGCAAGTTTTCATTCCGCTAACTTGAGCAAGCGAGGAAAACTGTTAGGGGGAAAACATCCCTGGACGTAATTTGCCTGAGCATCTGCGCAGAGGTCAGTGGGACTGATTTTTCAGGAGAGTAGACACATCAACCTTTTCATTGACATACTGTACATATTAGACACGCTCCAAAGAGAAATTCTATACAGCAATTGGTCAACCAGCAGTAAGGCTCCCCTGCTTGCTGGAAAATCGACCAAATACGCGCATAATCACTACACCTGCTAATTTGACTGATTCGTTCCCTCCCCTCTGGCTGAATTAGTGAAATCAGCAGGTGTAGTGATTGGTTGGAATGAAAACCTGCATACTCTCGGCCCTCCATGGCACATGATTGGACACCACTGGTGTAGATCGTTAACATCCTCAGTTATGTACGGGGGTCAATAGTCAATACTGTGACACTAATGCCAGCTCCTCACTCTGATTGGCAGAAACTACGAAAGATGGAGGGGGACAGGACAGAAAAGCCGGCGGAAGACCTGAACGACTTGCAGAATGCTGATTGGGTAAGAAAATAGACAAATGTCACCTCCCACAGATACTGATTGGGTAAGAAAATAGACGAATGTCACCTCCCGCAGTATTACGTACATGCGTGGGCGTGCTACAGATTGAGAGGATCGCCTCTCTGGTTTCTTGGGTCTAAATCGGTCACTGAAGGTGAAAACAGAAACCAGCTGTGTTGAATTCTGCATTCTTCCATCCTGGTTCTGGTTGTATTGTGTAACCGTCTCTTATAGCGCGTGATCGTGCGCATTCATGCGCATGTTTGTGCGCAGAGTGTACGGAGCGAGAGGGTGAGAAAGGGACAAGCTGACATCAGCGTTTGCCCTTACGGTGTGTGTGTTTGTGTTGCGCTGCGTCAGGCCCTTACGGTGTGTGTATTTGTGTTGCGCTGTGTCAGGCGCTTACGGTGTGTGTATTTGTGCTGCGTCAGGCCCTTACGGTGTGTGTATTTGTGTTGTGCTGCGTCAGGCCCTTACGGTGTGTGTATTTGTGTTGCGCTGCGTCAGGCCCTTACGGTGTGTGTGTTTGTGTTGCGCTGCGTCAGGCCCTTACGGTGTGTGTGTTTGTGTTGCGCTGCATCAGGCGCTTACGGTGTGTGTGTTTGTGTTGCGCTGCATCAGGCGCTTACGGTGTGTGTGTTTGTGTTGCGCTGTGTCAGGCGCTTACGGGGTGTGTGTATTTGTGTTGCGCTGCGTCAGGCCCTTACGGTGTGTGTATTTGTGTTGCGCTGCGTCAGGCCCTTACGGTGTGTGTATTTGTGTTGCGTCAGGCCCTTACGGTGTGTGTATTTGTGTTGTGCTGCGTCAGGCCCTTACGGTGTGTGTATTTGTGTTGCGCTGCGTCAGGCCCTTACGGTGTATGTGTTTGTGCAGCGTCAGGCCCTTACGGTGTGTGTATTTGTGTTGTGCTGCGTCAGGCCCTTACGGTGTGTGTATTTGTGATACGTCAGGCCCTTACGGTGTGTGTATTTGTGTTGTGCTGCGTCAGGCCCTTACGGTGTGTGTATTTGTGTTGCGCTGCGTCAGGCCCTTACGGTGTGTGTGTTTGTGTTGCGCTGCGTCAGGCCCTTACGGTGTGTGTGTTTGTGTTGCGCTGCGTCAGGCCCTTACGGTGTGTGTATTTGTGTTGTGCTGCGTCAGCGTTTGCCCTTACGGTGTGTGTATTTGTGTTGCGCTGCGTCAGGCCCTTACGGTGTGTGTATTTGTGTTGCGCTGCGTCAGGCGTGCTTCTGGGTGCAGGTGATGAGGGACCTGCGGACTGGAGTGAAGCTGAAGAAAGTGCATGAGCGGCAGTACGACCCCCTGCCCATCGAGTTCCAGCTCACGCCCTACGAGATGCTGATGGACGACATCCGCTTCCAGCGCTACAAACTGCGCAAGGTCTTGGTGAGTGCACAGGGCGGGGTCTTATTGAAGGGGCTGCAGGCACAAGCACAAATAACACTGCTGCCACTAGTGCCTTGCCAATGCAGTTTGACCGAAACCCTCCAGTTTTACTCCAGATATTTCAGCATCCTCTTTGTATTGTATGCAATGTAATTATTTTTTATGGCAACAAAATGGCCCCCCTATTTCCTCAAGGAAAGGATAAATGTTCTATTTGTATATTATTTCAGTTTATACATGTGTTTGTTGCAAAAAAGATAAAACTATAACTGCACAGTATGGCTGTCTGCACTCAACAAGACAAAATGTATACATTTTTTCAGTTAATTTTTTTTTTAGGGTCAAGAAATGATTAACAGGCAAACTGTTGATGTTTATCTTTCCCAATTTGTATCTGAGTGTTTGAGTAATAGTGCACAGTGAGTCTGAACTCTTAAAACTCTAAACCAATGATGATCTGCAAACCGTCAGGAAGAGGTCTGACTAGCACTAGGCAATGCTCTTTATAAAATGACAAATGCAAGGTGATGCCTGAGGCTATTCCTGGACTCATTAAATTTTTTAAATATCTTAGATAGGACGGTGCATGACTATAAAAATACCAGACGTGGGTGCATTTGTGCCACAGCCATCTGCTTCCTGTTGAGAATGCTCATCATCCCTGTGTATGTGGTGTTGTGAGAGGCGGGAAGGTGCACAAAAAGCCTAAAGAATCTGAGAGAAGTTATTGGTATTCTCGGTGAAACTGAAATTAAATTACTCTCTGTCCTGATGTAGCACCCAGCATCAATGTATATTGCAAAGGTACAAGAAAGCATTTTATGAAACCTTTAAATCTTATACTTGCACAGATATCATACTTCATACATAAAGTAACGACCTTAGTCATCAAAATTTCTTCTGCCTATTTTTTCAGAGGAAAGATGACAGGTAAAGACAACAAAGCAAACCTTCAAAGGTGTGCTGGTTTGTAGTCAACACAGAGCAAAGTGCATTAACAGTCAGCGTGTGTTGTCAGGTGACCCTCCAGGCTCATATAAATTCATATCCAAAACTACTGTTTTGTATTTTTTAATGTGGTAACTAACTTTAGAAATGTTTCGCTTATATCATCTGAATCATTATTGTATTTTTGTCCTTAATTTGTGTATGATTCATATTAAGCCAGCAGCTGTTGTTTTACCAATTATCAATGATTAGTAGATTATGGAAATGATGATGACAATGATGAAATAAATCCATCGTGGCAAATGTGTGTTTTTTAATGTGTTGGTTTCCAGGTCACGAGTGCTGAAATGTGAGAGTGCATGATACACTCTGGATTTAATCTCTCCGCTCCTTGTGATCTCAGCTGCGTAGCGAGCAGGATCTAGAATAACCAGTGTGAATATTGCGCAGTGCCTGTTGGGTGCGGCTTGTTGCCACGGTGACAGAGCCCTGACTCGTGACTGATCGCCGGGCGATGAGAGGTTGGGTGGGCTTCGTGTTTGTATTCTAACCCCCTTTTCCCGACTTCTCCAGGTGAGCGGAAACATCCCGCCCAGGTTAAAAAAGAGCGCTCATGAGGTCATCCTGGAATTCATTCGCTCCAGACCTCCTCTCAACCCTGTGAGTGCCCAGCTCCCCCCACCCTCCCCACCACCCCAAATACTGCTGTCTTCCAGAGGGGTGTACTACGAAGCCAGATTAAGAGGATAGCGAGCTAAATTAAGCTTCAACCTTGGATTTTCTGTATCACGAAGCTGACTATCGGGGTATATTGCCACGGCAACTTACTCTGCATGGCTAACCTGCTCTGGGGCAGGTTATGTTCAGGATAACAGATTGAAACATATAAACGCACCGCCCTTTGACCAATCGACTCCTTGGCTTTGGAAAAAGACATCTCCTTCCCAAAGGATCCCGTAGAGATATGTGTGGATATTGAGGGAATCTCTTCGCAGGGTGAGATTAGTGAGTTCCGCAAAAGATTTTCTGAGTTCCGGAAAATGCTTGAGAGACTTTTATTTTATGAAAAAACATTGATGTGATTGCTTCAGCAATATTTTAAACATGCTGTATCAAGTTTAAAGTTTAGAGCTCTAGAATGTAGTAGTACAGTTGTCATATTTGAAATAAACTGTATGACAATGTACTGAGAGTATAGATTTATTTGTTACGAGTGGGTGAATAAGGTATTAACTAGCCTAACGAATTTAACCTACGCGATGAACATTTTTTATTTAAAATTTTTTACAAAAGCTCCTTCCTGGCTTTGTTGGAGGCAACAGTGTTGCTTTTTGCTCATATGATTGTTTCATGTTATCCATCCATTATATCTGTCCGTATCAGTCTTTTTTTCCCCCACAGGAGAGAAATACGTTGCTCTAGTACAGCCCATGCTGCATCGCTATAGGCTCATTGTTGCAGACACCGCCCCTTTTATGGGAACGCGCACAGAGCTTGATTAATAAAGCCAGTGTTCACTTAGCAAGTTGATAACCACGTTCGTAGTACTGGTTAAGCCAAATTGCGGTGTTTAGGCTTTCTGAAGCAAGCTAATATAAAATGAAGAATACTTAATTATGATAACTGCCCCCTCCTCCTACATTTTGTTCAAGTGTCTATCAAGCACCCACTGTGTGCTCAGTAATAAGTGCCTCCAATCGCCCTCAGAATGCTATCACTGTGGCTGCGCTGGTGTGTGGGCGTTGTCATGGTGAAGTGTAGACTGACATGGGGAAGGGCCTATCAGATCTGTCACTCATGCGTTTGTCCTCTCAGGTCGCTGCCCGTAAACTGAAACCACAACCTCCAAGGCCCAGCACCCTCCACGAGCGAATCCTGGCGGGGATCAAAGCGGAGAGAAAACTGAGGCCTGTGTCTCAAGAAGAGATCCGCAGGAGCCGCCTTGGTAAGGAAGGCACATACACACACACACACACACACACACACACACATACACACAGGCACACACGCACATGCACACAAATACCTACACGCATACACACGCACACACACAGCAATCGACATCGACAAACAATACATACAATGCATAGAATACACAACACACACATGCATATGCAATACATACACATACACAGTCATGTACATGATACGCACATACAAAAACCGAGATACACACAGACTTGCTCAAGTTAGTCATGACTATAATATCAGACATTTGATTCTGTTTATTTAAGTATCAGTTCTGGCCAGGGTTCTGGAATTAACTTAAGATACATCTTAAAATGTTTGCATTCACCTGCTTTGGGAGGCCACTGTTTGGTGCTGATTTCACCTGCGAGGTTCGAAGAAACTGTTAAATGATATATGATGTCAGCAAAGATTATCTAGTACAAAGAATGCAGTCAACTGACATGAGCGCTGACATTGTCATTAGATGTTGGTCAGAAACAGAGAATGGTACAGAATAGTACTGAGGTCCTATCAAATTCACAGAAACCTTTGGTCAATCTCAGTTTCCTAACTTTCAATACACGTAGTTCGCAAAAAAAATAAACAATTTCCCTGCAAATGCAATTTCACGAGAGGAGCCCAATTTCACTGGAAGAAGCCGAGTTCATGTTCCGTGACGTGATTTTCATGGCAGTGAATTTGGTAGGGCCCTACATATAACATATAACAGTCATCAGATCTATGGCTGTGTGCCGTTCTCTTATACCTGGCTGTGTGCCGTTCTCTTATACCTGGCTGTGTGCCGTTCTCTTATACCTGGCTGTGTGCCGTTCTCTTATACCTGGCTGTGTGCCGTTCTCTTATACCTGGCTGTGTGCCGTTCTCTTATACCTGGCTGTGTGCCGTTCTCTTATACCTGGCTGTGTGCCATTCTCTTATACCTGGCTGTTTGCCGTTCTCTTATACCTGGCTGTTTGCCGTTCTCTTATACCTGGCTGTTTGCCGTTCTCTTATACCTGGCTGTTTGCCGTTCTCTTATACCTGGCTGTGTGCCGTTCTCTTATACCTGGCTGTGTGCCGTTCTCTTATACCTGGCTGTGTGCCGTTCTCTTATACCTGGCTGTTTGCCGTTCTCTTATACCTGGCTGTGTGCCGTTCTCTTATGCCTGGCTGTTTGCCGTTCTCTTATGCCTGGCTGTGTGCCGTTCTCTTATACCTGGCTGTGTGCCGTTCTCTTATACCTGGCTGTGTGCCGTTCTCTTATACCTGGCTGTGTGCCGTTCTCTTATACCTGGCTGTGTGCCGTTCTCTTATACCTGGCTGTGTGCCGTTCTCTTATACCTGGCTGTTTGCCGTTCTCTTATACCTGGCTGTTTGCCGTTCTCTTATACCTGGCTGTGTGCCGTTCTCTTATACCTGGCTGTTTGCCGTTCTCTTATACCTGGCTGTTTGCCGTTCTCTTATACCTGGCTGTTTGCCGTTCTCTTATACCTGGCTGTGTGCCGTTCTCTTATACCTGGCTGTGTGCCGTTCTCTTATACCTGGCTGTTTGCCGTTCTCTTATACCTGGCTGTGTGCCGTTCTCTTATACCTGGCTGTGTGCCGTTCTCTTATACCTGGCTGTGTGCCGTTCTCTTATACCTGGCTGTTTGCCGTTCTCTTATACCTGGCTGTATAAAAATAAAAATGCATGCATTCACTAAAATATACAATAGAAACTAGAAGAAAATTTGTTTTCCCATAATGATTTTACAAAATCAACACATAGACAAAAAACAAAAATTTCTCCCCTCAAAATCTGTGTGGAATTATTGTGCAAAACCATAATAATTTTTTAAATCCTAAAATAACTGCTCATCTGACTATTTAAGGCCCCTTGAAGTTTAATTTCCTTACCTCATCCCATAGAGCTATGCATTTGGTGGTCATGGTAACAAAAGTATAGCTGGGATATTGAGGAGTCTCATCCTGAGAGTGAACAGTTTATAGGGGTAAAATGGAAATATTTGGAGGATTTAAAAAGGAGTTTTCTTTGGTCTGTGAAAGAAAAGGAAAGCTACCTTCTGTTCTCTGTTTTAATCTCCTTCTTTAACCCCACTGTTTCTCTTGCAGTAATTCGACCGCTTAGCATGTCTCAAAGCTTTGACTTGTCAGGTAAAGTTTCTCCATGGCTGCCTGACCGTGCTGCTTCCTCTAGCTGTCGTGGCTGTATCGGTCCCGTGATACGCGCTTCCTCTCATTTCATGCCTATTTCGCTTGGAGAACAGCTGCGTCACACCAGCGTCACCCTCCGGCTGTGACACGGAGTCAGACACCGGTCAGGAGGGAGAGTGGTCAAGTGCTGAGGGGCCCAAGTAGGGCAATTTTTGAAAGTATCAAAGATAATTGTTCTAGCATTGTAAACATGAGATACTCTGGTAGATAAAGCAAGGTCATCATTGTCAATACAGAAATGTAAGATAAGCTCCAATTTGATAGAAAAAATATCTTCATTTTAATGCTCTTTTTTCAAGTGTAGGACAGATTAAATTAAGGCCAGAACAAATTTATTCTGATGGTGAATGGGCACATTTGCTGCTGTCTAATGCCACAGAATAAGATGGGCATTAACAAAAAAAAACATTCTTAATATATTTTTAAAGGCGAATTTTAAATGCAGAAACCTGACCTATAAACTATGCAGTTTGTTTGGGCATCTGCACCAGGCCAATAAGTCATATTTCCTTTTTTTGGAGCCACTTGACTTCCTAAGTCTGCACTAAGACCCTCTGTTCATGACTCCTGTCCCTCTGGTACTGGTGTCTGTGGATCTCCCATCATGCCGTTCGCTCGCAGGTCCTCATTAGTGGCTTATTTGTTGTATGGCCCGTGTTAAACAGACATGTTTGCCTGGGAAACACCCTCTCTGACCCTAATCACATGGTACATGGTCCTGAATGTGGCGCACTAACGGAGCTCTGAGCACTGATAGCCACACTGTAAGAAGGCTGCAGGCATGATTATGTCATTTGATATTATTTGATATTCAAGAAAGCGTTCCCTTTTAGGGTTGGGCAAAAGCATCAGCACCCCTCAAGATTTGATGTATGGGGCAGGTAAAGTACCATAGAGCTGTCCCTGTATTCAAACGCTTTCCTGTTGCCAGGGTACCGTAGCTGCAGTGTCTGCATTCTAACGCTGCGTGTGTATATGCCTTGTGTGGTTATCATGCGTCTTGTTTGTATCATGTGTCGGGCATGTATGTGCGTATCTTGAAAGTCTCTTGCGTGTGTGCGTTTGTGTACGTGTTTGTGTGGTTGTCTGCACGTATCCTGTTTTTGTGTGTGTTTTGCGTGTCTCTTGCGTATATCCTGTGTAGTGTGTCTCTTGTGTGTTGCGTGTCACATGACGCTTATATGTCGATTGCTGTACGTGTGCTGTGTGTGTGTGTGAGTGCGTGCTCGCACGTGTGTTGTTTGTCTTTTGGGTGTATCCTGTTCTTAGGAGATAGTTCATCTAGCAGTATGTGTGTGAGAATGTGTTAAATTCATAGGGGTCATGAGAATATCTGCATTAAAAAAATACAGTTATTCCTGGTACACTAGCTGGAGAGGAAGCGCTACTCTGGGTATTAATATTTAATTCAGTCTGTTTTTTGTGACCCTTTAACTTATAAATATTTTTTCTGGCCACAAGCAAAACAGGAAATGGTGACACTTGAGAGTAACATCCAGGCATGGACTTGAAATCCCTTTCTAAGGCACAGTGGTATAGATGCTGTCAGCTTCCATTCGTTGGCACCTTGTTAGAAATATTGTGATATTTATTGGTATTGGTACTTTTTTGTACTTTGGATGGCTTTATTACAGCTTGGTTATGGGATGTGTGGTGTGTGTGAGGGCGTCTTCTGTGCCTGACTGAAAATATGGCACGGTGAAATCTGGAATGGCGTATCGACGCCACCCCCTGCATGTTTGCTCTCTTTTGGAGATAAATAGTCTCCATTGCAGAAACTGTGTTAAGGGTCAGTTTGCATTCACTACCATGTAGGGCAAACATGACATGGAAGTTTGTGATTGAAACAAGTACATCGTTGTTTAAGTAACAGGTTGTAGAAACTGGCTCCACCTGTGAGGAAAGTAAAGTAAAGTAATGTGCACTCAGGCGCTCATGTAAGCGGTATTGGCTGCTGCAAATTATGAGAATATGTGGGTCTTCTATGTGACTAGCTGAGCCTTGAGCAGTGAAATCAGTTGGGTCTTGATTGTCTGAGCCTAAAGTACACCTGAAAGATTTGGAAGAGCTGTTGCGGAGATGCCAGCACTACTGTGTAGATCCTCACGCGCTGTCCGCAGAGAGAAGTCGAGGGCGGTAAACGCATCGGACGCTGTTGTGAGGTAAACACTAAACTGCCCAGCCCCCCTTGCGATGGGTTCCTGTCTTGTGTTTGACGGCATTTTTCTGGTGCCTTGTTCCCAGGTGTGTACACTCCAGAACACCCCAAGAAGAGACTGGTGAGCTCGCTGGCTCTGGCCAATGGGACGGATGAGGACCAGCAGAGTGCAGTGGACGGGGCCCAGGCGCCGTCCCAGAGGAAAAGGCTGCTGAAGGCCCCCGCCCTGTCCGAGCTCGACAGCTCTGACTCAGAGGTGCGCGTGTGTTTGTATGTGTTTATTTTTAAAAGATATTTTAGGGCTTTTTTCAGCTTCAATGGAGAGCACAGTGTAGAGAGAATGGAAGAACGGGAGCGAGACAGAGGGATGGGAATGCAACGAAGGTCGTGGGGTCGGATTCGAACCGCTGACGTTGCGGCTTGCAATGAGCTTGTGGATAGTGCCCTACAGGCTACGCCACCGACACTCCCCGTGTGTGTATTTCAGGCACCCAGAGAGTCGGCGGTGTTGTTTTGATGGGCTTCTGTGTGCGTGTGCGTAGCTCTGTAGAGCAGTATGCCAGTAACGGTGTGCTGTTTTACAGGAGGAGTCCGTATGCAGGTCAGCCAGTAGTTCCAGCATATCGACGTCGCTGATGGACGACACCTCCACAGAGTCCGCAGTGGGAAAGAAGAGTAAGCCTCCTTCCTCCCGCGGAAACGTCGGACAAACTGGGGGGGAAACGGTTCTGCCGCACTCCCAAGTTTCCGTTTGTGTCATGTGACGTTCGGCGACGTTGTCATCCATCGTTCTCGTTTTCATAGTTTCGTTTTCATTTCATACCCGTTCTCCCTTTCTCTCGCTCTGAAGCTCCGCCCATGTTCCTGCCAATCTCCTCCACGCCGCAACCGGAGAAGCGCCTCCTGTTCCAGAGGAGGCACTCCATTGAGAAGGAGACCCCCACAAACGTTCGGCAGTTTGTGCCCCCATCCCGACAGAGCTCCAAATCCCTGGTAAGTACAGAAGGGTACCAAGCACTGCTGTTTGTGATCTAACATGAAGTTGGGCTGGTGCAAAAAAAATAAAAAAAATAACAAAATGACTAAATTGATTTAAATCTACATGAAATTCAAGCAATGAATAATGACATTAATAACTGTACTCTGAATAATAATGTTTGAAAATAACGCACTCGGGCTGGTGTTTGAAACTGAATCTAAAGTGTGTTGGAACACATGAAAAACCTTACATATCTCTCACTGACCAGAGTTGGGATCCCACGGGTGCCAAGCACAGAGTTGGTATTCCATGGGTGCCAGGCACAGAGTTGGTGTCCAATGGGTGTCAGGCACAGAGCTGGTATCCCACGGGTGCCAGGCACAGAGTTGGGAAGAGCTAATTTAGCAGCAACCCAAAGAACCCTTGAAATGCCTTATCTCACACTCAGAATGTTGAGACAGGCCTATGCATAGTGTTGGTTGCCCTAAATTGGGAAAACATATGGGATAATAGTTAGAATATCTTTCAATGTTACACTGTGTTGATGTAACCCTGGAGTGGCAGACTCCAGTCCTGGGCCACATTACCTGCTGGTTTTGGTATTTTTCAGCAGTTAATTCGGTGGCAAGCCAGAGACTGCACACCTTGTTTCTGAGGCCTTAATTGACTGATGACAGAAAACCCCAAAACCCACAGACCCTGCAGTAATTTCGGGTTTGATAACTCCCTAGTATATCCATTCAGAGTACCCCAATAATGGCAGTTTAGGATGGGTGGTGTTTGACTTTGGGGTGTAGTGTGCCCCCTACAGCCACAGCTGAAAGCAGTGAACCTGCTGCTGGGGTTTTGGGAAAGTGTTCAGAGCCCATGACTACACGCACCTCACCCATTTTGTTTCCTTCAATAATCAGGTTTCCGTGGACCCCAGCCTCAAGTCGGTAGGTTTTGTATGACCATGCCTTCATTTAGATGCTGCCCGTGGTTGCAGGTTATCCCTGCTACACTGAGCCTATCTTGCAGTACAGCTCTGGGTGATTGAGAACATATTTGCCAATGCACACTTCATCCAGTGAGAATTTGTGAACTGGTCACCCCATTTTTATACTTCCATCTCATGAGCAGCACGACTGATTTTGCAGTAATTCAATTTAATTGGCACCCCTGCACTCCTATTGAAGGAGGATATTGGCAATTATGTAATGGGGAGACACACTGGGGATTTAAAGGATTGTACAAATCATATTTTTTGCTTGTTGTTATTTGCTCTGTGTTTATTTTTTGAATGAGAATTCACCAATTTTGAAAAACCTGACCTTGTTTAAGAATATTGCTCAGTTTTATAGTTGCATGTATGTTACTTGCGTCTTCATGACCAGTTTAGACTTCATAAGATGGCCATGTTCAGTGGGATAGGATCTTGTCTTGTATTTGGGGGGGGGGTGGCTGTTTTAGACTTTATTAAGGCACATAACATAGTCTACATATGGTTCTCTGTAAACGGGTATTTTTAAGTGCATGTCATAGTACTGTGTGTGCAGTATGTTGATGAAATCTTATGTAGAACAGACTGAGCAATATTCTGAGTGGGTTTATGAAACATGGTTCAGTGTTGAACATACGTAGTATTGTACAGTATGTTGTGTCTGTCGGTGTGTTGCTGTGTCTTTCAGTGTGTGGTTGTGTGTTGGTATTGTGCTTGTTAAAGTACTTATAAATGTGGTCCATTGTGAAATGGGACCTTCTCAGTGTGTGTTGTCTGTGTGGTGGTAGATAGCCCTTAGGCCATAAGGGTAAGAATGCTACCAAACCAGCTCTGCCTGTAGTCACCTCTGGTAGCCTCCAGGGGGTGCTGTGGACCAATTTCTCCAACCTGTAATCATGACAGCTGTGAATATTACCAGTATGTAAAATAAAGACCTTGTGCAATCAGAATCAGAATAGTTACATGAAGTTTCAAATAAAAGAACTATGATATTAAGCCTATTTTATTCGGTTCATTTTTTTTTTTTTTGAAAGCAACAATTCTATTCTGCCCATTACAGGATTATTTGGTATTTTTTATTTGTTTATTTTACAATTATTAACATTTTAACAATTATTATACATAACAGCCAGTCAGCAGTGAAATCGTTTGCTGGACTGCAAGTCAAAAGTGTACTTGAAGTAAATATTTATACAGAATGGACACGTGAAATCAGACTTCTGCTTGGAAATTACATTACATCAAGAGGATCAGTTATTCTCCTGTATTATTGGTTTCCTGTAAACTTGAAAAAGTAAATATTGCAAAGGGTTTTTTAATCATCCTGGTTTAGAGCATACATGTATGTTATTATATGAATTCATTAATTTAATCTCTCACTGAGGAAAAAAGCGTGATCTGTCCTGTGTAATTGATATATTGAGCATGCTCAGTAGCTGGGTTTGGAGAGATTGGTTCTGCATCATTGTGGAGCTCTGTGATGGGTGATGTGCGAAGGGTGGGTGGTGTGCTAAGGAGGTGTGGTAAAAAGCCATGCTTTTGTGCAGGAGGAGTTCTGCTACCCAGTGGAGTGTCTGGCGCTGACGGTGGAAGAGGTGATGCACATCAGACAGGTGCTGGTCAAAGCCGAGCTGGAGAAGTTCCAGCAATATAAGGATGTGTACAGCGCACTCAATAAAGGAAAGGTATCCTGGGCGACTAACTCTACTGACTGTAATATGCATAATATTAATATGCACTGTAATTCAACATGCTATTTAATGCCAGTCAGAAAAGTCAATATTCAATGAAATATGACATTATACTTTGTCGTGTAATATGTTTATGGGGGCTCCACTGTCTGTTTGACTCCTCTCGCTCTTTCCCCTAAGCTGTGTTTCTGCTGTCGTACGAAGAGGTTCTCCTTTTTCACCTGGTCCTACACCTGCCAATTCTGTAAAAGGTAAAGAACACACACACACACACACACACACACACACACACACGCACACACACCGATTTCTTAAAATAACTTGCATACAGATTACCTTGTAACATAAAACCTTTCAGCTGCTGTGTTTGGCAGAGCAGTGAATGGAGAATGTGCTGTGATTGACTGTGTTCCTTATTTTCTCCTCTGTACAGATGTGTATGCTCACAGTGTTGTAAAAAGGTGAGTGGGGTCTCCGACTACACATCGACACCGACGCAATTTTATTTAGATTATATGAATGAGTTGGGGTTTACTTTATAATGTTTCTTTGTTAGTATATTTTTTGATTGGCCCAGATGGTTTTTGAGTGCAGTGAAAGATATCTTATATTAAGTTTCTGACGACGTCTTGGCTTTATAATGGCTGGTATAGAGGCCTTCGGGGGGTTTAAAGCAAGAAAATACATTTCAAGTTACTCCAAAGCAGTTTAAATACAGTGACTGTTTGCCCCCAGAGACCTGAAACCACAAGTACCGGGCTAATATAAAAGCTGATATTTATGTTTATAATCGTGAGTGAATGCTGTAAAATGTATCTAATCATATGTTCAGGTCATCATAAACTTGTGTAAATACCTAAAATATCTTTCACTGCACACAAAAACTTGGATAATCAAAAATGTACACTAAAACGGAAATAACTTCTCATTTAATGCTGATTTTCTTTGCAGACACATGTATCCAGGACATATTAAGTTGAACTATATTCATCATACCCATTGATATCGTATGCATTGGGGCAGGTCTGTTTAAGCCAACTCTGTTTATCTTAACTGCTACACCACATTGTTGCAGATGAGGCTGCCCTCTACGCCTTTTGCCAACCTACCCATCTACTCTCTGGGGTCTGGCACCCTGCCTAGGGAGGAGGCCACACCCCCGCCAGAGAAGGCCTCCAGCAGCCTCCAACACCAAGGCCTTCAGCACGCTGGCTCCTGGTACAAAACCTTTATGACCCGATCTCCTGGGTGGCACAGAGCTCCTATGGTCAATATAACAACTGTAGTTCAGATACATGTCCCAATATTGTGAATTTTGACAATAATGAATACACTGTTTAGTCTGTGAATGTTGTTTGCTGTATGTTTTATAAATATATATATATATATATATATATATAGTTTTTTGTATATTTCTTGTTTGTTGTATATATTTTTTGGTCTGTTTTGTGAAATATCTTACTTTCATTGTATCCAATTGAGACTTCCTGGTTAATATTTAAAAAATCTAATGAATAACGTGCTTTAATATAATATAATAATGTGCATTCCCTCACCAGGATGTCCAAGCCTGAGGAGAGGTCGTCCCGGGACGAACTCCCCTTTGATCTGATGGGGGACTGGAGCACCATGGAGGTGTGCGTGGACTGCAAGAAGTTCATCTCGGAGATCATCTCCTCCAGCAAGCGCAGCATGGCCACCAAGCGCAAGCGTCTGATGCGCAAGGCCCAGTCCTACCGCATTTCCTCGCCGAAATCCTCCGACTACCGGCCGTCCGAGCACACCATCGACGAGGCGTGACGCCCGCGCGCCGTCTGTCGTCCCCACGCTCTGCATGCCGGCTGACCCCATCCCCCCCCCCCCCCCCTGCAGATGCCACACAGCCAACTCCGCGGGTTCCCTGAAGAGACACGGCACCGACGACGTCTTCTGCTATCGTTTAGTTCTGACTGCGTTTGTGATGTCACGGGGGACCGTGGTTGTGCGTTGATCGTCCGGCCATGTTCAGTAAGCCAACAGTAAGGTTTAAAATGGCCGCAGAGTTGGAAAGTTCAGCGCGTCTGTGCTAGTCGTCGCCGCGCACGTGTCCTTCCAGACAAAATAATGGTAATGTGTTGTAAATATTGTACATAGGACATTCCTGTCACTGCACAACCACACTCCCTAGCATACAGTTCCAGGCTGAGGAAGCCCCTCTTTGCACATGGTACAGCCTGCACCCTTTCTCAGGACATTTTATTTGGTCCAGCTTTAGGCCCAAGGCGCTTGCTCCTCACTGCCCACCAACAGGATGACAAATGAATGCATTGCAATCAAGCTGTCTCAAATTAATTTACTACTTGGGTTTTTTCTGTCCCTACTAAATCAATAACGAACAGTAAGAAACGAAAGTGTTGAAAGAGAACACTTTAATATGGTTAGTATGCTGAAATGATGGCTGCAGTAGCTACCAAAAAAAAGTCCTGAAACAGTGGAAGATTTTGTATGATGAAATGATCAATGCGCTGCGATATGACAGCAGAGGGATCAGCTGAGGATTGATCTGAGAAGAAGTGACTGGTATCCATTGACACCCCACTCTCAGGGACTCCTTGGGAATTATACTTTGAGACATGTAGTTGTTCTATTCAAACCTTTTAGGCCTGTCTGATACAAACGCTGGTACAGTTCCGGTCCTGGAAACCCTTTTAAGTCAATAACACACTCCATCACTTTTGATTTGGTGACGATTTAGAAATTGAGAACCAAGATCTCAAGATTTTTTTTTCTGTTACAGCTGGATGCACCTGACGTTAGTGTTGCATTAGTGTTCATGTTATTTATTTTTCACTGAGGATTTCAATGAATGGGCCATCAGCAGGCTTTATTTTCACTGGTCTTTCATGCAGGTATAGTTGTGAATTACAGTTTTTTTGTTGTTATTGAGTGGGGGACTGACACACAAATTTTAAATATGCTTTAGTTCTTTTGTAAGTAAAAGGTTTTCCTAGTGCCAAAAGTTTTTTTTCCACTGTTTGAATGGTGTGTAGTTCCCACCTGGTGTAAATACGGTTATATTTGTAATGAAGTTTCTTATGATCCTAAAGGGGGAATCTTGATTGGATCCTTGATTTGAGACATTTATACAGTACATTTGTGTACATGCTGTATATCTACATTCCCAAAAAGTTGGGACGTTATGTAAAATGCGCCTAAAAGCAGAAAGCAGTGATTCGTAAATTTTCTTTTACATATATTTAATTGAAAACGGTACAACAAATATATATTTTATGTTTTACCTTATCAACTTTATTGATTTTTGTAAATATACGCCAATGCCGAATTTGATGCCTGCAACACGTTCCAAACACGTTCCCTGGGAGAGGGGGAAAAAGAAAAGAAGAAAATACTGGGAAGAAAAACACCGGTTTGGAACATTCAACAGGTAAACAGGTGATGCCATCGTGACTGGGTATAAAAGGTATCAAGAGTTTTTTTGTTGTTGTTGCCCCAGTCCCAACTTTTTGGGAACGTGTTGCAGGCATCAAATTCGGAATTCACTTATATTTAGGAAAATCAATAAAGTTGATAAGGTAAAACATTCAATGTCTTTTTTTTGTACTGTTTTCAATTAAATATATGTAAAATGTAATTTACAAATCGCTGCTATCTGCTCTTATGTGCATTTTACATACTGTCCCAACTTTTTTTAAATTGGGGTTTGTAAATGGTATTTGCTCACACTTCTAATTTATCAAGATTTATTTTAAGAATAACTTTGTATAACAATTATAATATGTATAAATATTATTATTATTATTTGAGCAGTTTTTCTGTCATAATTGCCATATACCATTAGTATTTTTAAGTTATGAAACATTCTTGGACAGAGAAGCACTGGCATAGCACTTTTGCAATTTGTTTATGTTTTAACTTTATTTTGTGATTTCTGTTGAACAATATTACTTGATATTTTGCTGTTATACTGCAAACAGGAGTATAATTAAGAGTAACATAAACTACTCAATGAAAATGTTGGCTAAATGAATAAAATGCCTTGTTTTCAATCCTTTTAGAAATTCAGCTCAAACACTCCATAACAGTAATTTTAAAAAGTGAATCTTGTGGACACACACACGACGCACACACTCATGCACACACACACACTTGAATTTAATGTAATATAAAATGCAATGAAGTTGTAAAAAGCGCTTTAATCACATTTTTGAGCCCACAAAATGGTGTAATTCATGTTGGAGTCTATCAAGTTTAGCTCAGAGTGGTTTATCAAGAATCTTCCTGAGGAAACAGATCAGTATTCACTAAATCTGGGTTATGATCATTCATTTAGGCTTGGAGACTCATTTTAACTGTTACATGCCACAACTCCCATGTTATTAAAGTTTTTTATGAAGTAGAAATTAAGGCAGACAACTCCATTACTGTTTTACATCCAGTACTTTTAACATGAGATTATCTTACTCCTGAATATAATATATGTATATTACATTATGCAATTATTTATTTATTTTCTGTCAGTACTAAATCTGAACTTGCAGCTGTAAAAACTTCTTGAGCTAATTACTTTGAGTTTCATTTGCACAGAAAGTGGACGCTTAGCTTAGTCAGCTAGTCAGTTGGGTTAATCATCCTGGTAAACATTGGCATTGTTAATCCTGCATCAGGATTTGTACAAAATAGTTTTGTGCATTAATAGTGCAGTGGATAGTTTTGAATGTGGGCTTTTTTTTGTCTATTACTTGTTGGGTAATGGCAGCATTAGAATGGTGCAGCCAAATTTTGAAAGTGATGCTGAAATGGTGTAGATTTTAAACGTTTGTAAATACAGGCATATAGCAGAATGAGGAAAGGGGAGTGCCCTTCAGCTGTATTCCGAGTTTTCTCATTTGAACAACCCGCAGTTTTTCTTCCCTCCTGAAAATATATATTTTAAAATCTCTCAATTCATATTGGCTGTGCAGATGATTTCAAACTACTTTCGCTTTTGTATGAAAAGGCTGCAAGGCTGCTTCAGTTGTAAGTTCCCATTGCTCTATGACCACATGTGGGTGCTTAGTTAGGAGTGCCGAAGTGTGGAGTGCTTACATGTTGTACAGTTTGGCCAATGACATCAAGCCTCTGGTTTAAAAATGCCTTTTTAATGTGTAAATTACTTGAGTGGTTACTGGTTGCCTTGGTGATTTGTGAGCGCATGCGTGAAAGCCCACCGCTCGACACACTGGGGGGGGGGGGGGGCGGGGTGTATTGGTAGGAGGCGTGCCGTCACATTAAAAAGTTGAATGTTCTTCCCATAACAGCCACAAACAAGTCATCCCCCTGCTGTTCCTAGAATGTTCCTCTCTATAATTCTGAATTAGTTCAAAAGTAACTGCCAAGACCATATCACAAAGCACCTCATTTTGTCTTAAACTGCACTGCCAGTGTCTGTATCGCCAGCCCCTCTGCCTTGGTTTTTTAGCAGATTGCTTTCCTTAATGTTGCAGTTAGTCTATTTGAAATGCATTGGTGTTTTTGTACATAAAAGATGTTTCTGTACATCGTGCATGAAAACATGCTATTTTATCAGCAGCTCCCAAGTCGCTGTCCAAACCTAACGCATTGAGTTCTCCAGGAATTTAATACCCAGGGATTGTTCTAATAAAAAAGCCATTGCTGAGAAGATCTTGGAACGGCAGGATGGATGATTTTTGAAGCGGTAAGCACTAGCTAGCTCATTATATTTCCCATGCAGTTCTTGATTAACGCTTATGCTGGCTTCTAGAAAATTCATAAGAAACCTCACGTGCTTGTTAAAAAGCCTTTTGTACCTATTTAGCAGGGCAGTGGTCTGCTTCCCCGTCTATTACGCATTCATAAGAGGTGCACAGTTGGATGTCTTTGTCACTTATGCTGTACGTGTACGACATGAACATGTGTCGGTTACTGGTGAGGCTAAGCGTGAACGGCACGGTGATTCCCCACCTCCACCCCACCCGCCCTTGTGTGGCTGCATTGTGCATGGACCACTGTGTGACTTGTATTCTTCATAGAGCCGGTTCATAAAGAAATGTCAATAAAAATTTGATGCGACATGCTCAAAACATCTTGTGATTTTTTAAAATATCACAAATAAGAAGTGAATCATCAGCCTGAGCTCTTTTTGAACATTTTTATGTTTTACCTTCATACTTGCCAAGACAAAAATGAATGCACAGTGCACCCTACATGCCACATGAACCACATTACCTCTAACACTGTATCACAAAGATGGTTTGCTGCAATTTAAACAGAAATTGGCAAAAATAAAAAAACATGCTTTAATAATCCCATTTGAAAATATGGATTAGAAATGATTCATGTTGATGTTGTGCTATGACATTCAGACTGAAAATCTTATTTCTGGTACAATTTATGAAGTGTGCAAACATAATTTCATGGCTATATGTGTTATGTATTGTTAAAATCCCATGTTAAAATTGTGGTTAGGTAAGATCAAGTCATCACATTGTCAAACTCCTGTTTCCTAACGGTTTTAATGAATCTGAATGAATCCCTCGTTGCTTGTGAGTGCATTCTGAGCAGTGTGCCAGAGACCTCTAGTGGTCTCATACAAACATACAGTATTTGGTTACTGTACTGGATTCAAGGGAGGTGTATGAATCAAGCTCTACATTAAAGTTATTTTGTTTTAGTAGTATCTGCAAATAAACTAATATTATGGGCAACAAACTGTATGTACCAACCTCTACATTTTACCATGACTCCAGACTATTAAGGCTACATTTTCATGTATATAAGTTACGGCCAATTTCCCTGTGAAATGAATTCATTCAGAATGCCTAATTGTAATTTAATTAATCCAGAATTAGAAAATAGATTTGTGATAACATCATTGGACTTCTGATTGCTTCCTTCTGGACTTCATAGTCCTAAAGTAAGACAGCGAGGCATTAATCAGACAGCCATCAGAGAAAAGCCCAATTCGATTATAATTATATTAACTTGGTGCTGACCTGAATTTGTTTCAATAACCTGTTGTAGACCACACACAAAAAAAAATCAACAGTGTGACTGGAGTTAGAAATCAAAACAAAAGAATGAATATAGAAAAAGCAGATAAAATCCAGTGTTTCCAAAAATGTATTTTTTTATTTTTATTTTTTAAACTAAAAAAGCGAATTGTACGATTTAATTTAATAACTGAATAACTGCAACACAAGACAACATTTTAATTTTAAGTATTGACCAAGGAAATAAGAGGAGGAAACATTTGGCATCAGATACATGTGCTGTGGGCACAATATACAGTCAAGCCGGAAAGTCTGAACACCCCTTTCACCTTCTCCACGTTTTATTACATTACAGACATATTCTACAATAGATTGAGTTAATTTGAGTTTATATTCTACAATAGAAATCTTTAATTTACATAAGTATTCATACCCTTTGCTTTAACATATTTTTAAAGTATCATATTTAATATTTGGTCGCATATCCTTTGCATGCTGTTACTTCCTGAAGTATGTGACCCATCAACATCAAAAGACTCTCGATATCTTATTTCCAGGTACTGTTACAAGCGATACTATAAGCTCTCTGCATTTGAATGGATCTCTATGGGAATTGGGGGGTGAGACTAGATTCAGCTGTAAATTAAACTGGTACAGTATGGAACACAAGGCTGGCTAAATGGCTGTAAGTCATCAAGGGTCTGAGCTATCGAAGGAGCCCCAAACCATCACTCTGTTGCCAGATATGGAGTAGATGTGGATGGATCACTGCAAGGGTTATTTCTCCTGACTCATTTTCCTGTAGAACTCTATGGGGAAAAAAGTCCGGAGAAACAACCCTTAAAGGGATCCATCCACATCTACTCCATATCTGGCCGCAGAGTGATGGTTTGGGGCTCGTTTGATACCTTAGACCCTTGATGATACTTTAAGATATCAATGTGTGTAATTTATGTTGTAGAACAAAATGTGAAACTCTTATATTATATGACTTATTATTATTACTTATTATTATTAACCACAGACCTTATATTCGGTACAAATTGAAAACTCTATGGAAAAAACATGGGAAATCTGGCGAGGGACCATCGGTTCAACTTCCGCCTTTACAAAAATGAACTGCAGTATTACTGCAGTCATCTGCAATATTACTGCAGTTTTATGAAGTGCAGTTCTATGCAGTAGTACTGCATATTGAAAACCTTTACTTGTTAAAAGCCTTTTTAACTGCAGAACAAGTGTAGTACTACTGCAGTTTTACTGTGTACATGTCCAATTTACTGCACTTGTAGCTACTGCAGCACTAAAAGCTGCAGCATTACTGCAGTACTGCAGTTATTTTTTGTAAGGGCTGGTTTTAGGACTACAAACTAACACTCTATTAACTAAATACACTTGGATATTATTTTATACCCTTTTCCGAATGTATACATTTGTATACTTTATCTATTAGTTCCATAAAATGCTCTTCGGTTTTTATTTCCCAGATTCACAACCTGTGACCAATTATCCTTTAAAGAGCAAGGTTTTTATACAGAACATGTTACCTGGCTCTCAAATAGAGGCCAACGGTAAGGCAGTTGTCTGTGCGCGCGCACGTTTGCGATTAACCTTAGTTAAATGAAAAGACAATGCACTTTAGAGATTTTGTCCTGTGAATTCACAACGATGTCACACACATGCAGGGTATATTTAAACTCAATATAATTGCTACCAATTCTACTCGTTGAACAAGACACTGTGATCAAAATGCGCTTTATGTGTTTATTGTTGTGCTGTTGTCCGGTAAGTAGGCTATATGATCTATTATCTTAAATTATCTGTATTATTTTATTTTCGTCCGTATAAAGTAATATCAAATTTCCTCTCCTGAATTATTCTTTTACACAGAATAAATCTGGGCCTGCCACGTTCTCTGGGAGACATTGCCGTTTCGCCTAGAATGCGTTTTAATGAGATAAATACATTACAAAAATGGCAGTAGCCTACCAGAGCCAGTAGGGTATTTTCTAGTAAGACAGCATGGGTCTGGCTCCAAAATAATAGACTAACTTTTTTGGGGGAACTTCAGTTGTAGCCACCAGTATCAACAAAAAAACGGTGGAGCAGACCCACAACACACAAACAAACATATCAAATAAAGACATTCAATAGAATCATTGTCATAGTTTTGACTGGCATAGGCCTACCATGGTTAAAAACGAATTCCGAATGTTTTTAAATAAAACCTGTAGCGTTCTACGGTAGCTAATTAAGCCAACTAATGAGTTCGAACGCAACTATTTTTATTTGGTAATGTTTTAGTTCGCATGCTGGTCATAACACCAGTTACTATAGATATAAACTAACAAGCTAGTAGTAATTCGGTAACGAAGCGTATTAATGATACTTGTTTGTTTACACACTGGTATCCGAAGGTAACGAACATTTCTAGGCAACACAATGCAAAATAAACCTATGTCACAGTAAAATAACAATAATTGGTGAACGTTTTGTATTTTTACGTAACAATGATGTCACAGACTTTGCCTGCAAATAGCCAACACTGAATTTAGCTACCAATTAATTTGATCACAAATACTCAATATCACTGAAAAAGACAGAGCACTGCAATCAATTACCGAAATGAACTTTAAGTATTCATTGTTGTGCTGTTGTCCGGTAAGTGCTTAATCTTAATTTAGTATAAATTGGTTCCTCTCATAAGTCGTTTTTGTTGTTGTTGCATGTAACAGATCTGGGATGAATATAATAGAAAATAGAGTAGGCCAAACTATTTAAAAAGTAATTTTGTCTGAGTTTTCATCTTGGATAGAATGTAACACAATTAACAGTCACCAATATTTTATAATCACCAATATGAACCTACATAATTGTTAGTCTGCCAGTAAAACAATATTGCTCATTCAGTTGGCAAGAACAATGTTACCATATTGTGGTGAGTGGAAAAGACAATCTCTGTGTCAGGGAAAGAGATATCAATATGATTTATAATTTAATAAATACATTTGGGCCCAGGTATTGGATGATGATGATGAGAAGAAGAAAAAGAACAAGAAGAAATGGAAAAAGGAGAAGAAAGTAAAAAAGGCCCAATCATCTGAAGCCCAGCTGGCTCTAAAGAACAACTGCGCAGAGAAGCCACCTGTTACCATTGCCTGGGCAGAGAAGCCGGCTGTTACCATCGCCTGCGCAAAGAAGCCAGCTGTTACCATCGCCTGGGCAGAGAAGCCGGCTGTTACCATCGCCTGGGCAGAGAAGCCGGCTGTTACCATCGCTTGCGCAAAGAAGCCAGCTGTTACCATCGCCTGGGCAGAGAAGCCGGCTGTTACCATCGCCTGCGCAGAGAAGCCGGCTGTTACCATCGCTTGCGCAAAGAAGCCAGCTGTTACCATCGCCTGGGCAGAGAAGCCGGCTGTTACCATCGCCTGCGCAGAGAAGCCCGCTGTTAGCATCGCCTGGGCAGAGAAGCCGGCTGTTACCATCGCCTGGGCAGAGAAGCCGGCTGTTACCATCGCCTGCGCAGAGAAGCCGGCTGTTACCATCGCCTGCGCAGAGAAGCCGGCTGTTAGCATCGCCTGCGCAGAGAAGCCGGCTGTTAGCATCGCCTGCGCAGAGAAGCCGGCTGTTACCATCGCCTGCGCACAGAAGCCGGCTGTTACTATCGCCTGCGCACAGAAGCCGGCTGTTACCATCGCCTACGCAGAGAAGCCGGCTGTTACCATCGCCTGCGCAGAGAAGCCGGCTGTTACCACCGCCTGCGCAGAGAAGCCGGCTGTTACCACCGCCTGCACAGAGAAGCCGGCTGTTACCACCGCCTGCGCAGAGAAGCCGGCTGTTACCACCGCCTGCGCAGAGAAGCCGGCTGTTACCATCGCCTGCGCAGAGAAGCCGGCTGTTACCACCGCCTGCGCAGAGAAGCCGGCTGTTGCCATCGCCTGCGCAGAGAAGCCCGCTGTTGCCATCGCCTGCGCAGAGAAGCCGGCTGTTGCCATCGCCTGCGCAGAGAAGCCGGCTGTTACCATCGCCTGCGCAGAGAAGCCGGCTGTTACCATCGCCTGCGCACAGAAGCCGGCTGTTACCATCGCCTGCGCACAGAAGCCGGCTGTTACCATCGCCTGCGCAGAGAAGCCGGCTGTTACCATCGCCTGCGCAGAGAAGCCGGCTGTTACCATCGCCTGCACAGAGAAGCCGGCTGTTACCATCGCCAGCGCAGAGAAGCCGGCTGTTACCATCGCCTGCGCAGAGAAGCCGACTGTAACCACCGCCTGCGCAGAGGAGCCGGCTGTTACCACCGCCTGCGCAGAGAAGGCGGCTGTTACCATCGCCTGCGCAGAGAAGCCGGCTGTTACCATCGCCTGCGCACAGAAGCCGGCTGTTACCATCGCCTGCGCACAGAAGCCGGCTGTTACCATCGCCTGCGCAGAGAAGCCGGCTGTTACCATCGCCTGCGCAGAGAAGCCGGCTGTTACCATCGCCTGCGCACAGAAGCCGGCTGTTTCCATCGCCTGCGCAGAGAAGCCGGCTGTTACCATCGCCTGCGCAGAGAAGCCGGCTGTTACCATCGCCTGCGCAGAGAAGACATCTGTCCCTAACATCCACTGCGCAGAGCAAACACCGCTCCTGACTATTGACTGTGCAGAACAAAGGTAGTGTTTTTTACTTAATTTTATTTAATTTAATTTTAGCACTTCTGTTTGCTGTTCTGTTCAATTTCTAGGAACAAATTGAGCATACTTGTTTTTTACTCACTTCTGTTCCATAGGCTGGAATTCCAAAGCTCTCGGAAGATCCAGGAGGAACACATCAGCGACAAGACGTGTAGGAACATAATTGATCACACTGTCCTTGGGTAAGAATGACAGTCTGTTCATTCAAACTGGACAATGGAAAGAGTTTTATAGGTTTATGAATGTGCTGCTTCATACTTACAGGTGTCAAAGAAAAACCAATCAGTTGTTTTCACAGATAAATCCTTTGCATTCATTTGCATCTCTAGTGTTCTTACATTTAATCCAAAATGTTCTTCAGTAATTATTATTGATCAGAGCTCTATTATATAATGTATCGTATTACACTATTTAGGGAGTATGTATATACAGATGGAGTTAGCATGTAGAATAGAATTGGTGTGCAGTCTGGACTGCTTAATTTTCATACGCTTCCATTCTATATAATTTGATTGTATTATTTCTGCACCTTCCCACCTCCTGTCTCTTGATGTCAGTCTCTGTGTGGAAAACTCTGTCCATTCATGTATTGAAGATATAAAACATGCCCACTTAGTCGGTATGAATGACCTATTATTACCTAACTTCTGTACAGTAACAAAGGGATGTGTTCATGTCTCTGCCACAGATTCCCAAACATCGGGAACACCTGCTACATGAACGCGACTCTCCAGAGTTTCTTCAGTCTCAAGATATTCATCCATGACATCAGGAGAGAGGAGAGCTGCTGGAGGTCTAATCTGACCACACATCTACTGAAGTACGTAGATATCTATGGTTATTCTCATCTGTAGATAGATACCAGTGTTGTTATTGACATAACTTTTCTTCCAGTGTTTTTTGTCTTGGCCGTAGATCAGTGGTGGGAAAGGAATTATGGATTTTATGGCAAGTTCTACTTTACTCAGCCAACGTATTTGCCTGAACTGACATTTTAGCTGTGTTTATTGAAAAGCTTGTGCACGACAGCTGAACACTGTTTTTGTATCCCTATATGAAATGTTTTAGTCATAGGTGTAATTTATGGCGTGCCAACACAGGTCCTGGGGCTACACTGTGTATGCTGGGTTTCGTTCCAGCCATAATTACCCTAATCTTAAATGCTGTCTTTCTGACTGCCTGCCGTCTCTGTCGCCCCCTGCAGGTGCCTAGCAGATTTGCACTCAGCACGGACCAGCTGTAGCAGGGAGCGAAAGATCGACCTGCTGAACACCCTAAAACGGACCATCGCAACTAACTACAGCGACTTCTGCGGGGAAGAGCAACAGGTGAGAGAGACACACACACACACACATTCCAGGGTTCCTCAGATATTTCCTCCTGTAGGCCAGATTATTTTTAAACGTATAAGTAACAGGTTTTCTGCATGTATGTAAAAAAAGTAGTTGCCTGATAGATAGATGCGCCAACTCACATTTTTATGTTAAGTACTATAGTGCAACAGGGAGATTGGGGATGTTGTGCTTTAGGTAGCAAATCAAATTAGATTGAGAATAACGTGTATGATTTACCATCGGCAATAATGACTAATAGACCCATGTCTCCAAATGCATGGGCCTGCAAACTATGTCTCCAAGGTCACTGTTGAAGCCTGACACACTCTTCTTCCCTCATGGGTTTTCCCTCTTCCAGCAGGACGCTCATGAGTTCTTCAGTGTTCTCCTGTCCCAGCTTAAAGAGGAGGGGGTTTCTCCGAGGACAAGGGTGTGGCTGCACCCCTACACGCGCACCATCGAGTCAAACTTTGAGTTTGAGCTCCTGTCCACCAGGACATGCCTCAGGTGAGCCGTTTCAGCTGCAGTCTCTCTCCACAGCCCTGTTAAACTCAACGTCCATCTCCATTTTCTGTTGTCCTCCTTTCAATTTGGGGATTTCCAAGCATCACAAAGCGGGCTGGCCCGAACAAAGATGTGTGGCTTATGAGTTAGGCCTGGTGGGTCAGTTCCATTTCAATTGTGTCCATTCAGGAAGTTTGCCAACAAAAAAAAAGCAAACAGGGTTTTAAAACAATTAATGAGTTGAATTTAATTCGGTTTCCTAACTGGAATTAACTCTGCCTGTGAGTGTTAATTTGTGTGTTTTTGTGGTTTTCTCTCTAAAGCTGTGGAGACAAGGTGTCTAAAACGGAGTCTTACAACTGTCTGTCTGTGGACTTAGTCCCCAGGGGCTCCGTACAGGACAGTTTGACACTCTACTTCAAGGTAAGTGTCCACCTGGGAGACCACCACTGACGCATGGAGCACCATCACTGCCAACATCACCACCACTGTCAATATCAAAATACTGCATTTGTCTGTGAGCTTTGTGGTGTGTGAGGTCAGTGCTGAGTGTCTTACTGTGTTTTGAGTGAGTTTCTGTGCTTTGCTGTCACAGGTCTATGAGGTAGAGTGTCAGTGCTATTGCTGCTGTGGGCAGTTGGCCTCAGTTGAGCAGAAGTTACAGTCCCTGCCTCGGTAAGTGCAGCCTCATCCCCTCTCTATGTCTTTCTGTCTTTCAGTATGTCTGGATTTTTAAATTACTACTTACCTGGTTAAATAAAGGATCCCTGTGTGCATCTGTGCAGAGTGCTGGTCGTGCAGCTGAAGAGGTTCAGTCTGAACTCCAGAGGAAACCTGGTGAAGCTGCACGATCGGCTCTACGTCTCCCCACAGCTCTGCCTGCAGGCCCACAGCAGGGCCAATGTACGCAGGCCAGGGATGCCCAAGCCCCACCTGATCCAAGGGGATTGTTATGAGACCTCCCTCCCACCAGAGGGTGCTGTCTTTACAGGTAGTTTACTTATGAGAGGCATTCCATCCCCTTTTATCTCCTGTGATGTGGAAAGTTATTCTCAGACTCTACTCCTGTGCCACAGTGTCTAATTGTTTTTGGCGTGTTTCTGCACTTAAGTCTATTGTAAGTTCATACACCTTCATTCCAAGGCTTATATTGGCTGCTGGTTAAGACGAAACCACAGAAACACGCTGGCATTGTAACCATGCAGAACCTGTAACTCAGTGTTAAGAATCCAGCAGGGTAAATTTGTAGATTCTGTGGTAGTAATGATGAGGTAAGAGGTCTGATGGTGTGTTTGATTTTGCTTGGTTTCCCCTGAAGCTGAAAAGAAGAGCTCTGTGGAGGGAAAGTCAGCTGGCAGAATAGGTCAGGACAGCTACACTGTGGTGAGCAGAGAGAGAGAAAGAGAGGAGGAAAGAGAAGGAGGAGGAGGGGTAGTGAAAGAATAGAGCAGTAGGCAAAGTCTGCTCCTCCCTGGGTTTGGGTTTGTACCTCTTTTGACTGCAGGTCTGTACCTTCTCTTCTAGAATGACTACAGAATCACCAGTGTACTCTCTCACATTGGATCGAATATGCGACACGGTAAGATACACTGAAGGCACCAAGCCCACACTCACACATTCCAGCCCGCTCTATCCTCAATCTGATCAGGAGACATTTTCAGTATACGATTAACCCTCTATTGTGACCACATTAAGCAGAGTTAACTAAACATCCACCTATGTTATTGTACAGGTCATTACGTCTGTGAGAGCAGTGAGGGCAACTCAACATGGCTGTCATTTGATGATGAGAGAGTGCAGCGGATGGACCAGATGTCTGCGTTGAGGCGGAGGTCAAACTCGGCCTATATCCTGTTTTATGAGTACAGGTAAGCGCTCATCCGTAATGGTAGCCCTGCTGTTGTGTGAGTGTGGTACAGGTAAAAGTACTGCTGAACTATAAACACAGGTAAGAGCTCATTGCATTGGGTGCGGTTGTGTGTTGGGGGAGGTTTGCAGGTATGGTGACTTGGCTGAAATCTGTTGTAGGGGTGCTGGTGGATAGAGAGGCAACAGAGACAAGGGCCAGCCTCTAATGGACCACGCAGACCACTCTGCCTCTCCAAGAGAGTGGAACAGCCAGTCAGGTTTATGTTTGTCACTGATGTTGTTGTTGGATCCAAACTGTCTGATTACGCAATGTTGTGGATCTGTTCTCAAAAAATAAAAAGTTCTCGAGAATTCAAAATTTCAGAGTTTTCAACTTTCACTCTTTTCTCAATTCAAAAAGTAAAAAGAGGAAAGTCAAGCAAAAAATAAGAATGAGAAAAATTAGATTTAATTACAATAAACTCAAAAAAAAAAGTAACCACCCCCCCCAGACCCAGACAAAATCAAACAGAGAGAATACCCCCCATGCCCACCATTATCAATCCGACAATCTCCTTCCCCTCACCCCCACCTCTCCCCAGAGACCCCCCCACCCTCTCGCTCTCGCTCTCTTCGCTCGCTCGCAGTCCTACAGTTTACAGTTATCCAGTATCATATTCTATCTCCATCCCATTTTTTTTTCCCCCATGACCCCCCTTTGATACAGACTGACGCCATCTCATCTCATCATTTCTTTCTTTCTTTTCTTTTCAATTTCTCAGGTGTCTCTCTTCTTCAGGCCTTCTTTTGTTTTTTTCAGACATCAATCTCTGCTCCGCCCTTCTTTTATCGCGTCATCCCGTCCGTTTGAACCTTCCTTCTTTTTTTCTTCGATTCCTTCATTCCCCCCCCCCCCCCCCCCCCCCCCCCCCCCCCCCCCCCCCTTTTTTTTTGCTGTTTTTGAACCTGGGAAACCACTCCTGTGGTGGTGGACTGTATCTTCTCCTCTTTCAAATTTCTTTCTGACTGCTGCTGACTGTAAAAAAAATAAAAAACTGGCTTCAACTTTATCAAGACTCTCAGTTTCTATATTCTCAGACATCTATGTCTCTCACTGTGATATATTTATTATAAATTTTTTTTTAATTCCTCTTTGGAAAATTTTAAATTAATATATTACGATGTGTTTGTCTGTATTTATTTTGTGTTTTTGTGTGTGTTCGGACCGAACAGGGCAACAACAACTTTTTTGAAAAACCTTTGACTTTAGAAGACTTTAGAAGGCACCCATCACAATCCTTTAGGAACATCTTATCTCATCTTCTTCTCTTCTCAAAGAAAGAAAAGCAGCAGCTCCTTCAGAGAGAGAGAGAGAGAACTCTCTCTCTTTATAATATTTTTTTTTTACTGTGCTATGCGTTCGTTTCTTCTTAATACATATACATTTATACATCTCTATATTGCTCTTTAATACACATACACATATAAATATCAATATATAATCATACATTTGTCACAAGTAATATAGTTTACAAGTGATACATATTCAAATATAATCAATACATATTGTCACAGGTGACCAATGGATTTAATGGAATTCCCAACATTGTATGACATGTATATTTTGTGCATTGTGGAAAAGACAATGGGTCATTCTACGAAAATGTGCCGCTTTGCATTTAATGTGTCCATGTATACAATTTTGTTAGCCATCTTACCAACACATTAATTGCCATTTGAAATGGTTAAAAATAAATATTAAAACGAATTAAACTATACTAAAATATAAAAGGCCCCCTATTACTCTGACCTTATTGGTAAAGTATACTTTACCAATAAATCACTCTGGAAATTGTTTCCCATCCTTGCATAACATTGCAATAGGTAGCAATTCCAAAAAGGGAATCTAAGGACGCTGTCTTGCATTTAAAACTTTTATTGGCAAGTTTAAGAGGTTCAAATACCAGCGTGTTACAGCTCAGTTTAGCCTTCATCAGCCAAATTAATTGATAGTTATGAAACCAGCAATACTAAATAATTTGGGAACAATGATCGCACTTTCAACATTTGTAATTCCCCTTGGCTTTTAAAAGCCATGTGTTGGTAATCATTTCTGCTGGTAGGTGGCTGTGAACCAGCCTATCCCGTAGGTGCCCGTTGAATGGAAAACGATGGGGTGTTGGGTAGTGTGACATGTAATGTTGGGTCTGAATGCAATATCGCCCAGGTCTTGGTCATGTTTTTTATCTGGTAGGCCATTTTGCTGTAGTGTGTCACAAAGTAGACTTGTGTGGGTCCCAATAGTCTGGTGTTCTTTTTAAATAACTATTTTACGATTCAGTGATTTCTCTCTCTCATAGGCATTATTAAGGACATCGTGTTAATCCTTCTCAGTCTCAACATGATGTCTGAAAGGAATAAGCCAGATTAGACTAGGGAGATGGAAGCTATTATCTGCCCTTAGAACTGTATTGAGGTCTGTGCTCTTTATGAACATAGACGTGTGTAGATCTCCATTGGCATTGGCAAGTTGGTTGCTGTTTTGCTGAATCCGAGGCTGAACCTCGGGTTGACATTTGTGGAATTGAGATAATTGTGGGAATCCAGGAAATCTAAGTTCTCGTTCTTTTCAAGAGAAGCAAAAACAATAAAATAGCCAAGCGAAATGTTTTTTTTATCCCCCTGCTATTATCTAATCATCAATTTCATGAGCAACAAAAGCAATGGAAATTCAATAAATGCAATAATGAATTAGTATGGGATTGGTTTTCCCTTAAATTTCTATGGAGCTAATTTAGTGCCTAAACTTAACAAACAGAGCAAGTTTTAAAAATGCACTACAATTATCAAACAAACAGTGTTTTGCAAATGGAAAACACGATGATCAAACAAACACAGCGTGTTTTGTAAATATAAAATGTGCCTATCAAACATACAGAATGATCAAACAAACACAGCGTGTTTTGCAAATACAAAATGTGCCTATCAAACATACAGAACAGAAAGACAAAACAAACAGAAAAAACACAAAAAATTTGTTCTACAAATGCCCTATGATCTGCAAAAAAAAACACTGTTTTACACGATTATCAACCAAACATACTTTGTTTTGCAAATGCAAAACAGTTTTCTAATACTTCAAGCTTCACAAAGACATAAAACATGTTTTACAAGTGCAAAAAAATGGCGTCTTCCATTTGTGCATCACGTGACTTTTGGCACTATTTTAGCGCAGATGTTCTGTGAGATTTTCTCTGGCCTTCTTTAATAAATAATTAATAAATAATGATTAAAATTATTTCCCTCTTCAATATTGTAGTTCTATTTTCAATTGTTCTTTCACGGGACCATTCAAAATACTTGAATTCAGTCTCCAAAGGGTAGTTTTCTCTCTATTCCTCAGGTTAATGGTCATATACATATAGGTATATATCATATACATAGATACATGAGCACCATAATTCATTGGACACATGAATTCAGTGACACATTTTTTGTTATTTTGGTTCTGTACTCTAGCACTTTGTGTTTGAAAGAATACAATGACAATGAGGTTGAAGTGCAGTCAGCTATATCGAATGAACCGTTCAGAAATTATAGAACCTTTTATACATAGTCCCCCCCATTTTCGGGCAGTTTAACATAATGTAGAATAAGGTTATCATCTTTAATAATTGGTTGCATATTCTTTGCATGCCATGATTTCCTGATGTCTGTGACCCAACAATATCTAAAGACTCTTGATATCTTCTTTTCTGGTACTCCTACAAGCGATGCTATTACCTCTCTGCATTTGATGGATCTCTACATGACTTTTAAATTTTTACAAAATCCCGTCCAAAGAGAGCAGCTCACATCTAACGGCTGTCAAATGACAGTCTTTAAAAAATCGCTGCGCAATACAGCACACTCTAGGCAATTTAGGGAGGACAGAAAATTACTCTGGGGTCGCACATGACACGATTTCTACAGGACTTAATCAAGAGGTCGAATTTCCATGCACAGTAGCCAAGGCTACGGGATTATGGATCATTTCAAACTGTTTTTTGTTGTGTTTGTTCTGCGCTTGTTCATTGGCTGTTGACATTCTAGTAGAATGATGCATCACTGGAGGTCAGCCAGAACTCCCGACAAAATCAAACCAGTTTGAAATGATCCTGGGCTCTCCCAACGAGGTCCAGACTGGTTCACGACAGAAAAAAATTATGAGTTAAATATGACTAGATTTAGCTGTAAATTACACTGGAACAGTATGGAACACATGGTTGGCAAAGGATTTGATGTGTCATCAAGGATTTGATGTGTCAAACGAGCCTCAGATCCTCTGCTGCCATATATGCAGTAGATATTGATGGATAACTTGAAGGGTTTCTTCTCCTGACTTATTTTTCCATAGAGTTCAATAGGAAAATTTGTCAGGAGAAACTACCCTTAAAGTGATCCATCCATATGTACTGCATATCTGGCAGCAGAGTGATGGTTTGAGGCTCGTTTGATACCTCAGACCCTTGATTACTTGTGCCGAGCTCACTGACCTCAGACCCTTGATGACTTATGCCCCTAAAACTAACTCCGGACAAATTTTGCAGTCCTCTGATAATCTTTAAAAAATCAGAAAACAATATTGGTTCCGTCGGCTGGAACAGTCCCTTGATGTGAGGTAGTCAAAGACATAATTTTTTTCTGTCGTGAACCAGTCTGGACCTCGTTGGGAGAGCCCAGGATCATTTCAAACTGGTTTGATTTTGTCGGGAGTTCTGGCTGACCTCCAGTGATGCATCATTCTACTAGAATGTCAACAGCCAATGAACAAGCGCAGAACAAACGCAACAAAAAACAGTTTGAAATGATCCATACTCCCGTAGCCTTGGCTACTGTGCGTGGAAATTCGACCTCTTGATTAAGTCCTGTAGAAATCGTGTCATGTGCGACCCCAGAGTAATTTTCTGTCCTCCCTAAATTGCCTAGAGTGTGCTGTATCGCGCAGCGATTTTTTAAAGACTGTCATTTGACAGCCGTTAGATGTGAGCTGCTCTCTTTGGACGGGATTTTGTAAAAATTTAAAAGTCATGTAGTGCGAGGTTGGCTTTAGCGCCATTTAGCCAACCATGTGTTCCATACTGTTCCAGTGTGATTTACAGCTAAATCTAGTCCCACCCCCCAATTCCTATAGAGATCCATCAAATGCAGAGAGGTAATAGCATCGCTTGTAGGAGTACCAGAAAATAAGTTATCAAGAATCTTTTGATATTGTTGGGTTACAGACATCAGGAAGTCATTCCATGCAAAGGATATGTGACCAAATATTAAAAATTATTACTTTATTCTACATTATGTTAAACTGTCCAACATTTTTTCATGCTCGAAAATGGGGGGGGGGGGGGACTATGTACAAAATGTTTTATCATTTCTAAACGGTTCAACCAATATGGATGAATATACCCTCAAATTAAAGCTGGCAGTCTTCACTTCCACCTCATTGTCATTGTATTTTTTCAAACTCAAAGTGCTAGAGTATGGAACCAAAATAACAAAAAATGTGTCACTGTCCAATGAATTATGGTGCTTACTGTATACTGGGCTATAATCTGAAATATTGTGCTAATATCCCAATAAAGGCAAGGCAGAGTGTCTCGGAGTCCTTTTTTTGGAATTGCTACTTATTGTAATGTTATGCAAGGGTGAAAAACGAATTCCCTAATTATTTATTAGCCTAATTGAATGGAAGAGCCTAATTCAGGTGCTGCACCAAGTAGCATTCCCAACCTCCTATTTTTATATAAATGGTGATGATTTGTTTTTACAACTATTTCCACCATGCTGATAATAGTAATGGACGGTAATAATGAGTGTTGTCATCTTTCTTTTTCGAGTTTTGGTCACCTAAAGAACCGCTCCGCTCTGCTTTACAATGGAGTCCAATGGGGCATATTTATATACAGGTTAAATTTACCTCATGAATAATCAGCCATTGCAACAGGTTTTGCAACAGGATCAGAATTTTCAACGTTAACTGGAAACTCTACATTTTAGTGTGTGCCGAATAGGTAAATATGATAGGTCAATTCTGCAGAGCATGTAACAGAATATTTTGGCGATTAAATTTCAACTCTCGTCCGCTGTTTCTCAGCATCAGAAAGAGGCATCATAAAAAAATATATAAATCACTTTATTGCATTTAGGTAGTGGTAAATATAGGCAAGTTTATATTATTTACAAATGATAATGTCTGGCATTACTCAGAATGTGACAAACTTAGTGGGACCAGATGGAGCGCATTCAAAAGGGGATTTAATGCTTATTTTAAAGGGTAACTAACCCGTTTCAGCCTGGCTCCGCCCATGAAACAATTTAGAAAAATACTTTGTGGGGTGAGCGAGGGAGTGGGGTGGGGGCGGAGGAGCTGCGTCTAGAGTCCCTTGATAGAGAGAGTAGCGACAACTCACGATTTGACGCCATTTTCAGTCCATTCAGTGCGGAGCCGCCGTATGGCGCTAGTGCATTGAACCGTGTATTACATTATGTTCTCTATGTATGAGAGATGGGAATGGTCTTTTCCATGTTGATAATGAACAAATTATATGAAGATGACAAAATAGAAGATTGATAAAAAATAGAAAATAGAAGATTGATTGACGTACAGCCATTTCGCCAGTCATGTGTTCCATACTGTACCAGCGTAATCTACAGCTGAATCTAGTCTCACCCCCAAATTCTCATAGAGATCAGTTCAAATGCAGAGAGGTTATAGTATCGCTTGTAACAGTACCTGAAAATAAGATATTGAGAGTCTTTTGATGTTGATTGGTCACAGACTTCAGGAAGTAACAGCATGCAAAGGATATGCGACCAAATATTAAATATGATACTTTAAAAATATGTTAAAGCAAAATATTCTAATTTTCTGAGACACTGAATTTTGGGTCTCATTAGCTGTAAGCCATAATCATCAAAATTACAAGAAATAAAGGCTTGAAATATTTCACTCTATGTGTAATAAATCTATATAATATATGAGTTTCACTTTCTGAAATGAGTGACAAAAAATATTGAACTTTTTCACGATATTCTAATTTTTTGAGCTGCACCTGTAGGTATCATGCTACACTGCATATAAATGCTAAAAGTAGCTAAACTCCAATTTCCATGATATGGGACCTTTAAATAAAACAATCAATATGAGGTTAAAGTCCAGACTGTCAGCCTGTATCGGGTGATACAGTTTTCAAAACTTATTGAATGATTGAAAAAATAATTGAATGTGGTTTTATGTTAGAGATACACATTGTGCAATCACAAAAATAAGTTTGGTATAGTTTATTTATTGTTGATAATATATTTACAGAGCAATTTGTCATTGGGATGCACTTTTTTGTAGAATGACCCACCCCACATTGAATGTGACATTGAATGTACTTGAATAAACTGTTTAAACCATGGTGTTTGTGGTATTTATCTTAAATTGAATATAATTTTAATTAACATTTCGGAAAATGTGTTACATATTGACAAAGCTTTTAGTGAACAAGAGAAAATATAGTGTAAACTGTGTATTTGGAAGTAATGTAAAGAAGGTATTAAGCAAATGTTTGGTGGTTAAGGGTGCTAATGGTGTGTCTATTTCACTTTTTTACTGGGAACTTGTGATGTCATAAAGGATCCCATCTATTATTTTTTGATATTGTATGTTGTGGATCAAAGAATAATATGAAAATTAGATTTATGGATAAGGTTATTCTTTACGATACATTCAATAAACTATGTTTATCTGGCGAGTCCATTATTTTAATGTCTGTGTGTGTGTGTTTTATTTATTTATTTTTTACTTCGCTTTACAGCACATGGTCAATGTATAATCATGTTGATTAAACCCTTGTGTTTGTTTTGGGTCATATTGACCCGTTTTAAACTTACTACAGTAAACTAAAAAAGGAATGACGCTTTTGATAGATGTTTGATAGATGACTAAATTGGTCCTTGTTTTGTGTTTTTCTTTGTTGTTCATCATCTGTATTTGCTTTGTCTTTTTGCTTGTATGTTTTTTTTAGAATATAATTAGATAAAGAATGTCAGTTCAAACCAATAAATAATTTACTGCATGTAAACCTTGTTTTGTTTCAATTTTCTACACCTAAACATGATTTATGCACCCCATGCCTTCATTACAGCGGAAAAAACGAATGACACTTTGAATCAACCGTTAACCACCTCGACATAGAGACGCTCAAAACCAACTACCCGCAGTTTTGCAGGGGTTTCGGAGAGGTTCGACAGCCATATTCCATTAAGCTGAAACCAGGTGCTGTGCCATTCTCGTTAAAGACCCTCATTCCTTTGCCGCTGATGGGCAACGTCAAAGAAGAGCTCCTTCCCATGGAAAGCATCGGGGTGAACAGCAGGGTAGAGGAGCCGACAGACTGGTGCGCTGGCTTTGTTGTTGTTCCTAAAAAGACGGTATGTGCGGTTGTGTGTCGACCTGACCAAGCTGAATGTTCACAAATTTCCCACAAAGCAATGGCGAGGTGGAACGCACGGTTCAGACTGAAAAATTCTCAAGAGGCTGCTGACCCTTACCTTGCTCTGCTTGCATACAGTGTGACGCCCATCCAGAATGGCTACAGTCCGGCTCAACTTCTCATGGGTAGACGACTTCGCACCGTGTCACTGACGGGATAATGGCATCCATTTTTTACAACCAATTCCTCCAGGGAAGTTTACATATTCATACAACTGTACATTGTAATTGCTTGCATTACAGCCATAGGGAACTTTAAGTAGTTTGCTTTCAGTTCACATAGGGCACGGCCGGTTATTGTTGGTTCACCTATGCCGCCCAAATCCTCAGTGTTATGATGTAGAAAAGCTATACATCATAACTGTAGAGCAATGGGGACTGGCAGAAATGGTTGCAGTAACTAATTTAATCAAAGTCATTATTTGGGTTAGTCTTTGTGCAACCACTCTATTGGCTGGCCCTATTGCTCATTGGTTATAATTAGCTTAATCCAGACAATGTCTTGTCCTCCAGTAAAATTGGAAAATTACATTAATATAAAGATAAACATAACCAGAGTAGCTATAATTTTACTACTAGAAAGCAGACTTTTTAAAATCCAAATTAATCTGTCTTTGTGAAATTAGTGTCTTTCAGAAATGCAGTTTTCATTACAGTTTTTTTTTTTGAAAATTTCAAACACACACAACACAAAACACACACAACAACACCACAACACACACTCAACACATACAACCAAAAAGCAAAACACCAAACAAAAAAAACAAAACAAAAACAACTAAAAAAAATTATTTTTTTATTTATGAAACACACAAACATTTACAAACACTTAATTTATGACTAAATTTTTTCCATGACTTATGCTTTCTACTAAAAAGTGTCAACTGCTGTTGCTTACCAAAAATACTTGTACTGTAAGTGATTGACAGTGAAAAAAAAAGTGCAAAAAATAAAAAAAAAAAAACACAAAAATACAACAATCAACACAAATGAAATGAACCAATAATTTTATATTCTACATGAAAAATTCTCACAACAACATGTCAACAACAAACAAATCAACACAATGGAATCACAACTGAAAATTTTCTTTTTGATGCCAGTGTGGATTTCAGGAGACATTATTGAAAATGGGTTGGGAATAATATTGAAATGGCTTGAATTTCTTGATGATTGCTTGCATTTTGGCGCAATAAAGCCCAAACCATGTTTCTGATCTGTCTCTCTCATTCCTCTCTCTCTCCTTCCTCCCCTTCCTCCTTTCCTCTCTCAATTCTATACATGAAAAAAAAAAATGTTGTAAAAAAATAATAAATAAAAAAAAACAGGTAAAAAAGCTGCTGATATGTGCATACAATAAATAAGCAGCTACTGTACTGTTTGACAGATTTTTTTTTTTTTTTTTTTTTTGTCGAAATGTGTAATGCGAAAAAATGCCACTGTATATGGTAATTTGTTGGCGTCAACGTGTGGTTCAATCCGTGGTTCAACTTTTGCGCAAAATTTTCATTTTGAATTTTTTTTCTCTTCTTCTTCTTCTGGCGTTCCTCCTCCTCTCAGGTCTTCCTCTCTCCTCTACCTCCACCCCTCACCCTCTCTCTCTACCTCGGCCTCCTCTCCTTCCCTCTTCCTCCCCTTCTTCTCTTCCCCTCCCCCCCTCTCCTCCCTCTTCTTTCTTTCTGACTCCTTTCATTTTTTGAGGTGAACTCAACTCTGCTGCTGTGCATGTGTGCTTAAACCTGATTGGTTGGTGTGTGTACAAACAAAGCAATCTGTGTTGTTTGCTGACTGATGGCTGTGTTTAACCATTGCTCTAGGGTGTGGTAATTTGTTGTCAGTGTTTTTTTTGGAATTGCAAGGAGTGACATCATGACTATACTTTCTGTGTCTAAATATACAAATGTTGTTTAGTTTTTTGCAATCACTGTGTATTATATTAGCAAAAAGTGTGAGGCTGACATTGTGCTTATAGTGGTGCAAATCTGGGCCGATGTTTTGCTCCTTGAGTGTAAGGTTTTGATAATTGTGTAATACTTTTGATTTTAGTGTTTATGCAATCGAAAAAAACTGTAACACATTATAAAAGAGAAATGTAGTCCAAGGCTAGGTTTAATCTGTATCTGGGAAGCTGCCATTTAATGTTTGTGGTGCCCATGAATCATCAAGGGACTCATTTAGAACTATTTTAATCGTCTTAAAAATGCTTTCCATTTTCTGCCCTTGGTGTGATTACACGTGCGGCACATTTTCTCCAGTAGGCGGCGCTGACACCATTTACAATTCCACGTGTAGGTTTTGTGGTGGTCAGGATACAAATTGAATCTGAAAATCATTCAGTTTTATAGGTATTGAGGTATCATAGGTATTGAGAATTATCAAAACAGACGAGCTTATATCAACATTTTCATTGAGATTTCAGAATCTAAAAGAATCCTAACATTAAGGGTTTACTGTTGTTTTCTGTTTGACAATTTCTGTTCGCAGCCTGTTTCTCTTTTAATCGCACTTCATGTACTTCTTTATTGAATTAGTCTACATTTCCTGTGTGTGTACTTTTAAACCTGTTTCAGTCTTACAAGAGCAATAACAATATGGCACTGTATGGTACGATATATTCCTTCAAATATGTATTGTAACCATGAGTTCTTCTAACCGTGTACTTCAAAGACTTCAATTCACAATATCCTTTAATCCAGCGTGGTAAAAATACAGTGTAACTATAAAGACACTAAATTAGTAGCATTACAAGTAGCATTATCAAATGGATAAAAATAACATTCTCAAATGTATAAAAGTTGAACATAAAATTACATACAAAAGTATTACACCAGTCATTTTTGTGATTACCCTTGATTTTTTACCCCAGGACCAATCTTACAAATCTAGTGACATTCACAGGTGGTGGGGACATTGATTAACATTTCCCAGAAATCTTAAAATAACATCTAAAAATTCAGATGGATCCATTTTATATAAAAAGTCTCCAAATTAATCTTAATACTTACCACCTACAGATCTACATTTGGGTGGTTGTAACCCTCCAACAGACCTCAATGTATTATTTACCGACTATAGAAAAACTGAAGAAAGAAAGAACTGCATTAAGACAAAAATTTATTTGCCACACTGCAAACCATTCTTTGCACATCAGCATCAATCAACCTGTCTAACAACTTTATTATCTGTGGAATTATAAGGATGAGAGTTTTTGTTCTCTGCAGATGTTTAAGCGTGAGAATAGTATTTCCTGTTGATCTTCTCCAGCACTTTCTCTATCGATTCAGGAATCCATTGCACCATCGCCACTAGGTTTATGCACAAGATAGACACAGTGTGTTCCTCAGTACTTGAAGAGGTTGAGAAATCAGTGTGGAGAAACAGGGACGCAGCAGCAATCTGAGTTGTTGGCTCTACAAGGGTGGTTGGTGTCCTAGAGACAGAGAAGAGTGTAGTATAATGGGCGGCAGTGTAGTATAATGGTTAAGGAACTGGCCTTGTAACCCAAAGGTTGCAGGTTCGATTCCCAGGTAGGACACTGCCGTTGTATCCTTGAGCAAGGTACTTAACCTGAATTGCTTCAGTATATATCCAGCTGTATAAATGGATAATATGTAAAAGAAAAATGCTGAAAAGTTGTGTAAGTCGCTCTGGATAAGAGCGTCTGCTAAATGCCTATAATGTAATGAAAAAAGAAGAAGAATAGGATCTTGTGAATGTGGGCTTAAGAGGCCTCAAATATCACAATTTCAGTTTGATATCAGTTGAACAATATGTACATCTATACAATTTTTTAACGATGACGTCCTTCTTTCATACAAATCATTGTAGTATTGGCATATGCAGTGACCAAAAGAACAACTTTATGGGAATATTTGGGTATCCTGGCCAGGTTGGCACTATGATGTGAGATAAATCCAAAGTCCGGGGTTGTGCTTTGCTAATGAACCAATTGTCAATTAGTATGTCTGATGAATCATCTATGATTAGTATGTCTGATGAATCATCTATGATTAGTATGTCTGATGAATCATCTATGATTAGTATGTCTGATGATCTTGTATAGGTGGGACTCAACCTGGAGGCGGGAATTCAAATCTACGCTATAACACAACACAGGCTAACTTTTGGTAGAACAAATCAGACTACAGGAAACAAATCTCACAAACAGCAGCTTCCATTTTCAGATGCTCTAGAACAGTGGTTCTTAACCTTATTGGAGGTACTGAACCCTGCAAGCTTCATCAGTGCATTCACCAAACCCTTCCAACAAAAATGGCCCGACATTGCTAGTGTGAACCGTATACTGTGTGTGTCTTGACCCCTGCCGAACCCCTGAGACTGACTCAACGAACCCCTGGGGTTCGATCGAACCCAGGTTAAGAACCACTGCTCTAGAAGAAGAACCTCTGGGGTTGAGACTAGGAACAACACATTAAGGGAATAAATGCAATTTTTTCAACCTGTTATGGCTGATGAGCATAAGCAAATCAAGTCTGCCATTTCAAATACATTTTTAGCTGCAGGTTTTAGGGTCCTGTTCTCTATATTGTGGACCAGTGGTGCATCAGAACCCAAAGACCCAGCTGCCTGGGGTCAGGACTGGACCGCATGTGGACCTCACCTTCCAGAAGAGGATGAGATCAGTGTGTGCAGAACTGCAGGGTGTCTCTGTACTGCTTTTTGCGAGGGTAGCAGCGACAGAGCTTGAAATACGTCCTCTTCCAATCCAGATGGCCCCTTTCAGACAGCAATAAACGCTTGAGGATCTGCGTGGTGGAAAACGAGCACACATCAAGCTTTTCTTCAACACCTCTGATGAGTTCTACGTTCTTACTGACAATGGATATTATTATAAGCTGCCTGGGGCGCGGGGTGGAATATTAATTTACACAGCATTCCTTAATATAGCTGCTTGCTCAATAGAAAAGCGATGCAGGGTACTTTTATTGCCCAGGATCACAACAGCAGTTCCCCTCACAGGATTTGAACCTAAAGCCTTATGGTTATAGTTTCAGCTCCCAGTGAGAGCGCATGTGTGCAACAAGACTCAAAAAAGTGTGTAAGACACTGTTCTTGTGTATTCATTTCCTTGAGTGTTCTTGCGTGTTTGTGTATCTATATATGTTTGTGTATAAGTCTTTGTGCCCATAAGAATACTTTTTTGAACTGTATGCATGTGCTACGTACATCGCTGTAGTGTTGTCCTCTGTTTTTCTAGGCTTGCTATTACTTTTGTATGCACGTGAATGTGTGCGTTGGTATGTGCGTGCATGTCTGTAAGCCTTTATGTGAGTGTGGGAGGGTGATGTTGCTGTTTGTAAGACCGTGTACAGGGTTGGGTCTCTGTCTCTGTTCGACACTGTTTGGGCTGGTACCTGTCGGTCTGTGAAGTGGTACTGGCACAGTTTCTTCCACAGCAGGCGGTCCTCTGTGAGCACGTGGAGGTCAGGACACACTCGACCCAGACTGAGCAAGTCCTGCCCGTCTGACAGGCACTGCACGATGTTGAGCTGAAGGCATGCTGGCAGATCAGTCAGTGTCATTCCCTTCAAAACCAGCCGTGGGCAAATCATAGTGAGTCTTTTAAAAAACTTTTTATACCCCTTTTTGACTCTTCCCAATTTCGAAAACCAAATAGTTTTTGTTGGCCTCCAAAATCAATTCAGAAGAGTGTACACAAGCATGTGTGCATGCAGCCAGCCACCATTTTCACTCTAAAATCCACTGGCTGAGCTGTGTAGTCATTCCACCAGGACTGCACCACATATGCAGCTGACACAAGAAGCACAATCTGTCATGGTCCGTGGCTATTTTTTTCTGTTTCGCTATACGGTTCTCGTCCTCTCTCTCCGGTAAGTAGTCTAATGGATTTTTTTTCACGTTCCGGTTCGGGGTTTTGCTTCTCCCCGCTTATCATTCGTTTCACCTGTCCGATTACCTGCTAAGTATTTAAGCCTCTCACTTCCGCTTCCTGGAGCTTCTTTGTCATTTCGTGCCTTCACATAGTCAGGCTTGGTTAGAAAATAGCTGCTCTATATTTTCACTACTAGATTGGCTTTAGCTGCCCTTGAAGCTCTTTAGGGATTAGTCCCTTTCGTTATTTTAGTTTTTTACTCTCTTCTACTCTCTGCTATATTGAGTGAGATGTTTATTTTTATTTCATTTATTTTTCACCTCTTATCAGGTGTTATAGTCTACGTTTTTTGTTTTCTCCTTTTCAAGCTTATGCTCATGTATTTCTGTTTAGGAGTCTCTGTTCTCTTATTTTTCTGTTCGTGTCTACGAGCCACACCCGTGTTAGTGGCTTGTTTATTATTTTGCTACTGAGACTTTTAGTGGTCCTCACATTCGTGAGTGACTTGTTCAGTAATCGTGTTTTGTTTTGTCGCGTTTGGCTCATTGTTACAAACCCAAACCCTTACACAATCGGCCAGAATAGGAGTCGCAGGCTGTGCGAGAGCAAACTTACAGGCTGGACCTCGACTCCAACACTACCAAAAACTAGCGTTAAGAATTTATAACCTGTGATACCGCCATTACCTCTTTTGCTTTATGTTTGGTTCAGCATCAAACAGAAACCTTTATGAAACATTCCATGTAGCTGTTTAAGTTTTTCTAAATATACAGTATGTGGAAATACTTGTGTTGAGAGAAGGAAACTAGAAGTGAGAATTCCATGGGGAGCCAGACACGAGACATACAAAAATACATCCTACATGTAAACTGCACTGACATCACTGGTATTTGATGTTAACTTCCCTCCAGCAAACTACGCCCTTCCCCCACCCCAGGTGCCACCTCTCACCCTACTGATCCGCATGCAGCTGAGCTGCTGGTCCCAGTGCTGGATGGTGTCCATGCGCTGAGCCCAGATGTTGATGTTTCCCATGAGGACAGACTTTCCCACGTCCTGTACCAGGCTACAGACGGACCGGGACAGAGTCTGGATGAGCTCTTCAATGGTGGTCCTCCAGCACTAAGAAAATGGACATAAAAACCCACTGCCCTGACCATGTGAACCTGAACAATTCCTTTGTATAGCTGTGGGCTTTTTCTATGATTAATTTATTTTATTAACTCATTTATTTAATTGGCTTTTGCTGTTATTATTGTTATTATAATTTTTTTGTTAAACTAGATACATTTTTTATTTTTTATTCAGGCAAATGCCAATCAAACATGAACGGCATCTACTGTTATATGTTCTATTAATTATCCCATAAAGGGTTTAAATCATTTTATAAAAAAATCTCATTTAAAAATCTAGGGAGTTAAGAAAAATCAAACTGCATTTTGGTCGCCACCAGGCTGAATTCATGCTCTCTGTCTGGCGTGCACATTCCAGCACACACTGAGCACGCTTTTAAGCGTTACGGGAATCCATTGGGGCTCGTCTCTCCTTGAACAATTTATTTTTGAGGATTACCATAACCCACTGGGGATCATTGAACTCAGAACCCTGTCCACCCCTCTGCAGGGTGGGTCACCATCTCTCCCAAAAAAGTGCTAACCCCCTCACCTTTCTGCAGCACCTTCTCCAGAATGTTCACGTCGTTTTTTCTGAGCCACTCCGCTCAGGGAGGTCAGCTGGGTTTTGGCAATCAGTTCCAGCAGCTAGAGAAGATGGGCAGTAAATATGAAGCTTTTTATCGCCCCCCTCCCCCTTCCGTCTGCCTCCAGAACACATATCTTGGCTTCTATATCTCTGGGCAGAAGGTTTAATATCAGAATAAGTCTTTAAGGTGCCTGTGCACGGTGGCATAATTGTGCATAGTGTCTCCCAGATGGAATCAGCAGGGTTTCCCCCCAGACCTTTGTGCAATAGCAACTTCTCTGGTCAAGCGGATGGCAGCTGTGCAAGTTGTGCAATAACTGCACGGCTCAGCTGGTGGACTGCAGTGTACAGAAGCCAGAGGACATTGTGTGCTTGAGTGCACCCTCCCAAATTGATGGAGCATGTTGTAGCGACGGGACTGGCTATCAATTATAATTTGACATTAAAAATGTGGGGATTTTGAAAAGGATAGAATAGAAGAAAATGAAACAGAAAAGAATAAATGTCTTTCAGAGCAAATGTCTGCCAGTGCTGGTTCTGAAGGCAGGTATTTTTAAACTGGTCACAACCATTTATATCCAAAGGAAAGTTCATCTGATGTGTGTGTGTTTCCTCTTTGGCCAGAGGTCCTTCACGTCTGTGTATGTGCTGGGCTAAATGGAGGTAACCACAGCAGTGCAGAAATGCTCACAGGGTGAGCACGTGGGTAATGGAGGAACAATCTGCCGTGAGACAGTGCTGTTGCTGTGGTTATTTCGAGATGGCAAGCTTGGGAGGTGACCCTGCGAGGCGACCTTGTGCCTCACGCAGACTTCAGGGCATGCACGCCTGGCACACAACATTTTAGCCACTGGGCAATCCCTTGGTCATCTGACATTGTGGAGAAACTGCCTGTCACTCATAAGCCAAACATGTGACTAATGTCCACGCCCCAGTGAACACGGCCAATGAGATGACGATTACTTTATTTATCCTGTTGTGGGGTCTACCTTACGCAGCTTTGATTTGGATAAATCCCTTGGTCATCTGACATCGTGGAGAAACTGCCTGTCACTCATAAGCCAAACATGTGACTAATGTCCACGCCCCAGTGAACACGGCCAATGAGATGACGATTACTTTATTTATCCTGTTGTGGGTCTACCTTACGCAGCTTTGATTTGGATAGCTTCCCTCTGTTTTCCATTGTCACAAATATTCGAAAAAGCCAAATATTATTCTATATATCAAATATAATTTTCTCTAAAAAAATTGCACATTGCTGAGCTGGTTTTGCTTTTGTTGAAATATTATATATCTGTATAACTCCGTAAGCTATGTGTGTGCCCTGTGAGAACAAACCAAGTCCTACAAATAATATTGGCTAAAGAGCGTGCCACCCATGCCCCCTCTCCCTCACACCCCCGTCACAGCCCCCAGGACTGCAGAGAAACAAACGGGTGATGATGTGGAGAAAGAGCGGGTGATTGGATCGCTCGGCTGCCGGCCAAGTCCATGAATCATTCCTGCTCTGTCAAAAGCCGGGGGTTTGGTCTCCCAGCACGCAGCGCCCTGACGCTGCCTTCCAGTGAACCTCTGCCACAGGTGCTGGATTGTCCTCGCCCTTCTAAAATGACCTTTGCAAAAGCCGTTGAGCCTCTGTGAAGTCATTTTCTGCTACCTGTCAATACCTGCTGCCAAACACACAAGCCCAAACAAGGCAGCCTGGTCTTCTTGGCACTCTAAGAAGGATTCGTCACAGCAACAAGCCAAGAAGTTAATATTTTGGTACAATATTTAGTTATACTCAATATTATGATATATAGCACTGCAAGATTTTACATGCGGTCAAATTACAAAAATACATCAACACCTTTTTCACACAAGTGCATATTAATGAGGTCTATTGCGCTGCTGAAAATGTGCAACAAGGAGTGAACTAGGAGGAGGTTTGTATTATTCTCAATGAACACTAATACCCCTTTCACACACAAGACCCGGGAATGACACGGGATATTGAACACGGGTTCAACCCGCACCGCACCTCACTATGGTCCCGGGTGAGTCACGGGTCGTCGCCATTCATACCAAGGGTGGATTCCAATCGTTTATTTTATCCGTCCTCTTCTCCTCGGCCCTCGCCTGACCCGGAAATTGATCGAGGTTCGACATCTTTAAGGACATTCCAAACCGCTAAATGCTCCTGGAGGAGCGAGGACTGAGGAGCGAGGAGGCTCACAGAGGAGGCTTCGGTGAGGAAACACAAGTATAGCCTTTGCGGAAGCCTTTTCTCAGAACACGTAACGTGTATAAATTATCCACTACGCTCCACATCTGCCACGTCGCAGGCACACCCCTACACAAATGCAATTTTACCATTCTTTTCCATTTATTATAAAGCGCTAATCCATAATGACACTCATTCTTTATAACTAAGAAAAGCACCATCTATTCATGAAAAAATAAGCTAAAAGCATTATAGTTAAGCACGTGAGCATAATATGATGCTGACGCTTGATTGAGCAAGGCCGTTGCATTTGCCTAATGCATGTTTCCTCCATTCCTCCGTCTTCGTATCTGATCTTTGCATCCTTTCCTCGCGTCCTCCATTGGGCGGAGCTAAGGAGTGAGGAAAGGACATGAGGATAGAATGCAAAGAGTGAAAATAAGCGATTGGAATGAACCCCATGACCCGGGTCCGGCGAGTTAACTTCCGTATACGTCACTGCTGAACAGGATTGTCGCTTTGCGACTCTATTAAAAGCGGGCGTTTTAAAGTTTGTTTATATGGAGATTCAATAAGTTATTGGACTGTTATTAAAACGCATATTTATAAAGTTTTAACAGAAAGGCTGTGAAACCATATATTGCAAAATTATTTAAAAAAAAAAAAGAATGACGCAACCAAAGTTCTATTTCTAAAGTAGGCTATAACGGTTTTGTAAGGGGAAAATGTATCAAGGCATAGCCTATTACAGACACATTGGGAAAAGATAAATGTGAAAAACACAAAATGGAAAGTAGGCAAGAAATACGAAGTGCAAGACTTTTAAAAAAGTCATAAAGTCTTCAGTCATAATAAATTCAGTAGCCTACGCTTCTCTATTTAGAGGAGGTTATGCTTTTAAACACGCACTCTCTCTCTGCTTACGCATCAACAAAAATTCACAGTGAACGCACAGCTTTGGTGGTGTGAGAATGTAGGCCTAGCTATTTAATTTCTACATCTGCAGCTAACAAAAAACTTTAACCAATGCCAAATTTGCCAAATCTCTCACTGTCTTTGTGAATAACACGAGAGAACTCAATGGACACTCAAGGGTCTATAGTCTCTTGTGGAGCGATAAGTGAGTGAGAGGCTTATACACCTAGCAGCAGAAGGGTAATCCTTGGGTGCTATGATTGGCCTCCTAGTTTCCAAAAGTCAAATATAGATATCTGTGTTGCATGTCCATGTGACGAAGTGGGAACTCACCCACTACATACCTGAATCGTCTGGAGTCCATGACGGCTGAAGGCCTCTCCCAGTGTACAGTAATTGCGGCACTGTGGGAAGCATATGAGTTAGGTTATAGTCTCTGGTCTGTCCCTGAACTCATTCATTTCTCCAGTACTGACATGACCACAGAAAAAGGCAACATACCTTCTTAGTACTTCCTTTGTGGACATATATCCACTTGTCTCTGTGGAAAGCTAACATTTTAAATGAATTGAGCTGAGGGATGCCTGCACTTTCTTCAAATAAATCATTGCATATTCTTCCAGATAAATGCTTACATTTTTTACTGTTGTTCATAAGGTTTTGTTTGTGTTTCTTTGCAGCCAACTCATGACTTGTGATGAGATGGAGGTTTCCATTGTGAAATTCCTCATCTTTGCAGCATCACTTTAGCTACATCACATGCTTATCATCCGAGCTTGAGTGCACTTAATCCAATGAGCTGCATTTCAGATGACCGTCAAACTCAAGCCCATATTAATTCGGGACATGGCCTTGACTGTTTGCCCAGTGGAATCATGGACAATGATTACGGAAATGGAAACTTTCATGAGCTGCTCATTGTGAGTTGGACATGTAGCTTCCTTTACGTGATAAACAACCTCTGATATGGGGGAAGTGATTCAATGTGTTCCGTTATGCTGCGATTACCTGAATCACATGGTTTTGTCCCCAGGTGGGAAAAAGGAACTTTCTGGTCTAGGGCTCTGCAGAACAATGATTGGGCTGTCCTACCCATTACAGAGTACCCCACAGAGGCTTACATTTTTCTCTCTGGAGACAAATTTGGGAAGCTCTGCATAACAGAGGCCTGTTAATCCTAATCATGGTTCCTACTATTTATAGCGCAGTTTTATTTATTTTTATCACAGGTTGGTTTTGCTTCACTACGAAAACATCTGAACAATAATAACCTGCCTACACTATTTTATTTATCTCATATTTATAACATATTGTCAGTGGGGGTTCTTAACCCTTTAATGGCCAGCTCAACCACCTAGTATTGCACACCCTGAGTCCCGATATCCTGCCGAACAACATGCCAGACCCAACCCCACCTGAAGATGATGAACATTCTGGCATTCACCAATGTTTTCCTATTTGGAATTTTTTCTTGGGTAGAACAGAAGCTCAGAATGCAAACATCAGTTAATCCCGAAATGTTTGTAAAAACATTTTAAAGAAAGTCTTAAGAATACATTTATTCGTAGAATGGTTGGTGAATGAGGCCCAGTGTTCTTGCAACATTTATGTTATCACTTATCATTTCCAAAATGTTATCTATAGCCTATACATATGATAGTCATTGTGGATAAGCATCTCAGTCACTGTGACATATATGGGCAAACAAAGCTATATTTGCCAGTCTTGTCTAGGTTACGCTTTTAAACATGCACTGTCTCTCTCTGCTTACGCATCAAAAAAGATGCAGTAACGCATAAATTCAGGGAGATGCAGTAATGCATTTGTTCGCTGTGTGTCTCTTTTCCCATTGGCTGCGTGACACTAAGCTGAGAGGCCCATGGCGTGACTGTGCTCAACGAGGCTGCCATGCCATTCTGTAACATTGTGCTCTTCCAAGACACATGGTAACCAGAGCCCTGCAGCGTGTTCCCCTCCCTGGCTCACGACCCCCCACTAAGATTACCGCGCGGTGCTGAAAGGTCAAAGGGCATGCTCATCAGCACACTAAAGGCGAGAAGACCGCTTGACAGCCTCGCACTCCAAAAATATTTACACGGCACGATTGTAATTGAAAAATACGTCTCTTTTTATGATAAGCTAAACGTGATTTATGTGAAACTGTACCATGAATAACAAGCCACGGAGGGTCGGTTCTGGAAGCTGTTATAGTTCCTGTCAAACTGAAACTTGGAACCCTGTTTATCTGATATTGCATACAACACCACACGCTTTAATGTTTCCACTTAGTACCAGACAGGCACAATTTTATGATGTTGATGTTGGCATTCCTTTAGCCAGCTGTGTAAATACCACTTGATTAGCTCTTGTTTCTCATAGTCATTTTGATATTCAAGTGCAAAAAAACACATTCCATGCTCTTAATGGTATTAAATGACAGCTCTGGTTTGAACAAATATAAATGGCCAAGCATCTAGGCTATTCTCACAAGAATTTTCCAATGACTCATACAAATGTTTCTATAAAATTGAAACATTGCTCCATACAATGAAAGTCTTCATATGGCTACACCCATGCCCTTGCATATTGGCATATATTGGTCACAGTCATTTTATGACCTGAATAATACTTACTTCTACTTGGTGGACCATGCAATGGTACTTCGATCATTAATACTGCCTTGACCTAGACATTAGGTGATTATACCTCAGGCTTATACCTGCTTTATAAATTCTTCCCCAGTATGAATTCTTCCCCACTTGGTGTGGCTGCCATATTTCACCCTGGCATTTTGGGGATTCCCCCCTTGAAGCAAGGGAAGGGAATGACAGGAAGAAAGGATACATTTTGGATCCGAACCCAGCCCTTGGCTGTGTCCCAAATAGCATACTCCCGTGCTCCGCACTACCGTACTTCGCTATGGACTCACATGAATGCGCGTGCTCGCTATGCGTGCTCGGAGCATGGAAGTATGCGATTTGGGACACAACGCTTGTCTCCCATTTGCCAAAAATGTCCAGACAGACGAGATGATGATATCTTATTGGTCGAGAACCACCCGTGCGTTGCAGTACTGGATATGTAGTCTGTTAAAGTGGACTACAAATCGAACTACAATACATTACTTTAAAAAATAAAAATTGGAACATGCGATATATGGTCTACATCCTTATATCACACAGGCTAATCCAGGAACGTTTCAACTCATTCTATTAATCAGATTTCAAGAAATAGTCAATAGTCTCCGAAGCCCGTTCTATCTGTCATAGGGAATTTACTTCCGAAACCAGACTCCGCCCACATCTGATGTATTTACCGTAGTCCCGCCCACTTTGGTGACGAACGTCTGGTCTATTCGGAAAAAATACAATGGGAGTCAATGGACTGAAATTCTTTTCTATATTCAGGGAGCTACACGTTCAAAACACCCGAAAGAGGGGTTGTCACATTTTAAAATAATTGATAAAATTGGTAATTTGAAATTATGTCCAACAAATAAACAACAAACAAGTTTTTAAAAAAACAACCAAAACGACTACAACATCCGGTCTACTCACCTGCTCACCACCACTGCTGAAGTTAAAGCCATTAAGCAATAAGCTGACACTTTTGGCATGGCCAGACTGATAGTGATTCTCGCCCTTGGTGATAGCCTACTCTTAGTTTCACTTCCATAATAAGACAAAGTGATTTTCGCTAGCAGATCGGCCGGCCGGTAGTTACTGAATTAGCTAGCAAAAGTGGTAGCCGGCCGTGTACGACCGGGGATTCTGGGGTAGTGTAGTTATGTTTTCTCAAACTGTTAATTGTACGATACAAATTTGATTTAAACGCGGTGGTGAGTATATAATGGACTTTGTATCACATATATGTCAAAGTTTGGTCCATTCAATGCCATCGTATCATCATAAGGGTGACTGAAAGATCCCGAAGTGGGGCAGGTAATGGCTTCTGGCAGTCTTCCGGGACCAGCCAGTGATAGGAGGGGGCGGGACTATGGAGCTCTAGAAAAACTGCCTGGATGAACCAGCAAATCAGGCGCATAGATGCAGTACGACGAGGCAGGTTGGTGTTATATTTATTGAAATGTCTTCTGACTTCTAACCCTAACCCTAAACATAACCCTAACCCTCTCGCTGATTGGATGGCTGCGAGAACCAATCACAAGCAATGCTGCCCTCAGAAAATATTTCAATAAATATAACACCAACCTGCCTTAAGCTACTGCATTAACTTAACGTTAGCAGTTTTTAACTTTTCTCACAGAAATAGTTAGCTAACACAACTAGCTAACGTTAGGCTAACGTTATTCCAGTCTGATCTTCCAATGTGATTCAATTGTAACATTGTCTGTTGGAGGATTTCCTGCATCCTGGCGTGGTGTGGCATCAGGTTCAAAGCGAAACGGCTCAATAATCATATCTTTGCCCATTTGTCCATGCTCAAAATACTAAAATTCCTCTTCTTTCTCAGAACTGTCGGATTTGTCAGTGTCTGCCATTGTTGTATACCGATAGATGCTAACCAGAATTTTTTAAAAACAGCTTTGCATAACTGAATTATTTTTTTATGTATGAATTAATTAATTATTTTTACAATTTCTGAACAGCATTGTCACAATGTGATGCTCACCATTTTTTCAAAATCTAACAACTAAGTTAATCAATGTTTTCAAATGATACTTCCAGTCTGTGTCACAGACAGACTTGAAGTCTGGGACTGTACATAAAATGGAGGTGGCATTTCTGGCACAGCTCCGGCTGGGACCAAAGTCAGCGGCTTATCATGGCAACGAAACATTTTGCAGAGTGTTCATTCTCTAAAGCGAGGCGGGAGGTGTTTTTGGATGCAGCCCTGGTTTCCATAGATTTTTAAACACTATTTTCCTCTCAAGAGGATGTCAATACAGGGTATTTTAATATGCCTCACTGAATGCTTTGTGGATGCATGGAAACCTGCTAGGATAAGCAGCAAACATGGTGAAGGGGCAGAATTTCGTCCACAATCATGTCACAGTTTATTTGTCAAAATTTGCATATTAAAGCCTAGCTACAAATTATAAATATGTTATCATTTTAAGTTTTAACTCTTGTATGGGATGTGTCTGTTTATTTCAGTTTTTGGTCCGAGCAAAGATTTTATTACCCATACAGTAACCAGCAGATCAGTTCATGTCTCCATTGGCCTCATTTGAATAGCATGTGATGTTTGTCCAGCCTCTCCAAAAATATCTTTTCCCAAACTATGCTTGGAGTCTGGCACAGAATGTGGTCTGCCTCAATGTTATTTGACGGGGGGAGGGATTCCTGAACGTGCAATATGCCTGACATGAAATGTGTGAAACACAAAGCGCGGATATATAGAATGGATGTTTTTCAAACATGTAGGAAGATAGGAAAAAACAAAGGCAAATATAACGCTGTCTTCTAAAGATATGCCTTTGTTTTAAGCACACACTTGTCTTTGTTTCGGTCGTGTCAATTGTTCTCAGAGTGGTCAATTAGTTTATTGTTGCCACCAGGTTTATCACTAATTATTAAATGCATAAACACTCATACAAAATATATATTTTTTATGGAACAGAATTTTTACTCTCCAGAACATTTTCTAAAATTAATCTTTTCCTTGAAGGAATATCGCCTATTAACATAATTTGCTTAAAAAGTGTTTGATTTGATAATCCAAGGACATTTGAAAATGTTTTCTATGTCCAAAACAAACAGTTTTCATGTTTTTTTTTCTCTTTCTGTTGAGATCTCTGGGAGCCCTTTAAATGACAACCTCAAGCGTCCCAGAATAATGTGCAACCTGTTTGATATACATGTCTTATCACAAGGAACGCAAAGATCAAAACAACACCCTTCTCATATGGTCTAAGGCTAAGTGTCGCTGCAACAATTTACTAGATAATTAAACAACTAAATGCTGTGGTTTTGACATTTGCAGTGAATGTTCTGTCCTCTTCTGCTTTACCAGTAAGTGCCATTTTCAAAAAAACGGACATTTTCTAGACTCATTCTCTGCTGCAGTTTCCTCAAGCCTGTTTGTTAAGTTTGACTTTAGTTTGGTACAGTGGCTCCAGGCCCTGCAGCACAATTTGACCCTGACATTATAATCCAGACTTCCACTCTATTTTACTTGGATAGCATCTGATGTCATCTGAGTTTTACTAAAAATGCAGTGCAGTCTATTCACATGTAACAAAATACTCAACTCAACTTAATTTCATTGGAAGTTTCCCTTTTAGAGAATGCTTCAAAGTTAATGGCATTCACCCATCAGCAGCTCGTTTATTTTTAATGCATTCATGATTAAATCAATATCTTTATGCACATAGCATTGAATACATTTCATTACAAATAGATCAGAGATAGCTTTCTATTAAATAAACATTTCACCAAAACATTTAAATCAAAATTGATTTAATGTGAAGTGTGCCATAAAAGTTGCAAGCGACTAAAATGGAATCCAATGTTGCTTCAACTGGCACACTTGTTATTCAAAAAAATAAAAAATATCTGACCTGACAATTGTAAAAAAGAAAAAAGAAAAAAGTTGCAGTATAATAAAAGTCCATCACCGCTTCCATCATGTTAAATAAAGTTTTGTTTTGCTTCTACAACTTCATTTTTACGTATAAATAAAATGTTTTCTCAAATATTTATAAAACTCAAGACATTTGATAAAAACAAATTAATAAGAGTACGAATGAGAAGAAAATAAATATAATTTAACTTCCAGTGGAAAAGCAATTGGGTAGACTTTTTCATTCTGAAGAGGATTTGAGGAGACAGAAGCCACTGTGCACAGAACCACATAGAAACAGGCTGATCCTGCCATGTGACACATGGTTCCCATGTTGACAGCTGCAAATTAACCAGTAATGTCCCAAACATTGAAACCAACTTTGCATTCTGCTTTTTGGCTCTCTTCATTAAATATTACCTTTTCTTTTCAGAACTTCAATAAATACACATTAACGCTTACATATATACAGTATATTCCAGTATGTTCGAGTAAGCCAGTGTTATGTGTTAAGTAGTTTGCCGCTGTATTAACACGCAGTAAACCACGGGAAGAACTAGTGTGGTGACAGGTCTAATAAAAGAAACAAACTAATATTGGTTTTCTTAGAAGAACCAGAACAATTCTGAAAGGCCTTCTACAATGGAAAAATCATAGGTAGTTGATATGCACCCATGCACCTAGTATAAAAGAATCCAAGGCCACTGACACTGAAGGCACAATGAACAGGAAGAGCTAAATGGCTCTGACCTTTCTCGTGACATCCCAATGTAGACTACAGTAATACATTCTGTACAGATGAACTGCGATGTCATTTCCTGTAGACAGAATGTGCAGTGTGATCTCTGAAAATTCTTGTTTTTTTGACAGGGCAGGTTGAATGCTGTTCTGTTGATTTTCATTCGAATGCATTTTTTTGTCATTTCGGCATTTGCATGCATAGTTCTGCTGAAATAAAATGGACATATCACAGCCCAAAATGGTAAACTCCTTGGCGCCATTCTGTGTTATCAAAACAGCCCCTATAAGGCAAGATTCTGCTCATTGAATATACAGTATCTTCAATGACAGCGAAACAAATGTGGAAAAATCGTGATCATTTTGTAGCACTGGATGATAGGGCAGAAGCTAAACAACACAATTCTGACTGCTGGTTAAAAGACACTTAGCAAGTGTACCATTTCAAGAATGTCAGCTTGAGGGGAATGCATTTCAACAGAGCGTTCCATGTCAAAATATCATAGATGACGAATGCCTTTAACACACTGTCAGTATGCTCTCTATTGAACAGTGCACATGTTTGAAGGACAACATAAAATAATATTTCTACATTTATTTTGACATGGCATGTGGGTTTAAAGTATACCGTTACTAATGATTTATCATCCATACCTCAGGGGTGACTAAGTGCCTCTTTTTTGGAGAAGGGGGTAGAGATCTGTCAGTAAAGTGTTTGGATCAGACTTATGGCAGAACAGCTGTACAAGTGTGTATTTACTGCACTGCAGGTCTTCAGCACACTCCTGTGGTCGGTACTATACCTCAGCTTGCCAGCTGAAATATCTTTTGATTTAAGACTGCAGGTGCTACCATATAGTCAAACATGCTCCTTTATGCACCCCCTAAAGGAGGCTGCCGATAACAGCCGCATAACTCACGGAAGTATAACTGCATAGCATAAAGACTAGCAAATGTGCAGACGCGCTAAGAGGGGGGAGGCCGCTCAAGGAGGGTTCGGCTTGTTTGAGACGCAAATCAGAGGGAGGGAGCCGTGATCAAAGAGCTTGTATGGCAGCGTCCCCTTGGAGGACCACGCGTCCGTCTTTGGGTCGTAGCATTCGAAGCAGTCCGAGTCCTCTATGACGTCGTGGCCGTTGAGGTAGCGGCCCCCAGTCACGTAGAGCTTGCTGTCTATCACGGTGGCGGAGTGGTGCATTCTCCTCTCCCTCATGTTTTCACATTTGACAAATTTGTTCGCTTTGGTGTCATAGGCGATCATTCTTCTCGTGTACCCTTTTGAAAAAAAAATAAATGTGTTGTCTATTAATTCATTAGGTACTAATTCATAAAAAATTTACCATAAACCAAACCATATGACAAAAATGTACTTTTATCAGCAGCTCTTGCCTCACTCCATTTTTCCTCTAAAATTGTGACCATGGGTGGTGTTTGGGAATTAGTGAGTGAGGGGTTCTCCAGGCTAATAAAGCTTATACTACACTAATCATCTGATTTCAAAGAAATTATCTCATTCAGCGTAAACACAGAAGTAGCCTGCTTCCAACACAGAAGTAGCCTGCGTCCTATTGTTATTTCAAAGATATCCGTGCCCGGTATTAACACCTGTGGCTCACCTCCAATGATGTAGATCTTGTCTTCGATGACAGCAGCAGGCGCGCACACATTCTTCACGGTCCTGGTCTCCAGTCTGGACCACAGATTCCGTGAGATGTGATACACCTGTGGAGAACCAGAAAAGACTGTGTCCAATACTGACCTGATGGTATCATCCAGACTCCTCACACTTTTAGAATTATACCTGTATCATCCTGACAGGGTTCTGCATGACGTCCTCCCCGCCGAACACATAGATCCTTTGGTCATTTGCGGCCACAGCTGGGTGGAGAACGGCCGTGGGCATAAGAGCCATAGGCTCCCACAGGTTAAACATGCTGTTGTACCTCTCCACCGAGCTGGAAATCTGTTTATCAGACCCCATACCCCCCAGGGCAAAGATAAAGTGCAAATAGGAGACACATTGGTGCGCGTAGCGCGGCTCCAGCATGGGCTCAGCAGTCCTCCACTGATTGGTCTTGAGGGACAGCGTGTAGACCGTGGCGCTGACCACGTTGTCCCCCGAGCTCATAGTGAGCCCCCCCACCACGTAAAGGATGCTGTGGATGCAGACGTACGAGGCCTTGTAGAGCCGGAGGGGCAGCTTGGCCAGCCACTGCCACCGCTGCGTCCGCTCATCATACAGCAGCGCCTCGCGGGACGTTTGCTCGTTGTTCTTGCGCCCGCCCACCACCACCAGGGTCTCGTGGCAGGTGTAGCGGCGTGGCGCCACCCACAGCGGCTTCAGCTCCTGGGTGCACTTGGCGCTGACGGAGAACATGAGGCGGCGAACTGAGTCGATGATCTCCGTGCAGAGGGTGGAAGACTGGATGAGCGGGTCGTTGGCGATGAACTGGAAGAGGTAGGTGGGGTGGATGTAGCGCAGTCGCACCTTCTTGAAAAGGTCGTGGATGGCGCCGCGTCGGGAGAAGGGGTCGTGGTGGATCCAGGCCAGGAGGGTCTCAAAGACCTGCTCCTCCTCGGCGCACAGACGGTCATCCTCCAGGTAGCACATGAGCTCGGGCAGAGAGAGCTCGCAGAAGTCCTCTGAGGCGGCGACGTCAGAGAAGCTGCGCACGGCCATCTCCCGGGCCTTTTCCCGGAGGCTCCCGCAGTGGAGGATCTCAGACAGCCGGATCATGCTCAGGCAGTTGTCCGGGTTGAGCTGCTCCCGCAGGAAGGTGGAGCAGGCCTCGAAGAGGCGGGGGTACTGCAGCATGGAGGCGGCCTGCATCAGGGGCAGGACCATCTCCATGGTAATGGTGATGGCGCCCGTGTACACGTAGTCCACGACGCCGCTCAGGATACTGGAGGTGATGCCCTTCAGGTCGATCCTCGCCTGGCTGCTCTCCTTGAAGCTGCTGCAGAACATGGCCCTGAAGTACGGGCTGCTGGAAACCAGGACATTTCTGTGGCAGGGGATCTCCTGGTTGTCCGAGCACAGGAGCACGTCTGTGAAGATCCTGTCCAGCCTCAAGATGTTGAGCTGTGTGAGGAGGTGGGATGAGAGCTCTTCATCTTTGAAATGATAGACCTCAAGTGATGCTCTGGCCATTCTGGACAGAAAAAATGAAAAAAATAAAAACTAAGTTTGTGCAGGTTTGTAATGTCTCCAGCTGAAAACAAAGTTAAGGTCTGTTTCGGGGTCAGTAGAGTTGCATTATAATCATTTTTTGCTTTTGTTTATATTTTTGTGGGGCATTGGAGTTAAACCCTCAGACAACCTTTCCCCTAAGTTGGCTTGGTTCCAAGAGGTTGTAGAGTTGTCCTTGGTGTAGGACCACTGACACAGTGCTGTCTGTCCTGTCACTCTTAAATCATGTTAATGCATTTGAGCAGCATTTGACTTTGTCTCCTCATCAAAGCTAACTTTATCAAGGCAGTTATAGCATATCCCAGCTGTTACTCTCTCTTCTATGGGTTTGTCCTTGACAGTACCGGTGTTTAGATAACGGACATTTCACAGGGCTATTATCGACACTAAGCTGCATGGCTCTGTCTAATCACCCCAGAGACAGCTACCGATTTAATTTCAGAGAGGATAACAACAAAGCTAACTTTACTATTATTATGTAACTCAGTAATAACTGCTGATAAAAATTATAGTTACATAGCAGTATTATGATTGTACTATATACAATACTTAGACTATTGTTTTATCACATTGCCTGATAAAACATGAATGCAAATAAACAACATTTTGTCCCAAAGATTATTGACACGTAGAGAAACATTTAAAGACACAAAAATAACTTAATGAAAATATTAATTGCATTAGAAGATTAAGCCCTTTACCAAAAGGAGGGTTATATAATATGCTATGAATGAAGAATTGAATTTAATATATTTATGACAACTGAGGTTTAAAATGTATGCCTTAAATAACACCACTGCAGATACATTTATCAGTGTATTATAAGATAAATTATTAGGCATTTACAGGCAGAGGTTTAATTCCCTTTTAATCAGGGTTCATTGATCTAGGGGAACCCTAATAAACTTTAACTATAATCTGTTCTATGACCCTCCCAGCATGAGAACTTTGATCAGGTTGATTCAATTATTTTGAATCAATATAAAAAATCACATAAGCCAGTAATTCATTTTTCATATGAATCAACAGCGCAGTATAAGTACATATGCCGCTTCCCTGGCAAAGCAATAAAACAACAGATTGCTGCGTGTTATATTTATTTATACACATCTACCCTCTCACATTTAGCCTCAGCGACACGGATCAGTAACCTCCTGTTGGAGTGTCTCCTTACCTTGTCTGAGTCTGTTGCATCCGAAGGGACCAGAGGGTCAGCTTTCAATCAGAAAAGATTCTGCCAAAACTTTTCGCATTTTTCCCCCCTCTCTCTGAACCACGCTACAGGTAAGAGAAGAGGGGAGTGCTTACAGATAGTGACACCGCGGCGTTTGTTGTGAGGGTCTCCGATCTTGCCATGAGGCCCGCTGTGTACAGTCCAGCTATAATAATAGCCCTCCCGTCCACCCCCTACAGTGCGGCAGGATGCCGCGTGACTCTGCCTTTGATTCTGTGAACAGAGCGGGGCCTATCTCATTGCGCGGGGCGTCAGAGTTGTTCTAACTCCCTCCTCTGTGTTTACTGTGGCAGAGGCGGACAGCCCAGCTGAACCTTGCAGTTATTTTGAAGGGGCTTGCACAGTGCTTGGAAACCACGCCCAGTGCTTTGCTGGCTTCTGTAACCTAGGAAGCTGGTAAATATAGCACGCTTCTGATGGCTGGGATGAGAGGGTGGAACAGCTGGGCCCACAGGCTTGGTTACCTTGGGTTGCCTCAGGGAGGTGTGCAGAGAGGTGCATTGTGGGCCATCGTGGGCAGCCATCCACCTGCTGCAAATAAGCATGTTGCCTAGGCGTTGATGAGGAGTCATTGACTCATCACCAAACGTCACACTTATGCTCCCCCGACTCCCATCCCTTAAATAATATAATTGTTTTTTTATGACATAAGGTGTCAGCTCATCTAATGAATTCCTGTGAACTTAAACACATGTTACCTGAAGTCAAGATAGGGAACTGTATGCAAATTGGTGGGAAGAAAAAAATACTATTGATCAGAGGTTACCGTTTAGCTGAAACAAAACTCTTAGTGTTCAGGTTCACCGTTCTTTCATTTGCTTTTCTCACGCTGAAAATAAGGTTGAAAATGTATGCGACTGCGTTTGTGATGTTGCATCATCGGATAAAGTGCAGTGGTCCTCTCAAAAGGGGGGTTGTGCTGCGATGTTTTCCTGATATTACCAAGACTACAGTACAGCTGGGATCACAATCGCACAAACAGAAGACGGTTAGGCGGAATGCTAATACAGTGAGGTCACAAAAACAACATAGAGTTGTGTACAAAGAGAAGAACAGGGTTCGTTAATTGTTTTGGGAGTGCATATGTTTTTTTCAGTTTCTTTTGCCCTCGAGTCATTGTTTGCTCATTCATTATTTGTTGCATTGAAGAGGCCAGGGATGTGTGGAAATATAAATTGCATAGAAATATAATGCATGCAAACTGGCAGAAGAAAATCTTCTAGAAAAAATGTCTGAGCCAAGCCTTTAGGGCATGTCTTACCCAGCATTTGATTGCAAGTTACTGCTAATTACATTCTCAAAAATGTTTACACTATGTAGACAATGCAGTGGTGAAAATAAGGGTCAAAAAACAATGAAACACAATTTAATTTCAATTTATTTTTGTTAGAATTCTTGGTGGGCTGCCCAAAAAACTTGAATTGGATCACCTCTCTCTAACACATGAAACTTGGACTAGGGTACAAGGAGAGCTTTTCTGTTAATCTTTGAATTATGCACTTTGACTCATTAGAAATGTTTCTGTATCTGATTGTTTTCTGTAGCACCATTTAGTGTGTGAGGCAGTGGTTTCCAACCTCGGGTCCTCCTGGGGACCACCTTTGTAAGCTGGTTTTCGATCCAACCACAGTTGCAGTTCCAGAATTTTAACAAACAGTTATTTTTTCTTAATTAGGTGCTTTTATGATTAGAAAAAATATCAGCCACATTATGTCAGAAATAGCTATGCATGCCATGAAGAACAATCAATAAGCTCATAATTAGTGAATGTATGGAAACACATGGGCACTAAAACTAACCATTTGGTAGATAATGAAGATTTCAAAGACCAGCAACAGGGCATGAAATTAACCTTTTCAACCACTGGCCAGAGTTGCTTGCGGATTCTAAAAATCACCAGCCATTTTCTGCAAGGGGCTGTTTGAGTAGAAAATCTTACCAGCCACAATCAAAATGTAAGGACAATATTATGAAATAACTTAAACACATATGCTCCACAACATTATAACCTTATTTTATATAATTGTTTGCAATACAGCACAATAAGCACATTGTAAACGAAGTATTTTTATTCCTCAGGACATAGCTATTTCTGACATAATGTGTGGCTTATTAAGCACCGAATTAAGAAGAAAAAAAAAACAGTGTGTTATAATTCTGGGATTGCAACTGTGGTTGGAACAAAAACCAGGTTCTACTTGCTTCTTGCACACACACACACACACACCTGGCTGTATCACATGTCATTCATTTCAAAATTTTAAATAATTTTAAAATTAAAATAAAATAACAAATGATCATTAATGGCCAAGCAACACAACACTAGCAGTAATGAGTCAGGGATCATATTTCTCTTTACCCTTCTCAAAGCTAATTGCTGAAGCTAAGGAGGTGTGGGCTGGGCTAATACTTGGATAGGAAACACCCTGGTAAAACTAGGTTACTGCTGAAAGAGGGCCAGTAGGGGACACTCTTCCCTCTGGACTGAGCAGAAATCCACAGTCACAGCACAAATATTGTCTCTGAGATTGAGATTTACATCACCCCCTATATTTGAGTTACACAGTCCCTTGCATTCATACCCACTTGTATTCCCTATGCTGTCACTGCAAAATATAATAGATTATTCAGTTGACCTGATTAAATAAAAATGAGAAAGTAAAACCCCAATTTCAAAAACGTTGGGACAGTATGTAAAATGCACATAAAAGCAGAAAGCAGTCATTTGTAAATTTTCTTTTACATATATTTAATTGAAAACGGTACAAAGAAAATATATTTATGGCTTTCCCTTATCAACTTTATACATTTTTGTAAATATTTTTTTGCACATAACTTAGGCTATACAAAGTACTTCACATAATTTACACTGGTTTAAAAAAAATTAAAATAATAATTATAATAATAATAATAATAATAATCAGCATCGCCATCATCATCATAAGTGAAAGGGAATTTTGAAATAGTATATTAAGAGCATGTAAGTTATATGGCTAATTAAATCGCTGCTCCGTGAATGTCATAAGTACTGCAAGGCCTATCAAGAATGTTGTCATGTTGGTGTTAGTGGTTGAAAAATAAATTGTTAGGCTACTCTACTGTATTTCCACGCCCACTCCTCCAGTCACATTTTTCTCCAGATGTCCCCATTCTCGGATAAGCGATTGGTTACGCCTCGAACGGAAGTGACGAACATAACAGTGTGACGAACGGGGGCTTGAAAATGTAATAAGGAAGTGGAATTTTTTTCGAAAAAACGAAAAAACACACCTTCAGACGGGACAGATTTCGAACTTTTTAAATTTAATACCGATCGTTTAATGTTCCGGGGGGTATAGTCACCGTGGACATACCCACAAGCCCGTAATTACTCTTCACCGACCGTGGTTACAAAGGCTAGCTTGCGAGTTAGCTATGAATACAGACGTGGAATTTCACATCAGACAGAATTACCCGTGGAACAAGCTACCAGCAAATGTCAAACAGGTACTGTATCCGATCAGCCAGAGGTTAAACGTGATTGTGTCCCCTGACAATACTGTTCATGCGGTTAACATGTCGCACAGCTGTCTTCTTCCAGTGATGTATCCAAAAGTATAATAATCTCAAATAATTAGCTGTCGAGCTTTGTCATTCATCGAAAGCTTCAAAACCGAATTCCTATGCATTGCAGTGTGGCCCATAGAATATGATGCTTTTCACTGCAGCACTCATTGAGCTGTAACCTTCCAGCGAGCTATTTGACGTTAGCAAAGTTAATGTTGGTTGTTACTTAATTGTTAATATGCTGTAACTTAAGTTGCGCGTTAAACTGATACAAATTACAACTAGCTAGCTAAATGTATAGTTAGCTAGCTAATTGTTTACTAAAACCCGAAATCCTGATCTATATTGACGAGGTACTCGTTCTACCGCAAATCACTTTTTTTTTTAGTCAGCTAAGTTATGTGAATGAGCTTGCAGCCTGAAACACAATGTTTTTTGTTGTTGTTGTTTAGATAGCTAGCACAGTAATGCCTTTACCAGCTTTCCAAATCACAATAAATCACATACCGTTGTGATTTAGCTACTTACTCACTGTATTAAAATGTTTGCTGTTTCAGAGTCTTGGAAACTCTCAGCGCGAATATGAGAAGCATGTCTTACTGTACAGTATCAGGAATCAGTTGCGATTCCGCAATAACTTAGGTAAGTTCCGTACAGGTGTTTGTCACTTTCATACCTTTACATGGTTAATGGTTGGTCGGCGCCGCTTCCTTTTAAAAGTACCCGTGATGTAAAACATGGAGTCTCCGATTGTACTGGAGACAAGTGAACAATATTCCAGGCACCTAGCTGGGCCCTTTCATGACGTGTGCTGATGTGTAGGATCGATTGTATTAGGCATTTTGTCACGTGACGCGAGGATGTGTTTTGCTTGGCTTCTCGCTTCATATTTTTCACAAGTAATTTTTTCACAATGCAGACGAGTTGCTGAAACAGGGAAATCATTGATAAATTGGTTATTTTTGATAAAAAACAACAAAATGTCTCAATGCTTTATTATTTCTGTATTTCTAGGTACTACGAACACTGTTGAGTTGTTGTATAAGGGGAAACAAAACAAACACCGTTGAGTTGTTTTATAAGATATCGTTATAGTATTTGGAAATAAAGGCTGCTGGAAATAATGTGCCATTGGATACCTTGGATATGAAGTTCTTGGGTTGGTCTAGAATCTCTAGATTGAGATTTAGTGAGGATGTTACTCCTAATGGGGAGGAATTATGTTTTTGATAAACTGTCACTTTGACAAATCATATCTGATCTTTGCATCATTGCAACCTTGGGGAAAGATTGATGCCCTAATTTTCCATCTTGTGTAAAGCATTAGGTCATCAATTTCCATACATTACTAAAGAATAGGCAAAGACAGCCTAAAGTGTAGAAATGAAAATGGATTGCATGTTGTAGTGTGCTCCATGTAGGAATAATGATTAGCAGTATTTATGTAATGAATGAGGTGTGTGTTCATGTATGTCTATATATTAGCCTTTATTCTATGAGCAAAATTATATCAGTCAGACAGTCATTGTCATTTATCATGGCCTAAGTAATATGCTTGCTGAAATGACTACGCTGACTATACACCGGCCGTATACCGCGCACTGCCGCTCTCTGTCCGACGTCCTCACCGGTCCGTTTTTTCTCTTCCGTCTCAGTAAGACACGTCAAGAAGGATGAGCGCAAGTATTATGAGGAGCTGCTGAAATACAGCCGGGAGCACCTCATGCTGTACCCCTACCACCTCTCCGACATCATGGTGAAGGGGCTGCGGGTGACCCCCTTCTCCTACTACATCGGCATCATGGAGGTGCGTTTCCTCGGCTCTTCCTAGAAGGAAACATACCCTGTACGCGGTTTACTGCTCCCAAGTGAAACTGGTGCTATAAATATAAATTCCAAATTTTTTCTGATAGTGAAGGATGCAGGTGCAGAGTTTTTATGTTGAGTCCAGAATCTACTCGGCAGTGAGGGTAGACATTTATTTTCACAGACGCGCTGAAAAAAATTGCTTATATTTCCATTATATAAATGGCACCTGCCTGGTATAAACAGTGTATGCTTTACGGTATCATTCCTCATTCTTTGCTTAGCACTCACCTGTAAATGGCAACATGGATTTCAGCAACCTCGTTGTTCTGTTATTTTTTTAGTGCCCAGGGCACAAAACTCGTAACAAACTGGGTTTTGTTACATCACTGTGATTGCCCAGCTTGGTAATAAAAAGGTAGTCTGTGTTTCTCAGTGCAGCTGGCTGTATCCCAAATTAAACGCATACCCTTAAGATTACTGTGTACTTGGGACTGGAAACCAGACGCCAAGAATGTCACAGTTATTAGCTTGTAGAGCAATTGGCACACGCTGTTCACTTTTCTAGCACATTGGCAGAAAGACAGTCTGGACCAAACTACATTTCCCATAGCTTTCGTTTTTTATGCCAATTTTAAAATATGATTTTTAATTATTATGGCAATTTTAAAATATGATTTAAAAACATTTAAAAAAAATATTTTCTGTTGGTTTTTCTCCTGCAGGTAAGGTAATCATTTACAGTGGAAATATGTACTCTGAGTCTGGTCTGTGTCAGACCATTTCACTCTGGGAATATGCAGTGCAGACTTATATTTGGGCCTACATTTCAACTCCAAGTGATTTGTCCCAGATTTGTCACATCTAACTAGGAGAACATATCAACGCTACAGTTATATAAATGTGAAAAATATTTGACCAAGTAAACTCGTGTATTTGGTTGGTAAGTGGCAGGGTAGGTATATGTAAGCTTTCCATCTAATAGAATACTCAGAGTTGTTCTGAAACAGGACTTGTAGTTTACGTTGTAGTTGTATTGAAATGAGTGTCTAGTGTGTCCAGAAGTATACCTTTTAAGTCTTTTGATTTCATCACCAGTATTGAGTTTAAGCTGCTGATATCACAGGAAATGACTTGCTGAAACAATGTTTTCAACTTAATGCGTGGTATATCTATATACAGCCGGGGTGCGTCCCAATAGTCGAAAAATGCAACTTTTCCTCCCCCACTACCACTCTTCTACTCCGTGCCCCGGAAACGGATCTTTGTGTTTTAATCTAATGTTGCTGATTACATCTTATGTACGTATTAATGGTTACATATGAATTATTGTCTCGACGCAAACCGCAATGTCAGGTACATCGTATACTGAACATGCAAATAATTGTACTCGAAACGAAAGGCAGTTTTGCATACTTCCGGGTAGTAGAGGAGCGGTAGTGGGGGAGTGGGGGAGTGGAGGTGGGAAGTGAAAAATATTGGGACGCACCCCTGGTAAAATTTACAGAGGTCCACATGTATCCTTCAAAGAAAGATTTGAAATGCTGGTCTGATTTTTTAAATATATATATATATATATATATATATATATATATATATAAATAAATAAAGAAACAAAGAAACAGAAGAAAATCTTACAGCCCTTAGCAGTCTTTTAAAAAAGTGTAGCTGATCTCCATTCATCTACATCTACGAGGATGTGATAATTGCAAAGGAGACCGTCTCTGTCTGTTTTCTTTTGCATGATTGAACAACATATTTTTCCTAATGTTCTGTTGAATGGCTGTGCCATGCCAAAGTTTTAATTCAGTTAATTTAACCCAACAGCCTTGCTTAAGTAACCATTTAATTACAAAACTTGTATTAACGCCGCAGATAAAGAGGCTGTAAGCAGCATGTATTAACTGGCCGAAGGTAAATTGGCTCGGTGCTGTTTTAGGGCCCAGTTACAGTGCTGTCTAAAATGGAAGCATGCAGTGTGCTCAGACAGTGTATTCTGGAGCTTCTGCTGTCCTTTATGGGAGATGTCCTGGCCATGGTGACATATTGGTGCCTCAGGCAGTTTTTGATGGAGAAGTATATTGAGCTACCCAAATTGATCTTGAGTATGGGGTGAGGGTCGCATAACTGTGCAGTTGAATTGTTTTCGTTTTTACCACTACTGGTGATGTGAGAGCCTGAAGACCCTGCACATTAATATTCCTGCCCTCATGGAAATAATATTTCTTTGTCAGCCATGCATATTGCATGGAATAATTAGAAATATGTTCACGACTACATCCACAGTTGTACATGTGCAAACCTTGCTACTTATTGTGTGGTGTGTTAGAAATGCACGCATGACTGAGATTATTTTTAATTGTGAGAGATATGTGGTGACTTTGTTTTCTTTGTGCCTTCGTGCGTTCGTGTTTGAATGATGGAATGTTTTATGTTTGAGTCATTGATTCAAATAATTGTTCTAGGCTCTTGAATTGTTCCATACTTACTGAAATAATTAGTTCTCACATTATCCGCCAATTTAATTGAATGCAAGTGTTCAAATGTTTTCAGTTTTACGGATAACATATTAGATGGGATACTTAGTACATTCTTGTAGGTACTTTCATTGGTGTTCATTGAATGTGAGTAGTTTATACGGTGTTCATTGAATGTGAGTAGTTTATACGGTGTTCATTGAATGTGAGTAGTTTATACGGTGTTCATTGAATGTGAGTAGTTTATACGGTGTTCATTGAATGTGAGTAGTTTATATGGGAGCTTTAGTGAATAGCCCTTTCTCTCATGTATCAGACTTAATTTAAGAGATGAAGCTGAGTGCTCTATAGAGTGCCTGAAGATGTGCGACAGTCCGTCAGCGGCGCTGTCTCCTTTGGCACATTTCGGCTTTTTGTAATGAGCTGTAGGTGCAAAGCAGAATTTCACGGATGAGGGTAGAGATCCCGTGAGTGACGTCTCGGTTTCTGTCGCAGGACATCATGAACAGCGAGAAGAGTTACGACTCCCTGCCCAACTTCACTGCTGCAGACTGTAAGTGTGTCCCTCCCCAGAGAAGAGTGATGTGGCCCCTTGTTTCGTGCCACTGCTGAGTTGCCAAACTGGAAGTAAATGCTTCTACTATATTCATTGCTGTTCAACAAGCCTTGTATATTTTCATGTTCACTTTTTCACTTTTTTTAAATTTTTAAATCTGGTATAAAAGTAAGAAAAGAAAACTTTGTGTTAAATATCAAATGAATCTTCATTCAAGATATATTGTAGGGAGTGTGCTTACCCTGTCCTCCAAAACCATTGAAATTATTCCTGGGAGACTTGGAAAAATCCTGTGGAATGGTGTTACATGCTTATTGCGGGATCTTTCCTAAAAGTCCCATATGGCTTCAGTGTTTCACAGAGTTTAAGGTTACGTGTGCATCAGAGAAGAAACATATAAAATACCAACTGTATACTATAGCTTAGTACCGTGTTTATGGATCTGGACACGGTAAAATATCCTGCTGTATAATGTGGATAAGGTATAAGCACCATCTGTCCGTTTGGACACAGGTGGCTGCCAAGCAGATCATTACCAACAATCTCCTTGTCTGGAGGGAGGGAGGGAGGGAGGGACTTCCTGCCAATGAAGCAGCCGACCCTTAGCGAGCCCCGTTCCCTCTCGCATCAAAGCGTTAGCGCCGCGGGCCCCTGGAGGGCCTCTCGCAGCGAGGGCCACGGCCTGACAGGCTGCTGATGCCCAGGAGGGCCACGGGGGCCCAGATGAAAGGGATTTAGGCAATATCAGTAATGGAGTTGCATTCCCTATGCAGATTTCCTGGCGTGTCTGTACTGGCATTGTGAGAGTCCGGCTCCTTGGCCGCAGAGCCAGGCTAACACCTCGTTCACACCATCTACTCACGACAGAGACAAAGCTACAAGATTCCATTCATAGTCTATGGATAACCGCGTCAAACAGCGGGAGGGGTGGAGTCAGTACACAGTGACACATAACAATTGTTTGTCTCTCTGAAATGTTGACTTTGTCGCAGTACCAACCAATCAGAAATGACACCGCTCTAGACGAGCTCCCGTTCTTTTCTGTATTTCTGAAAAGCGGTTGTGGTCTTAAACCACCCAATTTTATACGATAACAGTCTGTACGGCTATATGGATGTTGGAAAACTTGAGGCTTTGAACTGAGTTTCTGATACCGTCGGCATGTCTAGTCACTGAATTGTACTTTGCAATCGAGTGTTTACAATCGGTAAGTTGTTGGTGTTGCACCAAATGCGCTTGCAACGCCCCCTTGTCGCTGCCTGTGACCAAGTACGGCGGTTTTGTCTCCGTCGCGAGTAGATAGTGTGCACGAGGTGTAACTGTGTGTACAGGACCTTAATGCCAGCTGATGTCCTGTAGGTCTCAGGCTCCTGGGCATTGGGAGGAACCAGTACATTGACCTGATGAACCAGTGCAGGTCATCCAAAGTAAGCAACACATAAATTGTTGACCTAGTATGTTAAGTACATTTGCATGGTCAGTGATATGACCTCACCGTGCTGTTTTTAATCAGTTTTGTGTTTTTGTAAACCTGTATCTGAAAATGTTTATCCTATGCCGTGTAAGAAAGAACCGTAAACTAACGTTGCCTGTTATTTAGGTCATTTAAATTAAGTGTTTAAATCAGACCAAAGCTTTTGTAGATTAACCCAAGTAAAAGAAACATCGGGCAGTTCCCATGGCAGGGATTCGGTTGGAGTAAAGAGAGTTGTGCTACGTGTGGATTTTGTGGGCAACTGTAAGGGACAGTGTGCTGTCAACCAGCCAAGCTTAACTAGCAAAAGCATAAAAGCACAATTTTTTTTTATTTTGAGACAATTGAGCCATGTGCGCGCAGGAAATACAGGCAGACCCTGTGGTGCAGATGAGTATACACGCTCCCCACGCTTTAGTAGATGTTGTCTCGTCAGAAATTCTTCCGCAGGAAAACGGCACGGGACCTGCTACCCGCGAAGCCCGTGGAGATTTCGGTGGAGCCCTGGTGGGTGGCGCAGAGTGGGTACATCACGGAGGATGACATCAGGGTGAGTCGAGCGCTCCTCTTCTTCGCCACCCTTCATTTGCATTTCCTCTGCTAAATTCGATATGTCACAAGGCAACTTCCTTTGAGGGGGGGGGGGAAAGGCTAATTAAAGCAAGGCATGTGCGATTACAGGTGCTTGACGGCTCCATTCTCAGAAACCCATCGACACTCTGCGCTCGCTGAGATGAAGCAAGTGTTTTCCGCGCTCCACTCCATTATATTTATGATGAAGTGTTGTTTCGTCTTCTAAAGGACAGATTGATTAAATGTTTTAGCACACGCAGAAGGTTTTGTGCAAACCGCTATCTTGACCAGTGAAACTGCTCGAAATATTGGCTTTGCTGGAGCGAACACCTTTTTGCACTTGTCAAATCCTTCAGTACATCTGGCCTTAAGTGTCTAAACACCGCTGTACCCGCTGCCTGCAGATCTGCTCCTCAGCGGAGAAGAAGGTGATTGATAAGATGATCGATGCAGGTCCGCAGCTGGCCGGATCGATGGAATACAACGTGGTGTTGAGTGAGTATCGCCGCCTTAACGACCCTCCCCCATGTCCGACCCAGTCCGCCTCCGCCGCGGAGAGCAGTTCAGCGTGGAGCAGTTTCTGTGCGAGGCGCTGGGTTTATTGTCTCGCTGCTATTGTTGTTGCCATGGGAATGGGATGGAACTTGAGGTTTTGGTTTTGGGAAGCTGGGGTTTTGAAAGGCGTGACTACGTCACGCTGCCCACTGGTCTGGGCTGCCATGCTTCTGTAGCTGGAGCTCTGGAATAAATTAATTACATTATTTTCTGCTGGGGCTGATGAAGAAAGGCCCTAGTTCACCCCCAGTTAGGAATTTCCTTTTATAATGGTTGGCCTGTCGTGTCAACGCAAGGCCCTCTGTTAGCAGGCAGTGCTGAGGCACTTTGATTGCAGTTTTCCAATCCACCAGAGGAGGCACTATTGCACAGTGTGGCATTGCATTCCCTGCAAAATGAAAACATCAGAGGATGCACTTATGGCCAGTGTTTTTTCATACATTTACTTTTGTTTTTGGAAGGCAGTGTCAGTTAACACATAATTTCTACATCTTTCATATTCTCCATGTTCTGACCTGCAGAGGCGGATTCTCTGTAGTAAAGGGAAAATAAATGAAATTCATATTCAAGGGTGAACATTTGAATAATAATGAAATTCACATTCAAGGTGAACGTTTTTTTCGAGGCTGAAGTCTGCGGCATTGAAATATCAGTGGTCAGCAGTCCTTAGTCACATGGGCAAGGTGCTTTTTTGTCGGTCGGGTCGGGGACAGGGTGCCGGTGAATCGGGCGCCTTCAGTGAGTTCTCCCCTCCTCCTGCGGAGAGTTGGAGAGCGAGTGGCAGGAGTTGCGCTCGTGCACGTCTGTTTCCCTCAGCTTATATGAACGGCGGCCTTGCGCACGGTTTTCCCCCCCGATTTATTCACAGAGCGCTCTATTAAAGCGTTGCTGTTCACTGGCTCTGCATCTCTGCGTGGCCCCTGTGTATACTGTGTTACACTGATATCTTTTTAAGCCATTTTGGCCGTGAAACACTTGCTCACAGTGGTGACCGAAACAGTCATAAACACTGATGACTTGGTGATTTGGCTAGTCGGCTAGTGGGCCTCAAATTTCCTTAAAACTGAATTTGATGGCCGTTGAGTGAGTTCAGTCTGTTTGTCACTGCTGTTGCTCGGATACAGAAAAACACAGAGCGGTTTTTGTGAGTCGTCTGCGTCCGGGCCTGTTTGCTGCTGTCAACAATGGACCTCTGAAGTGGACGTTGCGATAGTGGTTAGTGTGGAAACCGCACGTTATTTTCAACTGCGAACCCTATTTGCCTGGAGGCACGTGTACACTGTACAGGCCTTGACTTGCGCCCCCTGGTGGACAGTACAGACACTGCCCTGCTGCTCTGCAGAGCGTGAATTCCTTGTACTGCAATAGTGCTGATTGAGACTTGTTATGAAACGGTATTGCATTCTGTCACCGGATATTTCCCTAAGCCGTGATCGGTGTGCAAATTGTAAAATGAATGTGCCAAAGAGCTTCTGGATTGAACCTCGAAGGTTGAACCTCACTCTTAGACTGAGAAACTTATGAGTGACACATTATCTGCTGTCTGCCATTTATGCTGCATTTACATAATAATAGGCTTGTGTAACTGCCTGAAGAATAACAATTTTCTGCTGCTTTGGAAATAAAGGTGATTGAGTGGGATTGTACAGTATCATATTTACTCATTTATAAGCCATCCCTGCATTCAAGTGGTTGGCAAATGACTATGTTTTATAATTATGATGTTTATAATGTTATTATTATTTTCCGCCAGTGGATCTGCTCATATGTACTTTCCATTCTCTTCAAAGGTCTGTACAACAGAGGTTTCATATACTTAGATGTACCCATATCAGATGACAGCTGCATTTCAGGTGAGACCCACAAACACATTTGCCATTATTTGCCATTTTGTGCTTTCTGAAATGTAGCTTTCTTATTGTGTCATTATGTCCTCTTCCATGTGAAGTACGTGAGTGCGCATGCACAGCATTTTATCGGCTCCATTGTTATGTTTCTGTTCTACTTGCTAAATTGTGCCTTCATGCTTTTGCCAATTGGGTTTGTGTGTGAGCCCGCCATTTTGGAAGCTTTGTCTCATCCCACTGCTCTTGTCTTCCTGAGCTTGAAATTGGGGCTAATGAAGACGGTGTGCAGTTGCTCTGAGGAGGATAATGGCATGATTATAAGTCCATATTGTGAAATGTGAGAGAACCCAGAGGCCCCTGATATCACCAGGGCTGTGATCGTTTCTTCAGAAATTGGTATCAATAACTGGCCTTCTGCTTTCATCCCATTTCACAGTTCCACCGCTGGAAGGGTTTGTGATGAACAGGGTCCAAGGAGATTATTTTGAAACGCTTCTTTATAAAATATTTGTGTCCATTGACGAGCAGACTAATGTGTCTGAGGTAGGTTCTGGAAATTCAGAATTTACTATCGTCATTCATGTAATTCTTTCCCCCGTTATTATTATTATTTTTTTCCCAAATACATTTTCCAAACTCAAATTGACTCCATCTCCCTCTGCTTTTTATTTCAGCTAGCTAATGTACTTGAGATCGACTTGGGTTTGGTGAAGGTACGTACTTATGAAGGTGGTAATGGTTATCTTTTCATACAGTGTTCCTGGCATAAAATGATGCTGTAAATGACTGTTACATGTAGTGATTTTTAAATTGTCCTCTTAAATTGCCAGAGATAAAATGGAGAGGCAATTTTATACTTCTGCTGCAGGTTGGGATGGTTCAGAGAATGGTATTTTAGTATAAAGTTTTAGCTTTTCTTGTGCTGAATACAATTCTGGAATACGATACTGGTGTCTTGATTCTGTCACCGTGGTTTGGGAAGACTAGTTTCAGTTTAGAGGAATTAGATTAGCTCGGCTAATATTCAGTTATTATAATTAAGATTGCATCCTGTTTCTTCAAACATTAGTTATTAATCGATAGGGAAAGGAACAATGCTGTGGCTTCAAAAAAAAATTATAGAAAAGAGGCGCTCATAGGAAAAAGGGATTACAAGAATATACAGCAAAAATACAAATTAAGTCTCAGGCAACACTCTCTTCTTAGAAAAGTTTAAAGACTTTATTATACAGAAGAAACCCTTCAAGTTATCCATCCATATCTACTGCATATCTAGCAGCAGAGTGATGGTTTAAGGCTTGTTTGATACGCCAGACCTTTCATGGCTTAGAGCCATTTAGCCCCCCCAAAAAAATGGATTCAAAATGGATGTAGTCCTTGGGCTCAGATGCAGTAGTGTGGTCTTAATAGCCTTGCTGTAGTGTGTTGGATGCTGGGAATTATTTCTGCATGTGATTGAAGAATGCACTGCACATGTGATGGAAGAATGCACAGTGCATGCAGAGGGCCCTGCAGTAGTGTGCAGGATGCTAGGAATTATCTGTGCACGTAATAAAAGAATGCACTGCACATGTAATAGAGTACTCAAGTGAGTATGTCAGACGTGGGCGGAGTTTGGTTTCGGAACTAAATTTCTTGAAATCTGATTTATAGAATGGTTCTCGAGCAATCAGATATCATCATCTCGTCTGGACATTTTTGGCAGTGCATACCACCTTGCTAATTTGGCCATTTTACTTTATTGAACCGTCTGGAGGGAATTATGGGACATCGAGTTTTTAAACACTCCCAGCGCTGGTATATTCACAACAAAATATTCAAACGTAAAATATACTCAAAGCTGGTCCAGAAAAACGACACACTTTGTTATATTGAACAATCTAGGAAATCGATGGTAAGACATAATCACTAGAAATAGTTTAAAAGTAAGTTTTAGTTAATGTCTATGGTCTAAATTAATGGGAAAGTCACTTCCGAAACCAGTGTCCAGTGTGACATAGTCACTTGAGTCTAGAGAATGCACAGTGCAGTGTTTAAATTAAACAGAATTTGCATTAAATTGGTTTGTTTTAACCAAAGTATGCTGCAAGATCTAGAATTGCAGTTGTGTATTTTCCAACTAAATTTAAGTTCCATGTTATAGGCTAACTTTAGCAAAATGTTCTAAATTCCTGAGCTTAACTTCCCATGGTAAATTTCTGGCCCTTTGCAACCTTATTTGTGGCCCATTTAATAAAGGCTTTTAACTCTTCTAAGAAGAGAGTGTTGCCTGGTTTTTCTTTTGGATTTTTGCAGATTTTTATTAAGTATTTCTAAGGATGTTAGTGGAGATGTGATTGCATTTGAAGACTTCTTTTTTCATAATTTATTGAAAAGTTGTCCTGAGAGTGTTGTTCCTGTATGTCTGCGTGGCTCATTCCAAAATTTAGCACTGATATGAAACCTTGCACATCTGCCACTTTCACAGAAGCAATCTCCTGTTCCAGAGCCAAGTTCTTACACTTCACTGCCTCTACACCCCCCCCCCCCCCATTATGTCAGATTCTCTAGAGTCAATGACAGGACCAGAAACCAAACAAACTGGCACAAAGGCTGAATTATGCCTTAGTCATGTCTGGCTTGGACTCATTCTATTTGACCAGAGGCAAGCATTCTGAATTTAAGCCCAACTCCTGAAAGTTTGGTACATGAATACCCCCCCCCCCCCCAGGTTCTGAAGAAAATAGTTCAGTTTTCTTTTTTTCTTTAACTCTCGACACATGAACAGAATTTTGCACCTTGATGAAAGTGATAGCCGTGTTGGGAGCTCTTCTCCACTTGATAGAAATTTTTGAGAAAAATAGTGAACTGCTCAGGTGAACAAGGCACATGGAATTCCAGCTACAGCCGTTAAAAGTGAGAAAGTTCACATTGCTGAACATTTAATCTTTTTCCTGTGTCTAATATATCATGTATCAAATGTTTATTTCCCTATAAGTACCAAAAAAAGCTACTTTTAAAGAACCAGTTTGGTATCAGGAGCTATAAAAAAAAGCAGCTTTTCTGTCTGTCTTGGAGTTGTGTAATTGTCCATATATTCTATGTGGTACCAAATAATTGTAATTCCATTTCACATCAGTGAGACAAACAGGATAACACCATATTTCTGGCTATATGATGATTTTAAAGTAAACGGAGATTCTTGTTACTGTGCATGCCCCCATCAGTCCCAGCTCCTGATTGGTCAAATGAATGGGAGGGCAGTGAACAGCACAATGTCGCTATTGATGCTGGATGTCATAATTGCCAAACCTAGTAAAAATCCAGGGGATTTGATCCAGAGTGTGTGAACTACTTGGGAATACAAGAATGCTTAATTAGCATTAACAATAATTAATTAAGGGAAAAAACTAGAGGGCTATATTTAATGTTTGAATAGTTTAAATCAAGCTTTTTAATATGAAACTAGTTTTGTAACCAAGTTTCAGAAATTCAGCAGAGTTGCAATTTTATATCTGTTGAATAAGATTATCTTTTAAGGTTTTAATTTTGTAGTTTAGTGAGTACATACTTGCTCTAGAAGGATACTATAGTACAAGTATTTGAACAGTGACACTTTTTTGTTGTTTTGGCTCTGTACTCCAGCACATTGGATTTGAAATGGAGCAGTGACTATGAGGTTAAAGTGCACACTTTCAGCTTTAATTTGAGGGTGTTTACATCCATATTGGGTGAACCGTGTAGCAATTGTAGCCATTTTTATACACAGTCCCCCTCATTAAAGGGGACGAAAAGCAATTTGACAAATTAACATAAATTTAAAGTCATTATATTTTATATTTGGTTGCATATCCTTTGAATGCCTTGACTTCCAGCCATGTCATGAAATCCAATGGGCTGGAGTACAGAGCCAAAACAACAAAAAAATGTCTCACTGTCCAAATACTTTTGGACTGCACTGTATGACTACTCTTAGTCTAAATACATTACTGTAATTACTTCCTATTAATAACTGGTGAAATTCCCTGCTTGTGCTTTGAAGGTCATTTTCTCAAAAGTAGGGCTCTGTATCTGGATGATTTCAATAAGATTAAAGATTTTAAAGAACTCTCTTCTTTCATAAAATGTCAAAATCTCAAGAGTTTTTTTTCCACAAGTGACTTCTTTCAGAACCTTTCACAGTTTATCAGTAATGTCAGAGTTTGGGTCAAGTATGAATACAAAGAATTGAATTCCCAGAGGCAGCTGTCAGTTTGCAACGATTACAAGTGAATTTAAGCAAGAAATGAGAGCTAAAATTATGTTAGCGTTAACTGATCTGATCCCTGAGGCACTTGGTTGTAAAGACATTTTGTTTGATGCCTCGATGGTGGCATGAGCTCAAACGCTTCTCTTCTTGTCCAGAATGCTGTGTCCATGTACTGTCGCTTGGGTTTTGCACTGAAGAAGGGTCAGGTTATCAGCCCAGACCAGCTCCACCCCACCTGGAAGAGTGCCCCTTGTGTCAACAGACTCAAGTATGTCTTTGCAATGACCCTTCTGGTTCTCCAATTGGTCTTTGTAGTGACCTCTGTGATCCTCTTAACAGGTCTTAAGTGTGACCTCACAGTGTACTGTTAGCCAGTCCTACATGTATTCACAGTTGATGTACAGCAAGCACCGTGCATATTCTGGATGATAAATATGCTAACATACGGAAAGTGTACTTTGGTAACATTTTCTATGAAGCCCATGTCTTTAAAGCATTATAAACCCATTCACAATGAGCTAAAATGCAGTCACGATTAAGTGTACTATATTTATTAAGCACAATTATATGCTCACATTATTGTTCATAATGCCCATTATCTATACTTGTAATGCAATGTGAAGTATTATTACAATGACTTACAGGGTCAATTAATGTATATTTCATAAATAGGGTTCCAAGCACATAGTGCTAGAACCCTATTGTTTTTGCAAGAATTCTTTCTTTTTTTCTTTTTCTCAGATAAAAGTATCTGTAGCTCATAAACCGTAACTCCGAGAGTTACCATATTTTGCAGGTGGGCTGCTCTGGGCCCCCACTACAGGGCATCACACACACACATTGGCCAGATGGTGGTGCTTTAACACATATATTTATGTTTTGGTTTTTTATTTTCATTCAGCAAGTCCATTTAATGCCAAAACGTCCTACACACATTTAGGTATTCCAGATCTACAAGTTTGCATTTTGGATTACCTATGCCTGCCATCTTGATATACTGCCAATTATTTTTCATTTGCAAAACAGTTTTTTCCCTAAGGCTTTTAAAAAAATTTATATTGATAGGTTCTTCTTGCATCAAAGTTGGTTTACAGCTTTAGGAGACTGTGATGCACAAACGTACTATAAACCATCCCAATCGCATGAATCGTTTGGTTGCTATTATCAAATGAATTTGCTAAAACTTGTGGCAGACTAATTGGGTAGAATTCATTATGCTTAAGTGTATTCATTCTCTATGGGACTGCCCATATACTCTGACAGAAGTACAATGGACCCACAGAAGATGCTGCTATCCTGGGAGGGAGGCAGCCCTGTGATGGAGGCGGGATCTTCAGCCACTGACACTGACACCACCAGCCTGGAGGACCAAGGTGAGATCACCCCCATACCCAGCACAGACCCAAACACTCACCCCCGTACCCAGCACAGACCCAAACACTCACCCCCGTACCCAGGCACACCCCCATACCCAGCACAGACCCAAACACTCACCCCCATACCCAGCACAGACCCAAACACTCACCCCCGTACCCAGCACAGACCCAAACACTCACCCCCGTACCCAGGCACAGCCCAGCACAGACCCAAACACTCACCCCCATACCCAGGAATGTCCCAGCACAGACCCAAACACTCACCCCCATACCCAGGAATGTCCCAGCACAGACCCAAACACACCCACTTGTCCTCTTCATATATGAGTCACAGGATGTTGTGCCAGATTGGCTATCCAAAACACTTAGCGAAGATCAAGGGCAAACATGATTTAAATGAGTTACAAATTGAGATGTTTGGAAATATGGAAAATGGAAATGTAATGGCATGTAATTGGTAGATGTGACCTTTTACTACGTTTTTTAGTTTGACATTTATTTGAAAAAGGCAGAGAAATGCAAAACGAAGTTTGTAGACATTTCGGTGACACAGTTGAAATAGTGGTTCTATAGTGGTTTAAATGGTTTAATGTAAAGCACTGAAACCTTCCACAGTTTTCATGGTGAATGGCTTAACTGCCTGTTTGTGGGATATTAAAATGCCACAGAGGTGCTTTTGATTATTCCCATGGTAAGCATTTTTTAAGGGCTCGCTTGCAATATCGTGTCTGTGTGAATTGCCTAACCGAGAATCCAATACAAACTGTGAGTTCAGATTTAAACGCAGCCACAGCCTTCAATCAAAGCTGCCACCAAATTCATCCTAGTGTGCTGTTTTGAGGTCAGAAACCGCCGTAACGTCAGCAGCAATAAACTGCCCCGCACTACCAGTTTTTGTTTTCTCAACGAGAGGGGCGATGGCAGATTAATCTGAAGCCTCAGCGGCGTTAGTGAGGGATGGAACTTTCACCAAAATCATTTACTTCACCTCTCTTTGTGGCGTGCGTTACCGCGGCTCCCGCAAAAGCTGTTAGGTTTCGGTGTTGTGTTGCCTAGCAACCCCATAACGCAGAGCGTTAGCCGCTGGTGTGAACGAGGCGTCTCCCTGTCGCGGCGCAGACACGGCCAGCGTGAGCAGTCTGAGCATCCCTGCCGGACCAACCAAGAGGATAGCATTCCTGTTCGACTCAACCCTGACCGCCTTCCTCATGATGGGAAACCTCTCACCTGTGAGTGTCAAGGCCGCCCACACAGGCCTGTTAAAGTGTGCATGAGTTGTGTCACGAGTTTAGCATCATTTGAACATCACTCGTCTTGTAGACGTGCTCTTCCTTCAAAATATACATTTTTCTGATAACTTAAAAAGGTATGCTATCAAATTTTAGCCATGCTGAAACAATAGCTACAACATCACATAAATCATAAAAGCTTTGCTTTCCTTTTTCGGATAGTCTGTCCTCCTTATATATAATGATAATTTTTTTTAACGTGTCAAGCAGAGAGGGTTGGAAAAATAGCGATAGGACGACAGTACAGAAAGTGCCACGGCAGGGAATCCAATAAGGGTTGAAAGTCGGCTACCCTACGGACTGCGCCGCACATCTTGCTGTAAAATGACTTTGTTGACAGTTAAGTAACGGCCGTCTGGTTCTCAGAACTTGAAGAGTCATGCAGTCACCATGTTTGAAGTGGGGAAACTTTCTGATGAAACTCTGGACAGTTTTTTGTTGGAACTTGAGAAGGTAAGAGTCCACAGTATTGGGTGTGATGTAGGGTTCAGTGTGTCGTACCGTCTTACGGCCAGATTCAGATTTGAGATGGGCACGCGCAAATTGGAAATTCCGCGTAGATTAAGCTAATTGTGATTCAGACATTTGACTTATCCGCTGTTTTAAGCGTCTCTCCAGTATATACGCGCGGGGGGTGGAGATTTGATGAAAACGGGGCGTGTCTGCAAGATAATCGTATTTAGAGTTTTCACTCAAAAAATTTTTTATGGTGGTTTATGTCTAGCGCCGCCAATAGATGATAATAAAAAATAAACCTTTTTCACAAAAATGGATATTAGAATGATATTGAATTAGTCTTATTTTTCTTTGCCTAGCATGCTTGCAATTATCAAAATATGTAAAAGTAGGCTATGATTGACCATCTGATATATATCAAACAGACCAATATTAGATGGATTAATTGATAGACAGTGTCTGGATCATATTCACTTTGACAGAGAGACGATTTTGTAGCCTATTTGTGTCATCACAGCTTCTCCAAAATTATTAGGAAGCGTAAAGTACTCTCCGCAGTGTAGATCTACCAGTGCTCCAGGGTAAAATCTCTCTCTTTCCTGGCACATCCTTCCAGCTTGTGACAAATGCACTAAAAAAATAAATTGTTAGACAGTGGTTGCAAGTAATGGGCTATTATTAAGTATGTGTGACTTCAACTGGTAGTGAAGACATCACATATAGGGCGGCTATTATGTTCAACCACCGTACGTGACTTTATTAGGTAAATCGTAAAAAATACTTTTTTTTTAGCTACTTTTTTTTTTTTAAGTCCAACGATTTATTTGTTTACTTAATAATATTGCCTGCAACCATTGTCCAGCGATATTTTTTTGATTGTGTGATGAGTATATCCCAGTCGTCAATAGGAGCTATGATCATTTTCTCAATGTGATGTATTAATACGTTCACTGCCTTCCCCATCACGCAAGAGCAACTACGATTCGCAAAGGCAGGATTTTCCAAAAGGCATCATGCACGTACACACAAATCTCAAGGCTGATAATGTTGTTATCACAAGCCCGCGCTATGGACACTGTACACACATACACTGCGGCATACATGTCCGTGAGTACACACAAGCGCACACGTATGCACTGTAAGCACACGCAGACACTGCACGTATGCTTACATGACCATGCACAGACGCACACTGGAGACATGCACACGCTCAAAAACACACACACATGATGCTGATTACTTCTCTTTGTTTGTAGGTGGAGAGTACAGCAGAAGGAGAAGCTCAGAGGTATTTTGACCATGCACTGACCCTCAGGAACACGATACTGTTTCTGCGTTACAATAAGGAGCTCACCTCAGACGCTGACCAACCAAATATAGGTGAGTAAGGCTCGTGAATAACCCTTATTCCAAGCAATCTAAGTCTACAATGGGTTAGCTGCGGTCAGGCTCTTGGTTAAACCACAGTGTGATCCCTTTTGTGACTAAATGGAAACTGACCGAAAGCTCCATATACGGTTCTGTAACCTGTTTGTTTTGAAGGTAACGTTTGTATGTAACGGGGGCCTTTCTGTTTTGGACATGCGATGCGTCCGTGTCTCAAGGCCTTCCTCTGGACCTGTTGCGCTGTGAAAGCCTACTCGGCCTGGACCCTGCCACCTGCAGCCGCGTTCTCAACAAGAACTACAGACTGCTGGTCTCCATGGCGCCGCTCAGCAACGAGATCCGGCCAATCAGCAGCTGCACGCCTCAGGTAAGGCATTCTGCCAGGTCCCAGGGAAGCCCTAGGCTGCCCTTGTGGACGAGGCTGTTGTTGTTCCCAGCGTCGTGAGGCACCGGGTGCAAACTGAGTATCATGTTCCCGTTGACTGCTGAGCGTGGCTAAGACAGGAAAAGTATTTCGGTTTTTGGGCAAGAATGCCATTGTCTTGATAGAATTCAAATGGAGAATTGAACTTGGGGGGGCACTTTCTGTTTTGCTGTTGAACCGACTTCTTGCTTTAAAGGTTTTTGAAATGTTTCTTTTCCACACGTCTTCACCTGGCCGCAGCTGTGGACAACATGACTCAGCCTGGCACAAGTGAATTATTCATGAGCCACGACACTGGATAAACATCGCTGAAAGCGGAGCCGGTCCCAGACCTCTGTGGTTTCTCTGTTTGAAAAACAGTACCTGCTTTATATAGGCTCTTTGCTGCCAGTATGAAAGCTGAGCCAAAAGCAGTTCCCAGCAGATCTGTAACCTGAAGGAGCTTTAGAATGAGAAGTGCTCTCATTGGCTCAGTCAGTGGACCTCTGGACCTTATTGTTTAAATTCTGGATGTTGCCTTTTTCTCCATTCAAAGAACACCTCACCTCTCCACTTTCTTGACTGATGTCTCTGAAACGTCTTCATAGTCCACCATCAATTGGGCAAACTGTCACAGAGAAGTGAAAGTTTCCACTTTTTGATTATATTTTTTGTACCAGGTTGGATCTGAATTGCTAACATTTGTGATACATTTTTATACCGTCTGGTCCCCCCTGGAAAAGAGATTGCGATCTCAACAGGGTCTCCCTGGTTGAATGAAGCTGAAATACAGCAAGCAAAAATATATTTTACATTTCGAAACGCCAATCCTAGCCAGTTAGATATCTTACTCGGCAATAACATTACATCAGCAGTTAATCAAAATTGAGTAACATACATACATTATGTTCTCTGAAAAAGCCGTAATCCTTCGCTGAGTAAACGGCTGTTTATCAACATTACTGAATATAGCTAAGTGGACAGCTAATTAAAACTTATGAAAACTGTAGTTTCACAACAGGATTTGGAAAGCTTACCACAAGGGTTTATTTTCTGGATGTTCTCCTGTTAGGTCAATGTGGCTATACACAACAGGCATGTGGTTGAGTGGAATGATTGAGAACGTGACATGAATGTGCGGGGAGAAGACCTGGCTACCGAGAGCATGAGGCTGGCATCCGGGTGAGAGATATACCAAGAGAAAATACTGCCAAATAGCACCACTTTTACATCCAGTGAAAAAAATGCAACAGAATTATTTCCACAAGAAGGGAGTGGCAAGTTTTTCTCTTTCAAAGGGCAGCACAAGCATATAGATTATAAGGCGAGGCACAAATGGCTGTGCAGGTAGTTATTTTTAAAAGGGTGTTACAGGAAAATTCCAGGCATCCATTGCAGTGGAAGTATGGCAATAATTTTCAGTGCAATTGCCATTTATTTCTTTCCTTAATATTCTTTTCATTTTTTAAATGTAAGGCTTTAAAAAATATATATAATTTTTTTTATTTATTGTGTATCCTTGACAACCGCTTTATTTGGACAGCATTAGAACCACCTCGTTTCACCTCAGAGGTCAATTTAAATGGGTCTGGTCTAACACTCCAACCTGACCAAGTGTGTCAGAGTGTTGCATTTTTTTTCTCTTCGAACTCCTTAGGGTTAACTGGAGCAGAATGCGCTGCGGTCACAGTTGATCTCATCTCTCACGGTTTAATGCCATTATTCTGCAGCACATTGGCCCAGCCATCCCGGAGGTTAGCTCCATCTGGTTCAAGCTGTACCTGTACCACGTGACCGGGCAGGGGCCACCGTCGCTCCTGCTGTCCAAAGGCTCCCGTCTTCGGAAGCTTCCGGACAACTTTCAGGTGAGCCTAGTTCTGCAACAACTGTGCGAAACTACTAGGCCTCAAAGGCATCGGTCCGAAAGGATAAAATTTGACGGGGGCAAGTTATGAATGTAAATTAATTCCAGAACGCATTTTTAGGTTTATGATCGGCTGCTGATAACCTCCTGGGGTCACGACCCCGGCGTCGTGCCAGCGTCCAATGTGCTGACCATGCTCAATGACGCCCTGACCCACTCTGCCGTGCTGATACAGGTGAGGGGGGTGGGGAGAGAGCTGTCTGTCTGGGAACTCGGACTTGCTACGAAAGGAGAGCTCACATTATACTGCAAGAACATTAGGGAGAATCTAAGGCCCAGTGTAAACTGCTCAGTGTCTCTGCCTTTCAGTTCCAGAGGCAGGAGGAGGACCCATCAAACGGGCATAGAGCATTACAGGCGATGCAAGCCCTTAACGAGTCATTATGGGCACTTTAGCCAGCCATGTTTTCCTCTGAGTGGTGTGCATTTATTTATTTTTGGGAAAACATACATCCATTAGCAATATATGGCTGGTGCAAGCTTGTGGTAATGACTAGCTTTGCAGGAGCTAGGGGTGGGGAGGCAGTATCAAATCGGAATTTTGCTTCAGAGAACTGAAATTATATCACAGGGATGGAAATAGCACTCGTAGTGCATAGTGCGGTGTGTGGCATTCCAGGCCTTAGAAGCCGGGTTTTACTGTACTGAGTGGAATCCACTAGCAAGCTTGCCTTCATCTTGTAAAGCCTGCAGTGGCTCAAACTGTTTTGCTTTTGGAGTGCCCTCTGCTTCTATCAATATTAGATGTAAGCAAGGGCACCCTGCATCAATCAATATTTCTCTTTAACCATGACTTATGCAAGCATTATACTTTTTCTTCTCAAACTTAGTTTGGCGAGTTAGTTTAATTGATTGCTGAACTCACCAAACTGTTTGTGAAGGAAAAAAAGTCCTTGCTTGTTATTGTTAGTCCAAGTTAAGGATCAATGTTGATTGAATACCCGTCATAGGCTTTATTGGTTCATTTTGTGCAGAGAGCTGGAACTTCAGCGATGGCTGTATGACCAGATTTTTGCATCCACAGGGCCACGGGCTCTATGGCCACGGGGAGGCTGTTCACGTCCCATTTCCATTCAACGAGGAGGACCTCAAAGGAGGTATGGAAACCACAGAGTTTCCTGCTTTCTTGCTGCCCGAGACTAGGTCACTGTGGCCGTGTCATGTCCGATCTGTGGTGCTCACTGCTCACCACTTAAAGCACAACTGAGGTTTGGTAGAACTTTGGGTTGTGTAGTTACCTGGCCATGATATGAGCCCAAATGGTGGCGAAATATGTTTGTTAGTTGCTCTGTGCTCCCCTGGGGTGATAATCCAGAATAGGGTATTTGTCGCTGACTGTCAATAGAAAAAATAACCGGTCCTCGTACGTATTTTGTTTTGTGTAGGCTAATTAAAATTATTTATAAAGATCTATTTTCTTCAATGTTGTTAGCAAGCTACCAGAAAAGACTACCAAAATGCCGGCAGGTCGGACCATTTAATAAAAACAAAAATAGAAATACGTACAATAAATGTTTATTGCTTGTATTGACAGAATTCTCTTAGTTTGTGATCATATATGTGCTAGAAGTGTAATTTTGAGACCGTTTTAGCTTCCCAATAAAAGTGAAAGGAGAGCGACAAATACCCAATTCTGAATTATCACCCCAGGGGAACACAGAGCAACTAACGAACATATTTCGCCACCATTTGGAGACTCATATCATGGCCAGGTAACTACACAACCCAAAGTTCTACCAAACTTCAGCTTTAATTTAGATTTCTATGGTACTTCTCGGCCTGTAGTTGTCCTGACTGCAGAGTTTAGCATGTTCTTGCCCCCTTCCCAGTGTTCTCCTACAACAACATGTGCGCCCACAAGGCCCTGAGGACCCTGCAGGAGCAGGTGGACCTGGAGCACCTGTGCGGCTACATCACCATGCTGAACCCCTCCAACAGGCACCGCCGCAGGCTCAGCGAGTGCTCCGAGAGCCGAGGTCAGCGCTGCGCCCGGAGGGGCTCCGTCCACCAATAGCACAAGCTTTCTCATAGACACCGTGTTTATGTAGCTGAAAGCATAGAGCCGAAGTCAGCGCTGCGCCCGGATGGGCTCTGACCACCAATAGCACGAGCTTTCTCATAGACACCGTGTTTATGTAGCTGAAAGCATAGAGCCGAGGTCAGCGCTGCGCCCGGATGGGCTCCGTCCACCAATCACACGAGCTTTCTCATAGACACTGTGTTTATGTAGCTGAAAGCATAGAGCCGAGGTCAGCGCTGCGCCCTGATGGGCTCTGTCCACCAATAGCACAAGCTTTCTCATAGACACTGTGTTTATGTAGCTGAAAGCATAGAGCCGAGGTCAGCGCTGCGCACGGATGGGCTCTGTCCACCAATAGCATGAGCTTTCTCATATACATTGTGCTTATGTAGCTGAAAGCATATAGGTTTATAACTGGTTGCCTGGCAGTACATGCTACACACAGGGCGTGCTAGGCACGCTAAACTGGCATCAGAGGTCCCAAAAAGAATTCTCATTTCCATAATGTCAAAGAGGCCAGAAAGTAAGTTTGAGGTTTGGTAACTGGTCACTGGTGTTGAGCGTATAGAAAGTAAGTTTGAGGTTTGGTAACTGGTCACTGGTGTTGAGCGTATAGAAAGTGAGTGAAAGCAAGCGAGTGACGAGTTGCACACCATGCGTGACTTGCATGCATATAAGGCACATTGCGCAAATTTTTCTCTTTCAAAAGGGATGTAGTCATTTTCTTATCAACAGTTGCTACAAGCTGTTTCCAAGTATGTTATCAAATTCACTTTGCAGGGGTTTATACAAATAAATTTTTGAAATGAATCTTAACATTTGATTCAATGTGGAAATTATTATATTAAAGTGGGTATATTTTTATTGCGCACGTGACAGTTCTTTCTTTATGAAAATGGAAGTATTGCAGACGGCACATGGTAATAAAACGTGCCGTTTGTCCTACATTTTGAGAAGTGTTTTAACACAAGCGGAGACGATGATGTTCACTGAAGTCAACAGAAATGAAAAGACTGTCAGCCGTTTCAACGCGTCAAGTGCTCTTGTGTTGTCCTTTACAATATTTCGGTTGTGCCATCTGTTCATCCACTACAGCAAACGTGTAGAAAGCAAATTGCATGACCCTTGTAGGTGGTCTATTTTGGCATTCAGAGCTGTGAATGAACAAACACAGTTTTAAAGGTTAGAAACAATTTATTTTGGTGTTTTGCTATTCTTGCCCCCTCTACTGCAAGTCACCTCAAGGCAAATTCCCTCTTGTGGTTTTGTTACAAATAAAGTGAGCTTCAGAATTCACTCATCTAATTATCTTCGTGTCATCACAGCTTGGAACAGGGCAAAAATCGCTGCCGTTTCTGGGTTTGATATGAACAGTGGCGGGCCGTCAGGGCCAGCAAGGCCTTCTCTGCTGGCCTAAACATCATCAGAATATAAATTTAATTTTGATATATTTTTTCCACAAATATGTATTAAATTATTCCCCATAGTCTATTCTCTTCATTTCATAGCTTTCCTCTTGGTTGCGCTGCTTCCAGCCTCAGATCGAGATTTGGAGGGCTGGCCTTTATGTTAGAGCTTTTATCCAATCATATTTCAGCCATAATGTGTTGCCAGGGTCCAAGAAATCTGCCCTTAGGCCTTCAGAATCGACATTGCGGGCGCCTGTAGCTTAAAGTGAACCGAAACAAACCTGTGGTGTTAACCAATCAGATTTCGACTTGGCGACACCGGGGCCAGCTAGCAGGCGTACGATAACGTCAGCACGTGCACGTCTTTTGATTGGATACGCACTATTGAGAGGCAGAGCTATCGCAGAGCAAGCAAACTGAACTTGAATGAGCTCATTTGTGTAGATTTCTACAAGCTGTTTTTTTTCAACCCACAATGGCTGAAGGAGAAGAGATCGATTTGGTCGCAGATATAATTACAACGTCATTTTCAAGACGAACTTTTCAAGAAAAGCTAGACGGCCATAATGGAACGGCCAACCCTCGCTAGTGAGTCAAAGTGGACATTCAAGTCTAGGAATACACTTTCATCACTGTCGCAAATATATCCTTATGAACAAATGCAAATTATTTGTTTGTTTTCTTTTATTTTCAGTGAATAGTTTATGTGTCTTTATCGTCACGTTTCTTACGTGAAACTGCTTTGGGTGCGACAATGCGCTGTTTAGCGAACAAACTTGTTAAAGCTAACATACTTTTGGTGGACTTAATAAAACTTTGTAGACTAATCCCTTAAAAGCGCCTTTTATTTTAAAGTGTTGACAGTATCCAAGCGATCTTAAAGCTGGTAGTTTAACACTCTTAATTGTAAATGCGGATTTATTGATTATAAATGCTTCGGAAATATGAATATAACTGTTGTACTTGACTATGTTAAGGTGATGCAACGCCCGGTTATACTGCGTTTCTGTCTAAATGTATAGTTTCTAGAGTCATGGCGTCATAATGATGGTATTAAGAGGTGGAATAATTCAGGTAGGACTGTGTAGGACATCACTGAAGGCCTAGGTGTGAAATGCACGGCCCGCCACTGGATATGAACAATATCATACTTTTTTTTGTGGCCCCAGTGCACAGACCTGGCAACCGCACCGACCTGGCAACCGCACCAAGGTAGAATTGGGGGTTCAAACTGGTCAATGTTGAGATATTTTATGTCCTCCCATCAGTATCACTCAGTTTCAGTTTCCACACTGAAATCATTTCTTTCTAACAAGTCTGATAAAAGGGACGATGTTAAATGGATTTCAGACTCTGTGACCTTAAATTAAATTGTCTTTTTTCTCTCAGGGGACATGGAGCTTGGAGGAGTGTTCGACGCCAACGGCAGCACAGAGTCCTTCGAGCTCGTTACCGAGGAAAACAACGGGGAAGGCAACAAAAAGCAAGGAGCAGAAGGTAGGCGCGCAATCCCAGTGAAGACCAGCAGGAAGGAGTTACGAGAATTACAGTTCTAGTCAATAAAAAGCTGTCTATCTATGTGAACCGTACGTCGGGGTCAAGCTGTATCTCGTACGGTAGAAAGCACCGCTGTCTCTGTGTGGTGATGTTATTGTTGTTTGACTGCCCCTCTCCCAAGTGCCCTCAGCAGAAGAAGAGTGGGTGCCCCTGGAGCTGTGTTTTGGAATGCCCCTCTTCAGTTCTGACTTGAACCGCAAAGTGTGTCGGAAGATCGCCTCGCATCAACTCTGCAGCAAAGACAGGCGAGTGTTTAAGCAGCGGTACTAGCTGTCTGTCTAGTAAAAAGTGTTTCGTGTTTCATTTTTCTTTTACAATTTTAGAAAAAGGTCTTTACAAATATGTGTGGTGGTAGGGCAAACAGAGAAAATCCTTTAATGTTTTTCGTTTTGGTTGGATATAATAACGCATTATTATTTTTCCCACTTCAGCCTTCAGAAACTATTACATTCCAGCCGAAAACTGTCCTTGAAGGTGCTAAGCTTTGTGCAGTCGTTCCAGGTAAGTACGTTCTTTTTTCTCACACTCAATTTTCTATAATAACAACAAAAAAAGTAAAAGGCTTCTACTATATCTTATATTTTTTTATTTCATGTTTTTCTGCCTCACAAAGTAAGAATGGCTAGTACTTGACCCCGATGTAAAGTCTTAAATCAATTCTCAATTCTTGTCTTTTGAAATTGAATTTTAGACAATGCTGTTGCTAATGTCCCAAAGCCTTGCATTCAGAGAGACTTCAGGAGCTTTGGCTCTCAGTTCTGCCATATCGGCTCCATCTGTATTCATATTTCAGCAGTGTTTGTGCTTGTTTCATTACTTTCTGTGTTCCTGGGTCTTCAACTCTGTTTATGTTCCCTGAAAATCTCTTGTACCTAATTGAGAATGAAGTTGAGAATGATGTACGGTTTTTCCCTACAAGATCATGTGACTTCCCTTCTCTTTTTGGCTCTTGCAGGAGGGCGGCCAGCCTGCAGACCTGGACAGTGGGGTCTCCTCCCCCCTGAGCCAGCCCCCAGCGGAGTCGGGTGTGCCTCTGCCGGCCCGCAACCTGCTGTTCGAGGACGGCCATCTGAGCGAGTGGAGCGGACGGGCCCCGCCTTCTCTCCACATCTCCGCCGTGCAGGTGCAGAAAGACCAGCCCACCTAAAGCCCCGCCCCGTCCCAGTACCCACCTCCTTTTACTCTGCAGAATATCCCATTGAGAGAAACTCCACCCCCCTCCCCCAGTCTGATTGGCTGCTTTCGTAAATAGGCCGTGTTACTTTGAGATTTTACAGACGTCGGTCTGTAATAGTGGTGATGCAGATGACAATGCAGGCATTCAGTGGAAAAAAAGAACTAAAAGTAATGCCAGCACTGTTTATTGAGATGAGCACAATCGGGTTTTTAAATCTTTCCATCGAAAATCATTTCTCTTGAATAAAATTCTGCATAAAATGTGTAAAGATAAAGAAACAGCCAAATGGCGACCAACATGTGTACATGGACTACGCCTGGGACACATTTGACTCTAAGGACCAAGCCTGTGGTTTAATCAAGCCGCTCACTCGAACCCCGCTCTCCTTGTATTGTCTCATGTACAGTAAGAAGCCCAATGCATGATCCTATTGCACAGACGTTCATAAGGACTTGTGGATCCACTCAGCCAGTAAACAACCGCGTAGATGGGATTTTAATTTGCACGCCGCAATGCTCCGAACTAGTAGCTTGTAATTTATTGACATGCAAAGGAAAATGTTTGTCGGACATTGTTTTTATTTCACTTTGGTTTCGTGTCCACCATATTTTCTAACAGGGCAGTTTGTTCCCCCGAACAGTAGGTGGCGCTCCTTGCTGTGGTCTGTTCTATTCGATCAGACGTGCAGCAGTGAAGCCAAATCCACTGTCTCTCTCAAAACATCATTACTCCCGTAAAGCGTGGGAACACCAAAGACTGGTTTCTTTAGGTTTTCTTCCTTATATTTTTTTTAATGCTTCATTTTTCCCTCTTTTATCTTTTTTGGCTTTTTTTTCTGTTGCCTTACACCTTCTGTTGCAGACAGATTGCAAACTCCACTCCGTGTGTACTGCAGCTGTATGTTAGCTTACCTAGCAAACAGGAGGGATTATATTTACTGTGTTCCACATAATGAAAACATCTGCAATCCACAAAGTACCAAAGTCTAGGCACACTTTCTAAAAACATTAATAAGCTGTACATGATAAGCACACATGTGCACATACAGACAGACAGACACACACACACACACACACTTTTTGAGTTTGACTTTTCCCTCATACTTTTGTTTGCCTTTGAAGGAGCTGGCAGTGATTCTTGATTTATGAACCCCATGTGACTGATGATGGTGATTACAAAAAAAAGTTCCTGGTGCAGCATGATGAGTGTTTGAACCGTTGTGTGTGTACTGTTCGCCTTTCTCACCCCATTAACCCGCAAACTCTGAGCACATTGGCCGTTTCCTGATCCTCCTTCACCCGTATCAGTTCAAGAGGCCCCCCCCCCCACACCAGTCCTTTCAACCCCAGAGGAACCCCCCCCCGCCCCCACCCCAAACCTCAATGATCCATCACAGTGTTAGACAACTGAATACCAATAGTTTTATAATGTCAACTGACATTTTAGCCATCTTTGTTGTAGCTTGTTTGATGGGACTGTGAACAATGCTCTTGTAATTAAATGGGTACAAAAGGTGACATTCCTCTTCACACTTTCCAAAATTCTATGTGTTATTATAAATTAATATGTAAAAAGTATAAGAAAATATAAATAAATACAGAAATAAATCTTCCCCCAAATCTCTTTGAATCTGTCATTTTTCTCTTTGAGAGGTGAATTAATTATTACAAAGAAGCATTTCATTTCGGAGGTGAATTTGGCTATCTGTGATGTGGAATCATGCCTCTCGTAATCATAGCTCTGTATCGACTGAACGAGGCTGAACAGTTTTCAGTGACTCACAGAAATAGGCCGGCAGCTGCACTCAAAAGACCTTGCTGCTCGAGGGCCAGGGCTTATAATTCCACTGCGCTCTGAGAGAAGACGGGTTCAAGTCCGGTGACATGCTTGCGGTAGTCTTTGAAGTTTTGATTCTTTGTTTACTCTTCGTAACTCTCTTCTTTTTTTCTCTTGCTTCGCGTGTGGCAGCTTGGGATCCAGATGCTTCTCCAATTCACCAATTTAATTCATTTTATTTTCCTGACTGAACCCATTTTGAATTCCTGGAATTAATGTGTTAATGCCTTGGATTCTGTTATGATCCATGGAAGGCTATTTTGACAGTTTTTTGCCAAACTTGTTTGGCCAATTGATAAAAAGCAGTGTACATTAACCAAGTAGCCTGACAATGTTGTGCGCTCTGTACCTCATTTGCAACTGACTGCCTGTCACACTGATTCTCAGTACAACTGGCCTGCAGTGACCCTGGAGCATCGCGGAGCTGAACTGACATGGAATACGGTGACCCCAAAAAGTCGAACCATACAAACCTTAAAATGGCTGGGATGGATGATCTTAATATGGCCGTACATTGGGGATTGTATGTACAGAGCAAAATTGACTTGCTGTCAAAGCATTGTTTTGTTTTTTGACTGTCCACTAAAGGCTGGTGCACTAAGTATCAGACGGCATGCAGTGGTAACAAGCCATTTGGCTTTTCTCTTGGCCTACGGCTGCCCTGTAGTGTGCAGAATGCATGTCGTGGTTTGGATTTAAAAGGCGGAAGGAACTACTACTTAAATCACCTCCACCACACGTTTTCAGACACTTTTTTCTTTCTGTGTTTGGCCTGGTTTGCATCGTTTCAATACTGTCAGGTTCCGACGCAATCAGCACAAGTGGGGTTACCTTCCCTCCATTTTGCAGAACAATCTATTATTCCATGAAAACTGGTACAGTGAGTTTGATAAATGATGAGCAGGTGTGTTTGCATCTTGCAGAAATGGGCACAAGGTAACCCAGAAAAGACATGAAATGTGGGGTATTCCGGGCCAGATATGGACCCCACTGTTCTTTATGCGGGGGGCGAGCACTCGTGTGTGGCTGTATGTGTTCTCATGTTCAGGTTTACTGTCCATGTGTCAAATGCACGGGTGTGTGTGTCTGTGTGTTGTGATCATGGAGTGCTGGTGAGTTGCTTCACTTTGCTGGTACTAGGCTGTCCAATCTACAGCTCCTCATTTGGGAGTACATCACAGCTAAACTGCAGACCTGTAGGTCCTCCTGGCAGTTGGGGAGCTTCATTATACCCTCGCCTGCAGCACAAAACCTCTGATCCTAAGGTAGTCATTTCCCCTGTTTACTTCACCTGCTGTCAGCTTTGCCTGGGTTAATTTCTGCAGCGCGAAAAAGAAGACGCTCATCAACTCACCGAGAGGTGCAGTTGAGCGGAGACATGTTTATCCGTGAATTTGTACATTTCTGGGATTTATGCGTTCGCGAGCACTGTTGTTTTGGCTTTGCTCTTCGACTTTGCTGTCATTGCATCATCACTGCCTGTTCTCATTTTCAATGTTGACCTGATAAGTGTAATGGGTTATTTAAAGCACAGCTGGGCAATCATGGTGAGACAAAACACTAAAGCACCGAGCATTCCAGGCACGTTGAGGATGTAGAGGTGTTGAGAGCGCTATTGCGATGTGAGAGATGAATTGTACCACAGGCCTGTTCCAGACATGAATCTGAGGATAATGACATCGGCTGACCATACGTAGTGTACGGTAGAGCATCAGTCAGGTCAGTTGACACCACTTTCCCAAGTGGAGGAACCTGCTCACACAGACCTTGGCAATGTGTTTCAGGTAGTAAATTAAAGTGGGAGCAGATTCCTATGGGCAGCACACTGGGGTATATAGGCACGGAACAGCATAGCATTCAACTATTAGTAGCGTGATTTACTATATGTTAGTCAATGGGGGGATGAATCGCATAAACCCAGTCCTGCGGTATATACTCGTAACTTGCATATAATACGTTTGCACTGACCAAAAATGCACAGAAAACGGTCACCACACAGTGGGTGTTCCTGCCTGAATAACATGAGATGCTTTCCAGAATTTATTTCACAATGAAACAAATTTGCGTGTACAGAATCCACCAATGGACTTCTGGCAGAAGTATGTAGAAATTGGCTCTGAACGGAACTTTGCAGACTATATTTAAAATATAAAGCACTTTAAGAATACCAATGCATTTACATACCTAGCCAAGATTAACAATGACAGGTCTGCGATGCCCTGATGCTGCATGCGTGCCACAAGGAATGTGACATTCACATTAAAAGAAGAAACTTTGCTCGCTTAAAGTACCCGATGTATACTCGATAGGCCTACTCTGCTCAACGGCCCGCAGAGGACTAAATTATTAACGGCTTGTAACTTTGGAGAAGTTAGGCCTATCTGTGTTCGCTTTTCCGAATTGACAGGGAAGTTTACATGGTGCACTTAATTCCAAATTTGGAGAAGGGAAGTAAATAAATATTTATATTTATGTATTTTCTCACAGAGAAGCAGAACCAAAAGCCTTTATCAAGCAAGTGCGATTAAAACTCTGAAACCAGGACATGTGCTTGCTCCGTCTTGTCGGATACATTCAGTTGGATTGGAGCAATACGAAAACAACGAACTTCGTGAACGCACACCGCTATGGAACAACAAACAATTTGAGAACTGGTTTGCCTCTACAAAACTGATTTGTAAACTGACACTGCCACAAGAGTAGACCGATTCAGATGACGTTTATAATAGGCTATCAAATGTGTTTTTTCGCAGGACATTCCATGTTGTTTGGCAAGTTATTCAGAGAAACGCCAGAGCAACATTGTGAATCTTGAGCAATAAAAGGGTCTCTGTGTCTTTAAGAGAAAAGACGTGTGTAATTGTTCTTGTGTTAAGTTGCGCTCAGATCTGAGATCGGCACTTGCAGAGTAGGACCGCTGGTGTATTGCGCCTTGCAACATAGCCTACTTGACTCCTGGAGTTATTTAACGAAAAGCCACTGTGATAAAAGGGTTCTTCGTCATCTTTGTAAAACTATTATCGCCAACACTCAAGCAGCAATGTAATTTTGTGGGTGAGTTGAAAAGCTGTTCTGGTTGGTTTTAACTATGGCTATGAATGTAGGCTGTGTCATCGCTACCTGTTTGGAATGTAGGCTACCTCTAAAATGCACCGACTTTAAACAAATGGAAATGCAATAGGCACTGGGCTTCTCTTGTCATAGGCTATTGACTCATTTTTCTGTAGCCTACAGTAGATAACACGGGCTACCCTCTTTCTTGGATATTATAGCTACCACTTTAGTAATCGGTTACTGACATCCCGATGTCTGAATATGGATTGGAACCCTGCTGCACCGTGAAATTAGTTTTAGGGTACTAGGCTACGTGTTGCATTTTCTACCATTCCTCTGTCTTTAACAGGTGGAGTTGCATGCTATTTCACCCATCTAAACTGAGCGCATTACTGGAGAAGAGGAATGGGCAATCAAGTTGAAAAATTGACACATTTAAGTTACGAGGAAGTTCCAACTGCGGATCCGAACGGCTTAGATATCGAGGACGACGGTCCACGAATCGGAGTGTCATATATTTTCTCAACCGACGATGCCGAATTGGAGGATAACGGAGGAATAGACAAGGACAAGGACCAGGACCAGGACCAGGAAGAGAAGCATTATGACAAGCGCAACGAGCTGGAGTGTGCAATGTTCAGACGAGATGAATGCATTTACGAGAAAACCTCAAAAACGGTTGACATGGGTACCTATTCGCCTGAGAATTTATTGAATAAGTGCAAACCAGGTGATTTGGTGGAGTTCGTGGCAACAGGCCAATATCCCCACTGGGTTGTTTACGTGGGGGACTTCCAGGTCGTTCATTTGCACCGTGCCGAGATAAAGAACAGTTTCTTGACCGATGCCAGTCGGGGCAGAAGAGGTAGGATTGTGAGTGATCTTTATAAATTAAAATCGCTGAGTCCTGAGGTTGTTGTGCAAAACGCAATGGAACAAGTCTGTCTGAAAGATAGAGAGCTGAGTTGGAGGAACTCTGAATGTTTCGCTGCTTGGTGCAAATTTGGCAAGCGCGAGTTTAAAATCGGTGGCGAGATACGCATCGGAAAACAGCCATACAGGCTTAAAATCCAACTGTCTGAGAAAAAGGCCCATATCCTGGAATTTCAGAGTTTGGAAGACTTGATCATGGAGAAAAGGAGAAACGATCAGACTGGCAGGGTTGTCGTTATCCAGGAGCTTGCAAACCATCTCAATTGTGTCGAGGAAATCAGGAGTGAGAATATTGCCAATTGATGGCAATCATATTACTCAAAGCAAAGTGTTGGTGGGTCTCTTGGATACCAGATCATTCTTCAAAGGCGAGAAAATATTTGTATCGACACTGAACTAATTGACATTTATTTCAACGAACCATCAAGTTTCATACACAATAAATGCTGTGGCCTATGCAGTGGACCGGCTGGTTTTGACGTAAGATATGTAAATGTCAGTAACACCTTGTGACCAATCGCATAGCAGATTTGAAGCATTATAAAATATAACGCAAATGTTATTTAGGATGTATTGTACGAAGGTGCCATTTTTGGTATCATTACCAAACCTCGCCCTTGGAATTACTGTATTCTGCAGGTCTAAATGAGTTTCATACGACATTCAGAACTTCATAATGCGATTTACTTTCTAACCTCATGAGAATATTAACTAATAAATGATTTGTTTCACTTCATGTCTCACATATTTGTATCAGTGAGAACATACGCAGTAGTCATACAGTGTGTAAGCCTACAAGTGACACCTTATGATTTATTCTCAACCAGTTTCCGGACATTTAAAAAATAAATTGAGTTAAATTATATGGATGTTGTATGGGCATTCAGCCACTACTTTTTTAATTGAATGTAAACTAAACTAGTAGTTGTCTATGATACTAAAGAAAAACCGATTCTCCAATAAAGTACCATTCTAGGTACATGGGTCAAAAGGAAATCCTCTTACGAATATGCAGAGCAACTGCATTTTTGTCCTGCTACTGAAAATTCTTACCCAGAGGATGTTGTTATTTAGGTTGAGCTGACCTGCTATTAGAGTTCAATGCTCCCCTGATGATGATAATTGCATAAAGTATAGTACACAGGAATAGGCTGCACTTAAAATCAATTTCAGATCCATAATAGCAAATTGAGAAAGGGATATATTTTCAGTCAAGCACATGCTGCTGTCCTAATGCATCGACCTGATGGTTTTCTTTGAAGATCTTTTTTTAAAGGGTGAAAGCATAAAATTGTCATTTTCAAGGCTGTGGGAAATAATTACAAATTAAAAAAACTGAATAAAAAAAATTAATAAAAAAACGTATAACTGCAACTGCCACTTTATTCAGCCGCTCCGCAGTTCTGGTAATTCATATTTATCCATAGCACCTGTACTACATCCATGCAATAAACTGATCAATGCAAATTAATGCAACTGTTACATTCCAAACTTTGTATAAGAAGATATGGTATGTTATGTCATTAATGGGGAACTAAGGTAAATTATATCCATTCAATAAAAAAAATAAAATCATAAATGTATGCTTTGGGTGAAATATTGCCTGATAGGATGAACAAAATCTGTTGAAAGATGTGGTTAATTAAACATGCTGTGCAGCTTCTCCCATGCATGGCTAGCCCTGGAATTAAACGGGATGTTTCAGGAAGTGGGAAAAGATCATGTGCACCACTATCTCTTGCGCTTATCACATGACACAAATACGACGATTATTGACAGTGAATCAATTTTATGTTTATTGCTGTAGGTTGCAAGCAATATGTGAGAGTTGGATATGTTTAAATTGTAGGCCTACATCTTTGTTATAGAATTCATTAAAATTAAGTGACTTTGGGGAGGGGAGGTGGGAGGTACCAACATGCAAACATTTGATACTCAAAGTTAACGAAGGAGTGTATTGCAGTTATATATAATCTGGGGGAAAATGTAGTTTTACAGTTTTTGAATATGATATAGAATGAAAAAAAAAAAACTTAATTTTTGCTTTTGCGCTACCTTGCGATTAAATTAACACATTGTTATTGGGAAGATATCATTTTATGAATAAACTATGAATCTATGTCTCTCATGGGGACTGCATGAGAAGGGGGTGCTGGGAAACTGGTTCTCGGACGCAGACACGAACCATGACAGCTGCCATTGGGAGTGAGTAATGACAACCTAAAATCACAGGGAGACCTTTTTTATGTGTCCTTTTATTGCTGTGGTTAAATGCCAGGATAAGACGTTTTTCCTTTAATGGATTGATTTGTGATCTGATGGATGGGACATGATTTAAACTCCAAATGTTACGTTAAAATATTTTTTTCTCTCTGTCCTTCATTTGGATTGTTGAATTGGCTTATTAATTCCTCCACCCCACCTGATTTATGGTGTTCAATCTGTTGCTAAATGGCTGGCATGCATCACCCAGGTGGGTGTTGCATATTGGTGGTGGTTGACGTAAGTTTCCCCCTTGCTGAAAAGTGCTTTGAGATCCTGAGATTACATATGTTATATGAATTCAATCCATTATTATTATTGCCACTGTGGCTTTGCGGCTGGTTTGTTGAAAACTGACTGCATGTGAATTTCTGTAGGCTCACTTTGGATTCATCCTGCCTAGGGGGGGGGGGGTTCTCCATAGCTGCAATGTGGTGCTGTAAATGTGTCGTTAAATCATACCCGTTTCGGTTGTCTAAATGGTCCCTGCCTTGGGACGTCAGCTGATTATTGGTGCGTATGGTGCCAAAATGGCTGCTCTATACTTTGGTGTGCAGCGGGGATTGCTATTGATGGTGGAAAAGTTACTGTCTTTCATTGTCTTTGCAAATGCCTTGAGATCCTTGGGAAAGGAGGAATACGTATATTGATGAAATTAATTAATCCACATTCTTTTATTCAAGGCTTTTACTATTTGTGAAGAGTGTTGCCTTCAAACCAGTGGCAATCACTGAGCTACAATCAGAGGGAGGCAAAGGACTTGCCTTTGAGCTAGTGTAAGAACCTGGACCTTATTTTCATTATTATCTAGCTTGGCAGTTTTAGTAACGATGTTTTAGTTTTACTAACGATGGGCCGTCACCCGTCATCTCTTTTCATAATTTCATCTAATACAGTAGACATAATTCTTCACAATGGTTGTATTTTTTCCATTATAACAAAATTAATTCATGTGAACTGCAGAAGGCTACCATGTGGCCAAAGAGAGCAATACATTGATGGCAATTAACTGCTATATGGAGTGATCCTAATTTAAATTGAGGTGCTTAGTCTTGCTACAAAAACAGGTTCATTAGCACTCATAAACATAGGTTCTCTGCCTCCCCGGTCTGCTATTTCACAGTTTAGTAGTGACAGGAGGGTGAAGCTTAAAAATGAACCCTGAAATGTGTAAGGCTTTATTTATATCAGTCTTTTGATTGGTTCACACACTACATTGTGCCGACACCTATTATTGCGTGCACGAAACTTCACTCACTCTAAACAGACTGGTTGAAGGCATGCATATACTGCAGTGGTGAAATATTACATATATGAGGTTTGCATTAATTAAAGATGATCTGTTTTTAGAGAATTAAGAGGGTCTGTTTTTGTAACTAATTGAAAATGTGAGTCTACGCAAGCTTCATTAGATTTCCACAGATTATTTATGTCTATCATGTGAGGCTAATATTTTTGTATTAAAAAGTATGTACGTATATTGTGTGTTGGGAAGAATTACTGGATGTTTCATTTTCAGTTTTTAATGTACTCGTCTGTACCCCTTACTTGTTATCATGACCCTTGTGAGATCTTTTTACAATAATTCCATGTCTTACAGTAATGTCTAAATTCTTATTCACTAATGTGCTGTAAATTAATTTTAAATTTAAGGATAATCATTGACTTCATCCCGGACATTTCTTGTTGATCGAATGTCAGTGACCAACAAATGATAGCAAGTCACATGACATCCTGGAAACTGACTGGAGATCAGAATGGATTATGGAAGCGTAAGGTTTGTGTCCCAGTGTGCTTACTTCATATTTTGTGTGGAGACTAAGCGCTTTGTGAATCAGTCAGGTTTTATCCATTTTGGAACACTTTCTTCTGTTGTTCAGTTTTTAAACATCCGTTTTTCTTCTTCTTTTCTTCTTCTGTGTATTGTAATAGTTAACTTTCATCATAAGTGTAACCCGCAGAGCCCTGGATGCACTCAAAAGCACGGAGTGATCTAATGGAAAAGGTCCAAAAAACTAAATTAAAAAAGGAACTTTGTTCGTATTCAGTCTTATGCTGAAATGGATTTATAATCCTGGAAACAGAAGTTGTGCCCTTTCCCCTCAGTCCAGCATTGTGTATATAATGCTTCTACACTGCGTTTGTCCAAAAGAAAGTTTCCTTTTGAAATTTTTTAAATCTATAATGCCTTTCTTTTTAATCTCTTTTGTGACCTCTATGCACCACGGTTTACTACATTTTTTTAAGCTGAACCATTTCAGTCTGGACTAATTCTTACACAAAATTCAATGAGAGATACAGGTTACAGATCTTTGCGTAAAAAGCCAACACCAAGTGGTAAACGTTACAGCGTTGGTACACAGAAATGACTGTACGTTTCGGTGAGTGGAAAAATGAAAGAACAAATCTTTCATCTTGCACAGCATGTTAAAACCCGAATCTGTTGCATATACGTGTATTGTCAGGATGTGTCAACCGCAGCCTAGTAGGCTACTTTCATTATGAACGTTAATCTCAGGAAGACGATGACCTTTGTGCTGCCGCTGTGCAATTAGTTTGATGCTGGTGACAGACTAATCAGGGAGAGCATGTTGTGATAAGAAGCCAGACATAAGGTGCGGTTTCATAAACGAGGTAAGCCCGGTTTTCTTCACAGAGCTCCCCTCCACCCCTCTCAAGTGCCATGTGTAAGGTGGTCCAGAAGACACATTTCAAACGGTATATTTTGCAAGCGCTTGCCCAAAAAGCTCGGCCTTACTGCTTCCAAAAAGAAATCTGCAGTAGAAAAATGTAACCGTCTAACATTGATCGGTCATATAGTCAATCTGCTGAAGGTGAAGTAGAACATATAGGATACATTTGTAAAGATAGACAGGGAGTGTATGTGGCACATCCGATTCAGGCCCTAAAGCTGGACAGTCAGACTGTGGGTGTGTGAAGCATAACTGACTCACTGCCAGGGAAAGAGGGTCCCAGTCGGCATAATATTCCCTGCCTTAGGAACAACACTAATTGTGAATACTGCCATCTAAGCAACTGTGATCACAGCCAGAACACAAAAGGATATACAGTGTCTTCTATTATAACACAAATATCTCCACTTTTAATATAAAGGTGATTCAATAACCACAGTAAGTGGCACAAAGGAAGATTTTGGAGAGTTTTGGCATCTACAATTCCCCCCGTGTTACTTTCCACTTTATCTCTGTGTCGCACTGGGATCGTTGCATTTAGTGCACACAGGCTTGGCCCTCCTGGCCTCCAGTGCCATGGCAACGGCTGACGCTCTTTGAGTTGAGGGATCCGATGACTCCCTGAACGTCTTATTCAGTCGCTGATTCCAAAGCTTGGGGAAGAGACCTGAGATGCAAAACTGAGCTCGGTTCCTGAATCCCGATCAAGATTCCTGGCTTCATCTGCATGCGAGGTTCCACAGACATTTTTCAGCCTACTTAGCCTCAACAGTCTTTCAGATGTAGAAAATGCCTTATAGTGAAGGGGACTCTAAGTACACCATTGTTTTAGACTGGTCAACCGCCACATGTTGCTATGGTAAGACTTACAGTGTAGTAAGTGAAGTCATTAAGAATGTTTACGTGCGGTATGTTTATTTGCTGAAGAGAAACCTTTATCAGTAAGGGTAGTGCTCTACCAGAGCCTGGTGTAAATAATGTAATTTAAAACATTTCTTAAAATTAATTTAAAAAAACAAAACAAGTGTATGTTCTTATGACATGAAATGTTTGAATTTATGGAAACGGTAAACATTTTTGGTCTCTCAAAATGTTTTGGTAGTGAAATTAATCATGACTATCTGATCGAATAATCACAATTAATTTCCATCCAAAATAATATAGGTTTTATATTTTTCTTCTAATGTCTATAGTTTTGGCAATTCGATTTTGGCAGACAAAAAAAATGTTTTTGTACAAACACTATTCTGACACAGAAGTGTGGTATTCCCCAAACTGCAGATCATTTGTTAATTTGTCAGAGCAAAATAAACCCTGTGCCCAGTGCTCTCTCTCGGTGCTCTCAGCACTGTATGCGTGAGTGGTCATTTGCCTTTTAATGGTGTGTGTTTAAGGGTAGGGCTTCCATTTCCATAGTTAACAAGTGCGATGAGTCACTCAGGCCAGCCGAGGGACCTCTGTGGCTCGTTATCATCAAGCCCACGTTTACATTCTCCGCAAAGAGTTTTGTCTCTCTTGCACACATTCAATGTAGCGACTGAATAAGCATGTCGAGAAATGGCACCCAAAAATGCCGCTCTCCTCAGGAGTCACACTGTTGCGTGTGGCGGAGCAGTGCAGCAGATTCAGGAGTGACTTCTCTGTTTAAGAATGTGTTTGGTGGCGAGCGTTCCTCGCATGTGAGACAAGCTGTGGGGAAAAGTCCGCGTTTCCTTCTTTATTTACGTATTCTTTAGAGCATAGAAGGGCAGGTCCAGTGCTCAAGGGCCTTGGAGTGAACTCCTTTCTGTTTTGTCTCATCTTTTAATTGTTTTACTGTAGTCTTTAGTTAGGTAAGAAGTCAGTTCACCTGCTGTGCCATGCAGGCCTGAGCTGATTGAAAGATGACTCGGGCCTGCATATCCGTAACCTTCCAAGACTAAAATGACCCTTCCTGCTTTATAGTTCAAAGAGGCTCAGTATAAGAGAGACTTTGCAGCAAATCCTCAATTCTAATTTTATTTTCCTTTAAACTTGTTGTGTTTTCATCTCTCTTCTGAATCGTGATGATCTCGTCTAGGAAATGTTTTTTCACACACTGACCTCTGTCTGTTCCAGGCCTGGTTAGATGCATCCCTGCATTTTAACAGAATTGTAACAATGTTTCTGCCGTGCAAGGACTCAGACTCTGTCCTGTTCAACAACTGATAAAGGAGAGAATTTACCATCTTAATTTAACTTATGTATGTATTTTGGATGATGGATTTACGTAACTGGAAGAAGGTCTCTCTTTGCAAATGAATGGTTGAAATTAATTGAATCGAATTAAAATGAATTTCTTCTGAGGATCGGTTTATCTCTGTTCTGTTTTTTTTCCTGTGTCGTTATCAATTTGCATAATTGTGTTCAGGTCTGGTGACTGAGAAGACCATGACATGATCATAGAAATATCAAAAATATATAGTTAAGTCAAAATAACTAAAGTAAAATGTACTAAATTAACCAAGAATAAAATGGGCCAATTCACAAATGTTTAACCATTATTCATTATTCAATTAGATATACTGTCATAATGTTCAGTAAATAGTTCATAAATACAACAATGCAAATTTTGTCCCTAATTTTTGATGGTAGGCTATGGGGCAGGCCTTCATTGGAGCAAAATTCATCGAGCAGGTTATTTAAATATGCTGTTAAACCTCCTAAACAGGCTAGAATTGTATTACAAAATTAATGTGAATATTTCCTGGATCAGTATACATGTAATATATGTAGAAGAGCCAGAAAATGCTGATATTTTGCTGATTCATTTTTACATTTACATTAATTCTTATTATAATTCTCATTCCTTCAGCTAATGCCTCATTTAATCCCGCAGCTCAGGTGACAAATAAGGAATACAATATTCATGAAATGAAACAATGTAAAATCCAATGGAATAGATTTCTGTTGCAAAATAAACCACGTTAAATTACGAGAATTTAAATAGTAACAAGCAGCGTTTTGTTTTCTTCGTACCTCTAATGCGACGTGTGCATGAATGTATCTTAATCCAGGACCTATAAGGTATTACTGATACGGATCATTAGACAGGCTCCTTAAATCTACAGAGACAGGGCCTTGTAGGAATACATTTTCTTTTTAATTAAAGCAATTTAGATAATTTATTTTTGTTCATCTAGTATATAAAAGTCACAGCCATCTAAATTTTTCAGCAAAGGTCTGCATTTTTAGTCCACAAGCTTTCTCTGCCACCTTGTCCACTTTCTCTGAGTAGGTGTCTATTGGAATTCACCATCATTCTAACACCTTTGTAGCTCCAGACTGGAGGCTATGATTTATTGATATTTGAACTACTGTTAACTTATTCTGTCATGCATTTCATGCCAGTGGGCTCAACAACAGGCATTGAAGTCCATATTGTTTTTATTACTCAGAATTGGCCAAGTGATTTCATTATCTAACCACTGCCAGCGGCTTGAATTTCTTTGTTGTTGTTGTAAACACAGAGAAAGGGGCATTCATATGATATTGAAGGGGACTGAAGGGAGATTATTTTGTAATTGTAACACTATGATCACATCGGAAATTATGCAATGAACAAGTAGGATGCCTGAATCAAGGCCCCAGTCAAACAAGATAAAACATAAAGCAAACCGTGTTGTGTTTGCTTGCCTCAAACTGATTTTCACATCTATTTTATTGTTGGCTTCTTTTATTCCATGCTCACATCCACCATAGATGAGCCAAATCTAAATTCTCACATTTCGATAACCCAGCAAGTACAATGGCCTGCTGGGTCAATCAAAGCTATGAAGTAAGGCTGGTGATAATTACTACAGTTTAATTGTTTCTTAAGAATCACACCACACATAGTCGCAGCACATCTCATTTTGAACACGATTAACGAGGAATTTGATTATTGAAGTGAAGTGTAATGTGTCAGGGAATACTAATAAGGGCCCTAGCCACAGGAGTAAATGGCCTGTAAATGATATAGAAAAATAGATTCATAACAATAGAAACAAAATTTGAGACGTTGCTAGTCTTCATTACTAATGTTATTATAGAGACTTAATTTTACTGAGAGACTTCATATCTACAATTCAGAAATAAGAAGCGCTAGACAATCATTTTTCTCTGAGATCATCAACAATAACATTAAAAACTAACGCATTCTATTTGCCACTGTTGATAGGCTAACAAACCTGCCGGTACCAATAGGCCCTCACCTTTTTTCCGTTCGTAAATGTAATAAGTTTGCAACCTTTTTCAGTGATAAAATTCAAGGCATTAGACAAGCCATCAATTCTTAATTTATCTCAAATAAAACAAGTGTGTCATCATTATGTACAAACATTATACAGTTTAACGCCATTGACCATAAAACCCTTGTGTCTGTACTTAATAACTACAGACCTATATCAAATATACCTTATTGGTAAAGTTATTTAAAAAGTTGTTTACCAGCAACTTAGTAACTTTTTGCCCTCAAATGGCTGCTTTAATAACTTTCAATCAGGTTTTCACCCCCATCATAGCACTCAGACTGCTCTTATTAAAGTCCTAAATGACATTCGCTTAAACACTGACTCCGGAAAAATGTCAATCCTAGTGTTATTGGACCTTAGTGCTGCTTTCAACACTGTAGACCACAACATTTTATTAGACAGGTAGGCAAACTGGGTTGGACTTTCAGGCACTGTCCTTGATTGGTTCAGGTCATATCTGCACGACAGGAACTATGGAACTATTTTGTCTCTATTGGTAACTTTGTATCCGAGCGAACTATCATGACATGTGGAGTCCCCCAAGAATCAGTTGTAGACCCTCTTTTATTCAATCTTTACATGCTTCCGCTAGGCCAAATTCTACAAAATCACAAAATAATTTTTATGCATATAAAATAACCATAATTATGCAGACGACACCCAAATCTACATAGCTTTCTCGCCGAGCGACTACAGTCACATTGACTCGTTATGTCAGTACATTGGACAAATGAATACTTGGATGTGCCAACATTTTCTTAAACTAAATGAGGACAAAACTGAGGTAATTGTCTTCAGTGCCCATGATGAAAGGCTGAAAGTCAGTGCTCACCTTGATTTTCTGTCTTTGCAGACTAAAAGCCAGGCCAGAAATCTTGGTGTTATTTTGTATTCAGATCAAAACTTGAATAGCCATATCAACTCAAACTATCAACAAGATTAGCCTATTATCATCTGAAAAATATAACAAGAATCAGAGGATTGATGTCCAAACAAGACCTAGAAAAGCTTATCCATGCTTTTGTCTCTAGTAGGCTGGACTATTATAACAGTCTTCTGGCAGGTTCAGCTTATTCGAAATGCCGCTGCTAGAGTTCTTACAAAAACTATGAAATATGAACACATTACACAAATTCTCAGGCCTTTGCACTGGCTTCCAATCTCTCAGAGAATTGACTTTAAAATACTGCTGCATGTCTATAAATCACTCAATGGCCTAGAACCAAAATACATTTCTGACCTGCTTCTACCATATAAACCTGCCAGATCCTTAAGGTCATCTGGGAGCAGTCTACTAATTATTCCCAGAATTAAAACAAAACATGGTGAGGCAGCGTTCAGTTATTATGCTACACACAGCTGGAATAAACTTCCAGATGATCTCAGACACGCCCCAACTCTGACCACTGTTAAAACTAGGCTGAAAACATGTTCTGCACCGCATATGCACTTTGATTTTAATCCCTGCATTTTATGTCTTATTCTATATTTATATAAAGCACTTTGAATTGCCTCTGTGTATGAAATGTGCTATATAAATAAACTTACCTTGCCTTGCCTGGTCTTGCTTTATAGATTTTGTAAACCAAGTATTTTATAATTTATCTTGTACACAACAGCATATGTTATAGATATACAACAGGCCAACAACATGCAGATGATGTTACAGAAGAAAAAAAAGTAAAACAAATATAACACAATGGGCCTTACATTGATCCTCCTTTTGACTGTTGACTATTCTTGAAGACCATAAACATTGTGACATGAGTAACCTTGTATATTACCTTCTAGGCAATGCAAAATAACCTCCTGCTCTTAAGCTGATGTGATAAATTACTTACTTCCCAGGTTTTCCCACAGACAAAAAAGATAAACAAATAAAATAAATAGCAGAATCTGCTACACTTAAAACTAAAAATCCACTCTAACCCTGATCTCCTTTCATGAATAGAAAGGAAAATTGTCCCAAGCTAAACGTCTTCCTCCATAATTGTACACTCTTAGCTGCTTGAAGAGGCCACTGATGTTCATGGAAGTAAAAGACTGCTGTCAAAATGTGTCTGCTTCCAGACATGTTGAAGGTGGCTGTGCTCTGTGAGCTGTGTGCTAAAAGGAAAGAGTGTCTCTGACTGCCGGGGAGATGGAACAGGGTTCACATCAAGTGGAAAGTGCACAAGAGACCCAACCTGATGTCCAAGAAGCCCCAAAGACAGCATTATACTCAGAGGATACAGCTCAACAGCATTGCAAGTGTATAATATAACATGCAAAAAACAACTAGTCATTTATATTGTAATTGCAGACAAATAAATTAATCAATTAGTCTCTTTACATGAGTTGTTGATGAAAACGGGGTGGCATCCAAAGAGCGAACACATCTGTGTTTTGAATGAAAAATGTCAGAATGAAAAAGCCTATTGTTGAACCGTTTTCAACAATAGCATTAGCCGGGCTGTTAGCCGTAGCTTCTGCTGGAACCCTAACAGCAACCTTCAGGTGACGCAAGCATGCTCTTGAAATGCAACGGAAACGAGCTATGCATCTTACTATCCAAATGCAACTGTTGTGGCACGCAAACTGTTTATCCCCCACGTGTGTTTCTGTTTATTGCTCTTCTGCCTATGTAATTACATAGAATTATTATGGCACGAAATCTACCTCTGCTCTCTCCTTTGAGGCAAATTCAAATTGGTCTCCGAAACAGAGGGGAAAGACACTTTGTTTACTACTTAAAGGTAGAAATGAGGTTTCATGAACATCTTAATGAGCGAAACCCCCATATCCTATCAAGAACCAAAGTGCTTGAAAGACAATTTTTTCTGCAGTACTGCTAAGTGATTTATTTTTGGGTCCCTGTACCCTCACTCATCTAGCACTTCTTTTTTCAGTCATCATAATTTATTTGCAAATATGAAAGAGACGTCATTTAATCTCCATACTCATGATGCTCAGACGCAGATGTGCTTTTCTGTGTTTACAGTGCGCTTGCGGAACCTCGACAACTTATGAAAACGTCGGTGATTGATATTCAAAATGAGGAGGTTTATTGTGGTAGCTAGCAAGCCAGTTCTAACCAGCATCACATAAATTAGCTTCAATATTGTTCACTTTTTAATTAGCTTGTCAACCGATTAGCTCGATGCTACAGCCAGCAGGATTACTAATTTTTGACAGCATCAATGTAACCAGGGCTCTCCCAGTGGTGGGTGATTCACCATAACCACAGGTGGCAGATGAAATGCAAGATGAATAAATTGTATTCTGGCACGACCTCACAGTTAGACCAAGGTGCATTGCAAGAAGAACAACGAACTGGAGAGAGGTAGATGTAAAAGTCATTTTTGTTGAAAAACATTTAAAGAAAGAATTTTTAAATGGTAAAGATACGGTTTACTTCTATGTGTTTCCAAGAGTGACTTAAAAAAATCGAATTTAATCATCTGATATGGATAAAGGGTATGTGTGATACATACGGTATATACAAACCCCAATTCCCAAAAGGTTGGGACAGTATGTAAAATGCACATAAAAGCAGAAAGCAGTGACTTGTAAATTCTCTTTTACATATATTTCTTTGAAAACAGTCATGTTTTACCTTATCAACTTTATAGATTTTTGTAAATATACGATAATTCCAAATTTGACGCCTGCAACGCGTTCCAAAAAAGTTGCGACAGGCACAAAAAAAAAGTTAAAAAACACCTGTTTGGAACATTCCACAGGTAAACAGGTGATGCTATCATGACTGGGTATAAAATGATATCAATATTTTCATATTAATTGATATTAGATATCAATTGATATCTTATTTTCAGGTACTGCACTGCATATTAGTTCCAGCTGGAGGTTTTGTCCTAGTTCTATTTCCCCTGCTTTGGCACACTGTATTAAACTGAAAGCTGTCATTTTGTACCAAATCCGATTGCTGCAGGACCACGACACTGGATCACTATGTTCCTTTGTAATGACTGACTCTGTGATCCCACAATACGATCAAGGTATGCTATTTACTGTGATGGAATAGGAACACCAGAATATTATTACGATACTGTCTTATCGCTGTTTGGTGGCAGTGTAGTGAAATGTTTAGGGAACTGGGTTCATAATGTAATGGCTGTGGGTTTGATTCTCAGCTGGATATTGCAGCTGTATCCTTTGAGCGAGGCACGTAACCTGAATTGCTCCAGTTAAATATTCAGCTGTATAAATGGATAGTATGTAAAAATGTAAACTGTTTAGTTCGCTCTGGATAAGAAAGTCTGCTAACTGCTGAAATGTAAATGTCTTCACCTTGGGACACAGTGAATTGGCTACCAGGTGATTTTTGCAATTCCAGATTCTGGAGAGGCTGCAAATGCAGTATGGCCCACTATCCATAAAGGTGTTTCACCTTTCAGTTATACAGTACATATAACTTTAATTAAAAATTTTGTGTAATTAAAACTTTTTTTTCTCTTCAATTTCCTACCTGGTGCCAAGTCAAACATGTCTTTTTTACCCCGTGAACCTTTATCATCTTGCTGTTCTACTCTCTTTTCTGCCGTGAGTCGGAAAAAACCTCACGAATCTCTATATAACTGCTGTGTCCCATTACCTGTGCCTATCGACCTGTAACAAGATGCTGCAGGACAGATGAGAAAACAACGATGAGTCATATGCCCTGCAGACTACCAACGTCGTGGTCACTTTTTTTAAATGCCCCCCCCCCCCTGTTTTCTCTCCAGTTTGGAATGCCCAAATGTATTTATCAGCACACATTGTGCTTGCAAGGCGTGAGCTGGAGGTGGAGAAATTATGTGCATTTCAACAGGTGAACTTACGGGTGCCTGATTGACCAATTGCTGCTGTGTGATAAGATCATCATTCCAGCTGACCAGCCTGCCATCCCTGTTCCATGCTAAAGTCAATTGTGCATTGCTCTGCACAGCTGCTGGCCACAGTTGGCACCGGCATGGTTACGTCTACATATCTTTTATGGGCAATATTTTGCATATCCAGTTTGTTTGTGACTGTGTCTTCAGTTTTGATTATTTGGGCTGTCTTGATATATCTGCAGAACGAATTTGGGTGTCTGTTTCAGTGTACATAATTAATAGTTTTTTCTTCACAAGACGAGTGATGTTGTATTTGGCTCGAGGCGTAAATGAAACACTCCATACTTAAGACAGAATCTGCACAATTATGTCAGTAAATTATTAAAAAGACTGCAACCTTAGATACTGTAGAAATCAAAGTTAGTGAGAAAAATCATTACGATTACTGTCAAATCGCTATTTGTACTGCCTGCTCAGGTAAAGGATGAATACATTGGGGAAACTGAAGAGAGATTTGTCTTTGTATTGGTTCTCAGCACCTGGAATAAATAGATTTATACTGTAAACTGTTTTCAGGGCTTTAGCTGTATTTTGTACTTCAAATTTAACATGGAACAAACAATTTACGGCAATATGACATCAACAACTATCTGTAATGGGTTTCTTAATGGTTCGGAGATTCAAACGCAAAGGTGGGGGGATCAGAACAAGTCAGCTCACAATAATGAAGACCAATAACTGGGAGAGAAAATAATAAAGGAAGAAAAAAAAGACAAGAACGTAATTCCTGATGGCTAAACAGCCACAAACGAAAATCAACCCACAAAAACGGGGGAACTAGAAAACTAGCGAATATAGATACAAAATAGATAGCGCAGAATGCTACCAAGAGAAAAACAATCCTATACCCAATTAGGTAGTTAATAGCAAGTCCCCCCTGAACATAAACAAGTTTAATACCAGGAGGTCGCTAGTACCTGGCTATACCTGGCTCGAATGCAATGTCGTAAGACAAACAAGCACCGGAGAAGCGGAAGTGAGGAACTTAAATACCCTGCATGTAGAAGCCCAGGTGAAAACAATAATGAGACTGCAAACCACGAAACAGAACGAGGAAAAAATCAGATTGATTCAGAACGAGAACCGCAAAAGAAAAGAAAACAACAGCCACGAACCACGACACTATCTTCTTATTAAGCTTGTTTAAGCCTGATTTGCATTAATCCTTTTATATTTCCTTGCTGGACAATAGCTGGATAACCTTTTCATTAACCTCAAACTGCATTTTTAGGGCCAATCTTGTATATTTAAACAATGTAATTACTTTTAGTGCTCAGGTGGCCAGCCTTTGGTTCAACCTTTTTTTTTGTTTGTAAGCCCAACCTCTTTAGTAACACAGGCTGAAAAAAAGGGTTTTATGAGCTGAAAAGCTGAAGACCTGAAAATATTGAGGACCGGTGTGGGCCTTGTTGCTGAATTTGATCTATTTCTATTTGCCTGATCAATGTACAATTACACCCCAGAAACGTTATAACAATCATTGCTGCAAGAAACCTGTGAGGAAGGTTTTGTGTGCATCCACCCGAGTCATTGCTTCTGAAATGTATCTGGCGCAAGTCATTGCTGTGTGAATGAAATAATATTAGAACGCTTGCTGTAGGAAAGGGCTAAAGAAACAGGATGCTAACAGTATTGTTCTGCTGTCCATGAGGTTTATACCATTGTGTGTGAAGAATTTACACCTGCTGCTATGTATTTTATTTCATACTTTGTATTGCTGTTATATTTCACCTTTTTGTCACTTCAGTCAAACAAAATAGTATAGGAACATTTGGTTCTACATATGACCTCCCAGATGTTGACATAAAGTAGGCTACCTGTTATGCAGTAAGCAATATTTATTCATCAGGAATTCAAAAAATGCTTAAAGCTCTTATGAAAGGAAATGTGACAGAAAAAAATGGTGGAATATCCAGCTGAGGTACTTGTTATTAGTGCAGTGATGTGGTCTGAGATTGAGATGAAAATTCTGACTGTGCCAGTATGGATGGTGGTAGGAAAACACAGTAGTTTGCATATTCCCCTGCTCAATAGTGACTTCTTGCTTGGGTGCCTGCAGTTTTATTTTGCTAGCTGCACTATTTACATAGTATTTACACCACTAGTGGGCTTCACGGTAAAAAAAACATGCAGCTAATTCTAACTCTAACAAGTTTTAGGGAATGTGCACGCTCGTCATTTTGACGTTTATTTATGAGACGTCAAGCTGGCTGAGAATTTTCTAAATATAGTTATACACAAGTTTAGTTTTTTTACATAACACTAATGATGTGCACATCAACATGTATATTGGATGAGGTGAACAGTATGAGGTAGATTACAATCTTGAGCTAAGGGAGGTTATTTTGCTGTCTTTGGACATTCACCTGACAGGCTGTGACCAGAAATATGAAAATGGAATTGTAGACTATTATAATTTTTTATTTAAATGTATGCAACAGGGCTACCTGTTGCGAGTGTATATTAAATCAGAATTTTTCATTTTAAGTGTTCGGCGTAATTAGAATTTTAGCCCACAGTATCTTTAGGGAATCTACTACATACTGAAAATATTATATATTGTAATAAAAGGTAGACTCAATGGAGAAATCCAGAAAGTTGTCCTCAGAATGTTGTCTTCTTGGTTTTCTATTGTAATAAATAGAGCATGTTTTTCTGGCAAGAGGAGGGTCAGTGGTCACTCTGAGAGGAATTCCATGGTGTCATTGTACCAATGGCACCTGTGGCCATGATGACAAAGACATGCCAGGTGGCATGGACAATTAGGCTCATGAGATCTTAATGAAAATCAGTAGCAGAACAACTGGACAACAGAGAAACAGCAGAGTTCCACAAGAGAACGTGAGTGACCAATGGAATGGTCACTCACCAATGGAGGAGGACCAATGTAATTCCAGAGCACCCAACGCTCCACCCGCAGTGCAGTAGTGTCGTGTGATGTGTTTTTTTTCTCAGTGATTAATTTTCTCTCTGCTCGAAAAAGCCTTATAGAAGATTGTTAGAAATCCCCGCAGTATCATTGGACATTCTTACAGAGAATTTAAAAAAAAGATCATTAAGAATGAAAAATAAAAGTGGATGAAAAAGAATAAGAAATCTAAAAAGGCTAAAAGTTTTCTAAGAGTGAGAGCCCAGGGAGGTAGACACGCTGGGCAGCCTTGAGGTTGATCTGATGATTAAATGTTAAGAATGACCAGACAGGAAGGTGACCCCATTCACGACCTCACTTCCTGGGGCCAAATGACGTGACATCTATTAACTGATACCCTCAGCCTAGGCCTGCCGCTACAGAGTTCATTGATCCGCCACTGAGATTAAAAGACTCTTTTAGACCTGGGAAACTATGCCCATTTCTACAGTGAAGTTTATATCGGTTCAAAACTATTTATCTTCCAACAGAGGCAATGACACGGTGCTGTCAGTACTACTGTACGATCCTAAAATATTGGCAAAAAGCTCTGTTATTACACGTTAGCATTTTATTTTGTAAGCTTACCGAGTGATTGGTGGGTTTCATTACCCATGAATTGTGACTACGCCACACTCTCCCGAGGGTTGGATGTTATTGAGCCACAGTGTTTGATTCTGCGATGTGTTCATACGGAGACCTCGTGAGGAGGAGCGGCTGTGCGTGTCGGCACCAGGCAGCGATCCTGCACTGTGGTTCAGACCGAATGCATTCCTTTCCGTTATGTGCTGTTCCTTTGCCAGTTTCTTGCTGTCAGTTTTTATAATCTTGTCGGACACATTTTTGAAGTACAGAAAGGAGCTTCTTTCCCTTCTTTCTGCTGTTTTATAGAAGTTCTGCAATGTCATGGTACATTCTAGCCCAGAGGAGTCGATGCAAATTTGGCATTTAACACATACTGTACACCCACAGCAACTGAGGTTCTACTTCCTCCTGATTGGAGGCCGTTGCTTTCGTCACCCAATTGACAGGCGCACCTTCACTCTGAGATGTGAGGGACACATTCAAAGGCTGGGAGCAGTTGTTTGAAAACTGCAGGTTACACAGAGAGAAATTACCTTCAAACAGCCTGGGAGAAGTGGATTGTTGGGTGATTCGTGAGGCTTCCAGACTTCAATGGGCTTCTGGAGCTAACATTGGTGTGGTTATGGGGGGTGGGATGGGCTTGGGTGGAGGGAAGAAGGGGCTGGGGTAGGTGGTCACCACAAACCAGACCAGCAGGTAGACTGCAGCCGCAAACCCATTTCACATCAGACAACACAAAACAACAAAAACGTGCCAGAGACTTCCAGCCTCCAAATGGTGATTTTTGTGACCATATACACAGTGGATACTGGTTTTGCATACATACTTGCTGGTGTGGTAATGCTCACAAGCGAAGCTGTTTTTTTATCCCTTTGTGTACCTAATTGTGCATTAAACCCTACTGAGTTTTTGGTTGTGTCCAAAGGGTCTCTTTCAGCTCTACTGGTAGCTTGTATATTATGCTAAAATACCCTCTACCCTTCAGTAATTTGAAACAATATATAGTAGGTACGTAACTAGCTTGTAAAATGGCTCAAAATGGCATGCATGATTTTGACCAAATACAAGCGAGTACCAGCTATCTCACAATATTTGTTCTTTTTGCTAATGTGTTCATGCTATGGCTAACTAATAATGCAGTACACTAAAAGCACTGATTTGATTGTCCCTATTGACTGTTCCTGATCCATTAGTGTAGATTAGTGAATTATTTTAAATGCACTTACAGCAGCCTTTTAAATTTATTTTATTTTATATAGTTTTATTTAATCAAACAAAACATAATACATAGCATAATAATATTACATACAAGACATACCATAACAATCAAAATTATTTTAAAAATAATAATAATATTAATAATAATAAAAAAATTTAAAAAAGTTAAATATAAATAATAATACGGAAATTAAAAACTTAAACAGGGAAAGGGGGGGGGGGGGGGGGGTTCCAACAGGAAGTCACAGATTACCAATTAATCCATCTATACATACATACACATATACATCATATACCCATGCATCTACATATACATACACCTACTCATATACATATCTATACATACATATACATACCCTACTCATATACATATCTATACATACATACCCTACTCATATACATATCTATACATACATACCCTACTCATATACATATCTATACATACATATACATACCCTACTCATATACATATCTATACATACATACCCTACTCGTATACATATCTATACATACATACCCTACTCATATACATATCTATACATACATACCCTACTCATATACATATCTATACATACATACCCTACTCATATACATATCTATACATACATACCCTACTCATATACATATCTATACATACATATGCATACCCTACTCATATACAACAATATGACATCAAATTCTTCCATTCTTTCAGTTTCGGCATCATACTTGCTTTCCAATTTTTCAGTATAACGTTTTTCAAAACTATGAAGGAGACCAGTACAACTTTTAATTCAGATTTTATGAACCCTGAATCCCTTTTCAATTTATATTTCATAACTTCTTTCATGACTATGCTCCTCATAGCTTTGCTATCATAATTCCCAAAAGTGAAGTATATCTTTGTATACCTATCTGTAAACAAGGCATACTTTGAGTTTTTAACTCTTCAAACTAAATCCTACCTTAGCTGGAGAATAATGACAAGAAATCAAATCACACTAGTTTTATTTCACTGAAATAACTCTTTTTCATCTATGATGGTGGCATGACCACTTGACATTGGTGTTTTTAAGACTGCAGACATGGTGCTCCCTGGCTATTCACTTACAGTTATTGAGTTATTAACATGAAAAAAAGATTTCCGTGGACACCCCATAGAGTATTCTGAGATTCCCTTTTAATTTAACGCAGATAACAATTGACCATATAATCAGGCATCGATCAGATACAAGACTTGTTTTGTAGAAGCTTTGTAAAAGTAAAGCTGCCAGAATGTAATTAAAATCACCAGGCTTTTCTGCATCAGAAGCCATTGCAGTATGTATTCCCTGATGACTTCCAATGCTATTAGTTTGCTGTCTCTGCAAGAAATTACAAATGTTTAGTCTCTGACAAGGTAATTAAGGTGTATTGTCTTGGATTGCATTTTTCAATTAATATTCAAACCTTTGTTTACCTCAGAACATTTTAGAAATTAGAAAAAAATGTAATTAGAGGCAGATCAGAAAATTGTTGTAGCTCCGTTTTCAAATGAGGAGCTAAAGGCTTGACAGACTCTCTGTTGCTGTTGATAGTGGGCTCTCAGAAGAAGAATTACACAAGACGTTTATGTAATCTTTAGCTTTCAGCTTACACTTGTACAACTTTTTACGAAGATTGTTGCAAATAACAGTATAGACTTATTTTTTTACCAACCCCAAACCAAAACTTTCCAGCTATACTGTAAAATATGTCCAGTTCACTTAGGCCTATACTTTTTTGTTTTTTCACTTTTTACATTTGAAATATACAGACGTGCTCAAATTTGTTGGTACCCCTGGCAAAGATGAGTAAAAAGGGTTATATAAAAATCACTGTTTGGTTAATTAGCTTAATCTCACACTGAAAAAATTAGAAAAATCCATCTTTTAATTGACCTTCATTTATTATGAGAAGAAATAATCCCTCATCAAGAAATAATTATTTTTAACAAAACCACATTGGCCACAATTATTGGCACCCCTGCATTTTTATATAGAATAAAGTATTCATTTTTAATATTAGGTCGCATATCCTTTGCATGCCATGACTTCCTGATGTCTGTGACCCAACAACATCAAAAAACTCTTGATATCTTATTTTCTGGTACTCTTACAAGCAATACTAAATGCCTCTGCATTTGAATGGATCTCTATGGGAATTGGGGTGGGACTAGATTTAGCTGTAAATTACACTGGAACAGTATGGAACACATGGTTGGCTAAATGGCTGTAAGTTATCAAGGGTCTGACGTATCAAACAATCCTTAAACCATCACTCTGCTGCCAGAAATGCAGTAGATATGGATGGATAACTTGAATAGTTTATTCTCCTGACTTATTTTTCCATAGAGTTCAATAAGAAAATTTGTCAGGAGAAACAACCCTTAAAGTGATTCATACATATCTACTGCATATCTGGCAGCAGAGTGATGGTTTGAGGCTCGTTTGATACCTCAGACTTTTGATGACTCAGAACCATTTAGCCAACCATGTGATGACTTAGAGCCATTTAGCCAACCATGTTAAAAATACTTATTTCTTGATGAGGGATTTTATTTTCAGTTAAAGGTTGGATTTTTCTAATTTTTTCAGTGTGAGATTAAGCTAATTCACCAAACAGTGAATTTTTTATAACCATTTTTATTCATCTTTACCAGGGTTACCAACTAATTTGAGCACGTCTGTATATTTGGTACACAATTAAATCACAAGAATACTTTATTTTTAACAATATTAACCAACCTAAAAAGCATTGGGAAAACATTTGTTTAGCTGGTTTACCATGCTCCATCATAGTTAACTTATAAAATGGCTAGCCATTTTAAGTGTGTATGTGTATGTGTGCATGTGTGTGTGTGTGTGTGTGTGTGTGTGTGTGTTTGCATGCATGCATGCGTGTGTGTGTCTGTGTGTGTGCACATGTGTTGGGAGAGGATTTCAACAAGGCTATTTTCCAAATTGGCTAAAGCTGGCACCCTCAACGAAAGGCCGTGGATCATGTCCGTGCTCTCATCCACCCAGAGAGTGGGAGTGAGGGAGACTCTCTGTGCTATTGGCTGTGGGAGGGAGATTTAATCAAGTAACACCACAGCAAGCCCACGTTCTACATTCCACTGAGGGCAAGAAAAGTCCTTTTTCTCTCCTTCCCTCCTTTCATCTGTACAGAACTGAAACTGAAAAAGAGCCTGCAAAGATAAGGAGGGGAAGATTCTCCTGTGCAGTTGTTGCCTGATACATGAGATTGAATCAAAGTTCAGAAAGGAGAGTGCAAGTCAAGCTTAGGTTGCGATCTGCAGAAGGGGGAGCAAAGAGGAACAGTGAAAGGGGACTGTGAGAGCGGTCAAAAATCTCATTGATACTGGATTAAGACGTGATGTCATTGTGGTATCAAATCACACCAAACAATTGTTAGTTTCATGCTTTGAAGAGTTTTTTTTCTACTTACTTACTATATATTTTTCAAATTGCTGCATCATTTCCCTCTTTTTTAAAATCTTGGTGTTATGTCCGCCTCAATTCTCTGTGACTTATTTGTACATCTCAGCACTTTCTTGTGAGACCTCAAACCCTGTGGGGAAAACAGTCATCTAAGCTGTTGCCGAGACAACAGATCCCCGGATTTCAGGAGCATAATGAAAGCAATGTATTAAGAATCTAATCTAATAACTCAAAGCTGTGCAGTTTGTTAATACGCTTTTTCTGAAGGCGGGGTGTTAAGTCATTACAATGCTTGCTGCTACACCAGGCCCATTCAGTTAATGCTGGAGAAGGAAAAAGAGAGATAAATTATCAATATTATAATAATTGTCAATAACAATACTTGTCAATATACAAAAATGGGTGTTAGAGTAATCCAAATTCACTCCACCATATCACCCTGCTATACCAAGAGCGGCACATAGAAAAGAGTTCCCTCAGCCAGCTAGTCCTGAAGCTCACTGACCAGAGCAACACCACCATCAGTCAGCTTCAAGACAGCACTTCAAGAACACCTCCAATTAGAGTAAACCAAATGATCAAACTCTTATATTTACTCTTATCCATTTGAAATACAACTACTAAAACACGAAACAAACTGGTATGCTACCGGGTCCTAAACCGAAAATATAAATTGGCAGAATATCTAATCAGCATTAAAAATGCGAAAGAGAGAGAGATCTTGATCAAATATTGTGATCTCAGCTTGGCCATTGAAAAGGGCCGTCACAGGCTGTACTATCAGTGCACAAGTAAAGATGTCGAGACAGAGAATTGTCTTCTTTTACATTGTACATATTACGATCAAAAAAGTGAAATAGTCTTTATAAATACAAAACATTGTTTCCCCCAACTTCCAAAATTAGACAAGGAAAGATGATCTGTAATATTAGGAGAAGGCTCGAGAGCCCCAAAAGCAGCCAGATTCAGTATGTAGCCATATGCCACAATATGAGAGGCACCAAGAGGACACTCTCTGCATCAAATAGTTATATATTAAAACGTTCATTTATTGGCAGTTGTTATTTTGTTCCCCTGTTTAAAGGCTTATCATATTTTTTCACTTTTAATCTTCACTGTATTAATGAATGAATGAATGAATGAATGAATATTATATTAGAATACATATAAATATAAGTAATACTATAAATATTTCTATGTTCTTCACACCTTAATAAATTACTTAATGTTAATGTATTTTTATTACTATGTCAATATGTTTATTTTTTATGTTTGTTGTGAGTATTGTCATACTTGTTGCATGTTGTGTATATGATTAAAATTTTCTTGTATGCTTTTTTTTGTCAATATTATTATGGTTGTCCTATCAATAAAGCAAATTGAAATGGAAAAAATTTCCCTTATTATTTTATTCTATTTTGGTCAGATACATATGTGTACGTATGTAAGATATTACATCTTCATACAATGAACACTCAACACCCCATAGGCAACTTTAAGTTCAATTTTCAACTTTCTACTTTTATTTTACTTTTTGTCAGTGATTACACTTTCCTTCCTGCGCCATTTTGTTAGCCCCTCGGCTGTGCAGTTGGCTCTGGCCTAAATATATTGCATTATCACCCTGTCTCCACTCTTATTTATGCTGGGTTTGTCTCAATACTGCCTGCACAAATTTACTCATGCCTGTCATTCCTGATAACAGAGTCATATGCACAGAGATAAGCTTTGTCCAGTCCACTCTGAACAGGGCACCTTCCCTGAGGTGAATTATCTCCTGTTCTGTTGCTTTTTTTTAGGGGGGGGGGGGTATGGGGAGTAATAGCATTTAACCTTCCTCCACAGCTGTTAACATAACTCTGATTGGCACGTTTGAGCCCAATGTTGATTGTTTATTGTTTATGCAACATTTGAGAGTTCAGCGTTTTTAGAATACCAATGAAATAATGAACAATTGCTAAATAAATTCTGACTTTAAGCCTTAGAGGGAAACACTGCTATGCCAAGGGAAAGTGCAAGAAATGCACTCCTCGTAGCCTTAGCTGCCTTCTAACATTTCCCTGTATTGAGTTTGACCACAAACTTTTTTGATCTGGGGAGCTGTTCTTTTGATCTGTGTGCCGAGAGTGGGTCGAGAAACCAAAATGCAGTCTTAGATGTACAATCGATTCACTCACCTGTACGATGGCAGAGGCATTTGAAGGGGAGTGATTGGCAGTTGTGTGTCCGCTCCACAGTGGAAAACTTCCTCGCCTCACCGTTCACTGAAACATTCGGTGAGAATGCTCCACCGAATGCTTCCGCATTTTGTATAACTCGAGAAGAAAAAAGTGGACAGATATCTGTGGGAAAACTTTGTTTTCTCTGAGTGTGTGTGGGAACATTCAGTACTTCTTCTTCATGTCAAATGCGTTCCCGGGGGGTGGGGACTACTTTGACGAGATGGCCTTTTTCTGGCACTGTGACTGTAAACCGTGTCATTTTGCTTGAGTGGACTGGACTGAGCTCGAAGCAACTGGACCAGAACAGACAGTGGGAGAATGAAGCGGTTGAAGAACACAGTGCAGTGACTCGATCACAATACCTCCGAGTCTCAGTATGACAGACTGTGGCGCGCTGTAACATGCTGCCTCAAAGGGTGCTCTGGCAGACAGAAAAAGACTCTGCCAAACAAGTGTTCTTAAATTTGGAGTGCACAAAACAGTGATTTTCCATATATGAACTTATCCTTTATCCCAGCTCCCCCTTCTCAAAGGTCTCTCGACCAACCAATGCCGATTTTGAATGCAGAACGCATTTATTCGTCAGCAAAAGGACCAACATGGTCGTGAACTTCAGTCTACAGTCTGAGTATTTCTGTACAATACAATACAGGCTAGTCTACAGTCTGAGTATTTCTGTACAATACAATACAGGCTAGTCTACAGTCTGAGTATTTATGTACAATACAATACAGGCTAGTCTACAGTCTGAGTATTTCTGTACAATACAATACAGGCTAGTCTACAGTCTGAGTATTTCTGTACAATACAATACAGGCTAGACTTTTTGGCTCTTGTGGTTTGCATAAATGGGGGGGCTAAAATGGGGTATCACCAAACAGTGAATTTTTTATAACCATTTTTATTCATCTTTACCAGGGTTACCAACTAATTTGAGCACGTCTGTATATTTGGTACACAATTAAATCACAAGAATACTTTATTTTTACAATATTAACCAACCTAAAAAGCATTTGGAAAACATTTGTTTAGCTGGTTTACCATGCTCCATCATAGTTAACTTATGGCTAGCCATTTTAAGTGTGTATGTGTATGTGTGCATGTGTGTGTGTGTGTGTGTGTGTGTGTGTGTGTGTGTGTGTTTGCATGCATGCATGCGTGTGTGTGTCTGTGTGTGTGCACATGTGTTGGGAGAGGATTTCAACAAGGCTATTTTCCAAATTGGTTAAAGCTGGCACCCTCAACGAAAGGCCGTGGATCATGTCCGTGCTCTCATCCACCCAGAGAGTGGGAGTGAGGGAGACTCTCTGTGCTATTGGCTGTGGGAGGGAGATTTAATCATGTAACACCACAGCAAGCCCACATTCTACATTCCACTGAGGGCAAGAAAAGTCCTTTTTCTCTCCGTCCCTCCTTTCATCTGTACAGAACTGAAAACCCCCCCAAAGAGCCTGCAAAGATAAGGAGGGGAAGATTCTCCTGTGCAGTTGTTGCCTGATACATGAGATTGAATCAAAGTTCAGAAAGGAGAGTGCAAGTCAAGCTTAGGTTGCGATCTGCAGAAGGGGGAGCAAAGAGGAACAGTGAAAGGGGACTGTGAGAGCGGTCAAAAATCTCATTGATACTGGATTAAGACGTGATGTCATTGTGGTATCAAATCACACCAAACAATGTTTAGTTTCTTGCTTTGAAGAGTTTTTTTTTCTACTTACTTACTATATATTTTTCAAATTGCTGCATCATTTCCCTCTTTTTTAAAATCTTGGTGTTATGTCCGCCTCAATTCTCTGTGACTTATTTGTACATCTCAGCACTTTCTTGTGAGACCTCAAACCCTGTGGGGAAAACAGTCATCTAAGCTGTTGCCGAGACAACAGATCCCCGGATTTCAGGAGCATAATGAAAGCAATGTATTAAGAATCTAATCTAATAACTCAAAGCTGTGCAGTTTGTTAATACGCTTTTTCTGAAGGCGGGGTGTTAAGTCATTACAATGCTTGCTGCTACACCAGGCCCATTCAGTTAATGCTGGAGAGGGAAAAAGAGAGATAAATTATCAATATTATAATAATTGTCAATAACAATACTTGTCAATATACAAAAATGGGTGTTAGAGTAATCCAAATTCACTCCACCATATCACCCTGCTATACCAAGAGCGGCACATAGAAAAGAGTTCCCTCAGCCAGCTAGTCCTGAAGCTCACTGACCAGAGCAACACCACCATCAGTCAGCTTCAAGACAGCGCTTCACGAACACCTCCAATTAGAGTAAACCAAATTATCAAACTCTTATATTTACTCTTATCCATTTGAAATACAACTACTAAAACACGAAACAAACTGGTATGCTACTGGGCCCTAAACAGAAAATATAAATTGGCAGAATATCTAATCAGCATTAAAAATGCGAAAGAGAGAGAGATCTTGATCAAATATTGTGATCTCAGCTTGGCCATTGAAAAGGGCCGTCACAGGCTGTACTATCAGTGCACAAGTAAAGATGTCGAGACAGAGAATTGTCTTCTTTTACATTGTACATATTACGATCAAAAAAGTGAAATAGTCTTTATAAATACAAAACATTGTTTCCCCCAACTTCCAAAATTAGACAAGGAAAGATGATCTGTAATATTAGGAGAAGGCTCGAGAGCCCCAAAAGCAGCCAGATTCAGTATGTAGCCATATGCCACAATATGAGAGGCACCAAGAGGACACTCTCTGCATCAAATAGTTATATATTAAAACGTTCATTTATTGGCAGTTGTTATTTTGTTCCCCTGTTTAAAGGCTTATCATATTTTTTCACTTTTAATCTTCACTGTATTAATGAATGAATGAATGAATGAATGAATATTATATTAGAATACATATAAATATCAGTAATACTATAAATATTTCTATGTTCTTCACACCTTAATAAATTACTTAATGTTAATGTATTTTTATTACTATGTCAATATGTTTATTTTTTACGTTTGTTGTGAGTATTGTCATACTTGTTGCATGTTGTGTATATGATTTTAATGTTCTTGTATGCTTCAATATTATTATGGTTGTCCTGCCAATAAAATTGAAATGGAAAAAATGTTCCTTATTATTTTATTCTATTTTGGTCAGATACATATGTGTACGTATGTAAGATATTAGATCATCATACAATGAACACTCAACACCCCATAGGCAACTTTAAGTTAAACTTTATACTTTTATTTAACTTTTTGTCAGAAATTCCTCTTTCCTTCCTGCGCCATTTTGTTAGCCCCTCAGCTGTGCAGTTGGCTCTGGCCTAAATATATTGCATTATCACCCTGTCTCCACTCTTATTTATGCTGGGTTTGTCTCAATACTGCCTGCACAAATTTACTCATGCCTGTCATTCCTGATAACAGAGTCATATGCACAGAGATAAGCTTTGTCCAGTCCACTCTGAACAGGGCACCTTCCCTGAGGTGAATTATCTCCTGTTCTGTTGCTTTTTTTTAGGGGGGGGGGTATGGGGAGTAATAGCATTTAACCTTCCTCCACAGCTGTTAACATAACTCTGATTGGCACGTTTGAGCCCAATGTTGATTGTTTATTGTTTATGCAACATTTGAGAGTTCAGCGTTTTTAGAATACCAATGAAATAATGAACAATTGCTAAATAAATTCTGACTTTAAGCCTTAGAGGGAAACACTGCTATGCCAAGGGAAAGTGCAAGAAATGCACTCCTCGTAGCCTTAGCTGCCTTCTAACATTTCCCTGTATTGAGTTTGACCACAAACTTTTTTGATCTGGGGAGCTGTTCTTTTGATCTGTGTGCCGAGAGTGGGTCGAGAAACCAAAATGCAGTCTTAGATGTACAATCGATTCACTCACCTGTACGATGGCAGAGGCATTTGAAGGGGAGTGATTGGCAGTTGTGTGTCCGCTCCACAGTGGAAAACTTCCTCGCCTCACCGTTCACTGAAACATTCGGTGAGAATGCTCCACCGAATGCTTCCGCATTTTGTATAACTCGAGAAGAAAAAAGTGGACAGATATCTGTGGGAAAACTTTGTTTTCTCTGAGTGTGTGTGGGAACATTCAGTACTTCTTCTTCATGTCAAATGCGTTCCCGGGGGGTGGGGACTACTTTGACGAGATGGCCTTTTTCTGGCACTGTGACTGTAAACCGTGTCATTTTGCTTGAGTGGACTGGACTGAGCTCGAAGCAACTGGACCAGAACAGACAGTGGGAGAATGAAGCGGTTGAAGAACACAGTGCAGTGACTCGATCACAATACCTCCGAGTCTCAGTATGACAGACTGTGGCGCGCTGTAACATGCTGCCTCAAAGGGTGCTCTGGCAGACAGAAAAAGACTCTGCCAAACAAGTGTTCTTAAATTTGGAGTGCACAAAACAGTGATTTTCCATATATGAACTTATCCTTTATCCCAGCTCCCCCTTCTCAAAGGTCTCTCGACCAACCAATGCCGATTTTGAATGCAGAACGCATTTATTCGTCAGCAAAAGGACCAACATGGTCGTGAACTTCAGTCTACAGTCTGAGTATTTCTGTACAATACAATACAGGCTAGTCTACAGTCTGAGTATTTCTGTACAATACAATACAGGCTAGTCTACAGTCTGAGTATTTATGTACAATACAATACAGGCTAGTCTACAGTCTGAGTATTTCTGTACAATACAATACAGGCTAGTCTACAGTCTGAGTATTTCTGTACAATACAATACAGGCTAGACTTTTTGGCTCTTGTGGTTTGCATAAATGGGGGGGCTAAAATGGTGTATAAATGGGGACTAAAATGATCAGCTGATATGGATGTAAATACCCTCAAATTAAAGATGACAGTCTGTCTGACTTTAACATCATATTCATTGTTTTATTTAAAATCCAATGTTCTGGAGTGCAAAACCGAAACAACAAAAATCGTGTAACTGTCCCAATGCTTTTGCATTTAACTACACACACACACACACACACACACACACACACACACACACACACACACACAATATATGCAGTTCCCTCCACTATTATTGGCACCCCTGGTAAAGATGAGTAAAAAGAGTTATACAAAATTGGTGAATTAGCTTAAGCTTAATCTCACACTGAAAAAATGAGGAAAATCCAACCTTTAATTGAAATAAGTTTATTATGAGAAAAAAATCCCTCATCAAGAAAAAAATATTTTTAACAAAACCATGTGTGCCACAATTATTGGCACCACCCCTGCATTTATATATAGAATAAATAATCATTTAAAATATTTGGTCGCATATCCTTTGCATGCCATGACTTCCTGATGTCTGTGACCCAACAACATCAAAAAAACTCTTGATATCTTATTTTATGGTACTCTTACAAGCGATACTATAACATCTCTGCATTTGAATGGATCTCTATGGGAATTGGGGGGTGGGACTAGATTTAGTTGTCAGTCTGTCTGGGAGTCTGTCTGGGAGTCATGGCATGCAAAGAATATTTGACCAAATATAAAAAAAAATTACTTTATTTTATATATAAATGCAGGGGTGCCAATAATTTGGCACACATGGTTTTGTTAAAAATAATAATTTCTTGATGAGGGATTTTTTTTCTCATAATAAATTAACCTTTAAATTTTTTTCAGTGTGACATTAAGCTAATTCACCAAAAGTGAATTTTTTATAACCCTTTTTACTAATCTTTACCAGGGGTGCCAATAATAGTAGAGGGCACTGTATACATATACAGTATGTGTGTGTGTCTGTGTGTGTGTGTAAAACACGTGATGAAAGGCAATTAGACTGAAATCAGTGCTGTGTCAGAAAAGGTTATAAAAGGCTTTCATGACATTTCTTCATTTCTTATCACTTTTTCTTCCAGAAACAATTTCTCAAATCCTCACAACAAATTGCTGTTAGCCTATCTGTGTGTAATTACTGTCTTTCTGGGTGTGACACTGGAAGCTGAAAATGACAGTGAGCCGTGCTCTCATTCAGGGAAACTGGATCTTTTGAGCCCTGCATTTTGTCTGGACAGTGGCTGCCCGGTGTGGAGTGTGCTCTGGTCCAGTCTGGTGCACACGCACGCCAGACACCAAAAATGTGGGGGAGTCTTTTTCACAGTCTTCCTGTCCCTGTAGCACATCTTATCAAAAAGAACATTCCAACGTGGTGGAATTATGCCCTGCTGAAATTTTGAGTCCACCCATGCAACAGGACCGACCCTTGCTGAAATACAAATTTATAGAGGGCTGAGCTTTTTTTAACCTCACGTACGCAACTGAATTTAAGTCATTCGCAATATTTTGTGGGCAAAACATTCTTAAGGAATATGTTCACAATGACAAAAACAACAGCGTTCTGATGTCACTTTGGCACCCAGGAACTAGAAATAGTGATAGTGCGCAAAGCAAGTTCTGTCTGGAAACCTCTCGCTGTAGCCGACCATGGTTGGCTGGCAATCACGCGTCCCATACTCAACCAATCACGTGCACACGCCTCTAATGGAGCGCCATTTTTAAGCCAAGAACCCGTTCTCTCTGTACTGCTCGAATGCTGATGCGCTGCTTTTTGTTTGCTTACGGTTTGTGTTAAAATTTTTTGCTGTCACCTTCTACCACCCCAGCTCCCCCCTGTTTGGATCTGCTTTAGTTTGAGGTATTTCTGGTCATCTCCTGTTTAGCGGGGGGAGATGCCCGTGCTCCGGAGCAGCACTAAAGCAGATACATTCACTGCCAAACTAAAATTAGTATGCAGCGCATTCATTCATTTAACATGTCGTTTAAATACGTGAGTTGTCCTGACAGAACTGACATATGCCCCCAAATACTTGATTGCTGCAAATCAATTAAATCTGATACAATGCAGTATAGCCCTTAGCATACCTCTCATTAAATGAAGCTTAAGAACTTCACTTGGGGGAGGAAAGATCACACTTGTGCTCATTCTCTTCACCAAAACAAAAAAACCTAGCATACAATGAATTCTGTACTCTCCTCCTACACACGTGCCCTTCTACACGTTCAGGTAATTTAGTCTAAAAGTTTGACTGCCTGCGAGCCGCAGAGCACTGCCAACCTCTCTGTACCACCTTCACAACCCCGACTCTGTAACGTTTTATTAACCGTTGCGTTAAGTTACATTGTTTCATTACAACGAACGTTTTGAAAGAGCACTCTGTCCTGGCATGGTGTGCACCTCATGAATCATTGTTAAGCTCCGTGAGTAGGATGCCAAGCCAGGTTATATTGCCCTCATGGATCATTGTTTGGTACCATGTGAACACTATTAAATATGATAATGTTGCCGTTATAGATCATTATTAACATTGTGCAATACAAGCTTTACTGTTATATTCTAAGATTGTAGCACTGTTTTGATGCTGCTCGGTCACTCTTTCTGCTTGTCTTGCTTCTATGCATGAGCTGAGGCCTTGTTAGTCTCCCTGCACAACAGCTTCTGTCAAATGAATGCGACAGGATAGAAGCTCTTGTCACCACACTGCCAGTGTGAAGATGGGGTTTGACTAGGAAGGAAGTGAGACTGTGAGTTTACCCTCTCAGTTTTTCCACATTCCGATCCCCTCCAGGCACCGCAACGCAGCCAAAGGATATGAGCAGGAAGGCGGAGACCCGCAGGAGCTCCGGACCGCTGTGCGCATCGAAACGGGGAGCGCGGCTGCAGGGGCGCCTTAAGAGCTCGTCTAAAAACATGACAAGAACGACGTGAAGCCATCACTAAGCCGAAGTGGAATCTACGTCCTATCATACTAACGATCTGACAATCTATCGTGCACGATTATTGAAATGCAAGAAGTCTGCAAATCTGCAAGCCGCCGCGCCGTGATACCGCACAACTGATACGGTTGAAGCGAGCGGACCACTGATGTCCTATCGACGAGAGGATTTGCTACTGACTGATGGGTCAACCTGATACTGAGACCCTCTCTTGGCTTTTTCACTAATTGGCCCTTAGTCCATGAGACTCCTGTCCACAGTTGGTAGTGGCACAGTCCAGGTTCACTCTGTGCCAAAGGCAAAATCACTGGGTGCCAAAGTCGCTGCATTTTGACGAAGTACAGACAGTGCAAAGGAGGACTGGATGAAAAATGGGTGACTCACCAATGCACCCAATGTATAACCAACCTTATGAATATGATTATTTCAGGATTTAAAAACATTCAGAATCGTACAGTCACAAACCATGTCAGAATGAAATAAATATGCTTGTCTAGACTTTTTGAAAGTGAGGGCACTTTGAAAGAAAACAGTCAGGCAGTTATATCAGACTTTGCATTGCGTAATTCAAAAGTTATCATGTCATTTACTTTGTTTCACAAAATTATACCATTTTAAATTATTTATGCCATTACAAAAGTAGTAATACACTATATAAGATTCTCAAGACCAATACGGCCATTATAAGGATAGTCACTAATGTAATGAATTGCTTTTACTGTAGATATAATACCTTCTATTGATCTGTGCATGCTCAGTGAGTGTAGGGTTTGGAGGGTTTTTCTCATATACCATTAATTTGCAGCGCACCTTGGGTCATTCATTGGAGTTTAGGAGCCCTGTAATGCTCTTCACTCACCAGTTATTGTGCAAAGGGAGGCATACTTAACCAATTCAATGGCTGAAGTGATTAAATGAGACATGTTCAGAACTATGTCTGCACTCCCAATAAACCGCCCTGCATTGAAAGAGCGATGGAATCTTAAATGAGAACACCAAAGCGGGGCATCTCATATTAAAGGGCGGCCTCTTTCACATACCACAGCACTCCCAGTGCTACACTGTGGCTTTGGACTTGTTGTGTTTGGTCCGAAGTGGAGACTGCCACCTGCTGGCCCTCCAATGGCACTTCCAGCAGCAACCAAGGTTTCTGTGGAGCTCTTTCATCCCTTGTGCAACCAACTACCAACTGTACATGGCTTCGAACGTTTGTCAAGCAAAGTCTAGAGTGCTCCGTGGCCTGCGTGTACTATAATATACTACCCAGAATCATTCCTGAATTAATTTGAAAAAGATTGCATTTTGAATCGTGAAAAGCACAAGCATTCCTTGACAGCGGCGTTTCATTACTTTCTGACTTTCTGTCAATTATCAGCCGAAAACGAGATTTTTCCCCCTGGCATGCTTTAGGCAGAAATAGCTTAAAGAAAATTGCTCAGAAACTACAGAGATTTTAATACTCTGCAGATGAATATTAAACTTGATTTTCCACACCCTGCAAATTGAGAAGCCTTTAAAACATGAATAAAAATGACCTAGATCGTAAAGATAAACAGCTGAACATTCCTGCAAGTAATTTTGCAAATCTTAAGAGGTTTTGCTGAGGGACTGAAAATAGAATCAATTAACAACCATCTGAAATCCTATTAACGAAACCGGCACAGTATTATTCAAAGATTAGCTTTGCCTAGTTTGCAACATGCTCAATGTTTACACATTTTGTGAACATAAAAATTATTGAGAAGTGTTGCCAGATAATATATTGTAGTGTGCATGTTTGGCAATACACGGAGATAAAGGGTACTGGTGTGGATTTGGTAGCAGATGTTTGGCATCGCACTAAACTTCCAGACCCCCTAAAAGCGAGGTGTGATACAAGCTGTGCTGCCATGGAATATAATCCTGTGAAGTCACCTCCACCTGTGTTTAGCGACAGGTTGCATTTTCCCATTATCCTCTCTTTTGACTGTGTTCTTCTTTGCACTACTTTACAAAGAACAAAAAGAGAGACAAACCCAGTCCATATACTGTAGTTATCCCCTGCCTGATACCAGTGGACTATATCCCGTTGTAAAAGATGCTATTCCTGGCTAGAAGCTTTTTTTCTGTGGTCAGGGAGAGATCCACAAGTTTCACTGCTGTATTAAAATACATCCATCTGAAATACTGCAACAGAGACTTCGGGGTATGTTTGTTTTATCGACGGGAAGTTATAAAAGCTATAAAAGATGGGACTGTATTTTAATATAACCTGAAAAAAAAAAAAACTCTCAGTGTTGTGTAGGTATGAATGATCCCCTGTCAGCCCGTAACTTTGCGAATGGTATACCAGCTGGTCTAATATTTCACGGTATATTCACCCATTAACACCAGCGTAGCAAACAAAGGGTCTGGTCCTTTTGCTGATAAGTTAAGCTGCAGCCTGTACCAAAGAAAGATCAGAAGATGGTTGCCCCTGCACAGTGTATATTTGGTCCTGTGCAATATCCAGTATATAAAAAACAGGCAGGCATTACTGTAAAAATCAGACAGCATGTTTGTTAATTAAATAAAATTAAAAGACAACAATGGCCTATGCTTATGTATAGATTTTACTACAAGCAGATATTTAGCCTGTAGGCTAATGAATTATAGGAGACGAAAAATAATCCATTGGATATTTGCTTTGACCCATAATTTATTGAGATTCTGAATTCCCTACAATAAGCAAAGAAGTAACCTGTATCTGTTCATTGACATAACAGATATAATGTGTGTGACAATTTACTGGCCACATTACACAACACAGAAAATTGGAGAAGGACTTAGCTAAGATGTGGGAGTAAATTTTTTTTTCGTAAGATGCACATAGCACTTATAAATATGTATATTTTATATGAATATACAGTCAAACCGGAAAGTCTGCACACCCCTTTCACCTTCTCCACATTATATTACGTTATAGACTTATACTACAATAAATTGAGTTCATTTTCTGCCTCAAACGTCTCCACACAATAACTAATAATGACGAAGTGAAAACAGGTTTTTAGAAAATATGCAATTTTATTTTACTGACAAAAATAGGTTATTTAGGGGTTACATATCTGTACACACCCTTAGCCTAATACTTGGTTGCTGCACCTTTGGCAGCGATTACAGCTTCAAGGCGTCTTGGGAAAAAAGCTAAGAGCTTGGCACACTTGTTTCTGGACATTTTTGCCTATTCCTCTTGGCATATCCTTGCGAGCTCTGTCAGGTTGGATGTGGAGCGTCGGTACACAGCCATTTTGAACTCTTTCCACAGATGTTCAATTGGATTCAGGTCTGGGCTCTGGCTGGGCCACTCAAGGACATGCACAGTCTTTCTCCGAAGCCACTCTTTTGTTCTCTTGGTTGTGTGCTTCGGGTCGTTGTCATGTTGGAAGGTAAACCTTCGCCCCAGTCTGAGGTCCAGAGTGCTCTGGAGCAGGTTTTCTTCAAGGATCTCGGTGTACTTGGCTGCATTCATCTTTCCCTCTATCAGGACTAGTCAACCCATTCCCGCTGCCGAAAAACATCCTCACATCATGATGCTGCCACCACCATGCTTCACTGTAGGGATGGTATTAGCAAAGTGATAGACGTGACGCTTGGTATTCAGGCCAAAAAGTTCAATTTTGGTTTCATCAGACCAGATAATCTTGATTTTCATGGTTTGAGAGTCCTCTAGGTGTCTTTTGGCAAACTCCAAGCAGGCTGTGATGTGCCTTTTACTAAGGAGGGGCTTCCGTCTGGCCACTCTACCATAAAAGCCTGATTGGTGGAGTGCTGCCTGGATGGTTGATTTTCTGAAAGGTTCTCCCATCTCCGCAAGGATACGCTGGAGCTCTGTTAGAGTGACCCTCGGGTTCCTGCTCACCTCCCTGGCCAAGGCCCGTCTTCCCCGATTGCTCAGTTTAGCCGGGCGGCTAGGTCTAGGAAGATTCTTGGTGGTTCCAAACTTCTTCCATTTACGAATGATGGTGGCCACTCTGCTTTTTGAGACCTGTAAAGCTGCAAAGATTTTTCCGTACTCTTCTCCAGATCTATGCCTTGACACAATCCTGTTTCTGAGGTCTGCAGATAATTCCTTTGACCCCATGGCTTGGAGTTTGCTCTGACATGCACTGTCAACTGTGGGACCTTATATAGGCAGGTGTTGGCAATCCCCAATCATGTCCAATCAATTGAATTTATCACAGGTGGACTCCAATTAAATTGTAGAAACATCTCAAGCAGTATCAGTGGAAACAAAATGCACCTCAGCTCACTTTTGGGTGTCATTTTGTGTAGAATTTTGAGACAAAAAATGAACTCAATCTATTGTAGAATATGTCTGTAACGTAATAAAACATGGTGACAAGGTGAAAGGGGTGTGCAGACTTTCCGTCTTGACTGTATATTCATATAAATGTATATAAAATAATATCAAATATACACACGGTGGCCACTTTATTAGGTACACCTATCTAGTAGGATCCCCTTTTGCCAGCCATGCCTGAATTTTTTGCGGCATGGATTCTGTCATGGTTTTGCAGGTTGCCGTCCCTTCTCTGCGGAGGTTTCTCTCTCAGCTCTGAGACGGTGTCTTTGCCGTGTTTTTCCTCTGTCCGGCACTTATCTGGCGCACCTGGTTCGGTTGTCTCCCTGGCTATATAAGCACTGTGCTTTCCTCTTCCGGTGCTTTTGTGTCTTCATTGCCACCTAAAGCCAGGTACTGCGGTATAGACGACCACTTCACTTTATAAGCTTTTGCTGTTAAAGTAACGCGGGACTTGCCTTAGTGACTAGAGATTTCTGTTTTTTTTTTTTTGCACTTTCTGTTCCTCGCCCTGGTTTTCCTTTCTGTCCTTTCCGAGACAGTAAACCTTCATTCCCATTCTCCGTATTACCTCTTTAGTTTAGGTTTTTCATAGAATACAGGTGCAGTTCAAAAAATTAGAATATCGTGAAAAAGTTCAATATTTTTTGTCACTCATTTCAGAAAGTGAAACTCATATATTATATAGATTCATTACACATAGCGTGAAATATTTCAAGCCTTTATTTCTTGTAATTTTGATGATTATGGCTTACAGCTAATGAAACCCAAAATTAAGTGTCTCAGAAAATTAGAATATTTTGCTTTAACATATTTTTAAAGTATCATATTTAATATTTGGTCGCATATCCTTTGCATGCTGTTACTTCCTGAAGTCTGTGACCAATCAACATCAAAAGACTCTCGATATCTTATTTTCAGGTACTGCTACAAGCGATACTATAACCTCTCTGCATTTGAACTGATCTCTATGGGAATTTGGGGGTGAGACTAGATTCAGCTGTAAATTACACTGGTACAGTATGGAACACATGGCTGGCTAAATGGCTATAAGTCATCAAGGGTCTGAGCTATCGAACAAGCCCCAAACCATCACTCTGTTGCCAGATATGGAGTAGATGTGGATGGATCACTGCAAGGGTTATTTCTCCTGACTCATTTTACTATAGAACTCTATGGGGAAAAAAGTCAGGAGAAACAACCCTTAAAGCAGTGGTGTCAAACTCATTTTCACCCCGGGCCACATCCGCATTATGGTTGCCCTCAAAGGGCCGGTTAATTTTCGCGGACCTCGATTGTATTTGTTGACGGCGGGGGGGGGGGGTGCAATCAAGAATTTTCGCGGACCTCGATTGTATTTGTTGACGAGGGGGGGGGGGTGGTGCAATCAAGAATTTAAATCACCTTTTTTAAATATTTTTTTTATACAAACTTTATTTAACGTATGTACCGCGGGTGTGCGTCCGCGTCTGCGTTTGTCTGTTATATCGTAAATGTAAATCCCCGTTAACCAGCCACGTAGATACACGCGTCAGATAATTAAGTTCTCGCGGGCCACATAAAATGACGTGGCGGGCCGGATTGCGCGTCAGATAATTAAGTTCTCGCGGGCCACATAAAATGACGTGGCAGGCCGGATTCGGCCCGCGGGCCTTGAGTTTGACACCTATGCCTTAAAGGGATCCACCACATCTACTCCATATCTGGCCGCAGAGTGATGGTTTGGGGCTCGTTTGATACCTTAGACCCTTGATGACGTACAGCCATTTCGCCAGTCATGTGTTCCATACTGTACCAGCGTAATTTACAGCTGAATCTAGTCTTACCCCCCAATTCTCATAGAGATCAATTCAAATGCAGAGAGGTTATAGTATCGCTTGTAACAGTACCTGAAAATAAGATATCGAGAGTCTTTTGATGTTGATTGGTCACAGACCTCAGGAAGTAACAGCATGCAAAGGATATGCGACCAAATATTAAATATGATATTTTAAAAATATTTTAAAGCAAAATATTCTCATTTTCTGAGACACTGAATTTGGATTTTCATTAGCTGTCAGCCATAATCATCAAAATTACAAGAAATGAAGGCTTGAAATATTTCACTCTATGTGTAATGAATCTATATAATACATGAGTTTCACTTTCTGAAATGAGTGACAAAAAATATTTAACTTTTTCACGATATTCAAATTTTTTGAGCTGCACCTGTATATATATAATTTTTCTCCTCCCTTTTATTTCTGCTCGAGTCTGCAAGCTTTCTGCCCACTTTTCTGGGTCGTTATTATTTAGCTTCACGCCAGGAGGTTTTAGTTTATTTTTTTTGCTCCGTTCGCGGACATCCTTTTCCCTTTTACTTGTGGTGCCCACGTCTTGTGGGTTACTTTTTAATCCCCTCACTGTCGTGTCTGGTCCTCCGAACCAATTTTTTGACCACACATTCATGCTTCGAACTTCCCGTTCCACTTCATCCCAAAAGATGCTGTAATTTTTGACATGGCGCATACTGTTAGAAGTATCCGTTTTAAAAAGGGCAGACTGTGGCCATAAAGGGTTGCACATGGTCAGCAACAATGTTCAGGTGTGCTGTGGTATTTAAATGATGTTCAATTGGTATTAAAGGGCCTAATGTGTGCCAAGAAAGCATTCCCCATGCCAGTACACCGGCCACCAGCAGTCTGCACTGTTGACACAAGGCAGGATGGACCCATGTATTCATGCTATTTACGCCAAATTCTGACCCTACCATTATCTGAACAGAAATTGAGATTTGTCAGTTTTAGTGATCACATGCCCACTCCACTGTAGCCTCCACTTCCTGCTCTTAGCTGATATGAGTGGAGCCCGGCATGATTTTCTGCTGCTGTAGCCTATCCGCTTCAAGGTTCAACATGTGACGTATTCAGTGATGCCCTTCTGCACACCACCGTTGTAAACAGCTGTTATTTGAGCATTTGTGGCCTTTCTGTTAGCTTGAACGAGTCTCCCCATTCTCATCTGGCCTCTCTCATTAACAAGGTGTTTTTTGTTCACAGAACTGCTTGTTTTCTTGTTTATCAAACCATTATCTCTGAGCTCTAGAGACCCAGAAGGGCAGCTGAGATGCTGGGACCACCATGTCTGGCACCAAAATAACACCACAGCCAAGTCACTTAGATCACAATTCTTACCCACTCTAAATGTTTGGTAAAACATATATTCCGTATAAAAATAACACACATTGGACAGAGACAAAACTCAAGGCGCCTGTAACCTCAACCTCAATCTGTAACCAGTCCACAAACCTAACAACTCATTTACACCTATGACGACATGCCAAACAGCACAATGGGTAGTCACAAATTAATTTAGAGCAGTATTGCTATGAAATTATATATCAATGCACATGGTTTTTCTTCCATTTTTTTCTTATGCTCCTCAGTCACAAACATTTAATCCAGAGCAAAGGGTAGTTTTATTTTCATCAGATTACTGCCCTCTAGTGGCCAATTTGAATAACCACATTTTCTTTCAAAAGTAAAAAAAAAAAGGTTATACCTTTTACCCTGTACTTTCTTTCAGCTGTTCTAAAATTAGATTGTTTCATCAGCTATTGAAAATGCATTTCTAACCAGCTGAAATATTTGCGTGTAGTCATGTTTTTACACCTTTTAGACTTCAGCCATCAAATCAGTCCATGTTCTGATGTACAATACAATGTATTATTTCAAAAGAAATGCATGCACACTAATCTAAAACACACATATAATTAGTGGTGATAAGTTTTACTGGTATGTCAATTGGAATTACATTGTTTTATAGAAAGTATTTTCTATCATTCAATTAAATTCAATGCACTTGTATTTGTATAGCGCTTTTTACAGAGAACTCTAACAAAGACGCTGTACAGGGAAACAGAAGGAAAATATAACAAAGACACCAGGCCTTAGCCCCCAACCAGCAAAACGAGGTAAAAAACCCCAGTCGGGGAGAAAAAAACACTCAACGGTGGCGAGAAAAAACTCCCCAGTGGGAAGAAATCCCGGAAGGAACCTGGCTAGAGAGGGGGTGCCCATCCTTCGCTGGCTGGCTTGGTTTATACTAAAGGTGATGAACTGGATAGTAATAAAGAGTAATAAGGAATCTAATAAAACTAGCTGGTAAGTAAGAATTCCCGAAAAAAGGATGTAAAATGTTCAATTCAAAATGTTCAATTCAAAGAGGCGGGTGGTGCATCCGGGACTCCGGTTGCGTCAAGTCGGGAGGATAAACCAAAGGAGGGACAGGACTGGAGCAGTCTGCAAACTCTGGATGAGGGACATGACTGGAGCAGTCTGCAAACTTAAAACTCAGGGCGAGGAGGGCACGGGCCGGAGTAACCTGCAGCTCAGGGTGAGAGAGGGAAAAAAAGAGGGTTAGCCCCACCGACATTCTTAACTATAGGATTGACTAAAAAGGTAAGTTTTTAGCCTACACTTCAAGACAGAAAGTGTGTGTCTGAAGCCCGAACATACATGGGAAGATTATTCCATAAGAGAGGACCTCTGTAATTGAAGACTCTGCCACCCATTATAATTTTAGATATAATAGGAATTTTCCAATAGCACTTTGAGAGCGAAGTAATCTAGGAGGATAGTAAGGAATGAGTAAGTCACTAAGATATTCTGGCGCCAAACCATTTAAAGCTTTAAACGCCAGAAGTAAAATCTTATAGTCAATTCTGAATTTGACAGGCAGCCAATGAAGAGTTTTGAGCACCGGGCTGATATGCTCCCATTTCTTGGTTCTAATAAGAACCCTAGCAGCTGCATTCCATACACGTTGCATTCATGTGTCCTCTCCCAACTCATCTCATCACCCATCTCCCCCGACAGCAGATCCCGACCTTGCTGTATGTATGAACTCCCTGTTGCACTATTTCAGGTTTTCTCATCCGTCCTATTGTCAAATTTACTACAGTGGGAAATTGTGGTTTCATTTTGGGATTGTGGTTTCATCTGAATGATGATGGTGATTATGCAGATCCCTGGGAGTAAAGGCCTAAAACACAGGAAATAAAGAATTCCTATTATTAATGCACCCCCTATCCTTGTCCAAATGTTGACACTGCATTTCATTTTGTTATCATGTGACAGGCACATATTATCCTACCTGTGCAACTTTAGAATGTAACCTACTCAATCATTACCTCTTTTCAAACATGAATAAAAGGTCTTCCTGGAACCTGAAAAGCAATAGACAATATATCGGTACTTACATTGTCCAAGCATACTGGAATTGAACAGTGTGAAAGCATTATTTGACTAAGCTACCTAACTCAGTAACAAACAACCCGCCTCTTTCAGGAAATGTATCTCAGTATTCCCTGCTTCTCCAGTTTGATTGCATTTGAATAGAAGCCAAAATTGGTGAATCACAGTCAGGTGACAGTCGCTACCTTCGACATATAGTCCAAAATAAGCCGACAAATGTTGTCAACCCCACCAGCAAAGCCGAGCTACACCCTAAAACAGTGGAGCCCACGCGAGAGGTTTCCCGGCATCAAACCCGTGTCTTATGTCCTTGGGGTTGACCCCGGTTGACACCGGAGCGGCCGCAATCTTTTGGCGGGAGGGGCCCAGCTGCGTCCGTGTCCGCGGCGCTCGTTATCAGACGCCACCCAAGGCTAATTCCAACGCGTTGGGCAATCGTCGCAGTGGCGTGCAATGCTCCCTTGGCAGCTTCCCAGACCCTTCAGCTCCTCTGTTGATACCTAACCCCCGACGTAATAGGGCGCTTACACAAGAGCTACGGAATCAAAACAGGTGGGCGGAGACGGCTGGCTCCAATAGGCCCCGACCGTGCGCCAACATCGGCCTGAGCCTGCAAGACGCGCACGTGTATTCAGACGCTCTGGCCACCCACGCATATATGGACACGCAAAAAAACTGACACGAGAAACCCAGAGTCTGTTGTCACAAGGCAATGTGAAAGCACACACAGCGTGTCAAAGAACAGCATACGGGCCTTTACAAATGCTTTGAATGTTCATTGGTGGTGAAAAAGTCTTTCTTTGTGCATTCCATTCAAGGCAACTAATATGTTATTTACTGTTTGTGTGTGTCTGTGAGAGAGAGAGGGAGGAGAAAGAGAGAGAGAGCTAGTAATTACTGACTAAAACTTATACTAAAAAGTCATTTTTATTCAATTTGTCCATACGCATGTACATTTTTACTTTGTTTTACTTCGCTTGCATTATGATGTGCTCACAAAGGCTGCATCACAAATACAACTCTTTAAACAACTATTGGTGTACTGACAAAGGCATACACTCCCCCACAACTAATGGTGTACTGGCAATGGCATACACTCCCCCACAACTAATGGTGTACTGACAATGGCCTACACTCCCCCACAACTAATGGTGTACTGACAATGGCATACACTCCCCATCACAGCTGGCAATGTGGCACAGGCAGTGTGTCCAACCGCAAGCCTCATGTTTACAGACAGATTACCAAAGCTCGGGGAAACAGTATATGAATACTGTCTGCAAAAGAGGTGGACTGAAGTAAAATATCTTTGTAATGTTGTCCTTTGCACCAGTATGGCTGGCTTTCACAGCATAGCATGTGCGTAGTGAAACATTTATAAACTACTAAAATTACCTACAGAACAACCTGCATTTCACCCTGCAGTTTTTAGCTTATTTGAACCTTTCTGGAGCATTGAGTCAGACGTCACCTGACCAGGTTTGTGAACAACAGTGATAAAGGCACAATATTGCTCATTGTAATGTACACACAGAATGAGGAACACCTTCAGGAAGCGGGTAGTGAAACCTTTTTTTTATAGAGAAGCGTTAACCTTCACCAATGTTGATGCTGGCAAGCTCCCCTCACTCTCCGAATCCCTCCGATCTTTTACCTGACCTATGCTTCCGTCGTTTGAAAGGGTGTTTGCAAAGCTACGACGCTTGATTTTTCAAAAGTCAACAGAAGACATTGCTGCTTGCTTAACATATGCGTTAGGTCCCTCCAGACACGGGAAAGTCTGAACACATTTGACAACCGTTCACCCCTCTTCGGCCCTGACGCGGGACGTCTTTTTGGCGCGTGACGGATATTATCTCTCGCTCTCTTTTTGCCTTGACGTCGAAAGGGCCACCATGGAGCAGTTGGTGACTCAGACACTGTTCATGGTCCCAAGTAAGCAGACTGGCAGTGCTGGTTTTCCCTCTCTGCCCCTATGTGTTGTGTTTGTGATTCAGATTGGGCTTTGTCATCACTGTGACTGTGTGTTTGTTGCCCTTTGCGTGTGTTGAAACAGTCACAATGGGGTCCCTCAACACAAGCTGGGAACAGTACATTTGTACTCTGAGACTAAATAAGACCGACACACATAAAAGCGAATGTACTTCTCAGAACATGGCTGTGCATTAAGTTCCTTACAGTACCTAACACCAAGACAATACAGTACTTTGACGATACAGTCAAGACATTGTGTCTAAACAAAGAGGTTCAAAAGCCTTTGTAAACTTTAATGAAGCTGTTCTCAGTCCACAAGTCTGAGTCTGTCAACAGAACGGAGACTCGTCCTCTTCGAGGCTTAACGCGGGTACAGTCTGATCTGCGGAGCCCACTTCCTGTTCTGCGCTTCCTGTTTCCTGTGCGGTCTGGAACCAGGGGTGGATGAGTATCTCTGCAGCCGTGAGCCTCTCTGTGGGTTCCTTCCGCAGTATGCTGCGTAGCAGGCACCTGGCCTGAGGGGAGAGGCTGTCGGGGAGGCAGTACTGACCCTTGCGAATCTTTGTGAACAGCGAGCCGGGGTCCAAGTCATGGAATGGGTAGCGGCCCACCAGTAGGGTGTACAGCATTATGCCCAAGCTCCACACATCTGCCTGCTTCCCAGAGTAGGAGCCGGAACTGTTGAGGATCTCGGGGCTCACGTAGGCCGGGCAGCCATGCTTGTCCGTCATGGAGTCGTCATTCCCTTCTAGCACATGGGAGTCCTCCAAGCTCTCCAGCTTTAAATGAGTCCTACAAAAAGAGATAAACCCCTTTTATTATTATCATTAAGACAAGCACTATTAAGTCATACTCAGGAGTAATAGGACGCCTAAAACATAATCCTGTGGACCCATTGCAATCATCAATTTTGCTACGGCCTGCCAATGCCACGTGCTAAATGTGAGTAGTGTTTAGTGTTTAAATGTGATACAGTTTATCTAATGTATGTATGATTCAAAATCTGTATTCTATGGCTGGGCCAATAAGAATACAGCATTTTATTCAAGGCTGCAAAGGGATATGCACTTAATCCGTGCCACTCCTCCAAAAACATTAGGACTCCAACCACACAATCTGGCCCTACATTCATAGGGTTAATATTACTGCACGTGTGCACAGGGAAATACAGAGTACAGTCAAAAATATTCCATCCTATAAATTTTCAGTAATAATATGACAATCCCTTGTGAAACCTAATTCACTCGACAACGTACGAAGCCACAGATTAAAGCCTATGACAGTGTCCTTCACCAGCCTGGAGCAGCCAGGTTTTGAATGAGGGTGAACTCAACGTGATCAGAACAAGCAGAGGACACGCCGGAGAACGGATCGTTATGCAATCGGGGCTTTGATGAATCAGACGCTCGCACATGTTTCCACAATAAAGGCAAGAGCGCGCACACACAGCGTCTGCCCGTCATGTCACAACATTTCCAGTAATAAACCGACTTCCTAATTAGGAGAATCACCAGAAATATCTAAAGCGGCAGTGCACCGGGAGAGTGCAGCAAACCGCTTCTCGCTAATGTTTCCCTCAGTGAGTCGCAAAACTGCCATGTAGGGTGCTGCACTGCCCCATTATCTGATACGGTCACCGAAAAGACTGCTGTAGATTTCAAAACATCCTGGTTCGCTCCGATAGGGGCGGAAAGCATGAGTCACCCCGATGTGGAGTGGCTCCTCGTAGCTCTGCATTCTACACCTGGGCCCCGCCTGCGCACGACGCATGCTTGCACATAATTGGCTGCCGCCACATTGGGGACGGATGACGCCGTCAGCCTTTGCAGCGCACGTCTTAATATCCACACCATAGCCCGCGATATAAAGTTTCAGCAAACTGCCCGAGCCTGTTATAGTACTCTCTGTCAGAGCTGCAGGGGCACTTTAAAGTTCAAGTCTCGCCATACAGGCCCACCCTATACATAAAATCATATTGTATTATTAAATAGTACTTATTTTAGACTTGTAGACAATACTATAAAAATCTAGTATTGTGGTAAAAATGGTTGTGGTAAAATGATTTTACCATATTCAGCGTGTAATAATGTCTAAGCTTGCTATGCAAATGTTTTAGCTCTGAGATGGCAAGGTGGGAAATAGTACATTTGAAGAACCTGCTCTAGAGCAGAGAGATTATTGTTCCTTCCTTAATAACCTAGATTCATAGAAGAATGTTTTAATACACAGTTTATTTTCATTTGCTAAGACGACTGCATGTGAATACAATCCCACGTTAGCACAATATAAATCATTATTTTATATGCTTGATTACGTCTCAGAATACCCAGGTTTAAAAGAATAGATCCACAGTAGGAGGGTCAATCTGGCTTCAATAGATGGTTTCAGGGTCAGCATCTCTGCAGTTCTAAGTGTCTAAAGTAACTCAGAGCATTCTGCAGGCACGGGATACAAAGTCTCTGGTTTATGATCTCGGACTGGGAGCGTTCCCCTGCGGAGGAATGAGTCATGCTGCCGCTGCAGATATATTATTGTCAGACAAAGGCAAGTCGCACTTCTTACACCGCTGCTGTCCTCCGACTCCATCTGCTCGAAGCACACACTGTACTGCCCCCTTTTTCTGAAGGTCGGTCTTTAAATAAATTCAATTTCAATCCAACGGCCATGAAATTAATGAATGCCTGAGATATGCAGAAGTAAGCGTCCTGTTTCAGGACGACTGTGTGCATTGTGCATACTGTGCACGGATATGACAAGGATTACAGTCACCATGAAATGTAATCAGATTTGTTTTGCACTTATGTTATTATTATTTTACATATTTTAGATCTCACGCAGGTTTTAAATATCACACGTGTGTATACTGATATGGTCATCGCGCATCATACAGTATTACTCTAGCATCCATCTGATATAGTGGTTCCCTTGCAGTTCCACAGGGAAACTATCACTTTCAACTGCTAAATACTGCCTATGCCAAATCACATTTATTCCCCCAAGATTTCACTGAAGCGATCCAGGTATCTAAGCACTGGGGTGCGTGAGAGTCACGTCCAACCAGAGATGTGTGAAACTACTTGAGTTCTCAATCTCAGGTTACCAGTCTCTCACTGTGCTTCACATCATTGCCCTGGGATTGTCTTTTATTGCAGAGTGGCTATAGCGCCCTGACTGCTGTGCCATGTGACCTGCTACCAGGCAAGCATCCAAAGCAACCATTTCCACTCTTGTGTCGCCCTGCGCACATCTAGCACCCTGACTCACCCCTCCACTCACTGGGCACGTAACATTCCCGTCAGAGACTGTGGTACTATCCGCCTCACCTCTTCTCATCGCTGAAGACAAACTTCCTGAGTTTGAGGTCCCCTAGGACGACGCCCGCTTGGTGGCAGTGGGCGACAGCGATCACCGCCTGGTAGAAGAGCCGGGACGCTCGCTCCTCTCCCAGCCTCTTGCAGCTCTTGAGAAGCGCGTGCATGTCACCGTAGTCTTTCTCCAAGAACACGTACGCCTTCCGGTCACCCAGGATCATGTCTTTGATGTGGGAGATATTACTGTGCGCTGACAGAACGCCGTGAGCTCGGATCTTCTCCTGGTAAGTGGCCATGTCGAACACCTGAGGAGTCGATGCCAGGACTGAGTCAGCTGATAGGCACATACTCAGATTTGTTCAGGGTGGCAGGATAAAGGCTGTGGTATTATTTGTGAATGAGTCAGAACACAATACACATATAAAACAACAATCAAAACTGGCGATCTGCCATCTATTATAATGCATTTTGCAAGAGGAAATGGAAAAAGTTCAGCGAGCATTTCATTTAAAAACACGCAATGCCAAAAATGATGAACTGGGAGATAAGCAACAAAACGTACTTTTTAAATAAGATTAACTGTAACTGTAAACTATTTCGTACTATTATGTGCCATTGGTCAGAGAAACGAGAACAAAATGTCTTAGAATTTAGACTATTACAAGTATACCAGAAATATCTATTTATTTTTTTAACCGGAAATACAGAGATTCCCAAAACGCAATAGGAAAAAATGTAATTCACTTTACGCAGGTTGTCTGGCATATCGTATTTCTGTTCCAGTGGCACTCACCCGAATGACCCGAATTCAAATTGCACAAGTTCATCCGGATAGGGATGTAGATTCAGGAGTGGGGAGGGGGGGGGGGGGGGCATGATTTTGAAGTGGTGCATTCATGTTTTTTAATTTACAACAAAATAAAAAAACACATTCTTAAGACGAACCTTAAAGACCGCTGTATAGTCACAGTTCGTCGTTCATTTAAATGTTTTTGCAATAATTTGCGCGCCCTCTATCGTGGTACATTTGCAACAACTACATTATCTTAGACTGCTACATTACTAGGCTATTTTTATTCAACAATTACACCGCGTCAAGACGTGTTTACTCTACTGCGATATTTATACCCGTGTATCACAGAAGGGTGATTATTTGAACATTTATCCTAATTGTTTTTTTTGTTTGCACCCAGTAGATTTACTCTTAGGCTATATCTGTTTTGTAATAGCAGAACGTCATGTTGAAATGACCGTTGCTTACCTTACAAACATACTCCTCTCCGGTGTGGATATTCAGTGCGCTGTGTACTCCGCCCCTCTCAGCGACAGGCAGCAGCAGGTATTGGCAGATCCGGGACGGACCTTGATGGGCTGGAGTGCCGCTGAACGGAGCCGCGTAGACGGGGGAACCCGGGGATATATTGAGGAAACCCGCATCACTCGAAGGCTCGCTCAGCCTCGCGCATTTGGACACCGGCTCTTCGGAGTCAAGCCTCTTGTATCTGCATCTCCCAGTACGAATGCATGGAACAGGAGAGGTCCACTGCACGTTCATACTCATACGGGCCAGATTATGAGTAAAATACTGTATCAAGGATTTTCAAGGAGTGAATAAATAATGTTGTAGGAATCCTTGGGGGAAAGAACGGGAGCAAACAAGAATCCAGTCAAGGACAAAATCCGGATTCAGCAATTAGGCTATTACAATTTTGCAGGTATAGACGTATAGATGTGTATATTATATATTTGCACCAAGGTTTCACAGCGCTCACTGCACAACTCCGAAATGTAAGGCTATATTTCTTCTTTTTCCAAGTTTATCTTTCAATCATCGGCGCAGGCTTTGCACAAAAGTCTTGCGAAGCGTAAAGTCGTCTCGCTGTGTATACTACATGTGAATTTTCCGGAGCCCGAGCGTGACCTCAAGTGAGTAGCTGTCCAGTAAAATTATTATGCTGTTTCCAAAGCCTTCTTGAAGAACAGCGCAGCTGGAACTCCGCCCGGTACAGCCTTGCTATGACACACTGCGCGAAGCCAGTCCCATCAGTTATGCAATCTGCACACACCTCCCAAAGTCGCATGAGCCTAACAGGGTGGTGGGACAGCCTGACTCTGGACAATCGTAACGTGACGTGCACTATACACCTTTAAAACGAGATCAAATGAGCATGGTAAATTACAGGTCGTTCCTACGTGTGAATATACGAGGAAGTAGCCTACTATGCAATGACTCATCTCAACATTCCATTTCCATTGTTGCATATAAATCACGTGATTCTGCCTGAACAATGAACATTTAATGGCTCTTGACTAACACTATCTTTAAATGCGTCTTTTTAAATAATTACAGTATGAACAAATGACTATAAATTTTTTGTGTGTGAAGTAACGATCCCAATTGCTTGGACGTTGTTTGAGAACGAATGGACAAAGCTAGGAGCGGTGATTAAATTAAATTAAGTCTATATTGCATATAAAAGAAGAATACTATATTATTACTTTGATCTAAATCATATAGGCTATCAAAACACATTTGAAAGAAAAAATGGTCGGGATTTAAAAATATTTTGATTAATTTGTTCACAGTTTACATTTTGGTGAACAAAAATGTATGGATAGGCCTACCGACAATAATGCTAGGCTAATTGAGTGGAATAGAAATATTGGTTAATAATCTCTTTACTAAAGAGAGGGTCTATTTTCCCACTGACGAGAAACAACAGCTTAATTGATTCCAGTACACACAAATGGAGCAGCTGCACTTATAATCGATAGCATTCGGTTTGAACATTGATTCACAAAAGATCCGGAGACATGATATTTTTAGAAGTCGTTCTGATCATAGGTTGACTAAAAACAGTATGGACCGATCGAAAACATCTGGGATGGAACAGGTTTTCCTTTCTTTTAAATTATCTGATTTGTTTCAGTTGGAATTACCTACTTCCCCTTGTGTTTGGTGACCGATAGATATCAGGAAGAGCATTTGCGTGTGTTTTTTATTACTGCACCGCAAATAAGAAGCTTTTCTTTAGGACTCATCCAGTGTCGGAGAGCAAAAACATAAGAGCTTGATTACCCGTTTACGGCGACCTGTTCAATCTGCTTTCATTGATTAGGGACCAAAGGGTGAATTATTCTCAACTTTTATACTTATCACACTGTTGGTGTAATCCGTCCACTTAGTGCCTCCCATGTTATAAAACACCACGATGTGGTGCATGGCCGACCATGACAGTACAGACACACAAAAACTATTAATACGGAACTCTATGGAATAGATGGCATAACAAACGCAGAACTAAGTCAATGACAAATTACATGTTTCCAATATACGCAGTACCCTCCACAATTATTGGCACCCCTGGTAAAGATGAGTAAAAAGGGTTATATAAAAATCACTTTAAGGGTTGTTTCTCCTGACAAATTTTCCTATTGAACTATTGACTGAATAAGTCAGGAGAAAAAACCATTCAAGTTATCCATCCATATCTACTGTATTTCTGGCAGCAGAGTGATGGCTTAAGGCTTGTCTGATAGGTCAGACCCTTGATGACTTAAAACCATTTAGCCAACAATGTGTTCCATACTGTTCCAGTGTAATTTACAGCTAAATCTAGTCCCACCCCCCAATTCCCATAGAGATCAGTTCAAATGCAGAGAGGTTATAGTATCGCTTGTAACAGTACCTGAAAATAAGATATCGAGAGTCTTTTGATGTTGATAGGTCACAGACTTCAGAAAGTAACAGCATGCAAAGGATATGTGAACAAATGTTAAATATGATACTTTAAAAATATGTTAAAGCAAAGGCTATGAATACTTATGTAAATGAGAGATTACAGTTTTTCGATTTTTAATACATTTGCAAAAATTTCTAAAAACATGTTTTCACTTTGTCATTATGGGCTATTTTGTGTAGAATTTTGAGACAAAAAATGAACTCAATCTATTGTAAAATATGTCTGTAATGTAATAAAACATGGAGAAGGTGAAAGGGGTATTCAGACTTTCCGGCTTGACTGTATCTTTTGAGTGTTTTCTGGAAACTGCTGCACAGTACATCGGCGGCACTATTCAGGCATGCCGGCATTCTTCGTATTACTGGCAGCAAATAAGCTCTGGCAACGTAGACTGCCCCAATGCATATGTCACTCGTCATACGTCACCAGGAATTTCATGAGAAGAGAAGTATATTGCGCAATGACATTCTGCCGACCCTGATCAGGAGCAGGTAATACACCATGCCTGAGCTAAGTGAGAATGTGGCATTGTCATGAGGATAGACCAACGGTTATCTTTTTAGTGAGAAGAACAGGAGATGACAAAAAGGTATAATCACAAGGTGAGAAATTCCTTTTATACTAGACTCACCCACATACACGCGCACGCACTTCATGTCGGTCCGAGGTGAACTTTTCTTCTTTAATCAAGCAAGACTGTTTTCAAAGTGTCAACAAAGGAGGTTCCTGTGCCAGGCTCTGATTGGTTAGATTTATGTTAATGAAATCCCCTGAGATAAAAAAAATATGTGAGGCTGTTCACTCGTTACCATATCTGTACTTGAGCACAGTCTTTCAAACCACTCCTGATCCTGATTCAATTCTGAGCCAATTCCTTTTCAGCTATCAAAGCGAAAGCTTAAGCATTTTATAAAAAAGGTTATTAAATGCCGGGATAATCCGGCCAGCATTGAATTTCTATATTACAAAGTTAACTACAAAAAAAGATATTTATTTTATAAACTCATTAAAGAAAGTGACAGTACGTACATCTAAAATAATAGATTTGCTTGCAAACATTGTGTGCGGAAGGTGACTAGCAAGTCTTCCTACTCATCAGTTAAAGAGATAAAAGCATACTTCAGGATTTTGACATACCAGGTGTGGCGTGCATTCTTTGTGATACAACCAAACCTATAGGTTAACAATAATATACCATTTCGCTCACGCACTTTTGATTGGTGATCAGATTAATATGTGGCAACCTTTTGGAATGCTTCTTCAACAACACACCTTTGGTGAGGTTTAGCATTTCTTTCATGTTTGGGGGACTCTCAATCACTGAAAGTGACATTTATGATAAATAAATGAGTTATTTTGTTTTAAAATAAAAGCATGTGACATAATTGACCTTCAAGAGCAGTGGTAAGTGACTCCAGGACCCAAGGCCTGCTGGTGTCTCAGGGTTTACATTCCACCTCCGTTCTTAATTACAATCTAGGGCAGAAAACATTGTTTCGACAGGAAGTAAAAATAATGTCTATCCCCTAGGGCCAATAGAAATGGAAAATGACCAAGCTGTAAAACCTGCAGGTGTTGACCATCTCCCAAGGATAGAAGCGGCCACACCCCCTGCTTAGCTGCTCAAAAAAAAAAAAACTTTTTTCTTTTTAAAAGTACACAGCAAGGAAAACCTCAATACATTCTCCATTTCTGCACTGAAAAATCTTAATTTTTAATATTTCTAATGGAGAATATAAATCATGTACCATCCTCAGATGTTTATTTCTATTTTGACCATCTCTCTGTAAAGTGATTGCAGGCCATGGGTGTCATGTTGCTGTGTGGGCGGGTGGAATTAATAGAAATGAGCACGGGTGATTGAATGGTAACATCTCCAAGTGCGATCGGTCACGTCCTCAACCCCAGGGTGTCCGCGTAACGGCGCTCTGTTGTCGCTCTGCAGAGCGCAGACACGTGAGACATTTCACACCGAAATCAGGAACACCGCTCAGCGTGAGACGGATTGCGATGCTCGAATTCGACAATTAGGACGCTGACGATCTATTTGCATGAATGAAGAATTGTTTGTGTTCAGTTCCTAGAGGGATGATTACACAATATGGGAGAGAAACTGTAGAGAAGGCATTAATAGAAACAGAAGTGAAATGACACTGATAGAAATAGACAAGTTCAATGATAAGTTCCGAAGGTAAAGAGAGTCGAGGTCTCAGTTTGCTAGGGGCTAAGAAAGTGTCTGCTTGCCCGGCTCGCAAAGTAGTTGCAAAGCATTTAAATACGTGCTTCTTTTTTACCTGGCACCGAAACCTAAATCACAGCAGATTGAACAGAGTCATATATGGAAAGAAATTCTCTCCAATTTCACGAATAAATATTTTCCTCAGCTGGAAAGTAACTGGGAACAATTGTGGCCGGGAAAAGGGAGAGACGGACTCCTGCTGCTTTTTGACATGTGGTTAGTAAGAAAAGGCATTATAGCAGGCGCTGGCTTCTGCAATACTCGTGATAAAAAACAAGTCAATACAAAAGACCACCGTGCTAGTTTGACAGGTTAGTATTTCCAGGCCGGCCCATTGGCGTATCCCCAAATATTCCAAAATAGATTTTTTTTCGTTTCTTTGTTTTAAAAAAAGTGCTAGCGCGATTGTGTAAAAACAGTGGATGTTCGTTAATGCAAATATGTCGATAAAGAGGTCAAATGGTATAGTGTTAGAGAATGAGAAATAAGACATTCGGCCAATCACGGACATACTCTGAAAGGTCTTTAGTCGACTTGCGTCAGTAAGGTCCAGTGCACAGGGGCCTCTCACTGACCCCTGAGAAGTCAAGTCGCCATAAGAGGTCTCTAATTGTTACTGTTTGATCTGTGTGTCTTTGTCTGCTTATACACATAATCTTGCTGTGACTCAGCTCTAGGAGATTGTACGCGACAATGCTTTGCCAAGCTGTAGAGGCAAGAGGCTTCTGCTTCTGGCTCTGGAGTGGTAGATGCGGCCCCCTTTGCATAGAGATGAGTCGTGTGTCTGAGCTCAGGGCTTTTTTCGACTAAGCAGGCACTTTTGAAACACGCAGACGCGCGTGCAAGAGCCGCTACGGTAGAGCCCCGCGATACAGGATCCCTCTGCCCTACCGCGGAATAGAGGAGGCAGAGGAGGTGTGGAGTTCCCGACGCTCCCGGAGAGACGGCGCCTCGGCGAGGTGAATCCCTCCCCCGATGCAACCCCGCTTCCTGACCAACACAAGCCAGTCTCCATTGGGATGTCTGCGGAGAACGCAAAACTGCTTGCCATCAAAAATCCAATCTGTTCCATAACAGCTTTGAAGCTTCAAATTGACAATCAGGTTTGTCCCCTGCTGGCCGACCCATTGTCCTCTGGCTCTGTAGACACTCAAAACAACTGCTACGTGATATGCAGTTAAGCGTCTTGGCACATTTGACTCCCTTTTTATGATTATATGTTTTTGCAAAATGATCTCTGCCCTGTGAAATATAGAGTGGATGGAGCAATCTGTCTCTCATACCATAAAATCATATCAGAGTGACAACAAAAAGAGCCAACGGGAAGTGTGTGATATACCACTGAACACAAACAACTATATTGCTGATAAAAACTTCAATCAACATAGGAGAATATCAAACGTCTGTGAAAGCCACGGCTCAGTCTGGTACAGAAACCACCTCGCTACTCTGTAACATAAGATCTATTGACGTTGTAGTTTGAATTGGACCTGTCCAGGGCTGTTTTGCATGACGCTCTTGAGAAACTAGATACCAAGAAAGAAAGGAAAGAGGTGATGTTCACCATCCCTACATGGTAACAAAATAAAAAAAGTCAGCTATAAAACTCATTCTCTCTGGCCCTGTAATTTCACATCACATCTTATATTTTTTCTGCCCTTAGCCTCTTGTCAAGACAAGGAATCCATACTTGAAGATGAAAGAGAATAATTCACCATTTTGTCTTAGACTTAGCAAACAAGGGGGTTATATAGAGAAGCAGAATTAATGCATTAGGTTAAAAACCCCCTAACCCCGACTACAGAATATTATGAATTTTCTTTGACGAATGACTTTGTGAGTAACAGAACACTTTTAAATGGGATTATGAATGACTGACGCGGGCATATGAGCCGGATTTGGGTGTAGTTGGGTAAACTTGCGGTTATGTTGCCATAACGTTTTGTGCCTTTCCATCTAGAGAGGGCAGCTTGACGGTTGGAATACCCAGTCTTTCCCCACCGTTTGTGGACAAGCAAATCAAGAACTTCTACTACTACATCCACTACTACTAATTCCAATTCATTATTAGCAATTAATCACTTCTCAGTAGCATTTATTTTTATTATTGACAGTTCAATATGGGTATTTTTAGAGAAGCACTGCAATTATTGTGAATAATTAGGAAAATATATCAGGCATTTAGCTTTCATGACAATGTGCATCAAGTATATTCTGAACACTGTGAGATAACCTGGGTTGAGATACAAACCAGAAGTAATAGTCATATTAAAATACATGAATGTTCCGTGTTTTTAGACACCGGAGTCACGCCAGCATCGGAAAACATGACAAAGTGCAAAAGGGAAACAATTTTGACCAAATTTAATGAGGCGAAAAGTGCTTGGCAGTGTCATTCTTCATAGAAACTCAAAATGTAAACATTTCGCAAACTCAACGAACGCACAATAGAAATGTACAAATGCCACTGGGCTGAGACTAGAAGAATGTCAGCGTGGAAAAGGGGAACAATTTAATCTAGGGATCAACCGATAGAATGGAAAGAAAAAAAATATCTGAATGAAAAAAAAATGCCTGTTTCAACCTGAGACATTCAATAAAAAGGAAACAGCGATGGCGGTTGACTCACAGTGTGTGGTCTAGCACATAAATCAGCGAGCCTGCAGGAGGAACATTTTATTACAAGTGCAATCTGTGTGGGGGTGGTTTAACAGAACCTTGTTATACTTGTCAGACAAAAGCTAAAATGGTGAAATGACTCACATGACTAAAGAGAGCTGGGATTTTTCTCCGCGATGGTTTTCTCATTATGACCGAAAACACAAAACTAGATATTGAATGCTTGATCTATGCACCCGTGGCCAGCCAAAGCGCTTCCTTTCATTTATTTTTTAAAGGAAATTGCTTGCTTTGTGGTGCAAATTTCAAAGCAATCATATGAACTAAATGATTTAGTCAACTGATATTTAATTTTGTTGTATTCTAAAGCCAAGAAAAGGTGCAAAAGCTACAGTCGAGTGAAGCAATCAATGCGGGTTCATCAAACCGAGTTCCACATGGAAGAATCTGGATGGAAGTTCTCTCGTCTACTGACGTATATCTGCCAACCATCGCAAACAATCAAACTGAAATGCTTTTCTGAAGTGTGCATTTGTGAAAAGGTAAATGATTTATCGAAAACCTCAATTCAGTATTAACTCTAGAGTTATACACAATATAGAGTAACTTTTCATTTAGACACTGATTAAATGGAGACCAGGATTAACTGGATCACCGGGTGAGGAGGCTTCCCGTCAATCCGACGGCTCCAATTCAACACAGGAGTTGTGGCCGGAACAAATACAAGAAGACACGTTAGCCTTCCAAGGCCGAGAGTGCCACACATTGGTATTGGGCCTGAAAATAGCAAATTAGAGCCTCAGTTAGGACCAAACTAAATGAGCAAAAGCAAAGATTCTCCATGTGAAATGCGAGACTCAAGATTCACCCCCCAAAACAAAAATGACTCCTCAGACTCGATGGAACTGATACGTGGGCGCTGAAGAGGGAAACGGAAATGCGCGGTACCAGCCTATGAGGCAGTATCAACCAAATTGACTCTGAGTAAGCAGGAGAGCTTTGTACTGCAATCAAACAATCAGCAAACCCATGTCTCCCTGCAGCCTGCTTTTGTGTACTTTTGTCCCCCCCCCTCCTGCCCTCTGAAATCGACATCTCCCGGATCTCTAATAGCAGAGTGTCTGGCACTCAGATGTCTATAACAACCAGCATAATTACATCGCCTGCTTCCGGCACCATCTGCCACGGTAGTGTTAGCTTTCCTTAACTGCGCTTTTATCTGACGATGTTTGTTCCGTCGGATCAGCGAGATCTATCTTGTGTCGAAACATAAACCTGCTCGACCAGGAGCTCTGCTAGTTCCACTAAGTGTTATTTTCATTCAATTGTACCACAACCACTAATCAGACGACCTCATCTTGATACACTTGTATACAATTGCTACTAGCTGCAGATTCAAGACCTCTACAGCTGCCTACTATAGGTTTGTTATTCAGTACAATTCTCAACAGATTTATGGATTCTACAGATTTAATAACGTTTGATTGCATTTTTTTTTTTAAAGAAAACTTGAATAAAAGTCAAAGAAGGGAAAATCAAACTGTACATGTGTATAATCATTAATGTCAGAGAAATGGCCATTTGAGTACGATATTAAATTTGAGTTAATATCAATACAGTGCTATGAAGAGAATTTCTGATTCCTGTGTTCTTCCCATATGGCATGTCCTCTTATTGAAATTAAATGAATGTAGCACATTTCATTATTTGCACCACCACTGCCCAGGCCAGGCCGAGGTTAATTTACCCACACTGACAGCTGCAACAGCGGTAATCAGTGTTAGATGAATGGCTTTGTCGTAAGTGGGTTGTCTGTATGTTTTTCCTTTCTATGACCGCTGCTTTGTCCTTTCGTTCATTTAGAATTTTCAAGATAATAGATATGGATAAAGTACCGGTGACTCACATTGGCAATTAACCATGATTCCGCACTTTATCAGTACTTTAAGATTGCGAGATTTACTGCGTTTAATTGCATCTTAAATGAAATGTGTGGTAGTGGACAGAAATTTGTAACAATCAGTGTTCAAACTGCGAAGGGTTCTGGTAGTTCTGTGGGGTGCATTTTACCGACACGGTTTGGGTGCAATCATGCCCTTACAAGGCAAGGTTGATGCCCTTCATTGCTTATTGGTACTGAGAGAATATCTTCACCATTTCTGTCCTGCAGGGAGCTGTCTTTCAGGATGAGAATTCCATACAGAATTCCATACAGAATTCCATACAGATGTCCACACAGCACAAATAGTGCTGACACTGGCACCGCATGCCATCAACTAAGAATTAACTGAATTTCTCATGGAAGGGTGGTGTCATATTCCTCCAACAGAATTACAGAAACATGTAGACTCTGTCATGGGTTATGCAGGGTGTACTGGTGGCTCAACACACTATTAAGTGACTATATCTGTGTTTCCATTTTTTTTCTTTTACCTGAGCATTCCAGGTTCCTGTGGAGTGAGGGCACCCAGGAGATTTTGACTCCGTAGGAAATATCATAATTTATTGGGAATGCTACAGACTTGAGCTGGCCAGCCCCATGCAGTTATTAAAAAAGATGTTGGGTTGTTATTTTCTGAGCTCTGTAACTCATCATGAAACAGCCACTCTACAGAACATATCCCTAAAATGCATGTCCCTTAAGTCACGTAAAAACCAGAAAACTATTCACACTTTTTTTTTATGGTTTACGGAGGTGACGGCATACAACACCGTAGGGTTCTATACTCTCCACAAAGGCAATGTAGCCTCTTAATTTAAATCTAACCTCTGCAGTACCGTATTATATAAGTTTAATAAACACTGTAATCACACGTGTATGCGAGGCCCAGTGTCTAAATGGGTATGAGCAGGCCAGAGCAACCGCTCCGCAGCCGCTCCGCAACGGCAGCAAAGAAGGACAAAAAGCCATAGTTTTGGAAAAGCAGTACTCTCCCAACAACAGTGGATGCAAAAGAGGCGCGTGGGGCACAATGCACACTCCTTCTCGGAAGTCTGTCTGTTTGCTTTTGGCAAATGGGTCAGTTGCACAACCACTCAACTGATGCTGTTCAGACTGTTCCCACACAAGCTGCTGTAAATATTGGTACAAAGGCAAGCAAGACGGATTTGCTAAATTGCTCCCGGCAATTTCATAAAACCTCCCAAATAAAAAAAAAAGAGACACATTTCACTACAAGGCTCTTTTAAAAAAAAAAAACAGCGCTACTCATTGACTACAGTACCATAGTTGTACAAATAAAAAAAGGAGCATTCACGATAAGCCCCAAAACTGCAACACCTTGTTTCCATACAAATTGCTGCAATACGATCTTATCTCAGGGTCAAATTTGAGACGTTTCAGAATCGCACAGAGCTGTGGAATCTTGCAACAAACACACCGGCTATTTCCATAATGCCCCACAAAAGGTATTGATTCAAATCGGGTTAAATGTTGTAACCTTGTTACACTGTGTCTGGTATCCTGTCTCCTGATGGGATGCAAGACAGTCGAGACTAGGGCTTCTTCCTGACAAAAGGAAACCACCTTGTGGAATCAGAGTAAACTACCCGATCGATAGACAGAACTTCGACTGCTGGGCGTAATACTCGACTCAAAGGTTACAGTAGGCCAGTCACCTGTTGCATTGTTTTATAAAAAAGGAAAGGTGGCTGTTTTGATTAGGCGTGGATTCAGTTTATCAGTTTTGTGGGTGAAGGAAAAATAGCTAAAAGGGTGTAGAGGCTAAAGCACAAATCTGCATACATGTACAAAAGCATTAAGGGCAAGCAGTGATCTTCTAAAGAAAACTATCAACAGTGTAATTCCATATACTGGGAAGCTTACATAAACTCATTAGAACTGATTTCCAACTGATCACAAATCTATAACTGCTGGAAAAATGAGCCCAGGGGAAAGTGCTTGGTTACATGAATTATAAAGCAATTTATACATGGATTATTCCAACCAATTTTCTCTGGATTTATTTCGTAATTGGACCAAGCTATGATCATTTAAAAACTCATGGTTGAATGTTTTATATTGTAAGAAAGGCATGCTCATAGAACCTGCTTTTATTATGGATTAATATATTTTTTAAAAAATATTTAGAAATATACAATATAATGTGTTTTGTACAGTTTTGATGAGTGTGCAAATGAGTAGCTAAAAAACAAACAAAATATGAGAGATTTTCATTGTAAACAAAAAAAGAATCCAAAACCCCGGTGCATCTCCATTTGAGGTGCGAAATAATCAATCATAAGTACAGGTATTGTGAATATTTAAACAGCGGTACATTTTGTTCCATGCACGGTCAACAGCGAAAGCGGGAACGTACCATATAATCAATGCGCTCAGTTAATTTGAATGAGACGAAGTAGGATTTGCCATAGCAACAGGCTTTTTTCCTCAGCAGGCAGTCCGCTCTAGTTTTACATCACCGTGTCACAGTGGCTGCGTGACACCAGCGTCCGCTGCAGCCAGTGCAGAGGTTAGAACACTGTGCTTATTACCGACGGATGAGAGACATCCCAGACACATTTGGAATGAGAATCCGCCAGTATTTACAGATGCTGCAAGCAACACTGGCCTTTATGACTAATTAACAAAATGAAAGATTCTGAACAAATAACCAGTGATACTTGTCCTGCAACTGTTTTGAACTCTCTTAATATACTCTGCACATTGAAAGGCATTTAATTGAAACAATAAATTGCATAGATATGTAATGATAAGTAGTGCAAAAATGGGGTCACATTGGGGAATGCCAACCCAAACAGATCAGGGATCGTTGGTTAAAAACAGCCAAACATTTTTAAGCAAAATGTATTATATTATTAATGTAATATCTACCTCTCTATATTTACAGTAAATTCACTATAGATTATAAACACCCACAATAATAACTGAGACAGACTGACTCTGAATGGAATTACGATATACGCGCACGCGCGCACGAGAAAACAGCATTTTCATATTGAGTTCATGACATCTTAAAAAATCCTGAGAAGCATGTAAGATTTTTAGTGCAACATGTTTGGTCATAATAGTCAGCCCCATTTTTTTTCTTACAAAACCACAATGGATTTTCCCAATTAAGATCATGTAAAGCCCCCCCTCTTCTCATAATACAGAGAACTGTAATGAATTGGTCTTTCGACATAGGCTGCCCGTGAACTGTACTTTTACGAGCTTTAAAAGTGAAATATATGTGTTCTGGCGTGTTTTGTAAGTCACAGTGGGGTGATTTAGAGAGGCCGTGGCACCTCGTAATTGAATCCGCTGTGCTCTTCACGCTTTTCTGTTTGCACCCTGCAACTGTGAGCATTCACTCCCACATCCAAAGATTTCTTCACAATACTGTTGGAACCCACTTTGAGAATTCAACTCCACCTCCACTACACACACACACACACGCACACGCATGCGCAAACACACCCCTAGCCGAATGCTGAGAAAAGTCTGAAGGAACTAGTTTGACCATTACTAAACCCTCCCTTGTGTTTCGGGTCACAGGAAAAGTTCTGTGTGACTGCTGCTGATTCTGCATCGGCCGCCTAGTCTAGGGTTTCACCGGCGGGCTCTCGCCTTTCAATTCCGGTTCGAATTTCGGCAGTTTCCCTGGGGAATGGAGCCACCTCCCTGCTGACCGTGTGAGAAGTGGTGGGGGGGGGGAGCGTCCCCCGCCACAAAGAGCCAGGGTCCAGGATCACCACGCCTCTTAGCTCAGATATCGTGACTTCATCGAACTCCCTGCAGCCAGGCGGATGCCGTTCATCCACCTCTCTGCGTTCTCACTGCGAGTACGACGTTAGATGGTGAACGAAGGAACAGAATGTTCAGACGCAAGCGCCGTCAAACTAAAAAAAAAGCTTTTACCAAATCTTCACTGGCTGTAGTTCAGCGTTCTCTCCAAGGTGCTCTATTAAACACATGACTTCCCATTTCATCCCACTCACAGTATGTGTCCATGTTGTCACATCTTCCAGTATTTTCACTAGAGGAGTATTTCAAGTGTACATTAATAGTGTAATGTAACGTTACACCTAAAAGTGCCAGAATTGCTCTAAAATTTTCATAATTTTCACGAGGTGCTTTAGTTAATGTGCAGGATATATTCATTAATAATTGTCCAAGTTTAATCTAGTCCACAAAGGAAGGGTTGAGAGAATTGGTAAAGAATCCGTTCTCGTAACTTTGCATTCCGTGACATTCATTTGGCGAACGCTTTTTATCCAAAGCGACATACAATAAGTGCATACCGAAGGTCATTGAAACAACGACAAACAGGTCAGATAAAGTACTATCATACAGTTCCATCATAAATAAGGTTTCAGGTTAAAATCCTGCCTCAGACACGGCCGTTACACCTTGCGCTTCACTGTACTACAGTGTGTAAGAATATTGAAAGCTGAGGCAAAGAGTGGTATTCACTGTTTGCCCCAAACTGAATCTGGGAGTTGTGAGGGATAACACATAATTGGTCATGCCGCTAACCAAGGAGAGAGGGTTTTCATCAGAAGGGTCGCCTCCACCTCATTGCTCAGCACCAGTGACTCCGCTTGGTCAGTCTGGTACCTGCAGTATACTGCAATTCTAGTGCAGTAGCTACAGCAGTTCAGCCGGCAGACTGCAGCATGAAGAGGTGTGGCCAGCTGACCGTGCTTTTACAGTTGTATTTGTGTGACCCTCCCAAAATAATGCAGAATGTTTTTTATGATTGAACAAGCCCATTACAACTGGCCAACACAAACTTAAGTGAAAAAATTGAGGAAAGTATAAAAAGTTAGCTTTTTAAGTCAGCTAAGCTGGAGTCTGTGTTTTCTTTTATTTTTATATCGGGGAACGGTCATGCTTAGTTGGTAGCAGTCATAGAAAAAACTGCTGTGAGAGAGATCCAGCACCATACACAGTGAATATACCCTCAAATTACGCATTTTAAAACAAATTATTTGGCTCAAATGTTTTGTTTTAACAACAAGGTGGCTCATGACATAAACCAATCGAAGAGATAGACTGGTCACGTTGCGAACCAATCCACAATGAGACTGAACTTACACAATCACCAGCTAGATATTTCACCAACAATGGCACCATTTCACGCAAAGAAGAAGAAAAGGGATGTGGATAAAGCTTGCTTGAAAACTAGAGTAAACATAGGTGCTCATTTTAGAAGGTGGCGAGATGTTTGGGAGCGGATTGATTTAAAGACAGATGTGGAGCTCCCATTGTTTCAACTGTTCAATTTGCCAGTGGACTTTCTGCTTACCAGCCAATTGCAATTACCTATAATTAATATAGTAGCTAGGTTGCTATTATACTTAACGGTACTTCGTTCGGCGGCTTGTTTTTGGAAGACGGAAATGCTTTCTAACATTATCTGTTGTATAGATTGCGTTAACTAGAACCGGCTACTTGGCTATAGCCATGCTTGCCAGCTGTAGCCAGATAATGTCTGGTTCAGACTAACGCTACACAAAGTCAGTGTGATGCAGAAAATATTCTGTTGTTTTACCTGGACTCTTGTAGCTTAATTTTTTTTTACTGTAACATTATCTATACCCAGGGGCACCGTAGTGGTGGGACTAGTGTAACTGACTAACCAGGGCCCCTAGGCAGGGGGAGGGGCCCTCAGAAGGTCTGAAATTAAAGAGTTTGCTTTGGGAAGGGGCCCCACAGAGACTGCATTTTCACAGGGCCCAGAATTCCATCCCTGGCTATACCAGTCTGTAATCCTGCAATTGTATCAAGAAAACTCGGATGCACGTTCAGGATGAGGTCTTTGGGAGCAGTGGGGTTGGGGGTATGTCTATTTCCCGGTGGGCAGGGCCAAGGGGTGTTATGACTTTGAATTGTTTTGGCAACAAATGCGACCATTTTACAAAGTTGCGTACTCCAGCTTTAGCTTAGAATGCATTTGTGAGTAACAATGTGAGCTGGAAAATAGGAGTCTCCTTCTTATTTTAGAAACTGTGTACCATTTCACCAACACAAATTTGAGCTACAAAAAATGCTTTATGACAATGGGAGGTCTTATTGCTACTGGAGACATCAATTATTTTGTCTCTAGCCTGCTCTTAAACCAGAGGTTTCCCTGACAGGTTGATTTAGATAAGAGCTTGCGCAATGCTCTCTGCCACAACCTGCTTTCACCGAAGGAATGTCGTAACCATTAGCAAAACATCCACTGAACAGCGGAAATTGGCAACTGCCAAATAAGAACAGAGGGGAGGTTAGAGCAAGACCAAACCTGGGTGTTCAGGTCCTGCATCGCCCCTCTCTGTGTAAGGAAATACTGATTACTTCCTGCATAATTATAACTTATTATTTAACTGCGGCGACAGTCGTTTGAGCTCTCAACGGTGTCCTGACATTACAAGGTAAGGGGATGCACAAAGAAAAAAAAAGAACAATCAGAACATGTATGAACAAAATCCAGGACAACAGAAACATTACGATTAGCATCACCATTAAGTAAGATTAGCCAGAACAACCTGTTGGAGGCTTGTGCAACTCTGATGACAAATGCAGGGAATTTGACACAGTTGCTGTCACACTGAGTGTTTGGATTTAATGACAGCATATGACCAGCGGTGCAGTGGTAAGACCTTGAGCTGTCTGATGATGAATAAGTCTGTCTAAAGGGCTGTACCAGAGATCAGAGAAACTAAGGCCTGGACTCAATACTCATTTGTCTTCAGCTATGACACTCAATTAAATGCGAGAAGTGTTTTTCCTCTACAGAGTTTGGCAGGTTTAGCAATCCTCAAAAATTAACTTGCTAAACAGTGTGAATAAAAAAAGTAACACATGCAAATATACTAACGACAAAATGAAAAGACAAATGTTGTAAAATGTTGATTGACTGCAGGTCTGAATCCCAGAGAACTGCAACTGTGCCCAGTTTCCCACAAGCAAGCAAACAACAACAGTAAAGAACGCCTGGCTCAGTTCCACTGTCGATACACTTGAAGACATCAGGACTGCTTTGGCAGAGTTAGTCTTCAAGAGCACGTTGTTCTATTCTTCACCTGATTCCACTTCAGTTCCACTCACAAAAGTCACGACGTAGGCTACACAGGCTTTTTGGATTTATTTATTTAATATACGTGGGCTATACTTATTTCTTTAATCTATACTTATTATTTAGTCATATACTTATGTCTTATGACCTCGATTAGAATTGCGCACACACAATTCATTATGAGTTTTCACACAGTGAAGGCGAGAATTACGTTAATTAAAGGTCCGACTCAATGAATCCCCACACAAACGCCATCGTGAGACATTATGGAAATGAAACCAGGTCCGGCATTACAGTGCCTCTGTCAAAGCGGCAAAGGGCACGGTTACGATCCTCGGCCCCGCAGCTCAACTAGGCTTTCTCTCCGAGGTTTGCGCTCTTAATAATGACTCACTCTGACTCACGCGCTAGCCAAGCTGGCCGGTGTGTAGTTGGCAATAACGCGCTACATTAATATTCAACACGTTGTACAATCCAGAAGCAAATGAAAACACGTGATTTTCTGGAGGTCAACTTATTTGCAACCCTGCCTGTAAAAAAAACTGATGGCTGGGCGACATGGGAACCTTCGCTCGTCGTTGTACTGTTTTATGAATAAAAACTTGAGTGACAAGTTAGATAACCGTGGTAAAACACATACTAGATTCTGCAGCAGATGCCCGGCTTTCCAGGATATGTTAGAGCCCTTTGCCCGGCAAATGCAAACACATTTCAATGGCCCGAAATGATAGCTAGATGTTTTATAACAGCAACCTGCATAGGGGTGTGTATCCTACATCAAGGTTATTCTAACTACTCTTTCCTGGGAGCCAGCTTCTTTAAAAAAAGCCATATGCCAAAAAATTGGCCAAACATTGTACTGTTTATAAAACCATGCAATACATATGGGAAAACAAAGTAGATGCCTTATCAAAATATACCTATACATTACAACTCAGATGTTAGGTATGCTAATACAGAAAACATTCAAACCTGGACAGTCACAATTTCTGATGGAATAATTAAAGAAAAAACTGGAATGTAGCACAAACAGAGCAAATTAGAAAAATGTATCGCTCATAAGAAAAATTCTAACAAAAAAGTCCAAACAATAAAAAACTGATTCAATAAAACATGACATTTTAATAAAATAAACGAATATTGGGAAAAATATGTTTTTACAGAGATTTTAAAGAAAGGCTGCTCTGACTGTTCCCGAACTGCAGGCGTGTGTAAATATGAATATGTAATACGAGTCTCCTCTCCTCAAGAAGACCCTAGCTGGTATTATATTGGTTCAGTCTGAAGCATTGCTCTGACAGCTTTGTGCTCACTGAAAGTGCACTGCTTTTATGATTGACTGCACCTTTTGTACAATCAAAGGTCCAATCTAGGCGAAAGAGAGTAAGAGTACTAGATTTCTGTATTTAAGCGCCCTCTGCTGACAGCACAGAAGAAGTGCCACTGCATATCAAGAGCAGCAGTATAACTAATTGGTATTGTATGCTGTTGGTAATTTGAGAATTTCCTTGACATATATGCATGGGTAAATAATTTTGCAGCTGCGGATGCATTATAAATGCACCTCTTTGATGATGACAGTACATGCACATGAAAAGTTCCTTCAGAAAGAGAAAGCCTTGTTCTCTGCTCATGGTCAAATTGCGCCCTTTCAATGAAAGACATCCCCGTGTGGTGTTTCAGATCTTATCAAAAAGGCTTTTCAACTTCTGCGTGGAAATGGTAGTTTTAATAGCGCTAATAGAGATAATTAATCTGTGCAATGAGATTGAGAAGTATACTATGCTAAAGGTAGAGGTGTTTTAACAGGACTGAATTACATGCAATTGCAAAGAGATACAAGTCAAACAAGACTCAATTCATTCAGATCAATCTTAACTGCTTCACGCTCTGCGCCATGAGGTCAGTGTGACTCGCGATGTGTTTTTTTAGCTAGGCAGTGTGAATTAAGTAGTCCGCTCAGTGTCCCCGCAAACCATGCTGCTAGACGCTGTGCAACACGCCTTGTACCACTCTTTCTTGAAAAATACAATTTTCATTGTTTTTAAAACATTGCACAGCAGGTGTGTTTAATAAGAAAAAAAAACTGGTACATTTGTCAGCCCCAAGCTGTCATGCAAACAGCAGATCTATTGCCGTGCACTTTCATCAGATTGAATTCCGCATGCAGGGATTACGACGACTGTAATAAATGTCTCAAAGTGATTTGAGCTCAGTGGCTACTCTGACCCTGACACGTGGGTTTAATTCCATCCTTGTTTTAAATTTAATCAGCAATTTGCAAAATATTACAATTTCAGACAGGAGTCGGCAGCTACACTGTAAAATAGCCAAAGCCCCCACTGTAGGGGGTGTGCGTCATCCACATGATGCATATTAACCATGGAACTGTTGTAATCTCAAGACAATAAAAGATGAAGGCAGATCTGATTATCCACTAGAAGGCCTGCAGCCCACCTAGCCCTCTGTTTGATCAGGCACTGTGGAGAAACGGTTGGGCCTGCAGGTAGATCACAGCTGAAGAATCTCTCTGACTCACTTGAGCACAACCTCGGTGTGAACGGGGATGAGTCATCATGACTGGAGTCAAGGTCCCGCAGCACATCAGCGCGCTCATTCAGCCCCCAGCCTCTGAAACCAGCCCCCTATCCACTCTTACTTTCTGTAAGCATGGTATAATTTCCTTGTTGCTTTGAAGCAATTCTTGTCAGTTTAAAATGCATCAACTACAGTGTCCTAATATTATAGCGCCAATTCACAGACCAGACATATGACAATAATTTTGGAAGAATATAAAGTTTATTATGTCAATGTGTATCCAGAGACAAAACACTGTATGATATGCAAGAATACTCGTAGATTACGCACAGAAACAAAAATACAAACGGCTTCAAAATACATCCAGCGATTCAATTCAAATATGCGTTCGGAATTAATCGTCGTCGTCTGTGACATCTTCAAGATCATCATCATCATCCTCTTCGTCTTCATCATCATCTTCCTCATCATCTTCTCTGTTCCTCTGCTGGTTCAGGGTCCTTGGTTGCTATGGTAAAGCAGCAATTCATTAGGCACTTCATATTCAAGACAACACGGTAAACAGTAAGATGCTTGTTGTAAGGTAGAAAATACATCACATTCCAAGAAGACAATTACAATAAGGCCGTGGGACGCTCACTATCTGAGAACAGCCCTGGGATCGCTGATATTTTAAGGGCCAGGTTGTGTGAGACCTGAGACTATGGAACTTTCTGTGACACATCGCCATGGAAGGGTTTTACACTATTCATTAGGAAGGAACACAGGCCTGTAACGCTGAAGGCCACAGAAGGCGATATGAAAGTGTACACAAGCAGATATCTGCCAAGACCAGGGGGATGTGTCACCACTGCCAAAATGGGTCAAACCGTTTTGGGGGAAGGCTCATATTTAATATAATGTTCAGAACACTCCGCAGGGTGGACCTTTGAAGCCCCGGGTTCCTTACATGTGCTTGTATACACTACATGTACAGCATATTGCATGTTGTTCCATGGTATATTAGAAATTATATATGAAATAAATATGCCATATGAAGTGTGCCGAGTGGGTGCGATACATTGACGATGGTTGGAATGAGCTTCTCCCTCTTCACTGTAAAGGGCTATGAGATTGTGAGAAACCATAAATCTAGTCAATTATTATTAAAAAGAAAACATAAGTTTGATCTTCAAAAGCACTAGAAGCAAGAAATCTAATCAACTAACTGGATTTCAGATTTCTGAGATAAGCGAATCAGTTTTAGCCTTGGGATAGCCAATCTGGAGAGCAATCTGGAAAGAAAAATTTATGTGTTGTTAAGGTGTCTACATTTATCTTACCTGCAAGGTCCCCGATTTACTCAGGGTTGAACCAGTCCGATTCAGTGACGTTTTGGAATTAGCACGAACTATTTCTAACCGAGACTGGTAGTCAGGGGGATGCAGCCAGCTCCTGAACACCTGCCAAAACAATATGAAGGGCTATTCTCTCCCACAGCAAAACCCTACAACCTACAGCAAGTAACTTCAAATACTGAACTTAAGAGAGATACAAATGACAGTGTGTGTAAAAGGATGAAGACATCTTATGCTAGTAAGGAGTATTCTAATACTCAAAAAGATAGACCGTCTCTGCTCCAAAATGTAACGGCCTATCCTGGTACAGGTGTACCTTTATACTGCACTCTATATTGAATGCATTACTACCAACACAGAGTAGCTTTAATACACAGTATTTAATACAAATCAGCTTATTTCATTTAAATAATTAATTTTTAGCAATACTTAATAATAATTTTGAATATAGAAAGCAGGAAACTGATTTATAAATCCTTAGACTTACAGCTGCAATGCCAAACAAAGGGACAATGAAAGCCCAGCATTTTCCCAGTCTGCTCACAGCTGTATAGTTTTCCCAATGTCACGGTGGTTAAGAAGAAATCCCCGTTTTAAAAATAAATAAAGAAGAATCCATTAAAAATGCATTGCTAAAACCATTTCAAAACGTAGAGACTCAGCCTGTAAGACCATGCATGATTATTCCACAGCCAGTTTATCAGGTTCTGCAGCAAGCACCGGGGTTTGAGCCATTTTAAAATGTGTCTCCCGTGGTTTTCATCTCCGTTTGTATTAGACAATTCATCTGTCAATAACCCAGAGGCCTCAGAATGAATGACAGTCCTTTTAAAACTAAAATGACCGTGGGAGATGGATCAATACTAAAAAAAAAACACACACAACCTCCAAAACTACGCCAGAAGAGGTCAGATTCATCACTGTCAACAGAACACAGAAGGACTGTATGCATCAGGGGCACAGAGTCTTGATCCTGGAGGTGCTGTGTTCTGGGATACTTCAACTTTAAAGGGATACTTCACTTATTTATATATACAGTGCGCACCATAATTCATTGGACAGTGACACATGTTTTGTTATTTTGGTTCTGTACTCTGAGTTTGAAAGGATACAATGACAAGTGTAGACTGTCAGCTTTAATTTGAGGGTATTTTCATCCATATCGGATGAACCGTTCAGAAATTATAGAACCTTTAGTATATAGTCCCCCCCATTTTCAGGCATCAAAAAATATTGTACAGTTTAACATAATGTAGAATAAAGTAATATTTTTAAATATTTTTAAATATTTTGTAGCATATACTTTGCATGCCATGACTTATTGATGTCTGTGACCCAACAATATCAAAAGACTCTTGATATCTTATTTTCTAGTATTCCTACAAGCGATACTATAACTTCTCTGCATTTGAATATATATCTATGGGAATTGGGGGGTGGGACTAGATTTAGCTGTAAATTACACTGGAACAGTATGGAATACATGGTTGGCGAAATGGCTGTAAGTCATCAAGGGTCTGAGGTATCAAACAAGTATCAAACCATCACTCTGCTGCCAGATATGCAGTAGATATGGATGGATCACTTTAAGGGTTGTTTCTCCTAACAAATTTTCCTATTGAACTCTATGGAAAAAATAAGTCAGGAGAAGAAAGCCTTCAAGTTATCCATCCATATCTACTGCATATCTGGCAGCAGAGTGATGGTTTAAGGATTGTTTTATATGTCAGACCTTTGTCAACTTAAGAGTCATTTAGCCAACTATGTGTTCCATAATGTTCCAGTGTAATTAACAGCTAAATCTAGTCCCACCCCCCAATTCCCATAGAGATCCATTCAAATACAGAGAGGTTATAGTATCGCTTGTAGGAGTACTAGAAAATAAGATATCAAGAGTCTTTTGATATTGTTGGGTCACAGACATCAGGAAGTCATGGCTTGCAAAGAATATGCGGCCAAATATTAAAAATGATTACTTTATTCTACATTTATGTTCAACTGTCCAATATGCCCAAAAATGGGGGAATATGTACAAAAGGTTCTATAACTTCTAAACAGTTCATCCAATATGGATGAAAATACCTTCAAATTAAAGCTGACAGTCTGCACTTCAACCTCATTGTCATTGTATCCTTTCAAACCCAAAGTGCTAGAGTACAAAAAATAACAATAAATGTGCCACTGTCAAATGAATTATGGTGCTCACTGTACATTTTTAAATATAGTATAAATAATTTTTTGTAAATAAGTTTTTGTGTATGTATTCGATTGGCCCAGACAGTTTCTGTGTGCAATGAAATATATTTTAGATACAATGGCTTGCATTGGAGCATTTGTGAGTTTGTGGTTTAAAGCAAGAAAATACACTTCAAGTAACTCCAAAGCGGCCTGTTCAGCGACGTTATGCTTTTGTTTACATTATGCCTTTCTTAAACCGAGTTTGCTGAAATGTTTGCAGACGTTAGCTGGCAAATACATTGCGTCATGTAACGTCACGTGGCGCTGTAATGGCGACATATAGTCCAGCTGTCTCTCGTGTTCGTGTTTGTTAATTTGAATGTATTTTGTTGTGTCTGGCTTTTGTCTTTTGTTTTTTTCATGCGCTTTTGTCTGTTGTGGTACGGGGAAGCGGGCAGGAGATTTTACAGGGCACTCCTGCTGCTTGTTTTGATAATATTGACGAATTGTCTAGTCGGGATAATTTTGTTTGTGGTCATCACCATAGAGACGCATTCGCAACACATGCTCGGGAATGTCCGTTGGATCCGCAGCAACAAAGTTTACCATCGCTCTTCAGTGGAGTTGAAGATGTCGGGACTGATCCGGGAGCGCAGGCAATCTCCAAAAGGGAAGGGAAGAGAAGGAGAGGAGGAGCGAGGCGACGAGTGAGAAGGCTGACGCAGTTCGGTGCTCTGTTTCAACAGTGTACAGAGACCGCAACACTGCGTGTATGGAGGAACGTCGTGGAGGCGGAGTTTGTGAGTTGGACTGCTTAATGACACTGGACATCTCGGGACAGCAGGGCCTATTTTTAATCATGGCTGTATTCCACTTTAATTAGTTTGATTAATGCAATGATTCTATTGAATGTCTTTATTTGATATGTTTGTTTGTGTGTTGTGGGTCTGCCCCACTGTCTATGTCTTTTTTGTTGATGCTGGTGGCTACAACTGAAGTTCCCTAAAGGGAAAATAAAAGTTACTCTATTCTATTCTTTGCTTATTCATTTTATAAATTTTATTCCATTGTATTGTCGGGTATATAGCTTTTAGATTACGGCCTCCAATTGATATAAAAAACTTGATAATAGTCCACTCAATAATACTTTGTCATCAAGGGGCCTTCTCTGGTTTACCTGATCTAGGATCTGCGTTTTTCTCTCCCTCTCAACTTCAAAGGCACAAAAGAGGCAATTAAGTCACACTGAGGTGCTGGTTTATCTACGGATATAAATCTTAAAGTGGTCATGGTGTCTTGTCTCCTGTTGAGGAGAAACACCAGAACACAAAGCTATTCATAGGGTCAGAGCCCAGCGTGGCCAAAGAATACCACATGGTTTCCTTTTCCATTTTAACTTTGATTGCCAATCTGTTATATTGAATTGAAATCATCAATTGAAAGTCCTAATGTCGATGTAGGTTGTGGGTGTTAGGCATGCCAGTTTGGAATTTACATTTTTAAAGGCCGCTCCAGTTTCAAGCGGAGATAAGCATATGAAAACTAATCTTATTACATGGACGTAATATTTTGCCTGAAAGGTGAATATGCTAATGGCTGGTCTTGACGATTATTGCCTACAAACATCACTTCTGTCATTAAAAGCAAAATTAAATTTTTGAGTAGGTATTCAACAGCTGAGCGGAATTACCGCCTACCGACCTCATGTTAGGTCTCGTTAAGAAAAGGCTAAAACCCTGAATCTTTTGATAATAATATCATGGTGCTTAGGCCTGCTTCCAACAAGATAAGATCAGTTGAATAAGTAAATTTGTCAGCTATTAGATAAGCCTGTCCTTGTCTGAGCCTCTTCCACACCTTCCATCACCCAGCCAAGCCTCACCCTAATCATTCATCAAGAGTGTATGGGCCAAGAGAAGAGGGGTCTCATGGGCCTTCATACAGGCATTACTTTTATAAGGCCAAGGTAAAAAACAAAAACGTTTGACATAAAGTTATGAAACTTGGTGGGGTGATTGAGAGTTAGATCAAGACTCTGGTTCCAAAGGCTTAGCCCAATCAAACCACATGGTGGTGCTATAGAGATCCAAACATTCACTGTTCCCTTGCAGAGATTTCAAACTTGCAATATTGACAAAAGCCCTGATTAGAAACATAGATATTTGCTTTTTGGGTCAAGTCTGTCTTAAATTGTCCACCATTTTGGAGTCTGTGTGTTTGACAAATGCTGCTTATGCTGCTCGGTCCCCGGGAATCACTGCTTGCAGCTATATTTATTATTGCAGCTTTGTGAAATATGCCCTTTGATCTTTGAGCACGTACAAACCTTTGGCGCTTTGAATTCACACCATTTGAAGGCTAATACCAGAAGCATTATTTATCACACACCAGCTATCCAATAGTGTACCTGGTTCATTCTTGCTACTGTACACCTAAAGAAACTCTTCATGTGCTTGATTTAATCTTAAATTTATTCATATAATATTGAAAAGGTGATTAGAAGCAGCTGATAACAGCGACTTAATTATTTGACCAGAAGTTATCAGATGGCAAAAAAATCCATGACCCTCCACGACCAGCGTTGTATGTCTGATATAAACAGTCCAGTGTTTAAGATCACGCACTGGCCGATGCTTTTTTCAAGGGCTTACCTCCAAGTCCTGCTCATCGTCCACGTCCTGTATGTGCTGGAAAGCATTTGTGTAAACCTCCAAAGCTTTTGCGTGGAATGTCATCTCAACCGTCACAAATTCACCAAAGATTTTCTGTGAAACAGACGTACCACAGACATCAGAACACGCCCATGGTTTTCCAAGAAGCAGGATTCAAAATGTGTTCAATGTAAAAAAAAAACATGTGCAACCATTTGGAATCATTGGTTATAAAACAAATAGACAATTTATAAATACTCTGACTAGCTTCTGTTATCAAAGACTACTTTTGTACACTATTGAACTTAATTTTTTTAATCTACTAACTTGACTCATGTGTCTTTTATATAGATAAAATATATTTTATATATATATACTGTATATACATATATAAAATATAACTTTAAAAATTACTACTTGTCACATCATATTTTCAGACTCATTAATTTATATAATTACTAAATTATATTTACAATTACTTATGCTCTATGAACCAACAAGTCAATAGACCTTGATGTCCCTTATTTTCTGCTTTTCAAACTCATCAATCGTCTCTTCCAGCTGCCGAGTAGTGCGTGTAGCATCCATTGTGGCTCGTTGAAGTTCACTTTCAGCCTGCCACAACATTGGAACAACAATGTACATTATACAGCACGTTACAAATTCAGAGCAATAAAATACAAATTATTCTGAAAATCTGAAAAGTCAGAATGCCTTTAGATCTATAGTCGCTGATACTAAAAAGATCATTCCCCCCCCAAAATTAGGAATTTTCAGGAAAATGCGATGCACAAAATAGTTACAAACATGTATGGAAGAACAACACTGCAGAAAAAATACATCACCATCATGTCCCTCGGAAAAACACACCTGAGACTGAGATACACTGTTAAGGATTTTATTTTAAACAATTAACAACTTATCTACAATACATATGTAAATGCTTTTAGTATACAATATACTGAAGGTTTAGTTTCAACATGGTTCTGGTTTAAATCAAAGTCCGAATTAGGACCCATTTCAGCTTTTAAGGTGGACCAGTATCACTCCCATCTAAGGTGTGTCAGTGTGGAGGAGAAGAATAAGGATACGATGATCTGCCGGTCCGAGGGGTTCCTCTGCCGCATCCTCTCCAGTTGCTGCACTTGTTTGGCCTCTCGGTTCCTCGCAACCTGTGTGGCTTTAAGGTCCTCCTGTGAACCACACAAATTACAAGCACACTGCATTCACTGAACCGACACTCCACTTACAAAAGTGGAGACGATCGTGGTTACTCTCAGAAATACAAAAGTGCAATATCAGCTAAAAGGCACAGAAGGACAATTTATAACCCATGCGTATAAAGTTAGCCAAACAAACCATTGTACTGGTAAACAGAAAGTAAATAGAAAGGATGCACGATAATGTTAGGTTTTGTATCGGTATTGGCTGATAAAAGCTCAGAATGAATTTGGCCGAAAAACTAAGATTATGACTGATATGATGGCGCAAGATATATGTGCCAGAGACGCATGTGCTGATTCTGTAAACTAAGTCAAAATGTCAAGCTCAGAAAGTATCTTAATCATAGTCACCTAGACCTATTTTTATTATTATTTCTCTATAATTTATCATTTTTACCAGCCACCCACACAAGCAAAGAGACTCTTTAGAGACTCAGGGCCGGATTTACTAATGAAACAGACGCAGCGAAAAACCTTCACTATATTGCAGCTCTATTGCGGTGGGACATACCGCCACATATAACGACCAATTTACTGTCACTGGTCTTAATTACGCAATCAGAAAAATTAAACACCCCCGGATGAAAGGGTATACAAAGAATATGTACTAAAGTTGCTTAATGCATAAACATTTAAGCTGCTTACCCTTTTCAACTTCACAATGGTTCCATAGCTTTTCAAGGGTTCTACGACTTTGGCTTCAAGCCTTTCCACCTGTGATGGAAATTAATGCGGGTCAGTAAACTGCTTCTGAAAATATTCTAATTGTAAGTATAGTGCATACATATATTAAAATAATTGACTTCATAAAGATATCTGGAAAACATGACTGTATCCTATGTAAAGTTATAATCTCAAATAATAATCCAAATATTGATGAAACATATCCAAAATGGGGCAATGAGACTCACCCTCAAACCACATTGATTGTAAAAGTTAAATTATAGGGTGGCTACAAATGTTATTTTATGAATTGATTTGACTCATCATACTTCCTAATGGGTACAAACCTCTGCTTGACGATAATCCTGAACTTTGGAAAGTTGGTCCGCGAAGTGCTTCAAGCCATTCTTCAAATGCGGCGTTTCAGTGTCTGCATACAGACTGACTTCTCTCACAAGCAGATCTGCTTTGTCCCGAAGTCTTGCCGTTTTGCGCACATAGGCAGCGAACAATTGGCACAGCTCTCCGAAGTGCTTCTCCACGTTGGTGACGTTGTCCTGAATCTGCCTCGTTTGGCTGTCTCTGAGTACATGACCTATGTATTAGCTAGCATTCATACTTTGATGAATGAACATAACTGTAATGTCAGATAAACCAAGTTAGTTAAGTTAAACCGCGAACTGTCTGAAGTTAGCTAATGTTACCTCGTTACTGTCACTTTAATCTCTTCCACTCCCTCATTTGCAACTTCTGTCCGCCAATTTACCGATAACGTTACTATGGCTATCAAGCGACAGTTAAGACAGCTTGGTTGTTAAATAAATTTAAAAAAACAGTCGCATGCTTACGAATATTAACTTGACATCAGCTTACGTACATCACAATTAGTTAACGTTAGCTGGTTAACTTAGATAACTACCTAGAAACACAAGTTAGGCAACATGATTAGACCTTTTCAAGCTACGATAGCCAGTTGGGAACTTTCCTGTTTTAGTGTGATTGCAAGGACAGATTACAGCTTTATTTGTAGTCTATCTGGCTATCTCACTAAGATTAAAAATTAGCTAGCTAACTTAACATTACATCTCATCATAACGTTCACGTTGCTACACCTACGACAGTTTTAACCTAACGTTAACTTACCTTGCCCTTGCATCAGTATTGCGGAGCATGATTTACAAGCTTGGCTTCAGTATGGGAAAACGCAAATACTTAAACGTGTACGTATGATATGCAGCTATGCAGCAACGGTATTTGTTTAATGGTTATTAGGTGAATGTCACTGATTTTACTCCCTTTGCACCACCATTGCCGTCGTTGCAAGCGGACTACGCCGTTTCCATGGAATTTTCAGAAGTGTACAATCGTCACTTCCTTCCGGTGAGATGAAAAAACAACGAAAAGTATTATGGGATAAGATGGTTAGTGGAGAGTAAGAAAATGTATAACGTCAGTGTACGAATGATATAATTTCTGTATTATGTCATTCTTAAATTAAAAACAAAAAAAAAATGTCATTCTTTTTGGTTCTTAACACATTACCAGTGAATTATTCAAAACATTATGCGGTATCATTGTGTACAAGTTTGATCACCCAGCAAAATCAAATGAGAAATAATGCTTCTGAATTTGCGCAAGGTTCAGCTGTGTCAAATTAGAAAAATGTCCAGATATGGTTACAATGCCATCATAAAATCATGTATGAGTCATAGCAGTGGAAAACAACACTGAAAATGACAGCAAAAAAAATTGGCCCACTGTCCTGCTAATTAATTGCGAAGTAGTGAGTGTATTTATAAAAATGCATCAGCACACACAAGGACGGGAAGTTACACAAAGAAATGTCCATGGCCTATGTTGTGCTATGAAATACAGGCATCACTGCAACTGGAATCTCTCCCTATGCAAATTTTGATGAGATGCAATGTTAAATTAGCTAGCTACTTTTTAATCTTAGTGAGATAGCCAGATAGACTACAAATAAAGCTCTAATCTGTCCTTGCAATCACACTAAAACAGGAACGTTCCCAAGTTCGTTTTACGAGGACTCTTGTAGCTGACATTTCTACGGTAACATTAGCTATACCAGTCTAATCCTGCATATCTAGAAAACTTGCACGTTGACGTTCACAACGATATCTGTGGAAGCAGTTGGGTGGGGTGTCTCTTTCTCTGTGGGCAGGGCCAATGGGTGTTATGACTTTGAAATGTTTAGACAACAAATGCGACGGTTGAGAAAGTGTCGTACTCCAACGTTAATCTTGGTGAATATGAGGCCTGTATTTTACAGATATTTACCATTTCAAATGTGTGTGGGGATCAATTAATCTAGAGCAGGGATGTTCAAATTTATTTGATAGGGGACAGTGTTGGCTCGGGTTTGGTTGTAGCCCTGTACCAAAGCATCTGATACTACAAATCAACATCTCGATTGATGATCATGAGTAGCCTAGTTCATTAGTTGAGTCAGATATTAGAATTTTTTTTTAATGCCTATTTCATTTGGGTAAGTAGTAAACATCACACTCCATTAGCCATTATACTCCCACTTGTAAAGTACAAAAACAGATCAAGGAAAAAACAGCAAATGCACAAAAAGCAGAATGACTGAAAACAAAAAAATGTTAAGAACAAAGCAGTCCTTTACAAACAAACAAAAAGGCATGTTATGGGGAGCCAGCTTGCATGCCAAATGTCTAAATAAGTCTCTTCCAAAGCACAGTAAATGGCTTTTAAAAACAACGGGCAGCAGCTGGATTGTGCTGATTTGTAACCAAGGTTAATTATGAATACACTTTAGCCGTGCATCACTGAAGGTGAGGCTGCTGCTATCTCTCCTCCTGAAGGCCTCCAAGGCTTTTGGAGACAGCGTGAAGCTGAAACAGCAACCAAAAATGGGAGAAGCCCACTATCCAATGTGAGTGCGTGTGTGTATGTGTGTCTGTTTGTGTGTGTGTGTGTGTGCATGCACGGTTGGGGGTGGGGTGGTAGGAGGGGGGAATGTGTCACTGGAGGGATTCTGAAAGAATAATTCACCCAAGGGGGAAGCTGGGAAGGTTTCTTATTAAAATAAACTGGAAAACCCATGAGCACCTGGGGATTTCCCACTTTGTATTGATTTAATTGCTTCTGAGATCTTCATTAGAGAAAAAGACCCCTTGAGGTAATCTTTAAATTGAGAGGATTATACTGGTGGAAGCCATTTTCTGAGTCTGGAGGGGAAAAAAATGTCCATGGGTTTTTGGTCAAAAATTTTATCCTATTTGTAAAACTTCTCTTTTAAATACTCAGATTAAAATGTAATGGAGTAAAATTCTGGGGAAATAGTTGTCAGTATGGACATATTGGAATTATGTTTTTGGTGAATTCATTTTTTTTTTGCCATATTCATATAGTTTTTTTTCCTATCATGTTTATTCGGAACATTTGCAGTTGTGTTGGGAGAGGAAAATAAATAGCGATGCCCAGAAATGATTAATATCCAGCTCCAAAACCGAGCTGTACACATGAAGCACCCTGGCTTCACTGTACACTTGGGACCTCTTGGAAGGTACATTTACTCCTGGGAATAGCGCTGCTGTCGTTGTACTAAAATGAGCAGTTTACTAAACACAAATGCTGCGGAAACGACTTCTGATCTCACTGGCCATTATGCATTCACACCGTTGCCACACCTACACACAATATCATCTGTTGAGCCAATCCTTTTTACAAGTAGTCCTGCAATTTTACTGCGGTAAAAATAGCAAAATGTATTTTTTTGAATGACCCTCAACCATAGTGTTTGCATTGTAATGGAGGTGTGGAAATGGGTTGACTGTGCACGGGTCAATCTATACCAATCTTTCCTTTAAATGCGATTACATCAGGTATCCTTGGGGCTCTTTTTTTGACAATGCAAAAAAATCCTCTTGCTAGTGCAAATGCCCATCATGTTACAAGGGAATATTGATGGTTTTGAGTGCTGTAGAAAGAACCAAAGACATTTGTACTTAGGTTAGTATTTTTATCCCTGTTTTTAGGCCTTGTACTGGATGTCTGGAAAGGAGGGAATTGCTGTTCAGCCACGTGGTTATTTATTGTATTTATTTACATGCAATGTCAAGGTCAAACTAATGGGAATAACCTGAGCTCACCAAAAAATGGCTTTTAAAGGATAAGAATGTTCAAGAATGTTAAAAAATGATTGAGTGTCACCAAAGCTGAAGACTTATGTAAGCAAATCTGAATAAGGCAAATTGGCATTATACAGAATATAGTGATGGAGAAACTATGCTTATTGTTATCAATAATGGCATGCTTTTTTTATTGTTAAGCTAGCAAGCATCAAGTGAAAGTACATATTTTAATTAAAATAAACTATTTGTATCTTTCAATGATTCCTACACTGTTGTTATAATTACATTTCAATTTGACTGACAGAAATTGAATATAACGTGCTGGCAACTTAACATACAGATGGCATATTGTATGCATAAGCCTAATCTTCATAAACACATGTACTACAACATGTCACAACTTTCAAGAAAATCTGAGAGAGCTGTTACTAAAAGGCTGTTGATCTTTTTCTTTTTTTTTCTTTTTTTTACCTCAAGTGATTCGAACACAAGCTTACCACCAGCTTGAAGTGTAGGGGCTGTTTTCAGAGCTTGTCTCTGTAGATAAATAAAGTCCCATTAGACTGCGTGTAATGGGAACACAGTACACACGGCCCCTTTGTTTAGCACTTTTATTCATTTTGTAATTTTGCCAAAAACAGAATTTGTGATCATTGAAATTAATGGGGATTCACTCCTCCGTTTCAAATGCATGAATGTCACCAGCTGCTGTTTCTGTGCCGCCATGGAAAATGTCCAAAAACCTTAATTATCCTGCTTAATCATCCATGGAATTGAAGTGGGGTTATATTCCACTGTAACAGATTGTCTGTGTGAAACATGGTCATTGAATTCCGCTTTATTTGGAATCGCATATAAGGGCTTTTTTTGTCTTTGCTTATTTACATGACAGAGATCCATTATACTTCATAAGAAGTGCTCTGACCTTTGATTAAATCTTCAATCGACATATAATACTGCATATCTGGTTGAGTTACTCCAAGAAAATGACACGCACAGGCTAGGCATTGAGAATGCATGAAATATGACTTTGTGATAAAAATCTGAATTTTGGGGTCATTAATGTCCCCCCCCCCCCCCGCCCCCCGTCTGCTGCTCAATGCTCCATTGAAGGTGGTTTCAGTCACACCAATGAAGCTCATCTTAGAATGAGCGCCATGTAGAAAAAATACGTTATTCAGCAGAATTAATTTGGTCTTTGTAAAATTAATGAAAATGACTATTGCAAAAATGAACTGAAACGATAAATCTGATAGTCCATCTAACACAAACATGTACTAAAATGTTTTTAGAAAAATCTGTAAAAATAATGGACAAAAATAGATGCGTTTTCACCAGTATCACCGTTTACCTTGCGGTTATATGGTCAAGTGCATGCAAACAGAAAGAATCACAATTCTTGTAAACATCAAAAATAATTAAGTTTATTTCAGTTTAAAGTGCATTTAACAACAAGGTCTCGACACACTAATAAAAACCAAAGGTATACAAATAAGAATAAATGAGTCAGACACAAAATAGTTAGAATCATAGTTAGAATAGGCTACAAAGGTATTAAATAGACAAAGTGTTACCAAGGATGGGATCAATGGGAGGAGTTATGTGTAGAAAAGGCTATATAAGTGTGTTTTCAGTTATGATTTTACACAGTTGGCTTCACAAATGTTCTAAAAATGTGACTGTTAATCCAGGGGAAATGGTTGGTGTTCAGCTCCATGCAATGTGAGCAAATGTGTGCAAATCATTTATGAGTTTTCATGGAGGATCATATGCTTGCATCACTGTTAGAATGAACAATAATTCATATTATTGCTGTTTGCAGTTACAGAATGTTCTTCTTATTAGTTCTCTGTAATAGGTTTGGTAATGTCATGAAATTTTGTTTTTCTAAAATATCTGTATTTACACATACTTTCCACTTGATGGCAATCTCTCTCCATCTCTCATTCCTACGCATGCATACAGTATTTAATACATACAATAAAAACAAATGAGAATTTATATAATATATAAAAAAAATACACAAGGCTGTATTTCTCTCCTTGGTTCCTGTAGCTGCAGTGCATAACACTTTAAAATATTCAAAAATACTCTGAAAATGGGAAACATCTTGCTTGGGTCAATATCAGAACCTTCTCTTTCAACACATGTATGCGGGTAAGAACATTTTAGAACAATTGTGAAGCCAACTGTGGCTGGCTTTGTTTTGTCCTTGCATGGAAGTTGAGACCAACAGGGTCTTCCCTCTGGACCAGGTGGAAACAAACATTCTTCAGTGCAGTGATGGGAACACTGTGAAACTGTGGTGCTGAGTCACTGTGAGCAAGATCCTGTTTCCTTTTGCCAAAAAAGTTGTACTCCCCAGTGGTGCGACTAAGTTCAGAATGTGATCAACTATTGTAATTCGTTAAAGACTTGCGTCCCAATAACGACTCCCATGCAACACTCAAAGTGGTTGCTAATGCTTGGCAGTGGGGCAGGTAAGGCTTCTCTGTGTTGAGACTAGGGGAGCGCCAGAAGCTGAATACCTTATTTAAAACCGCACAGATAATGAACCCAACAGATAATGGACAGCAAGGCTTATATACATTTTTAAAGTGATATGTGAGCTACTATCATTATTCAAGATAAGCTAGGCCTATTTTAAGGCTTATTTTAACAAATTTGATGCTGACTCAGTAGGTGATCAACGGAGCTTAGCCCAAGAGACAGTCGAGAGGGTGGGTGGGTGTGGTGGTATAAAGAGCAGCCGCGTGGGGATGAGTAAGACGGGATAGCCAGGATATGGAGAAGAATGCACCACTCGTCTTCGTCTTAGTGTTCCAAATTGTGTGATAGTGTGACAGTTGACATTAATGTACGGGTAGTTGATTGCATAAAAAAAAAGGAAAAACGGTCCCGTCTGAAAGCGAAAGCGTGGCATGAACAGGAAAGGCATGGGGGCTGTGTCGGAGGCCGCAAGCTCTGCGCTGAAATGTGCAGTAGACTTTCAGCTAGCAAAAAAAAAAAGGTTACACCCTTTCAGCTGTCAGGACAGCACCTGAGAACGTCAAATAAATCATTCCGAAAACAAGTTTTAAATGTGCATACGGTATGTAACACTTACATTGCACTCACTTCCGGAATATAAAGTACTTGGATATTTATCCTTTTTGTCAGTAAAAATGTTTTTGTAATCCAAAATTGGTTAGTTTGTATTCAAGCAGTTCCTGGGAGCTAGCAAGTTTTAGTTGTCTGAGCAGCGATTGGTGTCCCAGTGGAACAGCAGGCCGAATTAGACAAGACCCTTAGATCTAAAATGAGCCCTGGGAGAGGATTGTAGATTTAGGGCTTGTTTTCATATCAGCCAGGTCAGCGGGGCTAGTTTGTTTGCAGAAACAGGTCATTTAAATCGTCTTTCTTAAAGCGGTAGCTGCCATTTTCAAAACAGTATTGCATTGTCTTGTAAGATACCATACTGTATATAATGTTTTTATATATGGTACATTATATAACCATATATAATGTACCATATATAAAAGTGAATTTTCAATGTGTAATCTTTCCTCAGAAACCTTTGATGAACTAGCTTTTAGATATATGCATCTTTTTTTTGCAGTGGTGAGAAACATGATGGAGATGAACTGTGTACCATAATTTTGCCACTAGCTGTTGTGGTTACTCAGAAATAAACAGCAGAGCAAGTAAATTGTGAGCCACTTTGTGTTTTTTTGTCTTTACATTTTTATGTACATTATGTGTGTACCATGAATAATTCCTCACATATTTCATACTTTAGTCTTGATGGTACACTTGTGCTGCCATCATCAATAGCTCTGATGTGTGTTGCCGTGAAGTTATATGGCATTATTTAAGAGTAGTGCAAACCAGTGCATTGCCAGTTTAAATTCTTGAGGATATAGGGTTAAGTTAGAAAAAAACCTATTTGTCTATATTTTACAGCCAACTTCCAGTTTTTATCTGAAATACAGATACAGACACAGATCATTTTGGTGACTGAACAGATACAGATAAATACTTTTTGGACGTTGCACACCCCCTAGTTCAGACATCTTTCCGAGGAATTAAAGCTGTTGTATAAATGTAGTTCCAAAACATTATAAACCATTAGGAGTAAAATTGAGCAGAAGCCATGGTCATGCGAATGATAGTGTACAGTTCCCTGCCGTGGCAATCGCAATGTTTACAGAGAGAGGGATTGACTAATGACTAGTAAACATGCCCTTCTGACCTGACTACATCACCTAGAGTCCGTGTTCGCTTCCAGATTGCTCTTTGGCTTTGTTTGTCTCAGTGGCAAATTTATTCTCGGGGAGTGGCGTCTTTCTGGGGACGGTGCCTGGCTTCTTTAAGAACAGATGGTGTTTTTATAAAAAAAACACCAATTAGCAGGAAGTGGGTAGCATACACGCAGCTCTCTGGGCTCTGTGCTCAGTAGCCTTCTGTACTGCAGTGACAGGTTATGTCAGAGAGATGTGCTCCCGTTGGACAGATCGGTGGCGACATATGTCAGAAGCTGGGGATTTTGTGAGCCGAGCGAGGGGGCACTCTCGTCTCTGAGCATCGTCTTTTCCTCGCCTCAAGGTGAGGGGCCTCATCAGCATGGGGGCCCACGTGCCCCCTGCTCCTGTAACAGCTCCAGCCTGCCGGCTTTCTTGCTGTCTTTGTGATTACGTCCGCAGTCGTGTCTATCAGTCTGTCACATGAAGTGCAGTACGGCTCCTCTGTTAATGAATCTCACTGTAGGTCCTTAGCTGACTGACCCCTGTTTTAGAAGGTTTGTTATGCTTCTGAGTGAGTCCTGACTGATGGAAGTCTGAAAACAGACTTATAAGTGGGAGAAGCACTATTAGTTTTTGGTTTTAAAATGTTATTAATATATTATTACATTATTGGGATATGTGGACACAAGTTTATCTTTTAAAATGACATTTCAAAATATAATTAATAGATTTATGCATCATGGGCCTGATTTACTAAGACCTTTAGCGGGTGCAAAACCATTTAGCACATGCAAAACCAATAACCAAATAAGGTATTTGTTTTGCACCAATCATTGGTCATGTTATTGGTTTTGCGTGTGCTAAAAGGTTTTGCACCCGCTAAAGGTTTTAGTAAATGAGGCTAACCAGAAGCTAGAATGGCATGCACCCTGCTAAAGAGGAACATGAAATATATATATCTATATATACTGGCATCATGCCAGGCTTCAGCTTGCTTATCCTTTTTCTCAAAAAACTTAAACAATGCTGTAATCTTTTAATAATCATAATCATAATTATTTGCCTTTAAGCTGAAGAGATTAGGCTGATGCATTTAGACCTGTATTATTGAGATTAGGCTGATGCACTTAGACCTGTATTATTGAGATTAGGCTGATGCACTTAGACCTGTATTATTGAGATTAGGCTGATGCACTTAGACCTGTATTATTGAGATTAGGCTGATGCACTTAGACCTGTATTATTGAGATTAGGCTGATGCACTTAGACCTGTATTATTGAGATTAGGCTGATGCACTTAGACCTGTATTATTGAGATTAGGCTGATGCACTTAGACCTGTATTATTGAGATTAGGCTGATGCACTTAGACCTGTATTATTGAGATTAGGCTGATGCACTTAGACCTGTATTATTGAGATTAGGCTGATGCACTTAGACCTGTATTATAGAGATTAGGCTGATGCACTTAGACCTGTATTATAGAGATTAGGCTGATGCACTTAGACCTGTATTATAGAGATTAGGCTGATGCACTTAGACCTGTATTATTGAGATTAGGCTGATGCACTTAGACCTGTATTATTGAGATTAGGCTGATGCACTTAGACCTGTATTATAGAGATTAGGCTGATGCACTTAGACCTGTATTATAGAGATTAGGCTGATGCACTTAGACCTGTATTATAGAGATTAGGCTGATGCACTTAGACCTGTATTATAGAGATTAGGCTGATGCACTTAGACCTGTATTATAGAGATTAGGCTGATGCACTTAGACCTGTATTATAGAGATTAGGCTGATGCACTTAGACCTGTATTATAGAGATTAGGCTGATGCACTTAGACCTGTATTATTGAGATTAGGCTGATGCACTTAGACCTGTATTATAGAGATTAGGCTGATGCACTTAGACCTGTATTATAGAGATTAGGCTGATGCACTTAGACCTGTATTATAGAGATTAGGCTGATGCACTTAGACCTGTATTATAGAGATTAGGCTGATGCACTTAGACCTGTATTATTGATGGTGTATTACCTTCCGCTTCATAGGACACATTTACTGTATTGACTCATTGGCCAATCATTAATACCTAAAAATCCCTTATTATCTATTCTGGAAATTGGATAAAAATAACAGATTGTGTTTTCTGCATGTATTGTTACTGTAAGTAAGAATATAACCAAAATAAAATATTTTAGAAAAAGACGGAGATAGAATAGATTTTCAGTCAGTACCATCTTTCAGCGCATGTCATTCTGGCTTCTGGTTAGCCTCATTTACTAAAACCTTTAGCGGGTGCAAAACCTTTTAGCACACGCAAAACCAATAACATGAACAATGATTGGTGCAAAACAAATACCTTATTTGGTTATTGGTTTTTGCATGTGCTAAATGGTTTTGCACTCGCTAAATGTCTTAGTAAATCAGGCCCATGATGCATAATGTCTTGCAAAATATTAATCTATTAATTGTAATTTATACTTTGAAATGACATTTTAAAAGAGAAACTTGTGCCCACATATCCAAATAATGTAATAATATATTAATAACATTTTAAAACCAAAAACTAATAGTTCTAACTAACTTTCTCTCAGGATAGTTTTCCAGACTGCTCTGATAAGCAACAAAGCAGTCCTGTATATCTAAGACTGAATCAAATCAATACTCTGCCCACTATTAAAGAATAGCAAAATCCCAGTTTTAGGTAAAAACATCAGCCAGTGGAGAAATCAATAGCTTTCTGCTCAAGATTTTTATTTTGTCAATAGTTGCTGGGTTGAAGTTTGGAAACTCCATACCAAACCCACGCCCGATGAAGACAAATTGTCGCTACCTGTGGGCTGTAGTCCCTGTGTGATGTCTTTTAAACTTTCTTTGGTCATGTGAATTAAGGTTTTATAACTTCAAACCCGTACGTGTGCCTTGGACTTTATGGGGTATGCTTGACTTCCTTCTATCCTTTCATTGTTTGTTTTTCTGCATATTAACCTTGGACTGAAAGAACACCGTACTAAATGGTTCCACTTGCCTCTATTAATAAAAGAGCTTCCAGCTTAAAAGAAAAACAAATCCATTTTATATGCTACAAAATATGAACTTCTGGACTTGGAGCTGTACTCAATTTTACTGCATTGCTGTTAGCCCTTCAAATATACATATAGATGTAGAAAGTACGAGTGTAAGTGCACGTATCAAGCTCATACAGTAATATTGCTTAAATGCTGAATAAGCAATACTGAATACACTTTCTTAAAGTCAGTACTTGCAGTTGCCAGTCGACAAAAAACTTGAACAGGTTTTTGGTAATTACTTGAACTGAAAAAAAACCTCAAGCTATCTAACCCTCTCAGAAAAAGCCCAGAATGCATTGCTGTACTTCTGCCCTCTCCGGCAAACTACAATGCAGAAGTATTGAATCCGAGCTTTGACAAGGGAAAGCTTTTCTCATATTGAAGAAGCCATATCTGAAAGGTTCTCAGTCGAGCGTGCCGGGATGCACCTTTGTTTACTGTCATCACTAGTCCTTCGCTCCTGTCACAGAGCTCTGTATCTCTAGTTGCAGCAGGAACTCACTGGAAATGCTAAAAGCGCAATCTCCAGGGGCGATCTTGAAGAGGCTGAGAAATAATGAGGACTGCTGTAGCGTGGGGTACAATTTCAGGTAGAGCCCACCGTTCCTGGTCCCTCCACACCAATCCACAAATCCGCTGAGACTGATGCTGCCAGCTTGAGCTCTCTGAAGCTGGCAAACTGGGACCTGCAGTCATGTGCCAAAGATGCCAGCATTTGTTGCTGTTGTTCCAGAGGAACATCCTCATTTCACTTGAGTTGGATCGCATTGCGCTGCACATGTACTATACATTTAAGGCCACATTTGCTCTCCATTTAACATTCATTGCATTGTTCCTTATCGTTATTATTATAGTGCTCTTGTAAAACCTGGATTAAATAAGTTATCCTTCATTTTGACTCACTATTAAGCCCAAGCACAGTGCAGTGAAAAATTGTATTTGGAATAACACTTGCATTTACTTTTTCTGTTTTATTAATGATTGAACCCAGTATTAATATTGAAAATCACTTCATTTGTTTTAACTAAAGAATATTCTGCCCATGTCTCACCTACTTTAGGCTGTAAAGAAATTGTTATTCAGTTTAGGTCAGAAATGGTTACAGAGATTGAATGCTGATCGGTTTATTGAATTGAGCATTAAGATGGATATGTATAGTTAAATAGCTTACTCTGCTACTCTACTCTATTTTACACTACAGTAAATACTGAAAAACACTGCCTGGCAGCATTACGGCATGGCGCAGTGCACATGCTGAGCATGTGTGTCTCTGCCAGCTCGGTTTGAACAGACCAATCCGCATGCAAACTCTTTAACAGGTTTTTGCTAATTAACTGGACTGTTGTGCCTCCACTTGTATTGCTCCACTGATGTCCCTCTCTTTGTGAAGAGTATCAACTTAAATGTTCACATCACATAGTTGATACCCATTCTTACAAATGTCTGCCACTTAATGCACAATTTACACGTTAAAAATGCATAGGCGACCTGGAGAAATAGTACGTGCTTCGTACTGTACACAAAGCTTGTCTGTGCTTCACCGTGTGGAATCAGAATTTGCGTGATAACCTCCTACAACCAGCACGTCTAACACGTGGGAAGCATCTGCTTCTTTTCACACACCTCAGTCCACACGTTGGACTGGAACCGGTATGAGTCGAGTCACTCGCAGCTTGAGAAAACAGACTGAGAGCCCGGCCGACCAGCAGAGGTGCTCACGTGTGTACTAGCAGACTACTTCCACAGTCCACTGAGGTGGGCAGCCAGGATTGAGAATTGAGTTCCTTCAGCTTCAGCTACAATTTAGAAATATCAACATTTCGGTTAGGTTAATACGTGGACAACTCTCTGTCCAAGGTTAAAATAGACACTAACAACTTTGACTTTCTAAGCATTATAAATTAAGTGCCAGTGCATGCACTTTACAGTAAGGTCAACATCTAATGTAGATTTTTGGTGGCCATGTTTTACTGTAAGCTTTAAGACACTTGACATTGTACTGTACTGTCAAATATTTAGCAATTTTGCATTACTGTTTAGAAAAAAATATGGATTTAAAGCCATGTTTGTTACCAAACGTTTGTTTTTATTTGTTGAATAATTCATATTTGAAATTAACTTGCAATTGTTATCTTATGCCAATGTGTTTACTGCTTTATTGTATGTTTATTTTAATGCATTTACAGAGGACAGTATGTTGCCAGACAGCCATGACACAAACACAAGCTGTTGAGAGCATTTTTAATGCATGATACCCCTCTCCATTCCATGTAAAAGGCTACCCCTGTAAGCTCACAATATCTATCATCTTCCAGGGAGAGTAGAGAGAGAGTGAGTGAGAGACATAGAGAGTGAGTGAAAGAGAGAGAGAAAGAGAAAGAGAGAGATTGGATGCCATACAGCTTACCTCAGAAATCATTATGTCTAATTGAGGATGACCTCAAACTACAGAAGGGGTGCGTCCCAATACTCGAAAAATGCACTCTCCCTTCCTCCACTACCACCTCCTATACTCCGTGCCCCGGAAACGGACCTTTGTGTTTTAATATAATGTTGCTGATTACATCTTAATTACGTATTAATGGTTACATTGTGGTGGTTTGAAGGATATGAAGAAGCACTAGGAACACCTGGTTGGTTAGCAGTAAAGAGAGGTGTGTTTTTATTGCTCACTGCATACACACAAAAAAAACCATTCACACCCTGGTGGTCTTATTATATATACATCACCCCCCGCCCCCTGCTAGGGTACCTGGGTAATGTAGTGAATTCGGCTCCGTGATCACTCAGTGGGTGCCCAGTCACCACCACAACATATTAATTAATGTCTCAACACAAACAGCAATGTCAGGTACATTATATACTGTACATGCAAATACTTGTACTCGAAACATTCAGACAGTTTTGCATACTTCCAGGTAGGAGTGGTAGTGGGAGAGTGGAGGGAGGGAGGTGGGGAGTGAAGAATATTGGGACACAGCCAAGCACGACATTTTAGTGCAGATTTAAAAGAGAGTGAGAGAGAAAGAGAGAGAGAGAGAGAGAGAGAGAGAGAGAAAGAGAGTGAGAGAAAGAGGTGAAAGTTTTTTCATACTTTAGAAATAACTCCTCATTTTCATCAATATGCAAATTCTCAAAATCGGCAGGAGCAGAAGAGCAGCTCCCTGAAGTGCTTTCATTAGAAGCTGTTACCATAATTGATTCCCAGCCCTGCGATAAAAGGCGATTGGCCAGTTTCAAAGGTTCTGGCCTCCTCTGACTCAAGGGAACCCGCGGACCAACTTCAATCATAAATCATGCGAGTAGCTGATTCAATGGATTGTGTCCCGTCCCCGGGGACAAACACAATTGTAGATCTGTCACTGACGTCTAAATCATAGACCTGATAGCCAAGTGTGGACAAAATGTACCTTGTTTTTTGCGTGCTGTGAGCTTGAGGCTCAACCACACCGTAGTGTGGCCACCTTGATGCTGCTACCCCCGTCAGTCACACACCAACGAACATTATTTAATAATGCAGTTTGTGCTTCATCTTCACCACGCCCTTTTGTTAAAAATTAATATTTCATTTAAATGGGACATTGCATAGCAAGAACATTTATTTAATGGGATGCTATGGGATGCTTCTTATTGATTTCAGGTACTAGAGCCTGTTCTTTAAGTAAATGTGTCTTAAGGTTATATAGGGCAAACTGCCCATCAAATGCATTTATCTCAGTGAAAGTTGTTCAATAGGGAGTACTCAAAGACTGACCTTTAGTAAGGTGTAAGCAGCTTATGTAGCTGGCACGAGCAGTCAGCGGGGGCTGGCTGACCAGAGGAGTCGCTATAGCATGACGAGTACCCTGCTGACTGAGACTCCTGTAATTTTATGCCCAATATCATTTTATGGCTGGGTGTACCACCGCCCTGGTGGCTCACCGTTCTTGGGGTTCGGTTACAAGATGCTCAGTAGCTTGAGTGAAGCCTTTAGCCAGCCCTCTGTGGTTCTGACCCTTACAATAAAAATGACATTTGAATTCAGGAAAATGTCTTCAATGCCGTTTCGTTCCATCAGATCATCGTTCCAGATCCCGTATTTGTGATTTCCCTTTCAGCCATGGTTTCATAGGTTACATAGGCTATAGTTACATTACTGCACATGAAATCACTACTTTGTCCTTGCGTGAGAACTATGAAACCAGGGTCCGTACACAGGCTTAGTTTCAATGTTTTCTTTGAACTCCTTTGGATGAGGCGGGATGTTAACTTGCCGTCTTCCCAAGCCAGCTTCAACAGATGCGTTTATCCAAGACCGCTTATATTACCGCCATATAATGTGCTTCCCTGTTTAAACAGTTCCAGGTGCCCCGTCCGCTACTCCACACTGCTGCCTCTTAAACTCTAATCCCATGCTTTACTCTCAAACACATAATGGCTTTTTGGACACGTTTTAAAATGAATTTTGAGCCCCGAGCCCTTTGTGTGCCTCTAAAAAACACGGCACGGCAAAGTTCCACTCGGTTTTCTCAAGTAAATCAGGGAGAGTGGGTGTGAGTGGGGGGCTTGCGGGAGTTGCTTTGAACCTCATTCTTTTTTTTTTTTCCCCCTCCTCCTAATTAAAATCTTCAAGTCTCAATACCAACACCCAAACACCTCGGAGGATGGAAAGGGAATTCATGATGTATCACTGCCTCGCAAAATAAAATGTATTCATTGCCTCCACCAGCCATAACCCAGATGGCCAGAAAATTGGCTTTGTGTAGAGATGTGGATTCAAGCATGAATATTAATATGAGGCAGATGTAAACGCATATTAATATCCTCTCACTTTGCTCGGTCTGAAATTATAATGTCATCCACTTTGGAGGAGAGAAGGGCTGTGCTCGGTGAAGCGGTTCACCTGGTATGTAGTCGTGGATGGCGGCTGTTTTGTTGCTTTCTTCACAGTGCTTGTGCGGAGTATGCAGCTTCCATCCCTGGGTTCAGTACTCTGCAGTACCACTGCGACTCAGGGCTGAGGGCTTATATGCGATCGTAACACATAGCATGCTTCAATCAGTACCATGCATTTAATAAATAAGCAACAATCCATCCTATTTGCACAGACAGCTACACAAACAAATTTTACATAATTACTATTATTTATCTGCTTACCGCACACCCCCATCTAGGACAACCTACACAGCTTACTGTATAATTTTCACATATTATCAATTTATACAGCATATACGGTATAATTGAATAATAATGGGATGGGACAGTCATGAAATACAATAAGTGCAACTGAAAATGTACAAATTTAAATGGATTAGGGAGGTGAGGCATAAGTGCTGTGGGCACAAATTTGTCATTTGAATCACGTGAGGTCTTGATTGGTTGCTCAAAAAACATGTGTTAGTCAACAGTGACTGTTTAGATCTTTAGCACAATTTATGATGTGTAAATGCATAAAACCCTCTAAGTTGTGCTAAGTTATCATTGAAAATGTGATTATTTTGGGTTGAAAGGTTTCACAGTTCTCTGTAGAAAACGAGAACGAGCTGTAAATTGGGAAAACAGATTTGCCACTCAGGAATTGTCAAGCAGCTTTGTAATGCTTTATTTGCTATATTTTTTAAATTTCATCCGGAATTGAAGATGTTTTTTACTCAGTGAACTAAGCTTGATGATATGTTGCTGTTATCTGATGTACATGCATAATCTGATTTTCTGCATAGTATGGTCTTAAAAAGACCTGGGGCTCTATTTTGGCGATCTTAGCGCTTTGTCTAAATGCATGGTGTAAAGTGCATTTAGGGCGTGTCCAAGTCCACTTTTGCTAGTTTGATGGCGCGTTTTTTGAGCGCTAAGCATAGCGCAACATGCAAATGGGCTGAACCTAGTCCCTTCATTGGTGTCCAGTGTCTTGGGCGTGACATGCAATAAACCAATCAAAATGTCATATCCCATATTCCCTTTAAAAGCCTGCTTTTCCACCTTGGCGGATTGCTTATATGATGGCGAAACAGAGATGCTTGTGTGTGTTTAGTGCGATCAAGGAATAGGCTATATGGATCTATAGTATGGTCAATATTATTATCCCAACAGTGCTGTTATTTTACAAAATATATGCGGTTAAATTTTGTTAAAAGCACTTGCAACAGCTGAGAATAAGCTACCAATGGCTTCCGTCTCACCTTAGAAAACGACAAATTGGCCTGCTTGTTTAATAAATTTCGTTATGCAATGAAGCATTGTCAAGCATCAATTCCATGAGGATGTTCTCATAGAGTTGTCAAAGTTCAAGCTTCATCTGAAGTTCATTACCTGCATTCTAATATTGATTAATAACATAAATTCCGTTATTTTGCCTTAATGATGACACTAAATACAATAAAGCTGTCAGGTCGGCAACCCATAGGTTCACGCATATTTTCTCTTGTTTTATAATGTTCCGCTGATAGAAATGTGACCAACCTGTTTTACTGGTAAAAAAAAACTGTAAAATTAATAAATTAATCAAATTAATAAAACTTTAAAACAAGCCACTTTCCCAGTGATTTACATCAGGGGAAACAGACCTGATCCTGCATGAAGTTAAAGCGCACATGCAGAGAATGGCATTGCAATTAATTGTGAATTAATTGTGTAACATTTAGAAAATTTGTTTTTGTATCTAATTAGATGCTTAGTTCTCTTTAAAATCATTTTGTTCAGTTATAGAATAACAGGTGAAATCAGCGGAGTTTTAATAAGCTGAGAGTATGGAAACCTTGTCACTGTAATTAAAAAAATATGAAGGACGAAGAATAAGGTTCAAATTCAGTTAACGTGACATTTATTTCAGTTTTTTAACTGTAAGCTCGAAAAAACCTTATGCACAGCGAATCCGCTGTAGCCTAGGCTATTTGAAAAACAATAAATGCAATATTCCCTGGACAAGGTTTTGAAAATATTTCAGTCAAAATCATTGTATTTACATAGCAGTAGCTATTGTAATGACATCTGAAGCGCAAATGTCTATTTCAGTGCGCAAGTTTTCGTTTGAATGACATTTCTCGCATTAGGCTTGATATACAGTAGGTGTTATCAGCAAAGTTTTTAATGGATAGCCATTGTCCCATAACAGAAGACTGTCTCCCCAGAAGATTACAGGAACTACTGGCAAATACAAGTCATAGCTTGATCCAGGACAATTGCGAATAGTCTATACATGTAACCTTACACGTACCATTGCACATTACCTGGATGTTGATGGAGTGGGCTGAAAGCAATTTAATGCACCATTCCCCTTCGCTGAGGGACAGGTATGTGGCCTTTAACCTATGGACCCTTTTATTATTATGCATTTTTTGATATAACCAACACAATAATAATATTTTACATTGTAATCTTGATATTTTTAGTCATGCTTGTGCGCGCCCCTGTGTGTAACAGACAGGAGGGTGTATGCTCGTTGTGTACATGCCTATGTAGATGCACTTATATGCGCCATTGAAACAACATGTAAACAACTGCGACATGACTTTAGACCAGGTTTTTGGTGGTTTTAGCGCAATTGCTTTCTGCGGGCTCAAGATAGCAATACGCCAAAAATAATCCTGGCCACACCTCATCTTAAGACCAGCACGCCCACTTTACTTACTATGGGCGCACCATCACTTGGTATTTAACCGACATGAGCGCTAGGGGCTATAATGAACCCTGCGCCGGGTGTATTATAGCAAAAACACTCGCGTTTGGGTTAGCGCCGCTTAGCGCCGGGTGTAAGATAGGGCCCCATGTGTGTTGTAATGTGCTTAGGTCAGGCCAATCTAATTTTAGTAACATCAGCCTTCATTTATGACTGTGTGGTGTGGTTCCTCAGTTGTGCCATTCATAAACATATGGGTGTCATGGCTCACATTTAAATGTGTTCCTTTAAAAGCCTCTATTTAATGTTAGTGATATGATATATAATCAATTATAAGAGCTATATATATATATTACACTTATCGTCACTTTTTTCTAGTTAATTTTGCCCACACTCACTACTCACTAACCTTTGTTCTGAAGAACATGCCAGGTGCAGTGAATAGTAGCATTTTGACAGGATTCAGAAGAACTCATAATACTCTTGCCGAGTGAAACAGCAGCAACTGCAGTCGCGCCTTCTCTCCAGGGGCCCTGAAGCCATCTCCCCATTACCTGGGTTGCACCATAGTGTAAAAGAGCAATTAAAGAGAAGATCGCAGCTGGCGGGGACTGAAAACAGCTTCAGTCTAATTTAGCAGAAGAATACAGGTGCCCTTGCAGGGGATTTTATCTGTGTTCTAACCGCATGTGGACAGTATCTCGCTCTCAGTTTTACTGAAAATGCCTTCAGGTTGGAAGCTTAGAGAGAAACCACTTCCCTTAAGCATCACATTATTTTAAGACATGTCATTGTTCCTAAACTACATGACTTAGTGTTGCTGCTAATGCATGAACATAAGAGGGTACAGACAGGTACAGTATATATGCTTATCTGGGAATGGCTACTCTTGAAATTTAGAGATGCTTACAGCTAGCTTTAAACAGAATCAAAATTAATTAATATAAAAAAATTACAATAAAAACAATATTGCTCACATTGTCCCTTTCAAAGCCCTTGTAGTGCTAGGCAATTCATTATTTTAATGCCACAAGATGGCAGTAGCACACCCCTCTCTTCACAGCTTCACCAACAGTATGTTTCCTGTGATCAAGAATCAGACCACTCCTGATTTTGAAGTTCAGTAGCTATGTTAAAATCGTGATGGGAGTGAATAAAATGTTTCTGTCTGGTACCGTTAAAAAGGCAGATAGCATGAATAGAATGTCTGACTTTACCTTTGAAACACCAGTTTAACTTCTCTCTCAGGCTTGTTTGAAGAGTTCAGTGTGAAAATCCCTGCGGTATACATTCTATCCACTGTATTGAAGTCACTTATTTTCTCATCCAATACCGCTTGGCAGTTGACTGAGTCATATTGGCTTCAACCCCTTGTAGCTCCTACCCTCCTGCCTGGCTAAAGGCTAAGGACCTGAACTTATCTGTAATATGGATGACCTGGATTTGATTCCTGGTCAAGACGCAATCATAGCCCCCCTCTTTGGGGTCAACAGTAATCACTCATTCTATCACATGATGTGAGAATAAAATTGCAACATACAGAGATGGTCAACATATTATCCTTGGTTCAATGTTACTTTTCCTCTGGGGCTGATTGAAATGGTGATGGAAAATGTTAAATGTGTGTGCGTGCATTCATGAGTGCATGCATGTGCGTGTGTGTAGGGGGCTTCTCTTCCATTATTGAATCAGCACCATAAAATACAGCGTGCTGTAGAGTTCCTCAGCTGGAAGAAACCACTCTTTGGAACAGGGTGCCAATATGGAAAATTAAAGGCAGTTAATAAAAACCAGCGCTAAATCAAGGACCATAAAAGTTATAGGGTTATATTAAAATGGGACCATAGCAGCCTCAACACAGTGGGACTGAATTATCATGTTAATTTAATTCCCATCCTCAAATGAACCAGAAGGCACAATAAAGGTCAATTAACCAACTACCTCCCCATTTCCATTTCAGTTTTACTGCGGCATCTAAATCACGGTTCTGCAAGACTCCACCAGCAGACACAGAGCCCCCTGCAGAGAGTAGCTCCTCTAGGATCCAAAAGGCCCCTGGCAGTCATTGCATGCAGCCTAGGTTACCCTTTAATCTGTCCACATTTCTCTCTCTCTCTCGCTCACTCTCTCTCTCTGTCTCACATTCTTTCTCGTTTTCCCTGTCTCTCTTGCTCTCTCTGTCTTTTTTTCCCCGCTTACATTTTCAGCCTGTATTGATCTATATCCTTCTCTCTGACATACAGGCTTTTGATAATAGCACATCCACCCATTCTTCCATCTATCCGTCTACTCAACCTTCGTCTTTCTTTCATTCGTTCCATCTGAACTCTGGCAGCTAATTTGCAAATGTACAGAACTAAATTAACCCCCTTGTGCCTTTGCTGATGTGCAGACGGTTCCGGAATTGTGAGTAATTGAAGTGAGTGTTGAAGGGTCATGCACCAGTCTTTGCGGTAGATTGGAAAATGTGCCGCAACGTTTTGGCACTATCTGGAATTTTCATGTGTCAATATTGAACAGATACAACATGTAAATTCAATTTACCTGACCCATAATCTACTGAGGTAGAAATTTATAGGTTTATGTGCTGGACACAGGTGTATTGTAGGTATTGTGGCAACACACACACACACACACACGCACACACACACACACACACACACACACACACACACACACACACACACACACGCACGTGCGCGCGCAAAAATAATGACCAGCTGTTAAGATATCAAATGTTATATGCTGCAATGTTGTAATATCTTGTACAGAGCTATTATCTGTCACAATATTATACTGCAGCAAATCAGTAATCACATTATGGAGGTAGATGTCTAGCTAGCTAGCTACATGCAATCTGATAGGAGTTTTGTGCAATGACTGTTTAAAAAAGTTCCCATCGCAAGATTAGCATGGGTTTAACTTTACAACCTAAATAAACTCAAAACTCGGTTGTTTTAATTAAAATTTACCATTAATCCACTTCTTAAAGATAATGTGCAATTTTGGCCACTTGTTCTAAAAGTGGCGCTGATGAGCCGAACACACACACCGCCGTGTTAGGTAGCACCGAAGAAGAAGAAGTTTTGCTTGCGAATCGACACGGGGAAAAACAGCAGAATATTTGTCTCAAAATTCTGTCCGTAAATCCAAGCAGATCAAGCGTGTCCTTCGATCGGCAAATGTAGATTCGTCAGTTCGCAAACCAAGCTTTTGATTTGTACATGTGAACATTGGAAACATATCTGTAAATGTTATTTGCATTTGTGAATATAATTTTTGCATTCATCCAAATGATGATTTACGAAACACAAGTTGAGAGGTGTGTGTGTGTGGATGGCAAATACAATTGTGGATTATACTTTTGTGTTTGATTATTTTTGATAGAAATTTACCTCCATACCACATACTGTACATCGTGTCTTGTTTTCATAGATTGGCTGCTACTAGATCACTTTCCGCCCACTGCTTTTTTTGGATTTTGGAGCTGAAATTCTAAACAATAGTTTTACAGAATTAGGTTGTTTGTGATTTCTCAAGTTACAATGTTTATGTATTTATTTTTGCATCTTGCATTATTCATTCTAAGTACCCTGACATCACAGATTTGCCAAATTGTTTTAATGTGAAAACATTACTTCAGCTTCCAAAAGGAAATACATTGGTGGCTCTGTTGTTATTCTAAAGGGAGAGTGTTTAGTCATTTTCATGGTTATATCCAGGGACATGATAATTATTATTCATTAATAATGATAATTAGCATCTCAGGATTTCAAAGCGCTTTACTGCGAAGGGTGAGAATTCACTTGAATTCCCACCAAAGTGTACTACCCATCTGGGTGAAGCACGGCAGCCATTTTGTCTAGAACGTCACCACTCATCAGCTGATGTAGGGAGCAAAAGATTAACCGACCAATGTGGGGATTAAATGAGAAGATTGACCTGAGTTGGAAATTTGTCCAACATACCGAGACACCCTCTAAACTTCACTTTAAACTTAAACCTTACACCAATTATATCTCTCTCACCTCAACTTCATTGACTCCACAATAATTTGAAAGTGCAGTGAGTGTTCAGATTAATTCAGATTTTATTCAACTCGAATACTGTTAGTGTGAACAGAGCTTTGGATGAGTTTACCACACATGAGGTCAGAAATAGCTTTAGTCTTTTTTTGCCCCACTTCCCACCACCTTTGTGCTGGACACACAATGCAGCTTCAGTTCACTGTAAGCAGCGCCTGCCTCTGTATTTTAAAGTTGCTTAGAGGGCTTCACAATAATTTCAGCTGTTATACCAATGTGAGTGTCTACCCTACCATCCACACCCGCCTTATTACAGAATCTTAAACCACATTATTCATTTTCCAGGTGATGCAATTTTTTAAAAATATGCATGTGCAATTCCTCTCGTAAATTGTTGCCCCCGTGTATCTAACACACAGCTGGACATTGTCTTGATAAATTACATGACTGAATGGGCTAGTGACCCACATTTCATAATGTGGCTCTTTGAGTATAAAAAAGAAAAACAACTGCACACATGCCAGCAGAAACAGATGTTCCTCTGGAATAATTATATAACAGAGAATCCAGTCAGTGCTGGACTATGTAAACTACTATGGAAAAAACTACAAAATTTCTCTTCTGTGTGATCCAATCACCTTTTTTCAGGAAATGTAACTATTAATTCAAATCATATAAATTATGAAGTTGTACTGTATAGTATGGTCTTTAGCCCTATCCAATGTGAGTGTGCGTGTGTGTGTGTGTGTGTGTGTGTGTGCGGGGGAGGGGGGGTATTTTAGCAAGAGAACCATAAAATCAACAGGCTCTACAGTCCTATATGGGCATGACCCGTTGAGACTGTGGGCCAAAACCCTCTTTCACTGCTGTCAGATAATAGACAGAAGCACATTCATCATACTCATCGATCCAGCACTATGACGGATGGCAATGATGGGCTGACGAAAGACTAACTTTTACCGAAACAGGTTTGCAGTTGCAGTTGAAGGCCCAAAACAAACAAAAAAAAACCAAAAAACACACTGGGCTTTATCCAATAATTGATGGTTCAGTGTAAACCGCACACTCAACACAGGAACAACCTTATTACAAATATGTTCTTTTAATTTATCAAAATGCAATCGGAAGCATATACAAACAAGAAAGAGACGAACAACGCGTTTCGGCAGTCCTTCTTCAGGTTTGCTCTTCACCCAAAACTCCCTACATAAATATGTGAAAACGTGGATGTAACATAAATTTGTAACGTAACATTCAATTCTTAACGTGATGCAAGCACGAGCTGCAGTGTCAAGCGTCGCAGCGAGGGGCACTATAGCAGGCAACAACAGGATTAAGCTGTCTTCTTCAATTTGTGCTTTCTTCAGCCCAGTGTTTCAAACTGTCCTGGATCGCCCCCTTGAGGACTCCACTTAATTACCTCCACAGGGGCATAAGTACGTACGTTGAATATGTACAACCCTGCCATGAGGTTGCAGTGCGTAGTCATTGCATTGTCATTTGCATTTGCGTACTTACTGTATACTGTAAATAGGTACTTACGCACAGTGGGCCTCATTTATCATTCAGGTGTACGTTCAAATCTGATCGTAAAGTGACGTACGGCCATTTTTAGAAAAATTTCCGGATTTAACTAAATGAATGTGGGTGTACGGTACGATGAAATCTCACGACAGCTCTTGACCTTGCGTACGCTTTTCCCAGTGGCGAGGCAGCAACATTGCATGCAATGAACAGTGTAGTAACAATAGTCGTGCAGCCTATAATGAAAACAACTTTTGTTTGGAGCACTGCGGACTAAACAGGTGATAAACAAAAAGGTGCTTTTTGAAAAACATAGGTTATGTGAGCTTTAAAATCAGAGTTCACCTTAAATGAGTAGCTGATCATAAAAATGGCACGTCCAAGTCATTCCATTTATGAAAATATTAAAAGCAGTTCATGCATCTGGACAATATTTAAAAATGCACTTGACCTACGCATTGTGGCAATAGACGCACGTTGCGTAGCCTAAGGCCAGAAACACACCTCACGCAAATACGTGAACGTGGACGATTTGAGCTAGGCTTATTTTATCTGTCCTCTTCTTCTTGGTCCTCACCTGACCCGGAAATCGATCGAGGTTCGCCATCTTTAAGGACATTCCAAACCGTTAAATGCTCATGGAGGAGCGAGGACTGAGGAGCAAGGACTGAGGAGCGAGAAGGCATACAGACGGTGCTTCAGTGAGAAACTCAAGTGTAGCCTTTGCAGAAGCCTTTTCGCGGAACACGTGTATAAATTATCCACCCTCCCTAAATTTTACCATTCCTTTCCATTTATTATAAAGCGCTAATCCATAATGACACTCATTCTTTATAAGTAACAAAAGCATGGGTTTATTCATGAAAAGATTTGCTAAAAAGCATTATAGTTAAGCACGTGAGCATAATATGAGACTGACGCTTGATTGAGCAAGGATGTTCCATTTGCCTAATGCATGTTGCCTCGTTTCCTCCATCCTTGTATCTGATCCTTGCATCCTTTTCCCGCGTCCTCCGTTGGGCAGAGCTAGGGAGCGAGGAAATGACGTGAGGAAAGGATGCAAGAAATGAAAATAAGCGATTGGAATGAACCCCTTAGTCGTTGTGCTTCATGCGGGTGCGCCCCCAAACGTTGATCAGGATTAAATAAATGACTTGGAGTAAAAGCTCCCCAAACCTAGAGTGAGATCTGCAGAAATGCAGTAATGTAGTTAGCATAGCTTACATAGTCTATCCATAGATATACATAGTGTATCCAGTGGCGATTTTAGCACGACATTTCTGGAGGGGCAGTTTTGTATGACGTCACCATCAAAAAAATTAAGATAGCCAACTAGTCTATGGTAAGCCTATGCTATGGGCTGCGCTGTAGGCCTAAGTGCCAGGGAGCAGAAAGATTTCAAAAACTGAATACAATGTATCGCTTCAGCACAACACAGAACCCTAGATTGAGGTTGCCTATACTGCAACAAAGTAATAGGATGAGACAGACACGTTTCTTCAATAACTTGCATGCTTTATCAAAACCGTAAATACAAGTTGTTAACTTGTAGGAAAGTGAAAACAAGCTTGATCAAGTTTATCCAGAACGAATGCAATTATAGCCTAGCTAAAATACAAAAACGCAAAGCCTGCCAACGGCATATTATAATAACGAGAATTATCAGATAAATGTCAAATAAATATGCAAACATTTGATACAAACATTTGGTCTTGCTTTAGCTACGTTAAGACATGCCTTAACATAGCTAAAGTAATTAGCCTAAGCTTTTTAAAATGCCACTTAGCCTACTGGTGGCATGTAGACTATGATTCATCGTAAAAATAAATAAATCGTTCAAACTTGAACTTAAAGAAACTTCAAAAAGGTAAAACATTTGTGTGAACCTCTGGACAGAGCTGCCTTTATTTTCACGCCTGCAAAACTATAAATTCACCAAAAACCGTATAGAACATTATCTATTATCTAGTAAAATCACTAGCCACCACAGTTATTTGTCTGATTCAAGTTTATTTAATATATTTTTGTATTTAGCTTTTCACATAATAATGAGTGTGTAACAAATTCAGCAAGGTGCTTCGTTGTCATAAAGTGTATACTGTGGTATTGCAGTATCAGTGATCCAAACTGCTTTTTCAGGCTTTCCATGAACCAGCGGTCGTTGCGTGGCTAATAATAGCGTGAGGTGTTGCCTGAATAATGAGAAATCGTGATGGAAATGACCACAGTAAAAATCATAACGTTAACCTATTTTACAGGTATAGCCTCCCTGGAATGTCAGAATGTTAGAATGAACTATAGTGATCTTGTAATGTAACATTGTGTTAGACAGATTTATATCGAAGGCTACGTATTCTGACACTGAAATTGAAGTTTTATTAGCAGATGTTCAATCAAGGGAAAAAATAGTTTAATATTGTCAGTACCGGTGTCATGAACTGGTAAAGTAAGGGCCTAGCAGGAGATAACATGTACCATCAATGCGGATCACCCCTCACACGAACTGTTAAAGTAGTAAAATAAATAAATGGATTGAGATTAAATTGGAGGCGAAGAAATGCATAGCTGCGCATCTACGTCTGCGTCGGAGGAGCGAGCGCATTGCTTTATCGTAGCCAGGAAATAAATTAAACGTTATTAATTTTGTAATTCTGTTGGGCATGTGCATGTGAGTTGTGGTTTGAAATCGGGTAATCACATGGGCTATCTTATAGAGTACTCATTAGTGACTACGTCACGCTGGTTTCGGAAGTAAATTCCCCATTCATTTTGAGTGTAGGCATTAACTAAAGCTTACTTTTAAACCATTTCTAGTGATTATGTCTTACCGTCAATTTCCCGGATTGTTCAATATAACGCCCGTTCGCAAACTATGTTGTTTTTCTGGACCAACTGCGAGTATATTTTACGTTTTAGTATTTTTTAAAACATAGCAGCGCTGGCACTGTTTAAAAACTCCACGTCCCATAATTCCGTCAGAACATGCAGCCTTGTCTCCAGACATTGTCATATAACGTTAGCCAACAGTAGCACACAGCTCCGTTTTTAAACACTTTTTTCTAACGTTAGCTAGCTAGCTTGAAGGACTAAAAGCTAGAATTGCTTTATATGGTTAACCGTATCGCAGTTTCTGACCTTGTCGGGCAGGCTTCTCTACTTAGCAAGCTAACTTTAGCTCCTCTTCAGTGACAGTAGCCGTCTCCAATCTGTCATAGTCAGACAGACGAGATGATGATATCTTATTGGTCGAGAACCACCCATGTGTTGCAGTACTGGATATGTAGTCTGTTAAAGTGGACTACAAGTCGAACTACATTCATTAATGCATTACTTTAAAAAAATTTAATTGGAACATGCGATATATACTTTTTCACCCCATAGATCTCCAAACACGAAGACACTGTGGGCAAACTAAAGTCCTCCACTTGCTGTTTGGACCCTCTTCCTACCAACTTCTTTAAAACAGTTTTCAGCTGTCTTGCAGATGAGGTCTTAAAAATTGTGAACTGCTCCCTCCAGTCTGGTATTTTTCCGGCAGCGCTAAAAACTGCTGCTATTAAGCCACTGCTGAAGAAGACTAATCTTGATCCCTCAGTCATTAATAATTATAGGCCCATATCTAACTTATCGTTCCTTAGCAAAATACTTGAGAAAACTGTACACCATCAGCTAAATACCTATTTAACATCAAATGGTCTGTTTGACATTTATCAGTCTGGTTTCCGGTCACACCACAGCACAGAAACAACACTTATTAAAGTTATCAATGATCTCAGAATGAACATAGATTCAAACAAAATCTCTGTTCTCGTACTCCTGGATCTCAGTGCCGTTTTCAGCACTGTTGACCATAAGATATTGCTACAAAGACTGGAAAAATTGGTTGGCCTATCTGGCCCTGTTTCTTTGTGTCCATTGGTGACTTTGCATCACAAAAACAGGGTATTACATCTGGAGTCCCACAAGGTTCAATCCTTGGGCCATTATTATTCAATCTGTACATACTCCCACTTACACATGTTATACAAAAACATAAAATATTCTACCATAACTATGCAGATGATTCACAACTCTCCATCTCCCTTTCATCTGATGACCTAGGTCCCTTGGCGTCCTTATTTAAATGCATCGATGACATTAACATGTGGATGTCACATAACTTTTTACAATTGAATAATAAAAAACAGAGATTCTTGTATTTGGTGCAAAGGCTCAAAGACAAAAGATTGTAGACCACCCAGTTCTTTGTTTTTTAAAAGTAAAGGTGAAGCCATAAATCTTGGTGTCATTTTAGATACTGATCAAAATTTTAACAGCCACATCAACGATGTGACAAGAACAGCTTTCTACCACTAACTAGTTCTTGACTTCATTACTAGTAGATTAGACTACTGTAATGGTCTTTTTACTGGCCTTCCTAAAAAAGCCAAGCGACGACTGCAGCTGATTCAAAATGCTGCTGCAAGAGTTCTCACAAGGACTAAAAAGACGGAACACATATTTCCAGTTCTTCAATCTTTACATTGGCTCCCCATTGACATGAGAATTGATTTCAAAATGTTACTCCTCATATCTCAATGGCCTTGCACCGAAGTACTTAAAAGACATGCTTGTCAGCTACGAACCAGCTAGAACTTTCAGGTCTGCAGGCAGTAGCTTCTTATCCATTCTTAAAACAAATTTGAAAGCTGGAGAAGCAGCTTTTTGCTTTTATGCACCAAGCAAGTGGAATGCCCTGCCTGAGGACCTGAGAAATGCCCCAACATTAAATTATTTTAAGTCTAGGTTGAAAATATTTCTCTTCTCAATAGCCTATGATTAGTTTATGTCCTTGTGATTATCTGTAAGTCCATTTGTGTATATATATAGTCAGAAATATATGTGCTCTCAATTCTCTACTTATTTTAATGATCTACTTATTTTATATATTTCTTGTTTTTATTATTTGATAGTCTGAGATATATGTCCCCTCAAATTTTTATTATTTTATGTATTTATCTACCTATTTGATCTATTGTTTGTTTTTACCCTTTTGCTATGTAAAGCACATTGTGATGCTATGTGTATGAAATGTGCTATATAAATAAAGTTTGACTTGACATGACATAGTAGTGCTCCACTGCTCTATGTGGGCTGGCTAAGGGTATCAGGAGTCAAAGTTGCAAAAAGTATTTGGAGTGGTGTAAAAATGTAGCTTTTGCAGTCAGATTAAATTGGAATTACACGTTGTAATATTAAAATATTGATTGAACTATTTGTTTTATTTTATTAGATCTCCCCAGTAGGCCTAATATAGCCTACACTTTATAGCAAAGTTAAGCATTTTGCTATTTCTCAAATTGGTATCTCTTTGTTCTCAGTCGGTGCCCATAAATTGCACCAGGGACTTTTGGGAGACCACGCAGTGCGTAAAAGTTTCACTTGACACCTGTGTTGGGGCTTGAGAAACTGAATGAAATCAGGATTTACAAGGCTTAGAGCTGTTGTCACTTTATGAACACATCTGGACACAGAGGCATTTCTTATTCCATGGTTGATATCTATTGTCTGACAACCAAGAAAGCTGCCGGTTGCCAGGAAGCGCAGAGCTGTCAACCCTTACAAAAAAGTTTACAGTGCTTAAATATGCCTTAAGTACACTTTTTCTTAACTAAATCCCAGGTAGTATACTTCAATACTTCCAGATCACGGTTTTAAGATAATTAAAGTACATCACTTTAGGATACAAAGTTTAGAAGTCTTTTATAAAAGGTATAGACTACTAAACTTTGTATAGTTCCAGTAAATACTTTAAAGGTGCACTATGCAGGATTTTTACCTTGAAAATATTGTAAAATAACCATGCTCAGTCATATATCTATGATGCACTGGCAACCTCTGTCTTTGCGCCCATTTGCCAAATCCGCTGCCTGCGATTATTATTCTAAGATGTGTTCGGCATGTTTCTGGGCATGACACTCTTTTTTGTATGGGCAGGGATGGGTGTGGCTACAGAGCCTGTGAGGTTTCAGCGGAGCCACTGCAATGGCAGAGATGAAGATGTGGATGTAGCCTACAGAGTTGGCGTGTTTTCTGTTGGACCTGTAAGTAACGTTATCAAGGCAGTTTGCTGCTACGTTAGTTAGCTAGATTGCCGAAGCCGGGCAGATTGAGTGGGCGGGGTTGAGGACGGATAAGGGGACATCTTTTACTGTAAACACAGCACCACAGCAGGGCAAAAAATAATACTTGATGTAACCTTAAACTTGATCTAACCTACTTAAGTATACAGTTAGAAAAAATTACTTTTATGAAGCTTACTACTTATTGTATGGGAACACTTGATGTGAGATTGGTAGGGCCATGCACCTGTTAGTATTTGATCTAAGATCTCTATCAAACGGTCGCATAAACATAATATTTCATGCCGTGGCAATCCATATTTTTGTGCAACTCATTATTCTTATTCTTATTATTACATCTTCTTATTATTAGGGTAGGCGTGATCACAGAAGAGCGTGTCCCCATGTCCACACAATCAAAGAAAATGCCATACTTGCAAGGAAAGAATTGGATGTACAATTTTCAAGCGATGCGTTTTGACAAGATACTGCGATCTGCAAGTGGAAATCCTCCCAATCTAAGGCCCAGATCCCTTAGATTATCACAGGGTTTCTCCTTAGTGTGGTCCTGTGAACTGTAAGTCATAAAGCAGTGAGGATGAGGATCTTTTTCTCTTAGTGTGAATCAATTTGATTCTGAAGAGGTGGGTACAACTATTTTATACTTGACAGCACAATCCTGCACAGTGTACTGTTTTTGTTTCCAGAATTTACCATCTGCACAGGTGAGAACAAGGGATGCCAAACTGCTTTTACAGCCAGACTGGCTGAATGTTCCCAGACTTTGCATTGACTCATGGGATTGAAAGCCAACTGGCATTTTGGCATGCTCTTGGCCTGTTTTCCCCCTCAGCAAAATAAACCACTTCTCATATTTCCATTCTTTTTAAGCATTTAAATGTATAACTGGAATTACCAATATTTAGCCCAAGACATTTTTGTTTAAGTGCAGCATGATTTATAGGGGTCTTGCGAGACTGTGTTGGTTATTAATTTGCTGTATGGTGGCATTCGTGCTTATCCTTTGCTCTGAGTGTATGCAGCAGCTATACAGCAGACCTGAACCAGCCAATTCTGCTTAAATAGTGAATGCAGTAATGCTAATTAATTAATTAATTATTGTTTTTTATCCAAATTATATCAGAAGTTCAAGCAGAGACAATTTATAATTTATTAAAACCACATTCACAACTGGTTCAGCCAAGACATTTAAATTAAACATTTTATCTTAGAAAATACTCTGTGTGAGGTTGTTTAGAAATGCAGGAAATTTTTCTGGGGGACGACCCCCAAACCCGCCGCTACTTCGTCCAACCCTAGTGCCCTTCCAACATCTCTTCATGCCCCCCCAATCATAGCTGTCTACCAACGCCCGTTACATGTAACACCCTTGCCATTGCATAGAATACGCACGGTGACATCACTATTGGCTAACATGTGCCCCCACAACATATATCTCAGGGCACTGCTGCGTTCTGCCCTGCGTCCCCCCAATGTTCAATCAAAAAACGTTGCTCTCTGTATGTTAGATGGAACACTACCATTAGTTCAAATCGATGAGTCATTGACTACTGCGTGGAAGCTCCTGTTTGAGGTTCATGAGACCGTACTGTCCCATTATAAGCAATTACTTACTGCTATTGCTGTTAGTTCACAGGTGTGTCCGTAGTCTCTCTTATACAGTGTACATACACGTGTTCGTACAAGTGCAGTGAGTGAGATTAGTTCAAATTGTATTCAAACCCAAAGTGTGAATGGAGCGTCAATGGAGCTTTGGAAGGGTTTACCACACATGAGATCATAATTGACTTTTGACTTTTTTTGCCCCACTCCCCACCAGCTTTGGGCTGGACATACACCGCAACTTCAGTTCACTGTAAGCAGCACCTGCCTCTCTATTTGGGAGCTGTTTAGAGGGCATCAAACTCTATTAGAGAAGGTCTGATTGCAGTCACCTCTTCACAGTCCTCCAATCACTCAGCGAGCCAATTAGGCCTCTCCCTGACTCGGTTTTCCTCAGCTGTGAGGCCAGCGAGTGAGTGGGAATCCATTCAGAGCTGCGGCACAACACCTGAGTCCCTCAGCAGGCTAATAGCCGGGCTCCAAGGGCAAACCTATCACAATGGCATTCAATTCAGCGCATTGTCCCCCCATCGCTCTCCGACCTGCAATCCACCAGCAACTTGAAAGCCATTTAGTCAAAAATACAATGCAAGAGAAACGGAGACAAAAGAGAAATGGAAGGAAAAAAATGATTTTGCCTTTGCAATATTTTACTGCAGAATGTGTGTGTGTGAGGGTGTGCATGTTTGCCCGTGTTTATGTGCACATGCACGGACATGTTTTCCTGCTTGTGTGTGTGAGTGTGTGGGCGTGTGTATGTGTGCGTCTGCTTGCCTGCCCTTGTGTTTACGCGAATATGTGCGTGTCACCCATTTTGTCATTGCTTTGGGTTATCCATGCTCACAATTGGTTATTTATTCAGAGCCTTTTGAAATGATCAGGTTGACACATCTGTCAGATGGCAAGAGGAGAAATGCTAAAAGGTCAGTTGAAGAGAAACCAGCTGCTACAGAGGAACCTTCCTGACTCCAAATAGCTCAGTCATTACGGAGGAGCAGATGGGTCTCTTAGCTTTCATTTCTGGTTCCCCCTCTTACTACAGGTACAATACCTCATCGCAAGGTCAAGTTGAGCCATCTTGGAGTAACACGACCTCTGTCGATACAAGGCAAATATGGAAAAATAGAATGGATGTGCTTTCGGTGGCTGTCTGTGGATTCAGGAGGTGTTCACACATTTTGCTGCTCAGTTCTTATTGATGCGAGAAGATAAAAAACGAATCTGTTTAATGGGTAACCAAATTGTTTATTATTTCAAACTGCTCCATTTGTATCCCCTGAGATGTCATGAATTGAAGCCAGGATCCTTGAAATTTGGAGCTAGTAGATCATTGAGGGAAATGAAAAATGACTTGGGCTCTTCTATGATGTGTGTCTAGAGTGATCAAAGACTGCTTAAAGCACCTAGTGTGGTCTAATGAGGAAGTTAAACCCAGGGAATGTGTTTGAACAAGCATCAAGCATTTAGAAAAAGATACAATTACTTGGTTGGAGGTTGGTACTGCAGGTTCAATAAAGAACTTTCTTTGTGGACTCCTTTTCAAAGGCTCGCTGTCTGTCTCCTGAAAATTCCAGATACATTTCAAGCTGCTACAAACAGAAACACATTTTAAATCAGTCAAATACTGAGTTATTCAGAGAATACATCCTTCCGGAGCCTTGTAAATAAACTTGACAAACATACATTATCTGAACCTAATTCATGCAACTCCATGCTAATAATTGCTTAAACACATGATATTTTGATATATATAAAAAAATGTATGTCATACTGTCAATAATGTGTTACATCCAGGATAGTGCTGCAGTATGGTGTTTTACTCTTGAAATCCATTTGCATTCAAGTTCTACCGGAAGAGTACAGCTATGCTAGACACAATATTGAAAGTCACAATAGATGCAACAGGAAAACGAATAATAGTGCTATTGTATTCAGTCTTTGTCTGAGATACGTTGCCCTATTTAACGAGTTTTGTAATGCGTGAGGCTAGAACAAAGTGAAAAAAACCTACTGACGGAGAGTAAATATGCAGCTTTGTTTTATATAGTCAGATTGAATACATTTATTACCATGTTGGTGATTAATGCAGAAAATAGTTTATTGCACACTGACAGTATAATCTTCAGTAATTTTTAAATACAGTGTCTTGTTCCATTAATATCTTACATACTGTATTTGAATTAGTCGCATACTACTCACCAGTATCATTCTGAAAACATGGCCCCATGTTGTGACTTAGCGCTGCATTATGCTAATAACGTCATTTTGACATTAAGGACACATTTTGATAATTTCAGTATAAACACCAAGCTCTTAATGCCAGTTTTAGGAAGACAACTCTCAATGCATTATGTTTACGTTAAGGGCGATTCAAATTCATTTCAGGGAGACTTCAATTGCAGCCTTTGACTTTGAAGAAAGGCATTGGATGCATCGCCATCTTGTGCTAATTATTTGCCTTTTTTTTCAATTGAACACAATCTTTCATTTGCTCTTTAATTCCTCCATGGGTGAATCCATACTCAGTTAGGTGGAATTACATCTTCAATGCCTCCGTGTCTTCCTGGTTCCCGAAATGATCTCACAGCACGAGCAGCGTTTATGAATTCATACAGGGGCACATTCAGCCTTTACGCTTGCGCGGTGTTTGTAGATTCATTACCCGTGTGCTGTGTCTTGCTGTTAGGAGGACGTCTGCGTTAATCTCAATGTTCAGAAACATCCATTCGGATGGATTCTTTATGTTCCCAGCCATGTCGTTTATTTCAGAATCCTCGTCCATATTCAGCATTAAGCCACCGGTCTTATCTCCCAGGCTGTTTACTTGAGCTAATGCATATTTTATTGGTAACAGGGGATTATGTTTTTTTTTATCTGCTGGAAATGAAATTACCATCATTCCACTGAATTACACAAGGCCCACAATCAGACGGGGTGGGGGGACAGGGTAAGTGTCACGCTTGACATATGGGTTACAGAGGGGTTACACCTCATTCCAACTTTCTTACGGAAGCAATCATGTTGAAAGCCCGATGAAACACAACAGCAAAGGGGGGAGTCAAGCCACATCTTTTTCTTTATTCACCATAAACCCCAGACAAGACATTCACTTTATTATCCAATTTAAAGCCAACAAATCTTTTCCTGTATTCAATATATATATGTATTTAATCTTATAGAGCACAAATTACACCTCATGAATGGGTGGATTCATGTTTTCTGTTATACAGACTGCAGTTATGTTGCAATTGTACTCAATGACAAGGGTAGTCCTCAGTTAAAATGGTTTTGATCTCCCTATCTGTTCAATACGTGAATAGCTATTTCACTTGGGGTCAGGTGAAACGTTTAAACAATAGCTCTCTCTTCAAGTAATATTGAAATAAATTAATGCAATTTAATGGCATATCTTGTTTGTGAATATGTTGGTGAGGTGCAATATATTTCTGGGTGTAAAATGACAAAAAAATAGCTTCTTCCTAATTGCAAGGCTGCCTGTTCAAGCATTCAGCAAAGCCACATTCAGTATATTCCCACTTGAAAATGAAAACAGATATCGGGAATAGCCAGGGTCTGGTCACTGTAGATAGCAAAAGCTTATTCTCAGTGCCTCTAGAACTACAGTATATTGGCACAAGGAGTATTTCCGTGACTTTTTTCTTTATTTTTAAAAAATATTTCTACTTATTCTAATCAATGTATGTAAGAAACTATTTGAGTACTACTCAGTCAAATTTGACCCATATCAAATAGTATTAACATACGGAGGTATTTACAAAAACAAATTCTAAGGACTCACATATAAATGCAATTGTGGCTACCATATGTGCGGGTGTTTTTTGGGGAGAAATTATGTGAAAATAGACCGTGAAAATAAATTGATATCATTTTTTTAATGTATATGAAGAGTTAAATACATAAAGAAATAATCATGTCTGAAGTAATTCTTTCAAAGCAAAGACATTCCAAAAGGTTAAAAATGAAAGAATCTTGCAGTGAGTAATCATTTTCATAGTAGTTTGCATACTCAACATGTTAAAACAAAAGCTTTTTATCAGTCCTGTAAAGTAAACTGTGGACAATGTTACAGATAACTTGTGCCGATAGGACAGTACTGTCCAAATTATAAACTGACAACAGACAATTGCCTAGAGCTTGGGAGGATATAAAAATTTTAGTTTGGTTTTTAGTAATCCTGATAATAACCATTATTCCCATTTCCCAGTTTAACTGAAGCCCCATGATGTCATAAAGAAGTACCTACAACCAGTAGGAGAGGCTGGCGGGGACATGAAAACACACCCTTCTTCCTTTGACCCCAGTCAGACCCCTGCACCTGACGCCCGCCTGTCCCTTCGTCGACAGACCCGCCCACAAACTCCCTCCAGCAGTCTGTCATTTAAAAAAGTGGCCGATCTACTTTATTGCACCACAGTCCGGTTGGCAAAAGCGAGGATTTATTGCGCTTTATGTATTAGCAGCTTGTTGGAAGTGGGCCTGATAATGAATATGACGGGCAAGCAGCTGGGTGGAGGGAAAGAAAAGCGCTGTGTTTGCAGCATTAATGGAATTAACAGACCAGAAAATGTTCCCCTGGATTCAATTAACAGCCATTCTCCGGGTTCTTCCACAATGAACGAACAGTGAATGGGCCAAGTCTTTTTCTTATTAAAGGCCTTTCACTTTGGAATTTTTATTCAAGGACATGACATGTGACAAATTACCAAAGCTTAGTCTATAATGTGGTAGCATTGTTGCATTTTTCATTAATAAAAATGCAAACTGCGAACATGATAAACCAACAGGGAGAATATGATATGATAAAATATACCTCCAGTTGTGAAATTAACACAAATAATGCTGATATTGTGATGGGCAATTGTGTGTTTTGTGTGCAAATTGACATTGGTACCAAAAGGTGTGTCATTCATAAATTGCGATTTTACATTAAATGGCTTTTCATAATATTAAAGCTCTGTGTCATGCATTACCCAAATGTAATAACTGACGTACAACAAAACCTCTGGCATCAAGTCAATTTGTGGTAAACATTTTCATTACTAGACTTGGGTCAAATACATATTTGAAATAGTTTAACTTTTTACATGCTGGTAAAATTTGAATACGCTTCTGCAGAACGTGCAGAACATTTTAATTAAAAAATATTACTACTCAATGCAGACCAACATAAGAAAGATGCATTTTTGTAAAAATGGGTGTTTCTTTTGAAATTCGTCAATAATTTACAGGAATTTTACTAGTGTCTTAAGAGTTAAATGAAGGGTCTTTTTTTTTACTCCCAGTTATATGTATAGCTCCATCCCATAGTCGCAATATCATCTGTTGGTTTGGGAGACGAGAGTCTGGTACACACACCCCCCAAAAATGTGTGTATCCAGCCATCACTTCCTTAATCTGCGGTCCACCAGCTGGGTTGCCACCGGCAGCAGGTGCAGGTAGGCTGCAGGCAACCAATCAAGGTGTCAGTATTGCACGATGAGACAGGGAAATACCTGTCCTCTCCTAGTGACGCTGTGGTAAACTGGGCATTTGTGGATTAAATGCAGACCCGGGGGCACTTAATTCAATCAAGCACTGTGGTTCAGCTGAGTGCGTCACCGATGAGGCCTATACAGAGTAGCCTATGTGTGCTGAAGCATATATGGGCCTCCCACAATGTCGAAGCTGTTGTTGGATCAATATACATTTCTGACCCTCGTTAAGCAGACCCTCGTTGTTTCGGCCACATCATCCCCTGCCGTCCTCTGATGGAAATTCCGCTCGGTTCCTGTTAAGTTGCATTAATGAACAGTTCATGTGTTTATTAAGGTTTATGTATGTTCACTAAGATCAACAAATACATGAATAAATGGTAAATACAAACGAGTAAGTCAAGTAAACAAGTAAGTCGTACACCCAAAAAAGTCTGCAAACAATTTGAAACAAAAAAATTGCCATATTGCTTTCAGGTTATTGGTTTATAGGTTGTGTACATTTGACCTGCAGTGGCATCATGGTATTTCTGGAGGGGGTGTGAGATCAAGATTACACTTACAAATCATGCACATCCATCATGGTAAACTATTTTGTTACCACTTTTTTGCAGAGGTGTGCTATTTAGTTGGGTTTTTTTTTTTTTAATATTCACTAATCATAAACAAAGACATTGCCATTTAAGTGGGGACTTCATTATACCCCTATTACCTATAGTATTTAACATGAACTGTAATGTATATTAACCATTTATTAATGTATTTGTTGATCTTAGTTAAAATTCACAAACCTTAATACACAGATTAATTAATAGTTCATTAATGTTTACTACTGTATTAATTAATGATAATTAGTGTCCCCTTATTGTAAAGTGTTACCAAAAGTTTACTTTATGAATTAATATTATGCTTGAATTGAGCTGTTGAATTCTATGAATATGAAACAATTTTCCTGGTGATCATCATCATCATCAGTGCTGTTGTCGTTGTTCGTTACATTTCAGTTTCAGCCCTCCAAAGCTTCACAGTTCCATAATATAATATATAATAACTGCTCACGTAGTTTAAACCTTTTGTGGACTGCGAGAAGTAAATGTGTGTTTGAGTGGATGGGAGTGTAGGTGACCAGAACGTTGTTGGGTTGAAACCCCAATGGCAAACGTGCTGTGATGGCTTATTAATAAGCACTACTTCATCGGTATGAAGGGGTGATCTAAAAAATGCAATTACACAAATGTGAGTCATATAAGGACATCTGCTGTGCTATTAAACGCTGTTCCAAAGATACATGTTAGAAACAAAGCAGCAATGTGGAGACCCATGCTTAGTGTATCAAAGAGAGGAGGAGGGAAAGCTTTTCAAATCTATTTTGGCAGTTATTAAAAGCACTTCCTCTTTAGCCAAGAGCCACACGCAGCTATCAGGAATGTTTAAACTTTATGCGGTGCCGTCTTGAGCCCGTCACAGCTTGGGGTCCACAAATCAAGTGTGTTTGTGCGTTTTTTTCTCTCTCACTGTTTTTTTATTTTTTTATTTCCCTCGAGCGCAAAGCTTACGGCCCGGCTCTCTGGCTCGCAGGTCGAGGTCCAGCAATAAGCTGCTCTAATGGCATGTGACAGTTCCACATAACTTCTGACATTAGCTTTTAGCAATCAGATTTTTTATGGCTGGCGGCAGATTGACTCCAGTGGCGGAGCTGTCACCGGGCGGCGGATGGGCCCTTAATGTCTTTGTGTGAGCGAGGAGCTCTCTGGCCACCGTCCTGCACTTTATCATAGTTTGCCACAGTGATTTTATTTTTTATCACTCGCCCACCACACCTCCCTCTCCCTGTTGGCAGCAATGTCACTGGTATCTGGAAAAGCTGGCAGCCCCACTGTACCATGCCATTAATCTTCACTATACTGGGTAGGGGTGTGGCGGGGTGGTGGGTAGAATCATCGACTGTTGAGTTGTATTTGCTATGTGGCAAGGAGGTCTTCCCTAGCCAAACTGCCACTGTTGACATACAATAAGATGGCCTGCAGTACTGACCAGACATTGCGGGCAGTAGAAGCTTGCAGCTCGGCAATGCATGTGCACTGCAACTGTAATCATTTCCCGCAGTGTTGCTGTGGACAACCAGGGTGTTATAATAAAAATGTTTGTCACATAGGCCTCTATTGACATTGATACGCATGTCCTTGAATTTGAGTCATACATTTAAAAAAAGTTTATTTTAATAAAAACATATGAAATTCTAATTTGGTCATGAGTAGTACTGTGTATTAAATGCTATCATGTGTAAATATGGGCTAGTTGTACGTCACAGAAAAATTAAGTTTGATTGAAAAGGCAATATACCCATCACAGTGCATGTCAAGGAATTCTGATCTCTTCTTGAAAGGAAATGAATTACTGTACATTGTCCAATATAAAGGCTTTTATTGTGGATAATGCCTGTCAATATTAATATTGCAGGAAGATAATCTGTTCAGCTAACATGGGCATGCATAGCCCGAGAGCACAATTTGTTAGCAAGTGTTGGAATGGCATTGCTTAACTTGTTCCAAGAGTGCCTCAGCAATGTTCCAAGTGCACCTCGGTGTAAAAGAGACATAAGTGTGCAAGACTCATGCTAACCTGGGCACGCCACTGCTCTCAGTCGACAGTAAACCAGAGACGACCGTTTGGGAATAAATAATGAGTAGGTAGAGGAGAAGGACGGCACGGCCCAGAGTGACAGTAACACAATGCATGGGTTGAGCAGCTGCCGATATTAAGGCGCTGGGCGGGACCGGGCCCGGCCATATGGCTAATGCCAGAACGGGGGCAGAGCTGTCAGGAGGAGGCGAAGGCGAGGCGAGAGGAAAATCGCGGTGAAAGAACAACATGCGTCCCGCCACGGAGACGTGAGGGCTGAGGGCGAGGCGCGAGCCGTTGACTGACACAAGCGATGATCGGTCCCAACATTCGGGGAGAGGGGGGGGTAGGTGGAGGGGTGGGAGCTCCGGTTGCGGCGAAGCCGATTTGATTCGACTGGACGGGATCCGGAGAGCCGGGGTAGAGGGGGTGAGGGCCGCTCTTCGTGTGGGGGGAGGGCGCCTCGGGACCTCCGCAGCTGCACTACCCAGGTGCCACATACACCCCCTGCCCCCCCCCCCCCTACACCCACGGTTCCCTGAAAGGCCCTCAGCCAAGCACCCCACACTGGGGATCAATCTGTATTGTTTCAGGGCTGTGCTGCCATGTATTTGCATACTATAGTCTCTCCCTGTGCTGTGATAGCAGCTCGCCAGCTGGAGAGCGGACAGCAGTGGCAGTGCTTGTGCTTCCTCCAAGATTGGCCACTCTTTGTGTGAGATTTCTTGCAGGTTTGTAAACTCATAGATAACTGTCCCTAAGTAGTTTCATATTATCAATACTCCTAAGGTAACTGTAAGATTCGCTAATGTTTTAATGCTTTTTTCCCCCCAATTTGGAACGCCCAATCATATTCACCAGCCAGTCTCCACCCAATCATATTCACCAGCCATGTAACCTCCATTAGCAATTCAGGAGAGAGCAGACAAGATTGTGCTCTTTTCCGCAACACGTCAAGCCGCTTCTTATTTTTTTATTGTGAGCATCAAACTGACCAGCAGGGGTCACTGGTGAGAGACATGGTCCTTCCTACCCCCCCCCCCCTCCTCCTCTTCCCCCTCCTGTCTCCCTGTAACCCCTGTCTGTGTCAAAAAACTCCACCTGTTTTCTTCCCCACCAAAACCCGTTTTCTCCACCACCATATTCTGCTCAACCCCTCTCCTCCTCGTTCTGAAGAAACTCTCCACTGCAATGACTCTCTCTCTCCTCTCTCCTCTGCCTTCTCTCCTCCCTCTCCCTGCCAGCACTTGTCCTCATCAGCATCACTGACCTGCACAAACTCCTCATCACTCCTGAACACTCTCTCTGATGATCTCCATTCTCCTACTCTCTCCTGTTCTGTTCGTACCTGACCTCCTCTATCGTACCATCCTCTCTTTCTCTTTGGCTTCTTCTCCCTGTCCCATCCTGTCCCGCAGCCCCTGGACCAGGGTCCTGTCCTGTCTTCCTCTGTCTATACTTCTACTTGGTGTCTCTTGGTTCTTTATTCTTCATTCATCATTTTATCTGACATTACTATGGCATTCATTTCTTCTTTCTTTCCTTTTCAACTCCCCTGAAGGAGAGGATATCTTGAGGTCTGGATGATCTGCTTGTGAGCCGACATCTACTGTGGATGACTACCCTCACCTCGACAAGACAGAGCTCAAGATCATTCAGCTCAAACCTCCCCCTCCTCTCCCCTCTCCCTCTCCCTCCCTCTACCCCGACGACCGTTCCATCACCGTTGACGACCCTGGGGCAAAAGGTCCCTGGGGGTGGTCCTGACGACAGACTGGACTCGATCACGAGGACGGGGACGAGCAGCGTCTCCTCAGGTTCATCAGGAGGACAGGTTCCGGGATTCGAACACGTACCTGACCCGACCGTACACCCCACCTACTCCACCCCCTTCTGCCTGGACTACCTGGACTACTGCAAACTCCCTGCTCGCAGCCGCGCTGCTGCGCCCCCTACTCCCTCTTCAACTGACACTCCTCAGCTGCCGGCTTGTGCCCGGCTTGTGTTCAAAGTTCTCCCCCCCCCCCCCTCTCATGTCACCCCCCTGTGGAGCTGCACTGTCAGGTCAGGCAGTTGCAGTAAGATCTTGCCCTGCACCTGACCCACAGGCCCAGGCACAGCTAGGCCACCTGCCAGGACCTGACCTGATCCAGACCTGATCCTATGCTTCGTTCGCTCGCGCTTCGCTCTTCTTCAGCCCCCCCACCCCCGCCCCCCCCCCCCCCGCCCCCCGCCTCCCTCTCCCCCCGCGCTTTTTTCCCCCCCCTCCCCAGTGGAGTGTGGAATCCCCCATTCCCCTACCAACCCTGCCTGCTTGCTGCCCTGCCTCCGTTGTGGAAACCTTTTCAGGCTCCACCTCCACTGGGACTACTTAAGGACCTCATGGTATGGTCATGTGTCTTCTTGTTGACTCAAGTAGTTACTACTATATATTATTATAGCATGTAGTAGAGAGAGATTTACCAGTTTCACTGTGAACTGCACTGTGTTGTTTATAGGGATAGCTGATATATATATGGGGAGGATGTGCTTTTTTTCTCTGTTGTTGTGTTTACTCGATGACCCTTTATATACTACTACTGTACGTCGCTCGCTTTAAAAAAAAGTCTGCTAAATGACTGTAATGTAATGTAATGTAATGTAATGTAATGAGACATGGTCTTCCCAGCTGAATGCATCCCTCTCGCTTTGGGCGACGCTGTGGCCAATTATGCATTACCCTACGGGTCAGCACTGGCACAGGGAATTTGATGCCAGGTCATTTGATGCTCGATCAGTGCTTTACTAGTCTGAACCACCCAGCCACCCTAAGATCCTTTATTTCAACGTAATATGCCCTGTGCTTACGTGGTCACGTGGCGCTGTAATGGCGACATGTAGCCTAGTCCAGCTGTCTCTTGTGTTCGTGTTTGTTCATTTGAATGTGTTTTGTTGTGTCTGGCTTTTGTTTTTTGGTTTTCTCATGCACTGTGTGTCTGTAGTGGAACGGGGAAGCGGGCTGGAGATTTTTCAGGGCACTCCTGCTGCTTGTTTTGATAATATTGACGAACTGTCTAGTCGATATAATTTTGTTTATGGTCGTTACCATGGAGACGCACTCGCAACATATGCTCGGGCTGTTGGATCTGCAGCAACAAAGTTTACCATCGCTCTTCACCGGAGTTGAAGATGTCGGGACTGATCTGGGAGTGTAGGCAATTCTTCAAAAGGCAACCAGAGAGGTGAAGAAGATAATGCGGGGGAGGAGCGAGGCAACGACTGGGAAGGCTGACGCAGTTCGGTGCTCCGTTTCGACAGTGTACAGAGACCGCAACACTGCGTGTATGGAGGAAAGTCGTGGAGGCGGAGTTTGTGTGTTGGACTGCTTAATGACACTGGACATCTCGGGACAGCGGGGGCTATTTTTAATCATCACTGTATTTCACTTTAATTCACTTAATGATTCTATTGAATGTCTTTGTTTGATATGTTTGTTTGTGTGTTGTGGGTCTGCCCCACTGTCTATGTATTTTTTGTTGTTGCTGGGGCTACAACTGAAGTTCCCTAACAGGAAAATAAAAGTCATTCTATTCTATTCTATTATTTTTCTCATCAGTGATGTCATAAGGGTGGTGTTTTTTCAGCTGGATGTTTCCTTAACAGTTCAAGTTAAGTGCCTCGCCCAAGGATGCACGAACAGTGTTCCAGCTGGAAATGAACCTGCAAGTTCATTCCAGTTCCCCCAACTTCTACTGCCGCACTCCTCCAACATCGATTTAAAACAGAAATGTGCATTCTGATTGGCAGCGATTCTTCCACCTGCTTCTGAGAAAATGTTCCCTTCACCTTTCACTTCGTATTTCTGTTGACGGCTATCAGGTTCTGGTATGGCATCGTGGTAATAGGCTACCCAGCATTTGAAGTCCAATCATATACAACTCCTAGACACTCATGCATGCATGAAATTATTCTAGTGAAGCCATAACATGAAATATTTTCACAGATATATCAGTGTAAAACAAAATAACTGAAGTCATTGTCAGACAGTCTATCATATAATATATAATCATAAATGCAGCTTTCACAGCATTCCTTTATGTTTTGTTTTTTTGTAATTAAGATGTAGGTGTACCTCCAAAAATAACAAACACTCCTTTTCTGAACACTGTGCAAAATGTCTTCACAGGGGTGATAATGCAGTGATTATTATCATTATGTCAAAATGGATAGTCTGTAATTGCACCATATTGAAATATTTTTAGGGTCATAAAATGGCAGCGAGATGAAATCGATTGGTTTTAATGTCTAAATCCCCCACATCTGTTAGAAGGTGTACATTATACATGAGCGATTAACAACGGTAATGCTGCATCAAACGTCTCGGCCGCTTTGTACCTTTTACGTGTAGATTCATTTTAAAGCCACCTAATTCAAAACAGGGATTCTCAATTATACGACGTGCCATTTACATATGCTAATTAGTATCATATTAATTATCCTTAAATTGGGTAATTAGGCTCTCTCAATTAAAGCATTGTTCATGACACTAAACGCACGCGAAAGGTGTTTGAAGTTGCTGCGTCTCCACTCGGCAATGCGCAGGAAGGAGGGAGCTCGGCTGGGCTCGCTGCCACATCAGAATTAGGCCTCGCCGGCGTGTTTAATAATTTAGCCGTCCCAGATCATATAAGGGCTGTACTTGCAGCTTTCATGATTACCAAGCATATGGTTTCATAATGAAGCTGGTGCTTGTAAAATAGTAATGACAGCAGAGAGGAGACAGCCGTCTTTTCTTTGCCATCCCGCGTATGCAGTATAGAGGCTTTGGACTCCTGATGCAGTGAAATGGTAACTGGATGCTATTTCAAAACCCCAGTCCTGAGTGACATTGAAAAGGACACTGCTGGTTAAATGTACCTAATAATAACTTAAAATTCCATTAAGAAAAGCTCATTGCTAATAATGTACCTCAGTTATGGATCCTCAGGATATTACCTGCCAATTAACTGAAAACAATTACAGGGATCGAATCTTTGACCTGCCCGCTGAATGATAAACGATCTCAAGCCTGGCCCTGCTTGTAGATCTGGCTTTTGAAAACAGCAGGAAAAGATCTTAGTGTTAGCAGAGACTTTGTTTTATCGGAGTCGGACTGACCTGATCCTGAGCTCAGGATGGGACTCGTTTGCTGTGACAGATCTCGGGAACGGCGACAGGCGCCGCGCTTCCTCAGAAAATCTCCTTTGGATCATCCCAGGCTTTTCTGGCATGGCTCCCCCCGGTGCCATGGGGATGTGAGCCAGCCTGGGTTCGTGCGCAACAGGGCAAGGGCTTGCAAACCCGCCGGCAACATTAGGAGACAGAAGAGCCGGTTAGGGGATCTGACGTGGCATCTGCATCGCAGCCTCTTTCAATAGTAACATTTCCCGCCATTCTGGCTCATCCCTCTTCCTCTCATGCAGAATGAATCTTCACAATGCTTAACGGGAAAGGAATGGAGACGGAGGAAAAGCTCATCGCAAACGTACCTTCGCCGATAGATTTCACATTATAATGTCGCACACTGACATGTTAATTTAAGGAAGCATCCTTAAGTCGCTTCCAATGACATTGGTGTCATTATGATGTGTTGTTTGAAGATGCTAGTATAAATCTATGCTCCCCCCTCCCTCCCCCTCCCCCCAGTTATGAATTACCACTCTATTAAACATATGCCAGTGTGCTGTGTGCAAATGTGGATGAGGCTAGTAGCTCTGCAATATAAGCCATCACAGCCAGAGGTGGAAATCCAGGGGACATGAAGTAAAAGTCCTACCACGTGTTTCTTCCACCCATAGATGCAGCCAGCTGATTTCACTAATTAGTTCCACCTCCTCACTGAATAATTATGTTAATTAGCAAATCCAACTGATTGGAGCAAAATACTGGGGAGGACTTTTATCTTGGATTTCCACCTCTGATCACAGCCACATGGGGACAGAATGACAGCTTTACAGAGAGACTATGAAGCAGAACTCACTGTTCCTGGCTTCAGGGTTTGACGATGAATGTTGCAGAGGAGACAGGGTGGAGATTTGGAGAAGAACCAACCCTGGAAAGAACATGAAGATGTGGGACTATAGAGGGGACAGACTGAGCTTAGATGGTGGATGGGAGGCAGGGTGGGAACATAGGACAACCTTGCTCATAGGACAACGGAGCTGGGATTCTCCACTGACTGACTGTGACAGGGTGACGGGTATGTTGGGAGTTGGATTCTGGCCAGCAGCGCTAAGGGTTTACTCAAAGATGGATCACAGGCACCAGGATCTGCATGTGATGCTGTATAATAAGTGCTGCCAGCATTTGATCAGAATAGTATGGCTAATGGGGCATTAATGTCAAATGTCCTTCTGCAGAAGATCTTCTGTGGTTCTGTGCAGTTTGTGGAGATGTGCTTAATTAACTGTGACTTGTCTTGGCTTTAATGGGAATCTCACAAACCAAACCATCACAATCGCATATCCACTGAACTTCCAAAAATAAATAAACCGATACATGTTGTCCAACAATATTTTCATGAAATATAGGATTCCCAAGCTATTGCACTTGTCATGCCCCGCTATGATTGAGTGCATTGTGGTATGATTGAACTGGGACCTTTCTACCAAAATTATGTTATCTAGACTAGTTACATATTTTGAGTTGTGAGTTTCTAATAGAGTGATATGTCCACCTATACCAGAATTGTACTAATAATTCACACACAAATGACACCAAGCGGAGTGTTGGCCAGGGAGAGTAAGGTTTCAAACTAAGGTTTCTTTGGCTTCATCGTTTATAGTTACACAAGAACCATGTCCATGAACAATTGTGATGGATTCAAGAGAACCCCTCTCTCTGAATCTATTCTGAGGTCCTTTGGGGGTCCTGGGCCCCTTAGTTTGGGAGCCAATGTCTTGGATGCCAGAGAGTAATTCCACTAGGGGGAGCCCTTGTATCCCTTTCATAATCGAATGGATTGACTCTCAAAGGGAAAATTCCATAGTGTTTTCCCATCCAATACTTGAGTAATTGAAATTGGCTGCTTCTGCTAGAAAATGGTGGAAAAGTTCATATTCCTCCTTTAATTTGACGTGGACTTTGGTCTCACAGATGTCTGCAAATGTGTTTCCACAATGCATTCGACTACTCTAATTTGTAGTCGAGGCTAGATCAGCAAGTCCACACCGACCCCATCCCTCCACGAGTCATCCTCAAGCATTTTGAAATGTTTTTTTGGTGAAGACTTCCATTGTTTCAAGAGTGTTGCACAGTTGTACAGGAAAATACAAATATATCATGACTAAAACTCAGGTTTTAGAAGTGTAAACCTAATTGCCAGACGTGGGAATCAAAGTCTTGGTCTCTCACTCCACATGCAGTGACATTACTGAAAATGATGCTAAGCCTCATAACTCGTTACCAATAACCAAAGAATAATTCGCTTGGTTATTGGTAGCTAGTTCTGAGGCTTAGTCACCATCAGTGTGGGGGTGTCTAACACAAGAATCCAATTCCACTTCTAGTTTATTGACGCACACGCCACTTAGGCCCAGACCCTTCAGATCAAGTTTTGGAGGCAGAGGCAGAAGCTCATGCGTGTGGTTGGAAATCAATGACATGCTCGGCAATCAGAAGTAAAATGGCATTCCCTTTCCCTACCGCTGAGGATTGTCTAGTAATCATAATTCTGTGACGTCCTCATTCTGAGTCTACTGATAAACTCATTGGCAAATAGGCTAAATAATCCAGCTAGACACTTGAATTTGATCAGGCACTTCCTCTGGTTTCTTCTCGTCTTTAGTAACCTATTTTCCATGACTACCATGAACAGATTGGGACCCTCGAGGAGAAAATTATACAACAATGCTGTCCCTGCCTGACACGTGTGATTGCTACATTTTGAAAACAGTAAAAAATAATCTCCCTGCCTCCAATGATAATATAATGCATCCAGTAACAAGGGCTATATGAGAACTTTGACAAAAAAATCTTAGTGCCTTCATTGTTAAAATAGAGTTAAATACAACAGCCTCTAAAATAGCTTTTGTTTTTTTATTAACCTGGTAGGTTCACTAATCTGAATGTCAGAAGATTTGATCCAAAGGTAGGAACCAGATCCGTGCAGTAGATTTATTTCCATATTTACATGTGTGTCTCAGGGGGTTCAACCCCTTATGTTATGTTGCATTAAAGTTGATCAGCACAATACAATGACCCGTAAAGTGACATTGGCCCAGGGTAGCAGGGGGTGCATTTATTTTGTTCACAGAAGGGGGATTTAATTCAAGAAATAAGCATTTTCTAAATGTAATGGCAAGGGTCATTAGGAAAGTAATGACACATTACAAGCCTGCTATGTCACATGCATTTTAATGCAACTTTTTGCACTGATAGATAATTGTCAGTCAATATTTCAGTCATCACATTTGTGAATTTCAAACAAAAAATGCAAGAGCTAATGATTCACATTTTGATCAAATTAAACTTGTGATTAAAATATTAATTGCAGTTGTTATCACATTTTCAAAGAGCACTAGAAAAACATTTTAACTTAAACAAGTGAAAACAAAATTGAATTAAGATCTAAGCCTCGCTTTCTGTTTGCAATTATATCATGAGATTGAGATAAAGAGTCAGAAAATTATATACCTCAAGTGTAATGTTTCTGCAATAATAAAGGATACAAAGTAATCAAGCCTCATAATTGTTACATTAATGAGTTACAGTTCATAATAAATTCAGTAAATAAAGATTATACACTGCAATCACAATTTTTGCTTGGACCTAGGACCAGGTAAACAGCTGAAAATGAAAGTAAAAATAATTAGAAAGAAATCCTGCGCACTGAGAATATACACCAATGAATGACGTGAAATACCATGAAATTATATTTTATGAAATTCATATTAAATGAATACGGAATTGAAGTACAAATGCTAAGCTATACTGGTATCTTACAATAAATACAGCACTCTGTACTATAATAATACCCCCTTCACGCAGACCCCTCAGTGGCCATGGCGCTGGTGTAGCGTACAATTCTTCCCAGCGTATAATTTCTCCTGACCACTTGGCTGTACGTCTCGCTAGCTACTAGCACCTAGCACTGCACTGTATGGATTATACGCTCTATGCTAGCCAGCGATCTATGAGTTGGTTGATCATTTTCAAAGTATTTGTATAATTAGCCTGTAAGTAAACATTTGTAAAAGAAACACATGTCTGTATTGTATGTACAGGTATACATGACATGCGTGAGTACATTTAATAATGCTTTTAAGGGTATGTATAGCTAGCTGTATGCAAGGTAGCTAGTTCATACACTCGCAATAATGCACAGAATGCCATCTACGGACCACAGATAGGTTCAAAAATATAGCTTGTCTTTTCATAAACGTGTATAACAAAAGTGTTATCTGATTGGACATTGCTCAACTTCCCGCTTGTAGTTGAGGAGTGATTGGTTACTTGACATGGTCGAGTGACGGACCCGGAAATGGGCGGGAAAAAAACGGCACAGGCTGCTCTGCGCGGTCGGCTCCCCCGTTTCCGGTTCTGGGGGCATTGTGATGTACGAGCCCTTATTGGATAGAGTGCTATCACATGATTGTGCACTTTTCCGCTTGCAGATTCTTGCCTGTTACTAGCCTGCTCACTAAATAAGTTACAGGGCATGATATTCTAATTACCTGTTTTTTTTACCTGCCCTGTGGGTTGCCAGGTTTCTACTAAAACAATGTGTGTTGGGGTATACATTTTCAACGTGCCAGTGACAGTGCCTTTAATAACCCAATTTTTCTTTGTAAAACTTTGTCTTTGTGCATCGTAGTTGCTCTTGTGTGATGGGGAAGGCAGTGAATGTATTAATCCGTTGCATTGATAAAATTATCATAGTTCCTATTGACGATTTGGATATACCCATCACACAATCAAAATAAATAATCGCTGGACAGTGGTTGCACACAATATTATTAAGTAAACAAATAAATGGTTGGATTTACTTAAAAAAAGATTTTAAAATCTATACTGCGTAGATCTACACTGCGGGGAGTTACTTGGCGCTTCCTAATAATTTTGGAGCAGCTGTGCTGACACAAGTAGGCTACAAAATCGTCTAAGTGAATATGATCCAGACTGTCTATCAATTACTCCGTCTAATATTGGTCAGGTATGATATACCAGACGGTCAATCATAGCCTACTTTTACATATTATTATTTTTATGACAGCTCTTTGTTAATGGCAAGTTAGCTAGGCAAAGAAAAATAAGATATGTTGTTCAAATTATGTTCAAATAACATGCAATTGAATTGAATTGAATTGAATTTATCTTTATTTCGAACATGATTTAAAAACAAAAAACAAAAAGACGAATAACAAAAGTACATTTATCACTGTTCGAAAAGGAGTAGGATGAAGCCTAAGCTTATCATGCCCTACCCCTATCCGTCACTTCCGAGTAAGAACATTAATTTATACTTAAATTACCTAATATAGAATATCCATAGTACTAATAATTTTTCCATTCTTAACATTGAAACAACACAAAATAAATAAATAAACATCAGTATCCGCAATGTAATACAAAAGAAAGAAAAGAAAACAACAGATTATAATCCAGAAGATTGACAATAGTGACCTTCTCTTTCCTCATTTTGGTAATTAGCAAATATCATTCTTTTATACATTTTTTTAAATAGAGCAATATTTCTGTTTTCCTTCATTTTATCTTCTAGCCCATTCCACATGGTAATTCCATAGAATGATATGCACCTGCTCCTGAGATTGGTGCGAGCATAACCTTTATTAAAGTTGCAGTTTCCTCTCAAATTATATCCCTTATCCCTCTCTATAAATAATTTTTGAATGTTACCTGGAAGTTCTTGAGTCTTTGCTCGATACATTAACTGTGCCACTTTAAATTTGAATAAGTCCATAAGCTTTAAGGCATTTGACTTTAAGAACAAGTTGTTTGTATGATCACGAAATCCGACCTTGTGTACAATTCTCATAGCTTTTTTCTGTAGTATAATCAATGGTTTTAAAGTGCTTGTGTATGCATTTCCCCATAACTCCAATCATTCTAATATCCAGTTATGCGAAAGATGCTGTATTTTTCATAATAATCAATTGGTAGCGCTAGACATAAAGCACCTTTTTTCCCCAAAATATTAAGTGAAATCTCTGAATCCGTATATCTTGCAGACACACTTAGTTTGAATCAAATCTCCACCTTGTGCGTGTATATACTGGAGAGACGCTTAAAACAGCGGATGAGTCAAATATCTGAATCACAAATAGCTGAAGCTACGTGGAATTTCGGAAGGAAGCCCCATTTGTGCGTTATCTCAACTCAGAATCTGTAGCATGCAAAGGATATGCAACCAAATATTAAATATGATACTTTAAAAATATGTTAAAGCAAAGGGTATGAATACTTATGTAAATGAAAGATTTCAGTATCATTTTGTTTTGATTATCGAGACCTGGAATTGTTAATTTATCAAACACTTCTCATTAGGAATCTTCACAGGGGGCTTTATTTCAGTAAATATTTCATAGCTATATTATGATATTTAATAATTGAATTTAATTTAATAACACTTGAATTGTTTGGCTTTACTTTTGCACTGTTACACAGGATGTGTTTGTACTCTAAAATGGTGAAGGTCCTTGAATTTATCATGAGTCACCATAAACCCCTTTGAATGTATTTATTTTTCTATTTGGAGGATATTGCATTTGGAAACACTATTTTACCATCAAGTCATTGATCCCCATATCATTATTTTTGCTTTTACATTGTAGTGTGATTGTGTAGATCATAAACATTCACTCCTATTTAATAGTATTTGGGTTGCTTTTGTGATTTGATATTGTTTTCAAGCTCTGAGACATCAAAATATGAAAACGGTGCTAGCCACAGTATGCATGTGCCTGACTGTTTATGTGTTGTGTGTGTGTGTATTTATCTAATATTGGCAGCATAAGCAAATATTATATTAAATGGGCTATTCGGCCATTTTATATTAAATCAAAACATATATGTCAATCAATAATGACTAATGTGCAGGAAACATTTGAAAATACTGAACAGGATTAAATTATTTGTCATGTTCACAGATAATTTAAAGGAATTTCATTCAGCTTCATGTTTTCAAACCATTTTTAATTCATGCAACAGTCCCTTTTAATTAAATCATATTTATCAGTCAGAAAACATTGCTATGTCTAAAATATCACAATATGACTGGTGTCAGCCTCACCATCCTGTCACTCCATGTTTGTCTGCTCGCCTGTAGATACATATTATTTTGCATGGCAAGTCATGAGCCCCACTTCATAGGGACTTCATAATCACACCCCCTGGTGAGGTGACGGCCTGATTGGATTTCTGAAGCAGTCGCTTGAATATATTTGCATACTAATTGACTTTTTAATAAATTCTTCTTTTTTTTATTCTTCATTAAACGACAGTATGTAAGCGTAATAGTTCTGAAACGCACGAGTCTCTGTGTTTTTGTATGTCACACATGGAAAAAGTCTCTAATGTTGATTTTGACAGCTATACATTTGACCAGAAATTAAAATTATACTATTAAAACACGGTAAGAATGGAGGAATGTTCATTTTGCAGAGGACACCAGACATGTAAGATTTCTTTGTGATTGCACACCTCTGACCATGTCAGGAAGCAAAAAAGCCTCTCATAGAACAACAAGCAAAGCATGAACAACACAGAAACACACTTGTATACAAATATGCGCCGTCCTCCACACACACATACACACACGCATGCATACATGTATGTTTCACTCTCCATGCATACCTATACGATCACACGCCTGTCCCCCCTGCATGTACTTACTCGTACATGTATGCTAATTATATGATACTGTATATCTATGCAAATAATGGACACGGATGGAAGAAGATGACAGTAAACGAAGCAAAAAATACCCTATATCACCCTTACACACAGATTGAACACTGGTCATATTACTGCTGTCGACTTTCATAATTTTATGTTATAAAACAGGCACAGGTATAAGGAGGCTGGAGACGCAATGATACAGTTTAGATGTTTCATTACTTTAACACATATGGGCCCGGCCCCTGCAAACCCGTGATGATTTTGAAGTAACATTGTCTATATTTGCTCGCTCAGCCATGTAAATAATTCTCCTCACGTCACAGAGCACGCACAGGGCAATAGAAATTAAAAATGTATAGAAACATGGAGCACTTTTGAAAGAAGTATTTCAAAGCTGCCGAAGGTTCCTGAAATCTTTATGAGCTGCGCCCTTTGCTCATCTCAGAGTCTCTCTTTCTCTCCCGTGAGGAATTCGCTTATTTCACTGTGCAAACACAGCCGTAGGCCGGTTTGTATCAAGGTGTTGGTTGCTGCCTCATTATAAAGCTATAAAAAAATGGAAAAAATGAATCAAAACAGAAGGCTACACTTAAAATGCAGATGGTCATTCTTAAAAATAATCTAATTATTTGAGAAATGTGAACATACAAATGTTTTAGTAGAATCATAACTACAGTTATGTGGTGTGTGCTCAAAAGGAAACTGTAAAAACGCTACAACTCAAACCAAAATAACTACTGTAGGCACACACACACATGCTCATCTGCATCTGAGATAGACCAGCACCAATGCATGGCTGCTCTTTGGAAGGAGCCTTTCCAAAGTAAATATGTTTTGTCTAAAAACCATATAGAACCTGGAGACACTTGCAGACACGCACACACACACGTACAAAGACACTTGCATACACACCCACTTATACAAACATGCATATACAAGGCCAGTAAATATCAGTTTTGCATGTCTGTAGTTTTGAGGTCCAGTGGAAAGAGGTTGAAGTTTCAGCATGCAAAAAAAGACACGAAACAAAATATGAAATTAAAAAAATATCAATGATTCAAAACGGATATTGCGCCCGACATCAGATCTGTGGAAGACAGACTAAGCTGCAGAGTGGATGGCGATGACTATTTTTCAGGTAGACAGAATAAAAAAAAATCTAATATTGACAGCTAGGGTCCCAAACCTCCTTCATAAAATGAGGGTCGCAGGTGACTGATTCAGTTCTAACAGGCCTAGAGTGGAACTTACCGCAAAGGTTGCTATTTACAGAGCATTCCCGCCATCGACATAAATCACCAGTTCAGTGCCTCCTGATATGTAATTGCCCTCCTGAGACTTATTCTGCAGTAGATACCTCCATTTACCTCATCTCCCCCGTCCCAACCACTCCCCAGCTCCTGTAAGTGAGGGGGAGGGGAGCGGCCAATGTCCTTGTTCTGAAGGCGTTTTTATTAGTTTAATCCTTCCTTCAGTGCAAACGGGTTTGGCTTCATAAAACACTTCATAAAAACAGCCTTGGCTGTGCCGCTAGAACGTCCTTGGTTGTGGATACAGCACTCCAGCAGCACAGGTGCACAGAGGGGCGGTCCAAATTGTCCTGTTTGTGCCTGGCACATCTACGCAGCCGTTAAAAAAACAAAACATCGGGGCCCAAGCAGCCTGTATTCGCTCGCTGCTCTTTTGCACATGCTGACCTGCAGTCTGAAAATCGGATTTTATTTTTTAGGGACTTTGTGTTTCGCTCACTTCTGTTTTGACAGAATGTTACCATCTGTATTTCTGAGCAGATTCGGGGGAAAGTTACGGTCACCATCCCGACCGGTTGAAGTGCGGTTTTCTGACAGTACTGTTACGTATGGCAATGGGGGGAGTTGCTGCACACAGGAGCAGCAATATATTCTGTAGTGGTTAAGGAAAATGGGTTTTTAGCGAAAAGGTTGCACGGTTAATACCCTGTGGAGGACTGTGCCCGAACCTTAAGTGCTGCCGTCGTACATATAGATACAATTTTACTTGTGCATTGTCTTGGATAAGGGCATCTGACAAGCAAATACATAAAAATGATATTACCACAGAAAAGATATAATTTTTTTTTATTTGACAAAAAGAAGCAGTAAATATAACATGGGATGTGTAATAAGAATTGACAAAACTTTATATTGCATTTTAAAAAAAGAATTATTAATAATAATAAAATACAGCGTTCATGAGTGAGTTTATATATTTTGGGGGAAAAAAGCTCATTACTGAGCTTCTCCTTAAGAATCATCCGTATCTATCAACATTCACAGAAATGTTCAGAATACAGAGATCAATCAATTCAGAAAATCTACCAGTCCGCCTCAGTGGCCTATATAAAGAAATAGCTCTACTTTGTAGAGTGTAACAAGAGACCAGCAAATTTGCCTCTCATTCACCAAAAACCAAGCAAGCTGTCATCAATGGTTTGTTTGGCATTTGAATTGTAAGTGTGGTGCGGGGATTTTGACTTGAATTGTTTGTGTGGTGTGGGGGTTTTGACTTGAATTGTTTGTGTGGTGCGGGGGTTTTGACTTGAATTGTTTGTGTGGTGTGAGGGTTTTGACTTGAATTGTTTGTGTGGTGCGGGGGTTTTGACTTGAATTGTTTGTGTGGTGTGGGGGTTTTTACTTGAATTGTTTATGTGGTGTGGGGGTTTTTACTTGAATTGTTTGTGTGGTGTGGGGGTTTTGACTTGAATTGTTTGTGTGGTGTGGGGGTTTTGACTTGAATTGTTTGTGTGGTGTGGGGGTTTTGACTTTAATTGTTTATGTGGTGTGGGGGTTTTGACTTGAATTGTTTGTGTGGTCGGGGGTTTTGACTTGAATTGTTTTGTGTGGTGCGGGGGTTTTGACTTGAATTGTTTGTGTGGTGCGGGGGTTTTGACTTGAATTGTTTGTGTGGTGCGGGGGTTTTTACTTGAATTGTTTGTGTGGTGCGGGGGTTTTGACTTGAATTGTTTTGTGTGGTGTGGGGGTTTTTACTTGAATTGTTTGTGTGGTGTGAGGGTTTTTACTTTAATTGTTTGTGTGGTGTGGGGGTTTTGACTTGAATTGTTTGTGTGGTGTGGGGGTTTTTACTTTAATTGTTTGTGTGGTGTGAGGGTTTTTACTTTAATTGTTTGTGTGGTGTGGGGGTTTTGACTTCAATGTCAATGAACTAATTAAACACAAATGAGAAGAACTTAATCACATGCGCAAGTTAGGTAGAGGTGAAATACTGAGATGTGTCCCACACCACCCTGCAACTGACAGGTCTGTTGACTGCAGTTAAACATCATGAATAATTCAGTCTTCGAGAAGAGTCCCTTAGATGGCAAGCGTGCCTTTTTCATGGGTGGTGCTTGCGAAATAGCCGAAGGCCACCTGCATTATTCATACTGGCCTGTGCCACCTTGGCGGCTTTCTGTGGATATTTCCTTAGCGACGGGCTAATTAGCGTGAGTGCGGGATCTGATCAAAGTCAAGCGTGACAGCAAGACCTCCCTCCTTTCTCTGCGATCACCTTGAATGACGCATGCGATAGACCGAAAGGACTGGCCTTGTCAAAGAATGTGTTCGCCTCTCCAACTGGCACACTGTCTGTCACTCAAGTTCCTCAGCACCCGCAGCTCTCTCTCATCCCAGGCCTCAACTGACATCTGACAGATCACGACACAAACTCTTACAGACCGGTCTCATGTCAATTGTCACGTTGCCAAAACGGAGCACATGTTGAGTTATTAGTGGTTTCTTGTACATTAAAGAGGGAACAATCGATGATGTTTATTTTTTCATGCCAGTTTAGATACATTTTTCTTAAAAATACACGTAAAATAACATATTAAAATAATGTACTTATAATGTACACATATATCGTCCCTTTGGAATGTACTGTATGCATGTTCAATGTCAACTGAATTCAGGCCGTGGTCTGGAAAACAGTGTATACTGTTCTGATCCGCCCATCACTCTGAGGACCCGACAAACAGCACAAATACTCTGTGGTCCTAGAGCCAGACCTCATGAATCCATTCAATGGAGCAATGGAGTGTGAAGATATGGTTAAGGAATTAGGCTGGATAATGGAAAGATGCAGGTTCAAATCCTGTTTGGAGCACTGCTGTTGTACATTAACTACCTGTTTTTCTTCGGTAAACATCAATCTGTATAAAAGGTGGCATTGTATGACATGCAAACGGAAGACCATCCATTGGTTAAGGGTGTGTTCCAAGAAAATAAATAGTGGTGTAGCACTGGTGCCACAGAACACCTGTTTTATCAGTTTAATTTGTTTGACGGTGACATTCTAGAGTGAACAAGTATCCCATAATTAAGGCACTGCCTTAAAAAACAACTAAGATTAATACGTTTGAAAGTGCATGCAATTGCAATCTATACTATTATTTCACTAAAAAGTGTATTTAACTGCAAGGTTGTATACGTTCAATTTTATTGATTTGGGTTTTCCGTTTTCTGATCCCTTCCCATTTTACTTCCTTGCTTTGTCTCACATAAAGGCTACCCCTATTTAAAGGGCATCTTTGCTTCCTAAAGATCGGATGTACGGATTCCCTTCCTTGTCCTTTTTTTTTCTTTCTATTATACATTACAAATTCACCGTTTTTTCAAGAATTTTTTTTCCACCCTCAGGTTAAAAAAATAAATAAATCTGTTTACACAGAAGAGACTTTATTTTGTAGTGTCAACCCCTGCCCCACCGCCCCGCCCCGCCCCCCCCCTAGGGAATACTTTCGACATTGTCGGGCCTTTGAACTCAGCCTGACACTGCGAGACAGGTCAATGCAGTAAAAACTCACACAAAAAAAGAATGATTTTCTTAATTGGGCTTTAGGTTCCAGCAATGAGAGCACCTTGAGATTGATCAGACTTCAAAGTGATGAAAGAACATGTTCCCAGTCAATAAGAGCTTTCATGAGTTGCATTTAGGCCCACTCCACAGACAGAGAAAGAGAAAATCATTTACTCATGAAGTAGCGGAGCCCCTGATCCATAACGCACGTCACAACAAAGACATCGTGCTTGTGCACTGTATCATTATTTTCACCCATAATGCTACGCTTAGAAAGAAAACCTTGGAGAGCTCCATACACCTGCTGATGGTTATTAATTAATGGCTCTTAGTGGTGCATTCTGCCACTTTCAAGGTGAAACATTTGCTGTACAGTATATTAACTCCCATTATGTGACAGAATCATAGAAATATGTGATTACAATATCCTTTTCATGTGAACATGTCCAAAGTATTTTAAAAAATTATTAAAGAACATATGATTATGTTTTCATTTCACGTATTTTCACTGCAATAAGATAATTTATCTTGATATATTTTATATGCTGTATTTGTAAACATGAATACAATAGAGACAATTTAGGCATTGGTGCAGATGTTTTGACCTTAAAGACATTTGGGTAACACTTTACAATAAGGGAACACATCTCATGCCTGAATTAATGCATGACTCATCATGATTTCATCATGATTTAATGCATGAATTAATGCATGATGTATCATGAACTCTGTGCGGTTCAATATTAATAAATGATCAAGGCATTATTAGTTCATGTGATTACTGTACACTTAATGTATCATCAGTTAATGAACATTAACTCACAGTTAAGTCATACATTAAGTAACATGTCATCAAAGTAGCTGCAAACCAGTTAGGTAGAAAAAAGCTTCTTAGACCATCAGTGGTGGATTTATCCATTTTGGGGCCCCCAAAACTCTTCCTGACAGTGTGCTGACAAAGCTCTTTTAAAACAACAGAAATTCAGATTTTTATAAATCACCCATTTTTATAACAACCCCCCCCCCATTGCTTGTGCATAAAAGGAGACAGGATCTGTGTGGCTTACAATATCACATGTTTTATGTTATTTTAATTTAATTTATCTTAGGAAATGTATGATTTGTCATTATTTATCAATATTAGCCTATTTGCAATATTCAATCATTCAGACTAATAAGCTGCTGGGTGAACCCTACGCCTACTTCTAATATGTTTCTACTAAAACTATGGTGCTTTCGTCATATTTTCAACCCAGTTATACCATAATACAGAATAATCAATCTGTGATTTTACTTGACACAATAACAAACTGATGTTTTACTTATTGTACAGCCAACAAAAGACTCTGGTTGGTCAACATATGACTTACTCAACATATGACTCTGATTAGGGAACGGGTACAATAATTATTAATCTAGCCTACAATTACACGCATGCTAGGACCGTGAAAATAGGAAAAATAAAAATAGGAAGTGAATCTACTATCTACTGATTGGAGGCTAAGGAAATTATTAAAAGCGTTTTTATTTTTTACAATCCAGATAACCTGTTTGTGACTTTTGTCGCCTTTAGCTTTCCGTATACAAAAACCACAACCGTAATATACGGTAGTTCGAACTTCCATGGAAACGAATAAAATCTATTAGACAGACAACAGGCGCTCGTTGGATGAATGGAAGTCAGTGGAGTTTTTACACTGAAACGGGTCATTATCAGACAGACGAAATGAAGTTTCCCTTTTCTTTTTAGATTATGGCTATGTTGTCATGGCCCAGTACTACTACTTACAACCCGTTATGATGGTGACTATCCAACGAAAACCAACTTTAAAACCGGCTAGCGCCGGGAAGATGCGCGTCATTCTAAGCATACGTTATGTAACTTTAGTTGCTAAGCTAACTGAAAAAACTACATGAATGTTACTTAAATTCCGGTAAGTAGTTTATGTAGCTAGTTAGCTCATTGTAAATGCGTTCAATGTTGGCTATGTTTGCCCAAAAAAATCGACGTAGCAGCGAATCAATCTCAGACACAAATAGCTAGCAAGCTAGCTGCTATGAGGCCTACTATCACTTGTAATTTTGCTTGCTGGCTTGCCAATGTCCAATTTATTTAGGCTAGTTCAGTGGCATTAGTATTAGAACACACAGGGATTTGCATATTGCTGCTAACTGTAACAGTAGCTAGTTAGGCAAATGTTAAATTGCATAATTCCCTTAGAAATGTCCTTTTCGGAGTAAAATGTGTATGTATCTAAGGTTACCCTGTCATGTGAGCTCAGGACTGGACTTATTTAAATAATTTGATTTTGCGAGGAGCATGTACAGTAGCCTAACTTAGTTATCCTTCAGTTGCCACCAGACATATATATATATACAGATGAACCTCGATCCAACGGACACCGATGCAACGGATTCCGGATCCAACGGACACAATCCGCGAGTGAATATCTGGTCCGAACGTTTAAAACTCCCGGGTGAAGCGAACCGAGACCGCTACTTGAGTAAGCGTCCGCGAACCGAGACCGTTACTTGAGTACGTGTCCGCTTGGCGGCGCGCACGTGTTGTTTACAAGCGTACAAGCATCGGTTTGCCTGGTTGTTGTGCGCTACATATCTCTTGTTATAGTGATTTCGTCGCTGCAACGGACAAACGGCTTTAACGGACAACTGATCCCCCCTATTAGTCCGTTGGATCGAGGTTCAACTGTATATATATATTGAAATATTGAACTGAATTAGATTCAACTACTTTACGTGATGTCGTAATAAACCTACATGTAGTTCAACCTTTTCATACTGATTTCTGTCAGCTAGTCATCATCACGTGTTCAAGAAGACCAACCAGAGTAATCTCCGATGAGTAAAACAACAACTAGCTTTGTATCGTGTCAACTATAATCACGCATTGATTATTATTCTTATATGTATTGTGGATATAACTAGTTTTAATATATGACTGTTAACCTTTTAGTTTTGGTAGAAAAAGGCAGGGGTTTCTAAATTATAGCCCAAGCGGAAATTGAGAGGTGCAGTGCACTGGAAGCCATATTGGTTGCTGTAACTTCGGCAATAGAAGCAAGCAGTTGAGTCCGTTCAATATCATAGAGTTCAGTGTATTGCCCACTTTTTTTTGGTGTCTATCTGAGTGCCATTCTAGTTTTGATTTGTAAATGATCTTCTTTTAACAGTAGGGTCGTGGGAGATATGGCAGGACATGGAGGAGGCGGAAATGGGTTTTTGGGATTTTGAGGTATCAGAGGAAATGGCCAGTTCTGAGACTGGTGAAGACTGCTCCCAAATTTTGAAGACACGTTCGTCGGGGGACCACAACAATAAGTGATCAGTGGCGTTGCCACTGCTGGATACACACATTTCATTGTTAACCACAGCAGGAGCTTTATTGATCCTAACAGTGGGGGACATACACAAAATATAGAGAGGGCTAAGGGGATTTATAAAAATCAGATATGGTGACTGAGAGGAAATGGGAGTGAGGTCCTTTTGAATGTCTTAAATTGTGTTCCACATGTATAATTAATAAAACATTGATGTTCTATTTGGACGACTTTTGACTGGTTTATTTTAATATTAGGTTTTCAAGGGTGCAGAAATCATTGAGCTATTTATTAAGTAATAGTGATGTGATGATGGGGTAATCATTACTATATGAAGAATTGTGTGTGACTTTACTTGAAGGGTCACAATTCATTGAACTCATAATTAAGTAATGATGAACTCATGGTTAACAAATGCTTGCCTCCTATCAATCTACATTAAGTAATCATTTACAAATTAGTATCATGCCATGACTTTACTTAGAGGGACACAAGTCAGCCAAGTACTTCGGAAGTAATGGTGATTGCATGTGTGAAATAATGATGAAATTTAATGATAAATGGTGAACTTACAATTTACACTCAGTATCCACTGTATTAGGAATACCTACCTAGTACTATCTAATGTTCTGTTGCTGCAGCCCATCCCTTTCAGGGTTCAACATGTGCATTCAGTGATGCCCCTCTGCTCACCACTGTTGTTCATTATAATTTGTTTGGCCTTTCTGTTAGCTTGAATGTGTCTGGCCATTCTTCTCTGACCTCTCTCATTAACAAGGTTGTTTGTGCTCTCAGAACTGCCACTTGATATTTTGGGGGTATCACAAGTACTCATTCTCTAAAACATGAATGGCTGTCATAATCCACACACATTGACTCCATATTATTTACAAAGATCACCATCAAGCCTATTAAACGTGATTTTTTTATGACACATTAGAGATGGGCCTACTATAGGGTTTGCCCAGAAGCATAGTCTGAATGACTGAATATTGGCAAATATAGACTATAAATACTAATTATGCACTTTCTAAGATAAATTAAAATAACATAAAGCATTTGATATTACTGTCACCATTTTCACAGGTAAATGTTAGATGGGGCTTAGAAGCCACACTGGCAGATTTTTTTTTAAGCGAACAGCTTTGTCGGCATTTTTTCTGAGTTTTAGCGGCCCCGATATAGATAAATCCACCACTGATGGTCTGAGAAGCTTTTGTCTACCTAACTGGTTTGCAGCTACTTTGATGACATGTTACTTAATGTATGACTTAACTATGAGTTAATGTTCATTAATTGATGATACATTAAGTGTACAGTAATCACATGAACTAATAATGCCTTGATCATTTATTAATATTGAACAGCACAGAGTTCATGATACATCATGCATTAATTCATGCATTAAATCATGATGAAATCATGATGAGTCATGCATTAATTCAGGCATGAGGTGTGTTCCCTTATTGTAAAGTGTTACCGACATTTGGATATATTAGCTCAAGAGTTTCTATATTCCATGCATCAAAGTGTTTAAAAACGTATCATTTAAAAACTGTGAAATTTGATAAAATACTGCATATAAATAACACAAATCATGTCATAGCTGTGCATAAATAGTAATGACCTTATCCTCACTTGTATGTGAACAAAATATGAGACAGTATTTCAATCAGGATTTATGCTCCAAAAACACAATTTATGCTTAATTGTGTGGCAACGTTTCCCCCCCAAGTGCATCTTTGTCAAACGGGTCTGTATTGAAATGTTGTCAAAAATGACATTTGTTTTGGAGCATAAAGAGTGTGCTAGACTTTCTCGTGTCTCATATGCTCTCAGTTTAGGGTGTCCCTATATGTGCCTAATTTATGGTATTATGGATATGTTTTTTATAGTTATTAACAAATCCTCTGAAAATGTGGGAAAGGCCTTGAGTCTAGAACCTTAAACCTTAAAGCTGGAGTATGCAGTGTTTCCCCACATTTGTTGTCACAACATCCTTGGCCCTGCCCACAGAGAAAGAGACACACCCCCACCCCACAGACCTTGTTGTGAACATGAAAGTCTGCTAGATACAATTTCAGGATTACTGATTGGTATTTTACAGTACAAATGTAATCTAAAATTCCAGGTAAAACAACTAAATCTTTTCTGTAGAGTTGCAGAGTTGTTGCATAACACTGAGTTTGTGTAGCGTTAGTCTGAACTAGGCATTAATATCTGGCTACAGCTGGTAGCTACACTTTGGTAACTTATAGCCGTGTAGCCAGTTTTAGCTAACGCGATCTATATGACATAACGTTAGCAAGCATGCTCATCTTCCAAGAACAAGAACTAGCCGCCAAATAAAGTAACATTATCAATAATACCAATTACCAACCTAGCTACAATTCATTATAGGTAATTTACCAACTAGCCAGTTTGAGCTAACGCAATCTATACGACATATAATGTTAGCAAGCATTCCCTTCTTCCAAGAACTAGCCGCCGAATAAAGTAAAAAATAATAATACCAATAAAAAATAATACCAATAAAAAATAATACCAATTACCAACCTAGCTACTATTCATAGGTAATTTACCAATTACCAACCTAGCTGCTATTCATTATATGTCCATTCATGTTGAAACTTTTGACATACTTTTCCAGTCTGTCAATTTGTTCCAGAAAATCTCACCACTTTCTGAAATTAGCACCTATGTTTACTCCAGTTTTCGAGCAAATTTTATCCAATTTTTCTATTTTTCTTTCTGTGAAATAGCGCCGGTGTAACGGGTCGCTGTGAAATGTCTAGCTGGTGAACTTGCTAGCTCCTGGCAAGGTCAATCTCACAGTTGATTGGTCCGTGATGTGGTCATGGTTAAGCCACTGTTTTGAAAACTTGTTTTGAAAACAAAATTCGGAGCGAATTGCTGGTTTTAGAATGCAGAATCTGAAGCATTAAACATTGTCTATGGTGCTGGATTTCTCTCAGAACAGTTCTTTCTACCAACTAAGATTGCTACCAACTAAGAATGACCATTCCCCAACATTTTTCAAAATAAAAGTTACATACTCCAGCTTTAAGACTGTGAATATTGAATGTGTGGAAACCAGACTTAGGTCAAATAATTATTTGCAATACTCAACTCATTGAGTTCTGGTAAAATTTCAAAACTCTCAACCTGAACCATAAGAATATTCAACAAAACAAAAATGTACAATCATATGAAAGAATTTTGTTCCAGATATTGGTGAAAAATAGGTGGTTCTGCAGGATTTTGCTGGTACTAAAGGGTTAAAGTATTTCAAATAAAGTTTTTGAACCATATTTAGTGGAAACCTGTCTGTTCATTCGACCCCCTGGCATAAATGTAAATGGATACTTTGAGATGTAGCTGACCCCAGGCGGCCTCACCCCCTTATGGCCGCGAGGCTGAGTGAGATTTTATGTGTAATGAAATGAAAGAGGTTCAAGGCGGCTCCAAAACCTCCAGAACATGTGACGTGGAAATTGATTTCTGTTAGACCTTTCCCGCAATTATGGCAACAGGCGTAATGAAGTGATTGGTTTCGCTTGGCCGTAATGGCTTGTCATGAATGCTGAGCGGGGTGGTGGGAGACCATTAGAGCCACAATGGCTGACAAGACTCTAAGCACTCCCAAGAGCTCACCCCGGCTCTTTCAATGCTGCCCTCTGGCAGGGCCCTGGCCTAGCTGGTGGCCAGCTGTGGCTCATCCTACTCTACATCCGCCCCCGCCTCCTCCCCACAACCAATCTCCAGCCCCCTTCTCACACAGTTTCAGCAATTGGCCTGACAAAAACACAGGGGGGCACACACACAGACACACACACACTCACACACATGCTCAAACCAAAAAAGAATACAGGGCACCTGCTCAGAATTAACCATTGCCGAACTCAGGGCGCTGCTCTCAGCTGCCTTGAAAAAGCCAGTAACAAGTTCATTGTAAAGCAGCTGTGTGCATTATGGTCACAGGGATTTAGGGCATATGGAAAGGAAAGCCACTGGCTTTGTACAGATTATCAGAATTAGAATGCAGCGCTAAGAAGGGGGCTATTGATTGCATGATAGAGCTGAGAAACTTTGTGGCCTAGAGCTCTTTGTTACTGCCGTCAGTTTGGAACGGCTGGCTGCGCGTCAACGACTTGACAAAAGTAAATGGTTATAGCAATGAATGTGATTTTTTTTTGAGCTGCAGTTAAAAGACCATTGACTTTTTATGCTGTTGAAGACGAATCTGTTCAGGCAACTGTTCACGCGTCTTTCATGACATTAGATTTCGTTTTAAAGTGAAGTGAGAAAGAACACGTGAAAGCCCCACCAGCAACACATAGGCATTAAAACATATGGCAGTACAATAACTAGATTACCTGACTATTTATTATGATGTGCTGTTACAAGGGGACAGCATTAATCATATGTCGGATTAATAAATACACCCCTGCATGAGAGAAAGGTTGAGGAAACCAATGTTAACATATTTATCTTCCGAGCATTCGTATTCATTCAGGTTTAGCAGAATCACTGTTTCACCCAAACATAGTTTGAGTGATTCAGGCAAAACAAAACTTAACTGTAATGTGATGTTTTTGCAACAGACCTTTGGAGAGAAAATTAACTGCAGTAAATTCGCACTGAAAATCAGTGTTTAACAATTGGCGCTTTCGTTTCAAAGCGGTAGCCATCAGACCAGGGTGTACTTATGCCATTTCATGGCTTTCTCCACTAACAAAGCATCAGAAATTGCTCCAAAGAGACAGAATGCATTATCCGGTCTAACGGTGAAATGTTGACGCAAATGGATACCATCTGAATTTGAGTCAGCAGCCCAGAGCACCGCAGAGCTCACAAGCTGCGTGTATTTCTGAATGCCTGCTGCCACAAATAAAGCAATGAATTCTGGGAATCTGTTAATGTGGTTGTTTTCACAGCAGCTTTGCGATAACAGCATTAGAGTGCAGCGGTGAAAGCGGGTCACATGACCCTGTGTGAATGCGGGGTAGTAAACTCCTTTCTCGTCTGGCATATGGTGTACACTAACAGATGCCTCGAGCGCAGATAGAGAGAAGCAGGCCCCAAGAAATGGACAGCCCTTGTGTGATTAAGTAACGTGAGTAGATTAGGTAGAGCTTAGAGAGAGTGAATGCTGTTCCAGCTCGTTGACTCCACGGCGGCGGTGTTTACCACAATTTGCGCTCTTTTAGCCCTTCTCATTGTCTGCTCCATTGCCGGAGTCAAATTTGAACGCTGGGCGGCGATCTGAGCTATTTGGCCATTGAGATCTGTATCGCCCTCACACACAACTTCTGTATATTTTGGTCTCATACTCATTCATGCATGCAATAAGTGCAGGTCTTTGCTGAGATAAATAAAGAACAGGAAAAAAATTGGAATTTGCATGGCTTTTAAAGGCCTGCAACAATAGCCTTGCCATTTAATTTAATCATTTTCAGTGTTAAATGAGAAGACCCAGAAATAATTATGGCTATTCTGTCTTTTAAGTACCATTTTATTTTCCATCAGTGGATTAACTCTGGAAATAAAAAGGGCCTGGTATTCAATGAACAATGGGTTTCACACAGGCTAAGAAGAGAAAGGCAGGTCCAGTCTGCCACTGTGGAAGAATAGAAAACCCCCAAGTCCTCTAAGCCCCGGAGGAGAGACTGTTACGTGAACACCGCAAGATATAATTCATCCCTTTGAAAACTTGCGTGATTGTCACTTTTCTGCAAGAAAGCTGACTATACGGCAAATGGAAACTTGTTTAGGAAGACCATTGGAGAAAGCGTGATAAAAGGCTTTGCCTTTATTATACCGGCGCAAATTTGCTTGGTATTTCAGCGCTCAAAAGAAAAGTTGAGCTAATTGACAAAGCAAGCGAAATTCAGCTGCCATTATAAATCTGGGATGAAAAGCCTATTAAGATCATTTGTCTAATGCCTCTATTCAGTCACACTATAGAAGCTCCTTGAGAGCAGCAAAATATCCACTTTTTCCAGCAAAATATCCACTTTTTTTTTCTGGCAAGATGGTGTCGGCTGCACAATGACAAATTAAATCTTTAGTTTCAGAATGATGCAACAGAAAAGCCGTTTTAAGATGCACTTGAAAATACTTGAGTCATTCTTCAAAGCCTTTCTTCTGTCTTCCCTCTCTGCCCCTATACATACTTCCATTTGTCTTTTTTCAGATTTTATATAAACTTTACTGCAAGGGTATGAATGAAGGTTTTCTCCTTTGCTCAGCTGTGCATACATGGCCAGCAGAGAGGAAACAAAGACGGTATATGAAAAAAGTTAAATTAACAAAAAATTTAAAAATTAAAAGGCATGAATCAAGCCTGGATTTTATTGACACCTTGTGCCAATCAGTGATAATATTTTTTTTTTTAAAGCTAGACTATAGCTAGGTTAAGCAATATATTTTAACTAAAACTAAATGATTGAATGGACTCCATTATAAACAGATATTACCCATATACAGTGTCTGAAATCATAGTACTTCAAATTGTGTTCCCTTTGTTGAAGCCATTACCAAATTAATTAATGCCATTTAAACTGACAAAAATGAGTTGCCTATAAGTGGTTTTTCAATGGCATGACTGGCTGCATTTTGAGCTTTGAAAGAAAGGTGGTAGTCTTAATGCAGCATTGCCAATGAGCCAATGTAACCACCAAGGAATTCTGGGCTCTCCCTCCATTGTATAGATTGATTAACGAGTTTGAAAACGGGAGGTTAATTTGTGCAGTCACCCCTAATCCATTTAATTTCTTAAATCCAGCCGAACATGCAATGGGGTCTTTATTTTATTATTTCTTTAATTAAAGCGTCGTTTACATTACTGTCCCATTAAAGACTCTGCAGGTCTCTGCTGCTAAATCTGGCAGAAATAGGTTGGCTTTCTTTAGTGCGAGTCTGCGTGGTGATTTTTCACATGTAATCGTTCTGCTGTACAAGGGTGATTCATGTTGCGTCCAATAAACAAGGGTGTCGCTTCTAATCACCCCCTCCTTATCCCTGCCATTTTAAACCATTTTCACATAAATGAGAGAGTGACTCGCGTTCATATATTACGTGTAATGGCCGACCTTGAGTCACCCTGTGAACCCACAAAGGAATTAGTGTGAATCACGTCAACACAATTACAATGGCAATACAATAATTCAAATACACCAATGTGGTGTCAATTCTGCAGATGGTATACACAGTTTTTTGACTACTTCATTTGAGCTTAATAGTGTTTTGGGCTAACGTTTTTAAAGTGAGTGTTGCGGAGGCTCTATAGTTACAGACTGGCTGCTCTCAGTGGTATAATCGCAGAGTGTACATCTATTAGAATGCTCTCCCTATGTTCCCCCAAGACTTGATGTGAATAATAATTCCTGAGACAGTTGATCATTTAACTGCACTTTAATGCGGTATCCACATTGTGTGTATGTGTGGCTATATCTCTGGATGCACACACAGGAATGCAAGCAGTGGATCAACTGTAAACGAAGTGGCAACGTAACTTAGGCAAACGTGTACCATGCCGCAACTTCTTCTTCCTATAAAACTGGTAGGACTCTGCACGGTTTTGTCCGCGACAGCGCCCCTAGTGGCTGGACATCCAAACAACCTGTCCTATTATATGATCTTCAGAACAGTGAGTATATTGTATTTATTTTCGGAAGGTACTGATATGTAATTGATCACATCACCCCAATCATGGCTTCTCTCCATTGGCTCCCTGTTCGGTTTAGAATCAACTTTAAGATTCTACGGATCACTTTTAAAGCACGTTTGGGTCTGGCTCTGAGCTACATAACAGATATGTTGACCCCATATGAGCCAGTGCGCAGCCTTAGATCCTCAGGCGGGGCCCTCCTGGCTGTTCCAAAGTCTAGACTTAAAACTAAAGGTGACCGTGCCTTTTCCATCAGGGCCCCTCGGCTTTGGAACAACCTGCCTGAGGAGATAAGGCTAGCAGTGACTTCTTTTAAATCACTTCTTAAAACCCATTTTTATAGACTTGCTTTAATGTGATGCTGTCTTTTCATCTTTTTATCGTCCTTCTATTGTCTATTATCTTTTATCTGAACTCTATCTTAATTTTATCTTACTTTTATTATATTATTTGATTTTGCTTTTCATCCTACGATTTTACCACTATGTACTTGAATGTTTGCTCTCTTCTGCTTCTGTCCTATGAATTTAGTTTATTAATGTTTCATTGGCTTTTAAATTCATGACCTGAGTATTCTGCTTTTACTTTGTAAACTGTGTTTTTAAAGGTGCTATATAAATAATGTTATTATTATTCTATTCTATACCTTAATACTATTTAGATAGCATGTACACATGCAAGTACACATGATCCTGCTATCAGTCCATCATTGAAACTACATTTTAATCAAACTTCTGCTGATATTTAGTAGCTAGCTCTTTGACTAATCAGACAAGTTCCTAGCTAGGCAAAACAAATATAGCAAGCAAACTACCATTACCGAATAAAACTATTGGTACTCTAGGCCTATTGGAGAAACTGAAATTATTCAAACCCATAGAAAACCTCCACCCACAATGACATTGCAAACTCTGTAAGTACATTTGGCATGACACTATGGTAGTGCCACACATTGACACCAACACTGTTATGTTCTCTATCACGCTCAGCACAGACTTAGGACTCACTCACTCACTCAAGTCCCACTCACAACATCCACTCGATGTCTTCCAGAGATGTAACCAGCAACAGATAGGAACTCGTTTTCCCACATAAAACCACATATCAACAACATTGGACGTTGCGCAGAAGCTCTTCAGGCTCACTCCCGAAATCTACTGCATGCACTAACCTTGACACACAATTAACTAAAGCGGACTTTATAGAAGCAAGGACCGGGTCCCTCGCCTCTTATTTTCCCTTTTACGTGTGTGTAGTTTGTCTTATTCCTGTGCTTTAGACTGTTTAGACTGTATGCAGTTTGTGTGATGTGATATGTTTTTGATTCGTTAGTTATACATTTAACTGCCTGGATGTTGCCAGTCCAACGATGACCCCTCTGTAATGTCTTTTCCCATGAACAGTTGATTCCCATGAACTTCCTAACCAGTGCTTCCAAGAACAATAACGGCATTCATCGCCCTTGGAACCAAGGGGGAATGTATAGTGCACGTCCATTTTTGGAACCAACACGTGTCACATTCGCATGACTCTGGACTGAATTTCCAGAAAGACTACTTCGACCCATAGGAATGGGTACAGTATGTCACTTCCTCCTCCTGTAAAACTTTGACCACTCCCTTCTTCAGTATCTTTGCTTTTGGCATCGACTCTTACCCTTTAGCTCCACTCTGAACTCTGATCTCCTGCCCACCCTACCATTTGGGGAACGGGAGAGATTTATGCAGACAGAAGCAAAGGATCATGCAGGGAGAATCCCTCGACCTATCAGGTTATGTGTTCCAGCAAAGACTCATCAAAGGAACTGGACCCACAAGGAAACCAAGCAAAAAGACAACCAAACCAGGAGCGCTGCCAAGTTCTTCCCTCGGACATGCAGCCACGGATCCATCTGCCTGTGCACTCCAACAGAAAGACTGATACAAACATCCAGGCAATCGTTTCGGAAAACTTTTGGAAAAGTCCAGGCTTGATTCATGCCTTTTAATTTTTTAATTTTTTGTTAATTTAACTTTTTTCATATACCGTCTTTGTTTCCTCTCTGCTGGCCATGTATGCACAGCTGAGCAAAGGAGAAAACCTTCATTCATACCCTTGCAGTAAAGTTTATATAAAATCAGCGGTGAAATTTCAGGAACTTTCCTGTTCGTTCCACAAGTAGAGTATGCGATACCCAAAAGGAAATTAATGGGAAACGACGGCCTGAATTAAAAAATTACTTCAGGAAATTACTACACAATTTCAGGAACTTTCCAACAACAACAGCTCAAACATAAACACACAAGTTGCCTTTTGTTCAAGACCTTTTTTTTCTCACTGTTGTAAGCTACGACTGAGAAATAATAAAGTAATTTCAATCTATTTATGTGCATTTGCTGTCTTTTTCCGAAATAAATAATGTTCTATGCTATTACTACAAAAAATGGCATGTAGCCTATGTTTTATTGGAAGCTGTATTTAAGACATTAATATGTACGGAAGGCTAAATTATGCAAAATAGTAATAGCCTAAAAGGCCCCTGAGCACCAAAAATATCATCGCTTATGCCTACTTCCTGAGCATCCCCTTCGGGGTTTTGTCCACCTTCCTGCAAATACGATTACAAAAAATACGATTGCAGTCTGTGTGAAAAGACTGCCAAAACTCTGTACATAAACCTGAATGCAGAGATTCGTAAAATAAGAAACGTACGTGCGTACAGACAGTTTTGAGCGAAAAGAATATAATCGTATTGCATACAACTCGTCTTCTTTATTCACACCTTGTAAGTTTTCATTTACAGATATTTTTTATGCATTCACACTCCAATTTATGGTTACGAACCGCAGTTTACTTGTACGAATCTGGAATTTACCTTTACGAATCTTTCTTTTGTACATACGTATTTTTGGCAGCGATTTCACTCCATATCCTATATATCATATATATGACGTCACATAGCGCTGTAATGGCGACATGTAGTCCAGCCATCTCTCGTGTTTCTGTTTGTTCATTTGAATGTGAGTGTGTGTTTTTGTTTTTGTTTTTTTCATGCGTTGTGTGTCTGTGGTGGGGTGGGGAATAAAAGTTATTTGATTCTATTCTATTCTATATCCAACAGCACAAGGTCAGCCATTGCAACACTGGCTATACAGACCTGTATTGTAGGGGATCTCTATGCCAGAGACACGGAGGAAATATTGGAGGTCCAGGTGCGACAGATAAGGACTCGTAAAGTGTTCAACAAACACCACTAAGACAGACAATAATCCGTAGTGGATGGGGAAAATAAGGAGAACACAAATAACCTCGCGATAAAAAGCGAGGAGCTCGATATCCGAGCAAAACAAAAAAAATAAGTAGTCACGTTTATCTAACTCTCGTTGTGGAGTGAACAAAAAGAAAAAATTCAAATAACCCTAAACCTTAGGGTGAGAACACTCATAGGTTTGAGAGGAAAACAAAGAAACCAAAACCTCCGCTCTGAAATAAAAGAGTGAAAGAGCGCACTTTACATTTTCTAAATTGTACTACTAAGAAGAACCTCATAGAGAAATAAAGCGGTCGATAGCACGCACAACTCCTATACCTTTACCCGCTAGAAAGTAACACTTATCAAACTCTCGTATTGGAGTGAACAAAAGAAAGGAAGGAGAAAAACAAAAGAACACTAGTGAGAGGAAATGCAGGACAGGTGAACTCACTAATCACAGAGGCGAAAGCAAAACCCGTAGCGGAGACAGAAAAATCCTATAGATTTACAGGTAAATGAAAAAACGGAATACTAAGCGTGGAGATAAGGGAAGGAAGGCGCGATCCATGACATGTATAGCAGTTTTCTCCAAAAATAAGTAAGCATGTAAGCAGTAAGCATGGTCCTGAGCAGTTGTAAATTTTGCTCGTACTTACAAACAAATCTGAGATATGAAAATCTTTATGAATGCCAACATACGAACAAAATTGCTAATACGAACGATTTACGTGCAATTTCGTTTTGCTCATGTTTTGTGAATGAGGCCCATAACCATTGTGTGTATTTAGAGTAATGTTGCAGGCTATTGACAGCCAATTAGCCTCGCTAACACTAATTTACAATCCGCCTCCCTTTTCATCGAGATATCTGCATGCGATCGCCCTCGTACTAATACCTAACCCATTAAATGTAAGATCCCGTGCCTGTAATTCCAGGGGCCTGGAATTTAGCTAGCTATTGGTTATTGTTATTTTAATACACATGTATTTAATATTGAAATTCATATTGAAGATTTAATCATTCATTTTCTGAGACTGATTAATTATACTTTTGCACCGTTTGGTCACCGTATAAGGTTCTGTATATGTATATTCTCAACACTAGTTGGCACTCGTGTGAGGGTATGCATGTACGTATATTACCAACATAACTGGTATCCCAGTGTGAAGATTTATTAATATATTCTGCACATACATTGGTGCCTCCATGGGAGGAATGTTAAGACATATACATTTTAATTATCTGTCCTCACTAGTACCAAATTCTTATGTAAACTACACTACAGGGCTATAACCTTTTTTTTATTAAGTTTTGATTCAGAAAAATAATAAAATGCACAGGCTAAGTAATAAAGTATACACTATAAGTAAGAAAGGTTCATTACCAAATGAAACAATGTACAGTATATATTAATAAACCCTGTCACAGTGGAGCTAGTATTCAAATAAGCTTCATGTTTGCTATTTTGTTTGTTTCACCTTTGAGAAATCAATCATCTTTTTCGGATAGACTGTTTTTATTGATGAAATACACGGATCAGCCACAACATTAAAACCACTGACAGGTGAAGTGAATAACATTGATTATCTCATTGTTATTTTGGTATTTTGAGTTTGAAAGGAAACAATGACAATGAGGTTGACTCTTGATATCTTATTTTTTGGTACTCCTACAAGCGATACTATAACCTCTCTGCATTTGAATGGATCTTTATGGGAATTGGGGGGTGGGACTAGATTTAGCTATAAATTACACTGGAACAGTATGGAACACATGGTTGGCTAAATGGCTGTAAGTCATCAAGGGTCTGACATATCAAACGAGCCTTAAACCATCACTCTGCCACCAGAAATACAGTAGATATGGATGGATAACTTGAAGGGTTTCTTCTTCATGTCCTGGTCCTCTGATATTTGAAAAAAGTGCTGAAGTATTTATAATTTGTAAGTGGTCTGTTGAAATTAATTTATAGACATGCCTACACACAACTTTAATGTGTAAGTATTGGCCAGAGAGTAACAAGCTTAAACTATATGTGGAGGAATACTTTTGCTCAAGTATATAAAGCACAATTTAAAAAATTGAATTATAAGTGGCCAATGTGAATTTAAGTGTCTGTAACACATTTATAGTGACAGTGAATAAAAAAGGTTTGTTTCGAATTGACTGTGACCTTTATTTTGTGAACTGCACAATTAAATGAAATGGGATAGATTTATTTTCTTCCACAGTACCTGGTTTCCATTGTAAGATGCCATCCCTTGCTGCTGTTTACATGTTTATTTGTCCTTTGCTATTTTACTTTCTCTAAAACCCATAAAGCAAATAGCAGTACAAAAGACATTATGCAATTCCAGCTGTCCTGGGAAGGAGGAGATAGGTGAGCAGTTCATAAAAGTGAAATAAATTATGAAACTGGGACAAAGGGACACGGTTAAGTGTGTCGCCCTGTAATCCAACACCAAGCTCCTGCAGAAACAGCCCTGGCCTGGAGGAAGTGTGCAGAGACTGCAGCTGCTATGAAGCGACAAACCAGTGGTGTGGGCCAAAGGAGAAAAAGAGTGACTCACCTGCGCTTTAAATACATCAGATCGATAAGGTCATGGAGTACTTTTATAGGCGCAGTGGGGTCCTGTCTCTCCGCATCCTCACTCTGATGTGTTGATGGGCTCGGAGGGAAAAAAAAACAGGTCACCACATTCTAGCCTTCCTCTGATTGGCTGTTGCTGCGATGAAAGGGCGCTCTCTGGCCAGCTCCCAGGCCACGCTCGCTCGCGTGTCCTTCCCGTAAAAGCGAGGGCTGCTACCCTTGTGCTTCCCTGTGAAGCAGCTGGAAGCTTTGTCCCTGACCAGATGCGCGGCTGACGTCTCCTTATCGCGTCCCGAGCTTCGTTCGTCTGAGCGCGGCCGCCTCGCTCGGCGGAAGAGAGCGTGCATTTGCGCTGGCCTGGCTCCAGCAGCACCTTGGCTGGCCTGCTGCCTTTTAGCTACTTTTGCCCAACTTTCAATACCAAGTGGACTTGGCAAGGTAACGTGTATTTCCCCCCACTCAGAGCTGAGCAAAGAAGCTGTAAATAAATCTCAAGAGAGTTGCTCAAGAGTAACTTTTTCAGTAGTTTTGCATCAAGTTATTTATGATGCTTTTCGCGGCCGCAACCATTTTTCAAATCATAGGGTTATCATTTAGTTGTTGGGCAAATGTCCTTCTGTAGGGTGATATGTAGAGCATTGTAATTTACACAACAGTTTTGATTAACTAACAAAGGTGGAGATGGGAGAGAGTGTTCCTTCGGTCGGTGCATTGAGGTTCTCTTTTCTGCTGGTAGCTGTAAATTGTACATTTTCCTCGCTCTTGAAGAAGCAGGCGAATACATCCTCAGCACATTAGATCACACGCTTTGTCGTGCAGCTTCAAATAAAGTAAGCAAGAGCAGATGGCAGAAGGGAAAAAACGGGGCTTATTTAATCTGCTTGTGTTTGCAAGGAAGTAATTGTATTTTAACCTGGAGAAAAACAAAGTATTACATACAGGCAAACAAATGGAACTATTTTCAGTAGATCACAGATGATTCTGTTTGTCTTCATTGCACACAACCGGGTATGCAACATGTGTCTGTACGTGTGTGTGTGTGTGTGTGTGTGTGTGTGTGTGCATGCTTGCGTGAATGTGTGAGGGTGTGTGTGTGCGTGTGTGCATGCATGAGGGTGTGTGTGTGTGTGTATGTGTGTGTATGTTTGGGTTTATGTGCCTGAATAGAAGCATATACTATATATACAGTATATACGCATGTGTGTGTGTGTGTGTGTGTGTGTGTGTGTGTTTGTGTGTGTGTGTGTGTGTGTGTTTGTGTGTGTTTGTACTGATGTTATGGCTCAAACAGTTATCATTGTTGCTTTGCACACGTTTTGAAGGAGCACCTGCTGATGAAAGACAGTGCTTCAAAAAAACCCAGACAGGTATGTAAAGGAAACTGACTACAGCCGGTACTTAACAGACTAATTCATGTTAAGGTTCAGCCATACATTTTTAATCACGTTGGTCTCAATAATACTAGCCATCCTGGACATCTTGGTAAACATCCACTACCACTGCTACAGAATATGTAGCAACAACCTTTTCAGATATGCTCAACAAGTCTGACAGACTTTACTCTGGTGCCACAAATTTTATGATAGAATGAGATCCACTTAACAAGTAGAAGTGTACATGTATCCAATAGGGTAAATGTATACATGTATCCAGTCATAAATATTTTAATGTACTAAATGAATTGAATAGTCAAATAACTATTGGTAATGCTGACAGTGTACCCTTGTACATATCATACTGTAATTGTTTTAATCATATGAATGGAGAGCTGAAAGTGTACTGTAATTAAGCACATTATAACATATCATAACTTAATGATGAGAACAGGCCATTCAGCCCAACAATGCTCGCCATGTTCCTACCACTAAAGGGTACCTAGCGCTCCCCTACAAACGAGATAGTATCCAGCACCATATCAAGCCTGGTCTTGAAAACACCCAGAGTTTCTGCCTCTACTACATGACCTGGCAAGCTATTCCACACAGTGACTACTCTCTGTGTGAAGAAGTATTTCCTAATGTCTGTGCGGAATTTACCTTTTTCTCATTTCCATCTATGCCCACTCGTTCTACTAACACTTTATTAATATGAATTGAAAAGCATCTATAAAATCTAAGTCTCCTAAGTCTCCTTTCACTAAGCATTTTTCCTCGTAGCTTTCATCTTTCATACGAGGAACACATTTAGTTGCCCTTCTTTGGACCTTTTCCAGAGCCTTTATATCTTTTTTGTAATAAACTGCACACAGTACTCGAAGTGTGGTCTGACCAATGCATTGTATAACATAAGCATAACTTTCTTGGATTTATACTCAGTACTTTTGGCTATATATCCCAGCATCATGTTAGCCTTTTTTTCTGCTACAGCAGCACAGTGACTAGAACCTGAAAGGATATCAACTACTACTTAAGCTGTAAATTACACGTAAATAGTATGGAACCCATGGTTGGCTAAATGGCTGTCATCAAGTCATCAAGGTTCTAAGGTATCAAACCATCACTCTGCTGCCAGATATGCAGTAGATATAGATGGATAACTTGAAGGGTTGTTTCTCCTGACTTATTTTTTCATAGAGTTCAATAGGAAAATGAGTCAGGAAAAACAACCCTTTTCAGTTATCCATCCATATCTACTGCATATCTGGCAGCAGAGTGATGGTTTCAGGCTCGTTTGATACCGCAGACCCTTGATGACTTACAGCCATTTAGCCAACCATGGGTTCTATACTATTGCCTTGTAATTTACAGCTTAATCTAGTCCCACCTGCCAATTCCCATAGAGATCCATTTAAATGCAGATAGGTTATAGTATCACTTGTAAGAGTACCTGAAAATAAGATATCAAGAGTCTTTTGATATCTTTCTGCACCCAGTCATGATAGCATCACCTGTTTACTTGTGGAACGTTCCAACCAGGTGTTTTTTGAACTTTCCAGTCTTTTTTTTTTGCCCCTATCCCAACTTTTTGGAACATGTTGCAGGCATCAAATTCTGAATCAATAAAGTTGATAAGGTAAAACATTAAATATCTTTTTTCTGTACTAAATATATTTAAAAGAGAATATACAAATCACTGCTTTCTGTTTTTATGTGCATTTTACATACTGACCCAACTTTTTTGGAATTGGGGTTTGTATTTCAGGGGTAAGTAAAACAATATAAAAATTTTCAAAATGGGTGCACTATCCCCAAAAGCTAACTTTTGCCTATGGTTTGCAGATTTTTTATTGTGTACACCATGGTCTCAGCTCTGCATGGAAACGCCTTGAATCTCTTTGTCTAATCATTCCAATAGCTGTCTAGAGAAGTCAGTTGGGAGTATGGTGTCTGGTTACCCAGAGTATTTATGAAGATAATGCTCACTGTCCACAGTGGGAAATGCACAGAAAAGCCTGAAGCTAGCAGTGAATGGCAACTCATTTAAACATTTTTTAAAAAGTCTTAACAATCCAGTTCAAATCTAAGAAACACTAAAGATTAAACTTGCTAAATGAAAACCATTGATATGAACACAAAAATAAAACTCATGTATATAAAATGATAAGTACAGTATTAAAACAAAGATTTGTAGTACTGTACTTCTTACAATATTTCCAGTTGATTAAAAAAAGAGTGTAACAGCTTAAATAACATAAGAGAACAAAACAGTTTAAACATACAAGGCAATTTTCACTGCTTGGTGCCTGGCATTCAGCAGTTACTTATGGGGCTTCGTTCATGAACACCAATGACTATTGTTTGACTCCAGGATTCAGACTCAAGTCATAATATCTCCGATCAATCACAGAATGGCAATGCTTCCCTTATGGTCTTATTCATTCGAAGCTGGTTTTATTTTGCGCATATGCGTAATGGTGCTCCTTTTCTTTGCTGCAAAGCATGTCAGTGAGATTAAGCAGGAAAGACGTGCTACAGTATTTGTGGACAGACTCTGTAGAAGTTACTAGCATAAGTGAAGTGGTACAGCCATCTTTGTTACATTTTTATTGTCCTGTCAAAAAATTATGTATAAAAAGCATACATATAAGAAAGTAGCTTGTGAGTCATTTCTTCTCCAATGTGAAAAAATAAGTAGGTAAGCGTATATAGTTACTATTTCATGCCTTCACCAAATATAAATGACCTCCTCTTCCGATCTATTTCCATTACTGCTCTAATTGTAGTCTGTTTTTTCACAAATTGCAGAAAAAAAGAGTTTCCCACTTCCCTCTTTTGTCTTTTTATATATTTCTTCTTGTACAGTACACAGCAACATATGCTGAGCGAGAAAGGATAGTATATTTCATATGCACCTGTGCACATTCTTTAATGGTTTCTAAATATTGTATAGAGAAGCAGATAGCTATAAGTGTAGCTTTTTTAGTCATGTGAAGGGCTGGGTAGGAGTATATGAATAATGGAATATAATACTGTGAATTATGAATACATTTGGAACAAAGTCATTTCTTCATTGGACTCAATGCATAACACACACACACACACACACACAAGTACACACGCACGCACTCACACACACACACCACTTCTGTGTCCCTACTTTTGTATCTCAACACTTACAGATCTACAGAATCTATGCAATCGATGTTTGTCATGTTACTCCTGTCATATTGTCCAAGTAGAGGACAACACATGTAGAAATAGTTTTGTATTGCTGAGCTGACTTGCACAGTGGACCTTGGGTGTAAAGAGTTGAGAAAGCTTTCACGCCTGACACACAATACCAAACGGCATCAATGCTGCAAAAAAGAAAAAAGGAAAACACGGCCAGAGCCAAGAAAAAAAAAAAGAAGCAATGGGCCACAGCCAATAACTGGTGCGCACACTGAGCAAACACTCCTTGTCTCTAAACACCAAATGCAAAACCAGGTTCAACCCAGGACACTGTGGACCTGCCCGCCCCCGGGACGTAGCTGAGTGCAGCTCTTTCGCTAGAGTGGAGCACGATTCCACCGAGACCATGTCACACCCCTGCCTGGCCGGGTATGAGCACTGCTGGACACTAATGGGACATACACTGAACATGCACTGCAAAATATGCGCTTCTGATTATGACCCATTAATATAGACTGTGGCCCTGAACAGTGCACAGCTTATACATTTAGCAATTTAGGTTAAAAAGAAATACTCTAATGCAAAGAATTTTTTTAATATTTAAAAAAAATATGAATGCTTCTCAGTATATACATATAAGGAAAAAAACAAGCTCATTTATGCTTCAGTGCTGCACAAATAAGACAAGGCAGTTGACTAGGACATGGAAAATGACTTAGTGTTTTTTTTTAGCTGTACAGGACATGGTAGTTCCCCTTCAGGGGATTATGGTCTGTGAGCATGCTCACATTCATCAATCTCTTGCTCCCTCTGGCCAATATTTATTTTGCGTCACGAACAAATGTCTATGGGTGTGTCATATGTTGATTGATAGCAGCGTTTAGCTTTTTCCACAATGACTATCTTTCATTAGTCTTTGCTTACGTGTATTACATCCTACACTTTATTATTGAAAATAAATGTTGCATGGATTTTATCAATAGAAAACATCTAGAGGTATCCTTCATTTTATCCCTAAAACATGAAGCATATTTTAATAATTTATCTATATAGTGAATAAATATTAGGTTTCTGAATCCATTATAGAAGGTCGGCGTATACCTTTTAAGTCAAAACTGGACTGAAATATATTTGTATGCAAAATTAGTACAAAATTACGTATTTCAATATCAATAATATTTACATAAAATTGAATTATATTAGTTATAATAGGAGATAATCTCCAAAGCCATACAATATGCCCCACAATAACAAAAAGGCTGAATGATATTTTGAATGTTTTGGCACCCGTTAAAAGGCTGATAAAGCACCAAGGATCAGGTCTTTTATACCTATTGAAAGATACACAAAATACATTTTCATCACAACCTTCAGGATTTCACCAATCATAGAAATGACAGGTGTTCTAAAGCCTGCTTTCCGTGTTATTAACCGTGATTGTTCAGATTGCCATCACAGGCTACAGCAGAAGATACTTTAGCAACAGACAATGCGCACGCATCATTTAAGTAAGATAGAATGCCAGAAAACTACATCTCTCCGTATTGTCTTTATTCAGTTCAATGCAAATGCTTTATGGGTATTGCATGCAATCAGTCCATATTAGCACGGCACCCATAAGAAAGAAAAAAAAAGACAAACTGTATTGCTGTTTTCTGCATTTGTTTTTGAGGACTGTATGTGCGTTGCATGCTCGATGCTTATGAGTGTTGAGATATCGTCAGCCGAGCAAGCTATATTGAAACATGACACCAGATTCATTCGGAAAGGTTTGTTTTGGTTTGATTGAATTAGGTGTGGAGGAGATTCATTGTGGTTCATTGAAACCCACTCAGTATGCGTATTTTCTGTGCATACGTGTGCCTAAGAGAGAATGTGTGCGTGTGTGCGGGCGTGTGTCAGAGTGTACTGTATACACCAGTGACCGAATCCCTCTCAGTTTGTGCCTGTAATGATGCAGTACAGAACCACCTGAGGTGTTGACCCGAGCATAGCTGTCCATTCGCCTGCCACCCCGGCTCCGCCAGCTCTCTTTCACATTGCCCAGTCAACCACGCACCATTACCGCGCCCGACTTCAATGAGGGATAAAACTCATCCCATGGATGATAAATCCCCCTAAAAGCCTACACGTCACAGGGGTGCTGTGGGCATTATATAACTCTGAGACAGGGGACTGTCAAGTCCTACTGATGATGGGGCTGTGTCTGGAGGCTCTGACAAGTGAAGTGTGAATGTGTTGGGCTGAAAAGGGGGACTGCAGGCATTAATTTCAAGGTCGGGGGAGGGAGTGTGAGATCTTTGAAATTTTAGGGGGAAGAAAACGTCTGTCACAAGTCAAGTCATAAAGCAAAGCGATTGCCTCTTCTGACAAAAAGAAAGGAAAAAAGGGAAAAAAACAATGAGGCAGAAGCCTATAACATGCCATGGTGTATTCATAAGTTGTGGCTGAGTGACTGTAATTACTATCCACCTCTTTATGATGTGAGGAGTTTATGGAAATGGAGGAGGGGGTCAGGTGCCGTTCTAATTGCTGTGTAACTCAAGCTCTTATGCGTTGATGGAGTTTTTAGGAGGTTAAGTGATACTTAATGGCCCTCCGCCTCCCTAGGTTTTTGCTTCTCTGATATATTGTACCCTCTCAGATTTACAGCTTTAACTGAGTGTTGCAGCCAGGCATTTTGCAGCGTGAAACTGTTCATTTAGAGCCCGGGAAGGTCTGCTGTTTGTCTTAGTGTTTGTTAGTTGGTTTTCCAAAAGGAGGAATCTCTGTCTCAAATACAGAGGCAAGCCTTTTTCAGGCAGTTTGTTCTTGGATTCAGACAAGTAGCATAACACAACTGCACAAAACAGAATGTTGCTGAGTACTAAAATGTATCTCAATCACAAAATAAATATCCTAATGCCCTAACTCAAACCTACCCCATTCAATAAGAATACATTGGTACAATGTCTGAAATCCTCACAGTGGACTTATTCTTCCCCACTAGTGCCTCAAACAACTTTGACTGCTAGCCCAATTAGTCATCATGGGCTTTTTTGAGCCGATTTTTTCAAATGCTAACCATTATAAAGAGGGACAAGTTACATTCTGCATTCGTAATGATCATGTATCACAGAATATATTGCCACCAAATGACAGAAGTATGTATAAGTCTAGTCTGATTCTGTTGAAATTTGAATCGTGTTTGACTGAACGCTATTTGTCCATAAAGTGGTAGTGTGGGTTCGATTGACTGGTAAGTATACCTCAACCCATTTTGTTGCAAGGAAATGTGATAACCCCATCACTATAACCCCATTCAAACATATTTTTGCTGTGCCTCACGGTGTCAAAGGCACCTTCAATTCAACATGATAGGCTCCCTCTTCCAACCTAGCCCCGCTCTGGGCATGGCCAGTTCAGCTGGTGTTTGTGACGCAAAACTATAGGTGGCATTTCCAATAAAGCTTTCAAAGGTCCTTAGGTACAAATATTTCCCATTTGAGTGGTTCACTAGAGAACTCCCTTAGTGTTAGCATCACATATATGCTATATATTTTCTGCTGCTCAAAGGTCTCTGGCATCAGCTTCACACAGCCTCCTGTTTTCTGTCGATTTTTCAAAATTGTTTGTAGGGTACTACTGGGAAACACACAGATTATCATAATGATCTGTGTCAGGAGAGGTGACAAAGACCATCTACAAAACACGATGAAACAAATACAAACAGCACACATGAAAAGGGTAAAAGGCCACAGCATTGCTAATGATACCAAACCGTAAAACCTTAAGTAGCACCAGTCTTTAGTGTGGCATGTGACCAGAGTTTCAAACCAGCGTCTAGGCGATAGCAAATCTTCAGTGTATTTGGTTAAGGACTACAAAAGGCTCTCAAATTCCAAATTATCTCTGGGTTTGGCTCTGGGGTCTGCCTGCCCAGCATCCCTCTATCTCCCATCGCTTCAGGGAAATAGATGACAACAAAGTTTGGTCAAATCCTGCAGACTTTTGAAGAAAGTATTATGCTAAAAGCAGCATGTTAGCTGAATACTAAAATGTGAATACATTACATGAGCAAGCTTGCCTTAATGATGATCCTTCTTTGGCTTATAGTGCTGAAAACACCTTCCATTAAGCTAAACAAGATTGTAGTTTTTTTTCTTCTCCCACACGGCTTGTCCTAACTGCATTAAGGATTCATTTGCATAACCCAGATTGATGAGATAGGTAGGAAATCGTTTGAGTCATAAAAAGAGGTGAATTGTGGGAATTGAGGGTATCTGAGATGAGATGTCACATTCCATTAGGGTGGCAATGCTTCATAATTTTTTTTTCTTCCTGAAAATTACACATTGCCGTAATATCTGTAAGTATTTTAATTTTTTCCATAAAAATACTTCAAATGAGTTTGTGGTTGTCACACATATTTTCCCTGGTGAAGGACTAGTTTCTGTTTTTCACATGATAAATTTGGTTGTAACTCTAAGGGTAATTATATTGGCTAGTGTAAATGGCATGAACTGGCCTGATGACTATGAACACTGCCTGGCACATACTGTCTCTGATTCATCTGTGACTGTGGACAACATGTCTGTGATTAGCTGTCTGGGTGGCAGGTAGCTGCAGTGATAGCATTGTGTGCCGGGCTTACACCTCTTCACTACAGTACGGGTGAAAGTAGTGCAGTTTAGAATGATAAACCCAGCCATTTTTTTTGGGACAGAGCCAAACTGATCTAACCAGTCATATCAATTCAGTGAAAATGGGCCCAAGGGGACAGCAGAACTTCAGATAAAAACTATGGGAAGGGGTTGAATAGTGAGAGGAGGCATGTGTCAAATACGTGACACTTCTGCAAACCATCTCCTGTGAATCTGACCAGTTTCTAAGCTGGCATACATGGTAGGCCTATCACTGCTACACAGCAAAATGTTCAGTGTTACATGATCTCTGATATAGTACATTTTACTCTGTTAGAGTACATTTGATCCCATTTGTACTCTGTTAGAGTTGAATGATCACTGAACATATTATTGTGTACAGTAAGCACTGCGCCCAGACAATGAGGTCAGAGTGTCTTGTCTCCGGAGAGCAAAGAGTCTGTGCTCATAAACTACTGCTAGACTACATTGTGCATCATGTTGCCTTGACCTCACAAGGTGTTATTCTGTTGGTTGTTGAAAATGGTAGAAAAGAATGTTAGAATAATTCTGTTTACTTTTGGATTTCCGTTTTTGATTTGACTTTTCCGCAAATAAACCCATATCAAAAATAGTGACATCACCTAATGTTTGGCTCAAATAGCAACACCTCTTCTTGAAATTTCCTGTGACAATATTGAGGGTAATATTTAGGGTTTGAGGTTTTAGCTAAGCCATCCAGCTATTGATCAATATGACAACATAAATAAATACATTTTAAAAACCTGGATGTTATCATTAATTTCTAGCTCATTTCAAACTTTCTTTCATGCTGATGGCTAGCTGTAGAACTGCATCAAGCCAGTTTAAAAGATAATGAGCCTCATTTATCAATATGGTTGTAAAAAGTAGCGTATATTGTATGGATGTACAAAATTCTCATGTGTGATTCATAAAACTTGTGTAAATCACTGATCTGAGCGTAAATTATGTATGATAAATCAGACTTGATCGTATATTAGGAAGCGCGTTCACATCATTATGAATTTCCATACCGTTTTATTATCTATATTTGTAACATGTAATGTGATAGAAGACGCAACTGTGACTTGATTCTTCAAGATTTCTATCACATCAGTTGCAACGTCGTTAGGTTTTCTATAGGCTAATAAAACTAGATCGGAGTTATAGAAAAAATATTAACAGTTTTGCGTCTTGCATACAACATGACTGGCGTAATTATTTTCATATGGCTGTCTCCAATAAATACTTATACAGAGGCTATTCCTGATGTAGCCTAATCATTTAAACCGGCTTCTGCTTCATTCCATTTAGGCTGCACAATATAGCGATTAAACTAATAGTGATTAAAAATCAACTTATTCAGATACTATGTTTGACATTTAGGCTACACAGCGTACCTAAGTCTACAGCCAGAAAACGTAGGTCAAGTGCATTTTAAAATATTGCCCAGATGCATTAACTGCTTTTAAGATTGTTATAAATGGAATGACTTGGACATGCTCATTTAAGGCAAACTCTGATTTTAAAGCTCACAGCTCACATAACCAATTTTTTTCAATGAGCACCTTTTTGTTTAACACCTGTTGACTCCGCAGTGCTCTGAACAAAAGTTATTTGCTTTCATTATAGTCTGCACAACTATTACCTCGCTGTTCATTGCATGCAATGTCGCTGCCTGGCCACCGGGAAATGTGTACGCAAGGTCGAGAGCTGTCGTGAGATTTCATCGTACCGTACAACCACGTTCATTTAGATAAATCCGGAAATTTTTCTAAAAATGTCTGAACGCTCACTTTACGATCAGATTTGAACGTATGCCTGAATGATACATTTTTTTCCGTTTTTTTCTTCACATTTCTCAAGTTTTAAACTTGTGTTTAGTGGGTTTGCTGCATATTAGGCTACCAGAGAACTTTCAACTAAATAAATAAAGACGTTTGCTGCCTTCTTAAACCAGTCTGAAATATCCACAGAATGTGTTGCGTTCTGTAGAATGTACTGAGAGTCTACAGTACTCTGTGGAATACAGTATATTGAAGGTCAACATGCATACTTGGGTGTAACTTTGAGCCACAGTCAAGCTGTTGGAAAGGACAATAACTGAGAAAGGACATGAATGCTGGGTCCCAACTTCAATAATGACTTCATTTTAAATGCTAACCCCCCCCCCCCACACACACACACACTCACCAGCAGAATATTGTTTTGAAATATTATGCTACCAATATCCAAATCTGTTTTATATGTCTTTGCCTATTGACAGAATTCAACACCGCGTGACTATAATAAAACAGATATGTCCCTTTTAATATTTGCTGAAAGTTATATGCAGTTACAGTTATAAATACATATTATTTTCAGCAAGCAGATGCCCTCACTTCAAAATGCTAGGTTTGATTTAAAGGAAGTTCTGTTGCCACCAGTAAAACTTGGTATTTGGGCACGTATTAAGGTGTCCTGCTTAAGGGAAGGGTTGTATTGAAAACCTTCAAGTTAAATAAAAACATTTAAAAAGCATGGAAGACATAGTTTTGACTGTGTCAGAGATTTAAATATAGATCATGTAAGCAAACGAGATTAAGCGCATGGCCTTCTCCTTCCAGGGGGAGCAGACAAATGCGCAGCTGTGAACCAAACTCCCAGAGCTGCGGAGTCCTGCGGGCACGGCCGGTCCCCGTGCAGAGCATGGAAAGCAGCAGACGGTACGCTGAGGAATGGCACACGCTCACCATGGTGTCAGGAAGAGAGGGGTGTCCCAGGAGCCGATGTGACCAGAGGGGAGGAGGGGACAGGTGTCTCACTCCCTCTCTTTCTATTATAATGGGAATGAATAAACATCTCCACATGAACCCAGCTTAACCTCAGGGGAAGTGTGTGTGTGTGTGTGCCTGTGTGTGTGTGTGTGTGTGTGTGTGTGTGTGTGTGTGTGTCAGTGTGTGTGTGTGTGTCTCAGTGGTGGAGTGGTTGGGGGTTGTTTTTGTGGATGTGAACATGATTGTTTTTAAAGAAAGAATAATGAGGACAGATAAATAAGCACCCTTTCTAACCAAGCATACAGTCCAAATCCCAACCTGATTTTTCCAGCTGAGAGAGAGAGATTATACGAGAATTGATAGAATATACTCTGTCAGAGTAAACTGTATATCAGTGCTCGTTGCTGTGCAATTGTTACAGCAAAGCACGGAAAGGTACTGTGGAACCTCAGTTGACTAACCTCAGAGAAGCTGCCTAAGTCTCATTTGAAGAGGAAATCTCATCAGCTAACTATAGTTTTGTTTTTAACTTGTCATTTTCAACATCTAGAGAACAGCCAATCCCACACCAAAGGGTAGCACACTCTTAGAACCTGCCAGCGACTGCCCTGTTTTAGTTACAGAGTAGCTTTTTTGATCTTTCACCCGCCACTTCCACAGAGAAACCAACAAGAAGTCCTTTACAGCACTTCACTTCTGGCACATCAGTCTGATCTCTATTTCCTTTCAATCGGAAAAATAACCTTTGCCTTTTCAACACACTCACTTCAGCTTTCCAGAGAACTACCTTAACTTTTGTTTGTCGTGCAGAAAAGTTAAAATAACGAATCATGACATTGACAGCAGTGAGTGTTGGTCTGGAGACTGGACTCAAGACCCTCATTTTGACTCAGTGATGTGTTGCGTTGTTGCTGCCCTTAAACAATCATATTTCATCTGAACCTGATATAAAATCAGGTTTCACAAAAGAGAGAACTATAAAAGCCAGCCTCCTTGACATGACTAAATATAAGCTGTACAACATTTTGGCCCAGAATCAGTTCATTTTGAGAAATTAATTGTAACTAATGCTACTTTTTCCGCATTCTTCCGGGCATGCTTTTGAGCAACACATGAATGAATGTGTCTGTTGCTCAAACACGCTGCTCAAACACACTGAGGATAAATTGTCATTCAGGTATATTTGAATCTGGACCTTTCTTTTGTGTGTACAGTATGGCGCCATAATTTTTTTAATGCATTATGAGGCACTGTAAACTTGCCTTGGTTCAGCTCAGAGGAACTGCACACAGGACTGTAGAGAAGATTAAAGGCAACCCACAGTATCAGAATTCCAGCATTGTCTCTCTCCCTGAGCCATAATTCCCAAGTAGCCTACCCACAGTACCTGCCCTGCTTGCAGAAGGCTCTTCTCATCTCCCACATTTAGGCTCTCCTTGATCTACACAGAGGCTTGGTTTCAGTTTTTCAGAATAAAGCCACAGACACCTCCAAATGTAGCTCATATCATCGACTGTGCAGAAACTTTACCTGCGTGGGGTGGTCCCATGACATTGTTCTTCTTCCTGTTTTCTCTCGCTTGGGGTGATTGATTATTTCTCTTCGCCCACAAGCTGGATGCGTATGAAGCCTATAGACGATGACAGACTGCAAAGCTGGTTAACAACCTAAAAAAAAGACTATAGTTTTACCGTACAAATGAAGGGACTTCCACCATTGGCCTAACGATTTAATGGCAGTGCATTACTGTTTAGTAACTCATTCCCATTTCTGTATTTGCCATGGTAACGCAGCATAAAGACAAGACTAGGTCAACCTAGTGCATGCTGGGTGCCGGAGGTCTTGCTCCGGCGATGGCTTTCTCACCCTAGCGCAATAAGTAGGCTATTCTGTTAGTGGTGCCGCGAGTGACGACAAGGTTCCTGGGAAGTGCTTGTGTAGCACGTATACACAGGAGGGGTGCACATGTGTCAACAATGCAGCCAGGGACAATGTTTGTGTTGCAGTCCACCTTGACCGACTGGGATTATGCATACCGTTTATGGTAATCATTTTACTGGTTGTGGTAAAGCTAAATAAAGCTATCAGTCTTGTAAAGTGTAAGTCCTAACTTTAGGATAGCTCTGTTGATGTTGATGTAACTTCATTGTGGTTAGCCGTTGGAATTAAAAAGATAACATCCGCTAACAGCTAACTCCATAATGTTAATGGCTGCTCGTTTATTAATTTTGGAGAACGAGGGAAATGTCAATAAGCGGCATTTAATTGTGGAAAGGCTTACGGCAGACCCGAAAATTGTGTTACGGTTTAGTAACAAAACACTTATTAGCACTCCATTTTAGGCTTGAAATTGAAAGCTCATCGTTTTTGCACCATTTTTAGCATAGCCTCGGACTCGCAGCACATGTTGACGTCTCTGCTAGAATGTTAACAAACTAATGTTGATTTGTTTATATGCCCAACCGATCAGCTGTGTGCGATATGAAAAAAGTGGTGTTGGTTGTTAGGTAACAGACATGAAAGTTGATCAACGATTTCTGATTGAGTATTTAGGTTTTTCTAACCTGAGATAAGATATGATGGAGTAAGATAAGATATGATTTGTAACGTTATTTAAAATTTGCTTCTGTACTGTGAATTTGTGAAAAATCCCATCTTATCGCATCTTAACTTAGACAATTCTTCGAAATTAGTGAACTATCCCGTTAACGTCAAGCCCTGATAATAATTTACTGACACAGAATAGTCTATCCATGTCTGCAGATTCCTCTCGTACACCTTCCATCTCCAGGCAGAGAAGAACTCCTCAATTGGATTGAGGAAGGGAGAGTATGGAGGGAGATGCAGGACGGAAATTTCAGGATGGCCCCTGAACCAGTCACGGACCAGAGCAGCCCGGTGGAAACTGACGTTGTCCCAGACAACAACAAACCTGATCACCTCTGTGTGGTCTGGTTGAACAACGATGTTGTAGAGTGTGTCCAGGAATGCTATGAGAAGGGCAGTGTTGTAGGGGCCCAGGGTGGCATGGTGATGGAGGACGCCGTGGTGGTTGATGGCAGCACACATTGTTATGTTCCCTCCACACTGGCCAGGGACTTCAGTGATAGCACGCTGGCCGATTACATTTCTGCCCCGGCGCCTTCTTTTTACAAGGTTGAACCCCGCTTCATCAATGAATATAAATTCATGCAGGTCTGCTTCTGCATCTAGGTCAAGAAATCTCTGAAACAGACAACATGACAATATTATACACCAAGAGTGGTCAATAGAGTATAGGCTATTGTGAAACATTGTAAAAAAGGACAACATTGGATTACTGTAGTACAATACAGTAATGTGTCAGTGCTGATAGGACACAGTTGTGGAATGTATAGGACTTACTTGCACATAGTCATGGCGAATCTCCTTGATTCTGTCAGTGTTCCTGTCAAAAGGAACCCTGTACACCTGCTTCATCCTCATGGAATTGTGTTGGAGAACACGGTCCAGTGTGGATAAACTCACTGTTGCTATATTTTGGAATAAGTGTTGGTCTGCAATGATTGCATCTTGGATTTGTCGGGTTATGATTGTTGTCGCCAGCACCATGTTGACTACTGCAGTCTCCTGCTCATCTGTGAGGAGTCTTCCTCTCCCACCACGTTGTGGTAATCTTGCAGTTCTGCAAAAGATACAAATACAGCAAGGTCCTTGCAACACTAATTGAATACTGTATTGATATGCAGTACTACAGTAAGGTGAGTAGGTTTCTTACCTATGCTCATTTCTGAAAGTCCGAATTATTGAGGCAACCGAGAAGCGACTCAAGTTGGGTTGGACCCTCTGGCCAGCCTCCCTCATGGGCAAACCATGGTTGACCACATGATCAATGACAGTGGCCCTAATCTCATCAGAGATTATGGTTCTTCTCCTTTCACCTCCTTGTCCTCCTCCTCCTTGTCCTCTTCCTCCTCCTCTTCCTCCGCCTCCTTGTCCTCTTCCTCCTCCTCCTCTTCCTCCTCCTCCTTGTCCTCTCCCTCCTCCTCTTCCTCTCCCTCCTCCTCGTCCTCCTCCTTGTCCTCTTCCTCCTCCTCTTCCTCCTCCTCCTTGTCCTCTCCCTCCTCCTCTTCCTCTCACTCCTCCTCCTCCTCCTTGTCCTGCTCCTCCTTGTCCTCCTCCTCCTCCTCCTCCTCTTCCTCCTCCTCCTCTTCCTCCTCCTTGTCCTCTTCCTCCTCTTACTCTCACTCCTCTGTCTTGCTGCTCACCTCTCTCTTCAATGTTGCCACCATCCATTGTTCTCCAAACAAACCAGGAGCTCATCTGTGACCCTTCTATAGCAAATTGCTGATTGCTAATTGCACAACAGCCTTTGGAGTTTAGAAATGTGATTGGCAGTGTGTTCTGTGTGAACACCAAGAGAGGGAATTCAGGAAGAGTGTGCAAGATATAGAGAATTGTGTGTAGTGTTGTGAAAAATGTGTGGTTTGGAATGGGAATCTGAGTCTAAAGCAGAAAATGTGCTTGGAGTTCAGCAGAATTGGTTTGGCAGTTGGTACATGAGTTTCAGGTTGTACACATTGTGTCTGATGTTCCAATTAATGTGTTTAAACAATTGTGAAAAACTGTAATATAACATTGATAACAAAAACAACACAAAATTATTTTCTGATTTATACCCAAATAATGATTGTGCATGCTTAGTATGGTATGTGCATACTGTATATAGCATTCTTTCCCTGGTGAGGTTTAGGCTTTTCTACACACTTTGTAGAGGTAGATTCATCACAGTGAATACAGGCTGCACTGCATTGCGGAATGCCACTGCACCACACAATCACACTATTTCAGAGTAAAGGGGTCACTGTAGTTTAGATGCTGTCGTTTGATAAAATAAGGGCACAATCGGTGTCCCTAGTGAGAACATTTGTCCAGTAGTGCCAAACAAACCAGCCCCCAAACAGCATGACATCTTTCATGCTCCAGTGCCAAAGTTGCTGTTACACAATCGTTTTTTGCAAGAAAATTATATTTTAATATGCAACTGTAGCACCTTGGTCTCACAGCAAAGTTTACATTACAACAGGCCTCCAGCGGTTCTACTGTGGTTTGAATATTTCAAACCCTCTTCATGCTGAATTTGCTTTTTGTTTAATTTTGCATATATACACAATTATGCACAAGGTTGAGACCTATCTAGAGAGGTGTAAGTGCAGTGGAGAGAAAATAGAATACAGAGTAATTCAATAAATTATTAAACATTGGACAAACAAAAACGACATTGCTTGAAATGGAATTGCAAGAGTCCTCAACAGACAACATGATATACATGCATTACCGGTGGAATTTAAACCATGTGGAGACTGTCCCTTTAGCAATTCAGATCTGACTGATTGCCTGCTCTTCCATACCAAGCTGCCAGCTTCAGAGTCTCTACAAAAGCATTTATATAATTTTGGGGATACTGGAAATACAGTCCTGTAGAGAGCGAGGCAACAAAGAATGTATCCACTTTGATCATGTGCACAGTGACAGAAATACACAAACTAGCAAATAATACAGTGGTATTCTATATATCAAGGTGTTTTTTAATTGGTGAAGTGCTCCGTTCAGAGGACATTGCATATTATTAGCATTTTTAAATAATAATTTAGAATGTCCAAAAACAAAATTAAGAAATCATTAATAATATGAACATCAACAAAGAGCAAACTTGGACAAAAAGGATGATAGGGCCTGCAAATATACAGTTGAAGTCGGAAGTTTACATACAGGTTGAAGTCATTAAAACTCATTTTTAACCACTCTACAGAGTAATTTTTCCAATAATTGTTTTCAGACAGATTATTTCGCTTTTAATTAATTATATCACAATTCCAGTGGGTCAGAAGTTTACATACACTAAGTTGACTGTGTCTTTAAATAATTTTTTTTAAATATTTGGTCGCATATTTTTAGCATGCCATGACTTCCTGATGTCTGTGACCCAACAACATCAAAAGACTTGATATCTTATTTTCTGGTACTCTTACAAGCGATACTATAACATCTCTGCATTTGAATGGATCTCTTTGGGAATTGGGGGGTGGGACTAGATTTAGCTGTAAATTATGCTGGAACAGTATGGAATACACGGTTGGTAAAATGGCTGCAAGTCATCAAGGGTTTGAGGTATCACATGAGCCTCAAGCCATCACTCTGTTGCCAGATATGCAGTAGATATGGATGGATCACTTTAAGGGTTGTTTCTCCTGACACATTTTCTGATTGAACTCTATGGAAAAATAAGTCAGGAAAAGAAACCTTTCAAGTTATCCATGCATATCTACTGTATTTCTGGCAGGAGAGTGATGGTTTTAGGCTTGTTTGATACGTCAGACTCTTGATGGCTTAGAGCCATTTAGCCAACCATGTGTTCCACACTGTTGCAGCTAAATCTAGTCCCACCCCCCAAATTTCCAAAGAAATCCATTCAAATGCAGAGATGTTATAGTTCCAAAGGGGCCAAATAGTTGGTGCCTGAATTTCACGTGCATCAGTCACAAAAACGGCAACATTATTTAAGTTGGCAAGGATCAAACATTATGTCAAAAATTATGTCAACATTTGCCCAACACCAAAAAACAGTATCAGCAAAAAAATAACTGTGGCCGCAAGTCAAAGCTCTCCGACAGGGACAGACGGACATTTTGTAGTAATAACGTAATAACTTGCTAATAACTTGCTAATAACCACAAAACTACAGCTCTAAAAATCACCACAAAATTGAATCAATCCATATCTGAACCAGACTCAACAAAAACAGTACTTTGTGAGCTTCACAAAGCTGGTATTTATGACAGGGCCGCCATTCGGAAACCATTTGTATCCAAGGCTAATGCACAAAAACGCATTGTGTAAGGAACACAAAACCTGGACCCCTGAGCAATGGAATAAAGTGATATGGTCTGATGAGTCATCTTTTACTCTTTTTAATACATCTGGATGGGTTTATGCTTGGAGAAAGCCTAAGGAGGCATTCAATCCACAATGTATGTTTGCAACTGTTAAGTATGGTGGTGGTTCTGTAATGGTATGGGCAGCCATTTCATGTGACTCATTGGGTCCAATGATTGCTTTCCATGGTCATGTGATTGCTCTCCATTTTACAAGATCAGGTGCACCCCATGGTGTAAACACTGATCCCTCATGATGTCTCCATATTCCAACACGATAACACCCCCATACACACTGCTAAAAACATTAAGAAATGGTTCCAAGAACACGAGGATGACATCAAATGCCTTTTATGGCTTGCACAATCACCAGATCTAAACATAATTTTTAGATCTTTATGGAAGGTTCTGGAGCACAGAGTGCAAACTAGATTTCCACCTTCTCCACCCCTCAAATAACGGGAGACCGTCCTTCTTGAACAATGGGCCAATATCCCACTACACATAGTTCAGAAATTGTATTACAACATTCCTAGAAGGATTGAAACTGTTTTGAAGGCAAAGGTTAGGCCTACTCGTTATTAGTTACTAGATATTCAGTTTTTGTAGGTGTTTTCAATATTTTGTCCACCCCCTGTATATATACATATTTTTTCCCCCGTGAATGGAACCTACCACTACTATTATTACAACTACTACCACTAGAAATTACAATAAAATGTCCTTTTGTTTTAAATGGCAGTTATATTGCAAATAGGCAATGCAGTCTCTTGCCTTGGTACAAAAACAAAAAGGATCTCATGCCATAAGTTTCAGACACCTTAATATTGAAAAAAATAATAAAGAAAAATTAATTATATCATCTGCAATAAGATACATGAATATCGGTCTTTGCTTTCCAAAGCTCTCCTCTGAGTCTATAATTAAGGGACTTCAAAAAAACTCCCATGACCTGAAACCCTGTCGAAATCATAACATTAATATTTCAATTTTTCATTAATTTAATCACATTTCATATGCTGATTTGAATTGGCCATGCTTTCCCTCTCTGAGTTGCCTTTAATCCAAATCTAATTACTAATTATACGGTTGGAAGTTGATTGAACCAGTCCTTCCAGCTAAGACCAATTTGCACTCTGATGTGGAGCACCTTTTATACGATATCTCACTGGTTTGGGGACAAGGGTTTGGGGAATCAACCAAAGTACAAAGCTGTTCATTTTCAGAGACATGATTAAAAATGCTGTTACTTATTGTTGCAACATTTGTTATTTTATTGTGTTGACAAACAAATAATATTTTGTAAGAAAAAGGTAATCCTTGAACACACTTGTTGTTCATAAAGCCAAACTGATTAATAACCCTAATTTTCCTCTGCTCCTCATTTATAATTCATAGACTCTGAAATATACATTAAATGCTAATTATCATTTTAAATAAAAATATGTTCATTTTAGCGTTTTAACCGCCTATTTTAATTAGGTGCTTTTTATTCTAGGTTGGAATAGACAGATTTGAGAATAGACAAGGTTTTTGTTGACTTCCGTGTTAAAGTGTCCTTGTTACCTATTTTGGTTGACAATAAATCTTTTGAGTTGCTCGTGCTTTCAATAGCAGAGTGAAATTCTTTGTTTCTTTCGCTTGAAAAGTGAATCAGAGTTCCATGCAAGCTGTTTAATTGGAGAGGTGTACAGGTTTTATTCTCCAAGAAAATTGCAGCATGCTCCAAATCGGCAATGGGTTTCTGCTTGGTATCTGCCATAGGAAATAAATACAATTATTATTCCAAAAGGAGTATACTGGTATATTACTAGTATATGCAAAACAGAATAGATTTTTTTGCATTAATTTCTTCACAAACAAAATGTGGTGGCCTCTTGATAGTGATCGTCAAATCTAACTCAGCATTTGGGCAGGGTTCAAGCTTTAGCATCTTATAAGATCTTTGGTTATTTCAATTTCAGGCGGAAGAGCACACTTCTTACTGGACATAGGAAGTCAGTGTATGGCATGCAAATTTTAATTGGCATGTTTAGCAAAGAGTACGACTAAAGAAAGTAATTGTTTTAGATATATCATACAAAGTACTCTCAGTAAAATAGCTTAAGAAAATGATCCTTTTCCGGTTTGGGACATATCTGTAAGGATCTGAGTTTTGCGTGTTATTTGTATCTTTATTTTGAATGTATTGTTTATTCTTAGTTTTTATCTGACTTGTTTATTTTCCGGTTTTGCCTAGTTGTCCCGTGTCTGCTTGTTTACATCTGATCTGTCACTCCCTGTTTACGTCTCTGTACCATTCGGGTGATCTCATTGGTGTTCGGGTTCCCTCTTGCTTCACACCTATCTCTGTGCACTTAGATTTACTAATTACCACTAACATACTAACGATAGATTAGATCTACTAACCCCACTAACAAACTAATTTGTATATACTTACTAATCGTACTAACGGCAGGGGTGTGTATAGTTACTAATCTCACTAATATATTAGAGTGCACATTTTTCACGCTGTTCTGTCCTTGCTAATCATTCTCAGCTGCATCTGATCTTCTCTCCCTGTCCTCTTAATCTATGCACGATTTCCTGAAACTCCAGGTCATCTGTTATCGTGTATATGTATGAAATCCAGTCCGCGTTTTCCCTAGTTGTCTCCGTGATTGTTTCATTGTTCCCAATGTTTTTCAATTGTCTCTCGTTTGGATCCCCGCCCCTTCACGCACCTGATTCCCTTTATGTCATTTGTACCATGTGCATTTAAACCCTGTGTTACCTCCAGTCTGTGTCAGCACGTTGATTTTCTTTTCCTGTGCCTGCGTATTACTAAAGCCTGTGATCTGTTAAATACTTCGGAAGATACCCTTTGCCTGACTATTCTTTTGCTTAGCCCTTATCTGCTCTGTTTGTTTCACGGTTTTTATCTCGCCTGGTTTTGATGATTCTCCTGCCTTGTCACCTGGTTCTGCCTGACTGTTGGATTGCCCTTGATTGCCCCTTTGCCTGCCGATTTTGTACCTCCCTCCTGACTCCCTGGCTTGACTCCTGTATGGTAAATAAACTACGCCTTGCCTGATCCTGTGGTCTGCGTCTGGATCCTTCACACGATCGTAACAATATCATTTTCTTATGTCTACATTAAACTTTAACAAATGTCTCACGAATGGTCAAACATTTATGTATTCTTAAAAAAGTAGTGTGCGTGTGTTAAATGAGCAATAATCTAATTTCATCCTAAAAAACTGATACCCATGATATTGTTGCCCTTCTCAATATGTTTCTGGAGCTTTTATGAGCCCAGAACTAAACATAATACTTTAGGTCATTTGAGGTCATTTACAAATTAAGTGTGCTACAAATTAATATTTTATTATTGTTAAAATACGTATGCCTATTAATTGTCAATTTAGCCAATTGTATGTTCATTTACACATCAGCCACAAAATCTTGTCTTCCAATGTTTACAACTAATTTTGTGTCAGAGCTGAAAAACAAACATTCAGACTGGGAAATGTAACATCTTAAAGCTTCCATTCTGAGAATGGCAAGTGTCACTGTGTGGTTAAAGGTAATCTTTTAGTTCAATATCTGGAGTCTTACAATTTAGGAGAATTCAGAAAAAATAATAATATTACTTTTCTGACATCTAGATGAGAAATGTTTCTGAGAATACTCAAATATTGAATCTTAGATGCTGATGGTACAACTTACGACAAATACAGTAGCCATGACAATGCTCCTGCTCAAAGCCACAGATTAAATTATACTTTACCCAGACATTGAAAATATGCCATTGAAAAAAAATACCTTCCCAGCCACAGCCACCACCCTTCATAATCACAACAGGTAATTATTATTCATTTGGGGGCGGCTGTGGCTCAGGAGGTAGAGCGGGGCGTCCGCTGATCGCAGGGTTGGCGGTTCGATCCCCGGCTCCTCCTGTCCACGTGTCGAAGTGTCCTTGGGCAAGACACTGAACCCCAAATTGCTCAATGAGCAGGCTAGCACCTTGCATGGCAGCTGCCGCCATTGGTGTGTGAATGTGTGTGAAACGGGTGAGTGAGAGGCCATTGTAAAGCGCTTTGGATAAAGGCGCTATATAAGTGCAGTCCATTTACCATTACAATTAATTTACTTGACAATCATCACAATTCTCACATTGGAACTCAAATGTGAATATAACATAAAAAAACACACACAAATTTTAACTCAGCAGCAAAACCCAGCAGCCTCTGATATGATCACAGTTTACATTATCTAAATGCAGCTGTGCCAGTAGATACTGACATGTGGTTTATTACAGTGGTTTTGCTTCAATTAAACACCATGCAATCGTGGTATGAAAATAACATTGTTTATTATACTCAAATATAAATGAGATTTATATCATATTTATATTTTACTTTTTGTGAAATCAGTTTAGTGATATTAATTCTACATCAACATTGATTTAAGTGTAAGGCAAAACGATACGTTGTTTTTAGATTTGATATATTGGTTACTGTTATGTGAAAGAATCTTTTTTTGCTATGTTATTTAACCATTCTAACAAGGGGAGACTTTCCGAGTCTTATTTAACCCAAAGTACATGTGTTTGGTTCGGAGAATAATCCCACAGGCATTGTGTACTGTAAATGAGGTTTAGGTTAATCTTCCTCATCAGAACATGAGGCATCACCCCTTTTGCACATGATGCTGCCATTTATCAAGTGGTCTTATAATTGAGCATTGTATGTACACAATTAAACAGACATATAATGAATTTGTCTAAACATTTATAATAAAGCCATTATATAGGAGTGATTTTCAGACGAAATCCATGATTTGTTAGACCGTAAATAGTAATGAGTGTTTTATCAGACGACAACGACAACAAGGAATGTGAACGAACAAATGATTGTATTCCATTGTAGATGAGCTCTTTTTTATGAATAAAAAAGCATTGAATAGAAGTCAACTTCTTATTGACCAATAACATATGTCCCAGCTTGACTATAAGTATTTAATCATTTGTACTTTAAAAACTTTGCTGTAAGTACAGTCAAGCCAGAAAGTCTCACCTTCTCCACGTTTTATTACGTTACAATAGATTGAGTTAATTTTGTATCTCAAAATTCAACACAAAATAGCCCATAATGACAAAGTGAAAACAGGTTTTTAGAAATTTGTGCTAATTTATTAAAAATCTAAATGTAAAATATGTGTACACAAGTGTGCACACCCTTTGATATGACACCCAAAAGTGAGGTGCATTTTGTTTCCACTGATACTGCTTGAGATGTTTCTACAACTTAATTGGAGTCCACCTGTGATAAATTCAATTGATTAGACATGACTGGGGATTGCCAACACCTGCCTAAGGTCCCACAGTTGACAGTGCATGTCAGAGCAAACTCCAAGCCATGGGGTCAAAGGAATTATCTGCAGACCTCAGAAACAGGATTGTGTTATGGGCGGCAGTGTAGTATAATGGTTAAGGAACTGGACTTGTAACCGAAAGGTTTGCAGTTTTTCCCCCAGGTAGGACACTGCTGTGTACCCTTGAGCAAGTACTTTAACCTGAATTGCTTCAGTATATATCCAGATGTATAGGAATGGATAAATGTAAGAAGTTGTGTAAGTCGCTCTGGATAAGAGCGTCTGCTAAATGCCTATAATGTAATGTAATGTAATGTAAATCTGGAGAAAGGTACGGAAAAATCTCTGCAGCTTTACAGGTCTCAAAAAGCAGAGTGGCCATCATCATTCGTAAATGGAAGAAGTTTGGAACCACCAAGAATCTTCCTAGACCTGGCCGCCCGGCCAAACTGAGCAATTGGGGAAGACGGGCCTTGGGCAGGGAGGTGAGCAGGAACCCGAGGGTCACTCTGACAGAGCTCCAGCGTATCCTTGTGGAGATGGGAGAACCTTTCAGAAGATCAACCATCCAGGCAGCACTCCACCAATCAGGCCTTTATGGTAGAGTGGCCAGACGGAAGCCCCTCCTTAGTAAAAGGCATTCACAGCCCGCTTGGAGTTTGCAAAAAGGCACCTAGAGGACTCTCAAACCATGAGAATCAAGATTCTCTGGTCTGATGAAACCAAAATGTAACTTTTTGGCATGAATACCAAGCGTCACGTCTGGAGGAAACCAGGCACAGCTCATCATCTGGCTAATACCATCACTACAGTGAAGCATGGCGGTGGCAGCATCATGATGTAGGGATGTTTTTCAGCAGCGGGAACAGGGCGACTAGTCCTGATAGAGGGAAAGATGAATGCAGCTAAGTACACCGAGATCCTTGAAGAAAACCTGCTCCAGAGCACTCTGGACCTCAGACTGGGGCGAATGTTTACTTTCCAACATGACAACGACCCGAAGCACACAGCCAAGAGAACAAAGGAGTGGCTTCGGAGAAAGTCTGTGCATGTTCTTGAGTGGCCCAGCCAGAGCCCAGACCTGAATCCAATTGAACATCTGTGGAAAGAGCTGAAAATGGCTGTGTACCAACGCTCCCCATCCAACCTGATGGAGCTTGCAAGGATATGCCAAGAGGAATAGGCAAAAATGTCCAGAAACAAGTGTGCCAAGCTCGTAACGTCTTTCCAAAGAAGTATTAGGCTAAGGGTGTGTACAGATATGTAACCCCTAAATAACCTATTTTTGTCAGTAAAATAAAATTGCATATTTTCTAAAAACCTGTTTTCACTTTTTCATTATTGGCTATTGTGTGTAGATGTTTGAGGCAAAAAATAAACGAAATCTATTGTAGTATAAGTCTGTAACGTAATAAAACGTGGAGAAGGTGAAAGGGGTGTGCAAACTTTCCGGCTTGACTATGTATTTACTTTATTCATTATCAGCGACAGATTTTTAATTACAGCTGTTTCGTCTTCAGTTAAATTCAGCCTTGCCACTTGTTTGTATATGACAGTCTTATGGTGCAACCTTTTCCTTATACTTGCTTAAATTCTATCACGTCACATTGTACATTAATGCACTAAAATTCTATTTTTTAATAATTTTTTGTGTTGGTGATTTAACTTCTTGATCAGGAATTTTCATGACAGAAGAGAAAATATCATTATGGATATTGGAGGCATTTTCACTTTTAATTTGCCACCCAACCCAAATTCCCAACACCAATCTGGACTGTCCAACTGTCTGCAACCGCATGCGCAAACCACCATGCCAATTTGGGAGAGCTGGGACTTCCACAGTTCTCCTCCCAAACACGTACCCTCCAACAGCTGCTTCTTTTTGCATTGCAGACCAGTTACGTTCGCGTAGACCGTTGTCAGAGGAGGCACCTTTTATTATGTAAAATTTCATGATAAAATTTTGCGTGTATCTTTTTTCCAAAATAAAGTTAATTTTTTTATTATGCCATTGATATTACTATGCCACGAGTACATCACAATCTGTTAATATACATTAATTTAAAAAAAAAAAAGCATTTTCATTAGCGTGGTTCTCAAAAGTAAATATTTCAGTATAGTATACTTTTGTCGTTGTTTTCTTTATTTTGAAAAGCTTTTAAGACTCTGGCTTTTATTGAATCCTTTTCAACTGGCCTTTGAATTTTTTGTTTTGAAACATGGTTCAGGAGGTATTTGATGACAATTCTGCAATGATCCCCTAACCACTTTCATCCAGCCACAATGGGAAATTATCTGTCAGTGCCTATCATTTCCTCTTTCACTGATGGTGCATGGTGACTCATACCTGTCAGTACAGTTTCCTTCACAGCAGCCATGTTTGTTTATATCAATCTACCGGCATATGTGACACAGCTGTTTGCAGGCAGCAGAGCTTGCAGCGTTCACTTTCGGGTACCCTTGGCAACTGTACAGTTGGCAAGAAGGACTGTAAAACACACAAAGATAATCCATATAAACAATGCTAGACAAAATCCAGGAGAAATGTCTGATTTTATGGGTTCTTCTAATGTCTGAAGATTGTTGTGCAGTTCTAGGGTTCTAATCTTTATCCTGGTGAGGTTTGAGGGTTTCTTTTTCTCTCCCTATGTACTCCTGTTCAGATTCACAATATTATAAAACAGCAACTCCACAATAGAAGTTGACATTTAAAGGAAACAAAACCTCTTTTACACACACACCAGCTGGCCATATTAGGCTAGCATTAATTTGGTGACAATATGTACAACCATTTTGTATAAAGCTGAAGGTTAATTAAGCAAGAGGTTGCATCACAACTTCAGCTAATTTTTCTTTCAACAACAGTTGACCTAGTTGATGATGTCTTTCCATAAGACCTCCATGTCAACATCACCTTATAGCCACTGTGAAACATCAAGTTCAGCGGCCTTTGTTGCTGAAGCCCCTGCTGACTGCGTACTAACAACCACCCACAAATTGTGAGCACCCGGGCCTGCCCAGTATTTTTATACATAACCGTGAGCATGCTGGGATGTTAATTGCTTAATTAACTCAAAAACCACGCCTGTGTAAAAGCACCGTATGCAGCATATGTTCAAGAAAGACAGAATATAGATTATTATGCGTAAAGTGAACTTTTATTACAACTGAATTAAAGACACATATTTGGTCAATTTTCCACTGGTTTTATATATTCAACACATACTATATAATTATAACTGTTCATATACTGTACTCAAAATATTTGCTATATGGTAAATTTAGTGTCCCTTTAGAGTTCAGCTTTTGTTCACATGCAGAATTTGGGGTCTATCAATTTCAGTGCACAGATAAGCAATAATGAATGGAGTTAAATGGACAAATTCCATTGCGAGATAACTGTTATCAACAGGCCACTGTATTCCATAAACCCAAATTTATTTTCATACCATTGGTACTGATAAAGTGCTGTCAGTGAGGGACCTCTGTACCAGAACGATAGAGGAATAGAATTCACCTCAGACTTTAGACATGACGCGAAGAGAAAGATAACAATATTACACAAAAACATGGGCGAATGTGTTGAACTTTGCTTCTTCTACAGATTTCTCAAACGTAAGGAAACGATGATAATAAATTACCCTACCCACAAAAGCATCTGAAACAGAAATGGCAACAATTTAATTCAGAGAAAAATATTTAATTCTTCAACAATTGAATTCTTCAAATAAGAGAAAAATATCTTCAACAGCAGAACTCTTTCCAGCTTTCATTTTTAAATGAATATAGTGAATACAATATATAGATAATCAAAAAGCAGTCAATACAGTAAAATACATACCTCGTGTTGGTGAATGGTTGAAAGAATAGCATGCAAAAAATTATTTTTCTGCCATCTGTAAGATTTGGATTCTTTGCTGTAATCTCAACAAAACAGATGTAGCCAAGCAAAACCTTATATTTACAGGTTTAAGTCTCTGCTACACTTCCGCTAACTATGCCCTAGAATCTACAATTGGCCTTGTCCTAAGGTAGGGTCGGTTTAAGTTGGTCAAGGTTCCTTGGGTTCCGTCGACAATAGTTCATCCCAATGACATGCCCGAGGTACGCAGGTTATCACATTAGATGATTTGTACCATAATGGATCATGTTTTGTCATTCCAGGAGTCTGAGTTTGGCCGGACACTGGGAGAAACACCGTCTAGAAAAAAGTGCCATGGAATTTATGATGACCGCAGTGAGTCAGGACCTCAGTCCAATGGACTGCACCTCCTACAGCACAGTGCCCGGGGGCACTGGACCTCTGTTTTTGTCAGATGGTAAAGCGCACCCTACTGGCCCTTCAACGCTCCTTCAAGCAGCAATCTATTGTTCGCAGGAGGTTTTCCAATTGCTCACCAAGCTTATTTTCAGTGGTCATCAGGAGAAGGATGCACAGTCTAATGGCTACTGCTCACGCAGTGTAGGGGAAACTGGACTTAAAACAACATTCCACTGAGGTTTAAAAGCAACAACAATTAAACAAACAAAATTAAAATGCAACTAAATTTAATTTAAAAAAGACATCCAATGTTTGGGCTTTTCCAAATGATTCTTAGCTCATCCAACACATAGCAATGGACAACCAGCTAGACCGCTTATGAGGAGAAACAGCTTCAGTGTTCTATGCTATATTACCGCACAACTGCTCTATCTGTAAATACACACTATGTCCTGGCAGTGTGCAGGTCCTACAATGTGATATCATAAACACCTTAAAGCCAGTAAAGTTTCACAGTTGTGACTGGTTTTATCTTTTTTTGCTCCTCAGAGGGGAATCTGATAGAATCACTTCTGCAGTAAGAGGCCCCCTGGTTACTCGCCCTATAAAAACACTGGAATAATTTGGATTGAAAGTGGAAAAAATGTCATTGCTTACAAAAACAATGCACATTAAAAAAAAAACCTCAGTTGCTCCATGCAATTTGCACAATTGTAGGAATTAAATAAATAATACATTAGTTTATAAATGTATTTAATCTTTTTAGAATAACTATTGATACTTAGAAATTGAATCCACACATTTCCCCTGCTGACATAGCCCAAATAGTGAGAAATATTCTTATATTAATCAATATAAATACTAGAAAGGGGTTGCACACATACTCATCTTTCTGGTGTACAGTTGGTGGGGAGAAAGTTTCCTCAATTGCCCTCTGACCGAACTGGGAACAAGCAGCAGATCATTTTAACGACCAGCTCAGTGGATTAAATGTTTTCTGTTGCATGGTCACTTTGTGCTTTCCCCTAAAGACCGGCTCTAATGATTTTCTTACATGTGACAACATTGATCTGGTGGGTTTATGGAATGCCAGCTTTGCATTGCAAATGCTATTTACTACCACTGTTCCGGAGGTTATATTCAAATATTTACATATGACACGTGAATATATTGATGCATTGTACTCCAGAAATTCTGTGAATAAATGTGTTGCTTTGATTTCACTCTCAGAACTTAAAAAGACTGTCAAACCCACTTTCTATTAATGATGACAGCTTGTAAAAAAAAAAGTTTAGAAATGCTTCTTATTATAAAACACAGTAGGATCTCTCTTTGCATGACACTGATTTTTAATAGCACTTTACTTAAATGAGTAGCTCAATCAAGATCAATCTTTTATTTGCAGATCTGGGTCATTTGCATTTTTTAATCATGTGAGAAGGCTTTTAATGCTCAAGAACTTGCTCTCTTTTTTTGATACTTGAGCGCTCACGCCATCACAATCAAAACGAATAATAAGAAAAGAGACTAACAAAAAAGTACATCGTCCAATCAAGTCTTCTCAAATGCACCTATGGGCACAAGTGTAGGCTGGGGAACATAATCGTAGTCCCAAGGTTGAGTAATCATCAGCTGACTATGATAGTGAGTGCAGAACACAAGTGGCCTTGTCGCCCCAAGAGGAGGGTGAATTCCTCAGCTTACCGCTACATTATTCCCCTAATGCCCCACAGGCTACTATTGAGAGATATGCCTCTCCTCCAATCAGTGCTAGCTCTCTACTGTAGTGCTGTGGCCTGGAGAGGTACTAGTTGGCGGCTGGCTACCAGTTGCAATAGGTGAGATATGCACGGTGAAAAAGCTGTTGTCACATTGCACACCAAAGGGATTTAACAAATATATATTGGAGTGCGAGATTAATATTAAAAGAATAATTAAAAAACAAACAAAACAAAAAAACAAAGGAAAACCAAGCAAAATCGAAACAGAAGCAACCCCAAGCCAAAGACTGATTCAACAGGACTGAAATCTTATTGGAAGCCCCATTTACTTAATGGTCACTTTTGTCATAGCCCACGTAAAGCAAACTCTCCCTCAATCCTGAAACTCTTTCCAAAAACCAAGAACTGGATTTGTTACATGCCATGTTATTTTTGTATGTGGACTTCCCTGCCTTCACCTGCCATGTGTCATCGTCTTGTTGGCTGCGCCGCCTGTCCATCACCATCCACCAAGTCCCGCCTTCACCAATCCCCGCCCTCCGTGTCAATTCTGGATAAACCAATCATAACTCGCCACATCTGATATAAGCCTGGACTGGTTGCCATGATGGAAGCTGACATTTTGTTTTGTGGTGTAGCTGACGTTTTTGCTCTGTTTTTGTCCTTGACTCTGTAACCATTCATTTGAACTTGTCTTGCTTTTTGTGTACACTTCCAAGGCTTTGGACAGGTAAGACTGGGGGCTCCTGTACATATGCCCGTAGGCTATGTTGATGTATAGAACCACTAGTCATTAGGGGTGTTTGCCAACCACTGTTTTTTTCATCTGCTAGATAGAGTAGATAGGCTTTTGTTTGTGTACTTGATACACTAGGTTAGATTATACTCTGGTTTAGCTAGCTGGGTTTTATGTTCTTTTGGCAACATCCAGCGTCCTTTGACCCTGGTAGTGTGTGTCTTGGTTGTCTATGTCCTATAATAGTTATTGCACCTTTTTGTCTGTAAACCCCATTACCAGTAAACACTCATCCACTGAGTTGCTGCTTTATCTGTTTGATTTATTGTTTTTACCATCACTTATACAGCAGTTACATCACCCGGTATTCTTTAACATCAAGTTACATACCCCATGCACCCCTAGACCCATGGGGTCGTAACATATTTGGGGGCTCGTCCGGGATTGCTGAATTGTAGAAACAGTAAAGATAATATTGTGTGGTTTTTGGTACAGTGGTGCAGTAAGAGGATAATGACTTTGTTTGATGTCAAAGACTTTCTGAGCAATCCGTCAGATGATGCACTGGATCAGTGCCGTAAAATTGACCTGCTGAAACTTGCAGATCAAGTGGGTCTTGTGGTGTCTGGTGCTCTCCGGAAGAGAGAGATTAAGTCGCGGGTGAGGGAGAAGCTGGTGGAACTCAAAATTCTTGCCTCGCCTGTTGCTGTTTGTTCTCCTGTCCAGCCTGACATGTTGCCTTCTGTACCTGTAGCAAGTCCACAGTCGCCCTGGGGCGCTGGTGGTTCTGCTGTGGTAGAAGTCAAGGAAGAGATTCCTCCAACTACCCCTCCGCCTACATTTCCCAGGTTTGAGGCGTTTTCGCCGAGTTTTTCTGGGTCGGGCAGTAACCCACGGCTGAAGGTCCGTCTCACCCGGTTGAAGTACGAGGCTGAGGAGAAGGCTCGTAAGGCAGATACTGAGGCACACGAGAGGGCACGAAAACAGGAACAGGAATTCAGATTGGCAATGCGCAAGCTGGAATTAGAAACAGAGGTTAAAATGCGGCAGCTGGAGTTACAAAATGCTGCAGAGCAAACTTCCACTGGGGTTACCCCAGGTACATCCCCACCGCAAGGTTTTGCGGGATATGATGTCAGGAGACATGTGGCTTTACCCTCTTTCAGAGAAACTGAGGTAGATGCCTATTTTAGCACTTTTGAGCGTTTGGCAGCAGCTCTGAAGTGGCCCAAAGAAATTTGGACAACATTACTGCAGTGCAAATTAATTGGTAAAGCACAGGATGTAATGGCTACACTAACTCTCGAGGAGAGTATGAATTATGAGGTGGTAAAAGCTGCTATTCTTCGCGTGTATGAGTTGGTCCCGGAGGCGTATCGACAGAAATTCCGAAACCAGAAGAAAACCTCCGCCCAATCATTCGTAGAATTCGCCAGAGAAAAAGGAACGCTATTTGACAAATGGTGTGCTGCCACTAAAGTGGATAACTATGACACTCTTCGTGAATTAATTTTGATAGAAGAGTTTAAGAATTGTGCTCCGGAACGCGTTGTGGTTTACTTAAACGAACAGAAGGTGATGTCATTATCTGAGGCTGCGATATTTGCAGATGAGTTTGCACTCACGCACAAAACCGTGTTTGGTTCCACTCAAGGAGCGAAGTCTGCTATTTCCCGCAGTCCAAAAGACATTGAATCTCAAAAAGATTCCAAAACGTCACCCCCACGGTTTAAAGAGGAACGCGAATGTTTCTATTGTCATAAGGTAGGGCATGTAATTGCCAACTGTTTGACAAGGAAAAATAAATCTGCTAAGCCTATAGGCTTTGTTAAAAAAGTTCCTCAAACCACTCCGTGTTTAAATGGTCCGGAAAGCAAACCTGAAGATGGGTTTGAGCCGTTCATTTTTGAAGGTCTAGTTTCCCTTTCCGGTGATCCGACTGAGCAAAAGCCGGTGCGGATTTTAAGAGACACGGGAGCTTCGCAATCTTTTGTGTTAGCCGACGTGATACCCGTATCGGACGTGACATATGGTGGTGCTAATGTGGTAATTCAGGGAATCGATATGGCCTTTGTCACTGTTCCCTTACACAAAATACATGTTCAGACTGATTTAGTCACGGGTTATTTTAATGTGGCTGTACGGTCCGCTTTGCCTGTACCGAGCGTTGACTTCATTATGGGAAATGATATTGCCGGAGGTAAAGTGAGTCCCGTACTCGAAGTTCTAAATGAACCCGTACCATGTCTCGTTTCTGACGTGTCTAGTTCACTTCCTGGTGTTTTCCCTGCCTGCGTGCTCACTCGAGCTCAATCCAAGAAATGGGGTGAGGAAGTTGATCTATCAGAATCTGTTTTAGCGTCCACTTTTACTGAGGATATTTACACCAAACCGAAAGTAACACATGTAAAACCGGAGGTATGTACAGAGGTTGAACCTCAAGATTTTAGTGAAAAGGAGGAATATAAATCTCTTACCTTATCTCTGAAGTTTGCCTCAAATAAATTGCCTGTCACTCGTGAACAACTTGTTGCTGCTCAGGAAAATGATCCATCCTTGCGTAAGTGTTTTGAGATGGTGGTTAATCCTGTTGTGATTAAAGAAAAGCCGATTGCTTATTTTATAGATAATGGGTTGTTAATGCGTAAGTGGTCCTCTTCGTTTACTAACGGAGCCGAATGGGGTGTGGTTTATCAAATTGTAGTACCTGGCGTGTATCGACCACAGGTATTGGCGTTAGCACATGAGAATCCATGGTCTGCGCATTTGGGAATTACCAAAACGTATAATCGCGTGTTAAAACATTTCTTTTGGCCAGGACTTAAAAGTGCTATTGTAAAACACTGTCGGTCTTGTCATATTTGTCAGGTCACGGGAAAACCTAACCAGGTTGTTCCACCAGCCCCGCTCTGTCCAATTCCAATACTTGGTGAACCCTTTCAGCATGTTATTGTTGATTGCGTAGGTCCGCTTCCCAAGGCAAAGTCTGGTCAACAGTTTCTGCTCACTATCATGTGTACTGCGACTAGATTTCCGGAAGCTATCGCGTTGCGCACCATCACGACCAATAACATAATTAAAGCACTTACCAAGTTCTTTGCTATATTTGGATTCCCTAAAGTGATCCAAACGGATCAGGGTACTAACTTTCTATCTAAACAGTTTAAACAGTTTGTGCAGTCTCTGGCTATTAAGCATCAGATCGCAAGTGCTTACCACCCTGAGAGTCAGGGGGCACTAGAGCGTTGGCATCAGACTCTCAAATCAGCTCTCCGCAAATATTGTTTGGAGACTGGAAATTGTTGGGAAGAAGGGTTGCCATGTATTCTGTTCGCTTTACGAGAAGCGGTACAGGAATCATTAGGGTTCAGCCCTGCTGAACTAGTGTTTGGGCATACTGTTCGGGGTCCTTTAAAAGTTTTGAAGGATCAGTTCATGTCTGATTCGGATATTAAGCCTAATGTGTTGGATTACGTTAGTCAGGTCCGAGAGAAATTGTATCATGCCTGTTCCATTGCTAAAGAGTCGCTGTCTTTGTCACAAAGTAAAATGAAGCGTCGCTTTGATTGGAAGGCTGTTGATCGTAATTTCAAACCTGGTGATCAGGTCCTAGTTTTACTACCTATTGTCGGATCTGCTTTGTCTGCTCGTTTTTCTGGCCCATATACGGTGGAAGAAAAACTAAGTGAATGCAATTACGTAATTCGAACACTCGATCGTAAGCGTCAGTCACGCGTGTGCCATATTAATATGCTTAAGGCATATCATTCAAGGGAGACATTTCAGTCAGAGGATGTGAAGAAAGTTCTACCAGTGTCACAAATTTCTAGCATTAGCACTGTACATAGTACTAACCCCAGTTTGGATTGTACAGAAGATGAGGATGGCCTCGTGCTTCGGAATGCCCCTCAGCAGTGTGCTAGACTCATCAATTCGGAGACTTTGTCAGATTTGTCGTCCCACCTTGCTCACTTATCAGATGTTCAAAGGTCTGATATTGCTAATTTAATAAACGAGTTTCCAAATCTTTTTGGTGATACCCCCTCTCAGACTACCGTAATACATCATGACATTGATGTGAACGGTGCCGCCCCTATTAAACAACACCCATATCGGGTTAATATTGCAAAACGTGAGGCTATGAAGCGGGAAGTGCAATACCTGTTAGAAAATAACTTGGCTAAGCCCAGTGCTAGTCCATGGAGCTCGCCTTGTATTCTGGTGCCGAAACCTGACGGAACATCACGTTTCTGCACCGACTTTCGAAAAGTTAATGCGGTTACGGTGCCAGACTCCTACCCTCTACCGAGAATGGAGGACTGCATTGATAACATTGGTGCGGCTAAATTTGTCACTAAACTTGATTTGTTGAAAGGGTATTGGCAAGTGCCTTTGACTCCTCGCGCGTCTGAGATTTCCGCGTTTGTTACCCCCGATAACTTCCTGCAATATAATGTCTTAGCCTTCGGCCTTCGAAACGCTCCAGCCACGTTTCAGCGGCTAGTGAACACTGTTCTTATGGGTATTTCGGATTGTTATGCCTATTTAGACGACTTGGTGATTAAGTCGGATAATTGGGCCGACCATGTTTCTGTGCTGCGCTGCGTATTTGAGAGGTTGGCCAAAGCAACGCTAACACTGAATCTCGCCAAGTGTGAGTTTGGCAAAGCGACAGTAACGTACCTGGGAAAGCAAGTGGGTCATGGCCAAGTTCGGCCATTGGAAGCAAAGGTTGCTGCCATTGCTAGTTTCCCTGCGCCTACTACTAGGCGCGAGTTACGCCGTTTCCTCGGAATGGCAGGATATTATCGAAGTTTTTGTAGGAACTTCTCGGTTGTTGTGGCACCCTTAACGAGTGCGCTTAGTATTAAGAGACCTTTTGTGTGGACCTCAGACTGCCAAAATGCTTTTGAGGCTGTTAAGCTTTTGTTATGTAGTGCGCCTGTACTCGCAGCTCCAGACTTTGCGAAACCGTTTAAGTTAGAGGTTGACGCAAGCGCTCTAGGAGCTGGTGCTGTATTGCTGCAAGAAGATACAGATGGAATTGATCACCCCGTTAGTTTCTTCTCGCGAAAATTTAATACACACCAACTAAATTATAGCACCATCGAAAAGGAAGCACTTGCACTATTATTAGCCTTGCAGTTCTTCGAGGTGTACATTGGCTCGAGTTCTACCCCTGTCGAGGTCTTTACAGACCACAATCCTTTAGTGTTTTTGTTGCGAATGTGTAATCAGAACCAGCGCCTTATGCGTTGGTCTCTGATTATACAACCATATAATTTAAATATTAAGCACAAAAAAGGAGTTGACAATGTACTGGCTGATACGTTGTCTCGTAGTTTTGGCTAAATAAAGCTTGTGAATGCATCGTGTGTGTAATAGTGTACGCCTAAAAAAAAAAAAAATGGTATTTTGGAATGGTGTATAATATTACCACGGGTGTAATTGTGTGAACTAACTTTAAAATATATAATGAATATGTTAAGTTAGTTCTTAAGGGGGGAAGTGTTACATGCCATGTTATTTTTATATGTGGACTTCCCTGCCTTCACCTGCCATGTGTCATCGTCTTGTTGGCTGCGCCGCCTGTCCATCACCATCCACCAAGTCCCGCCTTCACCAATCCCCGCCCTCCGTGTCAATTCTGGATAAACCAATCATAACTCGCCACATCTGATATAAGCCTGGACTGGTTGCCATGATGGAAGCTGGCTTCTGAGGCTACTTTCGTTTTACAAAGAATTGTGGGAGGAAGCGAATTAGAGAAGCACTTGCGCATCCTGGCTTTGGTTTTCCGGCCGGGGTTAGCAGTGTAGAAATAGGAATTAGAGAAGACTTGCGCATCCTGGCGAAAGTTGAATGATGGCGGCGAGTAGTAGTGGAGAGATATCAGAGGACATTGAGGATGACATGGATGTTGAGGAACGGAGTAGAGTAGCTAGCAGGAGAGGACGGGGTAGAGGGAAAGTGAGGATAGAAGAGCAGGTGAGGAAACCAGGCGATAAAAGTAAAAAACGGAGTTTGGAGGAAAGTAGCTCTGATAGTGAAGGATCAAGATCAGTTTGTAAGAAATTGGTGGGAGAAGAATTTAAAATAATACTGAAATTTAGGCGGGAAGATGAAAATGAAAATACCAACTTAAGTCTGATGGCTTTGACCAGGGAGTTGAAAAAGAAAGTAGGAGAAATTGAAATGGCTAAAATACTTCGAGATGGAAGTTTGTTTTTAAAATGCAAAAATGAAGAACAGAAAAATAAGGCGTTGCAGATTGAAAATATCGGCAGGAAAACGGTGATTGGAAAAAAAGTATTGGGCGAGGATAGAGTTAAATGGGGAGTGATAACAGGCATACCGATAGAAGAAGATATGAATAAGATTGGAGAGGTTATCGAAGGAGGAGAAGTGAGTAGAATTAAAAGACTGTTTAGAACAGTGAATGGAAGGAAGGAAAAGAGCTTATCAGTCCTATTGGAGTTTCAGGGTTCAATTTTACCTGAAAGAGTAAAAATTGGATATATGAGCTTTAGGGTAAGGGCTTATGTACCACCACCGCTACGTTGCTACAAATGCCAGAGATACGGGCACATTGCCGCAGTTTGTAGGGGGAAACAACGATGTCCTACATGTGGAGGAGATCATAAGTATGGAGAGTGTGGGGATAATGTGCAAGCTAAATGCTGCAACTGTGGAGGTGGTCATAGCGTGGCATATGGCGGATGTGAAGTTAAAAAAAGAGCAATAAAAATTCAGCAAATCAAAACACAAAATAACATAACATATGCAGAGGCAGTAAAGAAAGTGCAAGGAGAAAGCAGAGTAGAAAAAGCGGAGAGAAATTACCAACCATCTAGATTTGAAGTGCAAGGAGAAAGAAGAGTAGAGGATTCTGAGATAACAATTGTTAACCAAACTTCTAGAGTTGGGATCGAACAGTGTTGTCAAACTGAAGGGTTAAGCACTGAAAAATTGGTTTTATTCATTGCCTATGTCCTCAATTGTTCAGATCAAGCTAAAAGCAAAACCGAGAAAATAAGAATCATAGTTAAGGGAGCGGAAAAGTTCTTGGAGGTGAAGGGTCTTTGTTGGGAACAAATTCATAAAGAATTGAGTCCGAATCAAAGTCAGGAAACATGTTCTAAAGGACCTATGTAGGCATTCAAATCGAGATGAAGAGATTCAAATATGATTTAAGAGACGTATAATAGTTTGGTATAATTTTAGGTTTTATTTAGTTTCTTTTTATTTTTTTATTTTTTATTTTATATACAGACCTAAGATAAATTAAATTTAATGAATCCAGATCTACACTCCAATCCGGTTGGTGGCGGTAATGTACAATTTAATTGTCTACAAACCGCCATAAAACACCAAAGAAGAAGAAGAAGAAATGATGGAAGCTGACATTTTGTTTTGTGGTGTAGCTGACGTTTTTGCTCTGTTTTTGTCCTTGACTCTGTAACCATTCATTTGAACTTGTCTTGCTTTTTGTGTACACTTCCAATGCTTGGGACAGGTAAGACTGGGGGCTCCTGTACATATGCCCGTAGGCTATGTTGATGTATAGAACCACTAGTCATTAGGGGTGTTTGCCAACCACTGTTTTTTTCATCTGCTAGATAGAGTAGATAGGCTTTTGTTTGTGTACTTGATACACTAGGTTAGATTATACTCTGGTTTAGCTAGCTGGGTTTTATGTTCTTTTGGCAACATCCAGCGTCCTTTGACCCTGGTAGTGTGTGTCTTGGTTGTCTATGTCCTATAATAGTTATTGCACCTTTTTGTCTGTAAACCCCATTACCAGTAAACACTCATCCACTGAGTTGCTGCTTTATCTGTTTGATTTATTGTTTTTACCATCACTTATACAGCAGTTACATCACCCGGTATTCTTTAACATCAAGTTACATACCCCATGCACCCCTAGACCCATGGGGTCGTAACAGGATTACAGATTTTTGTGGGTTTAAAAAGTAAAACCAGAGGAAGGTTACTGAACCATCATCTTTTAGACGGACAGGAGCAAACTTGCTAGGCGCCATGAATCAATAATCATGGCGCCTTGTTTGAGTTGATTTTAGTCCAGAAAACAGATCTTCAGTTCACATTGTTTTAATGCTGCTGTTAAGGGCCAGCACCCAGACCGTGAAAGCGGGTTTGATTGAATGACTCCTCCACATGCTGAGCCACACGTCTGTCATTAGCAGAGCCTTTCACAGCACCAAAAGCACAAAGATGAAAGATGTGTTCAAAGCATATTTACTGCATTGAACAATAATTCATCTTATTGTGTTATTATTCAGACTGTCTCAGCCACTTTTTTTTGTTTTTGTAGTTGGAATAGGATGGGGTGTTAGAGAACAATTAAAACACACAAGCAATGTCAAAGTGCATCGATATTTTACTTAGCCTCCAAGTGCTTGATATAAGTATTAATAATTCAATATATAAAAACCAATGTAAAATGTCATGACAGGTGAAATTTTTCAAGAATTAAAATGCTTATATTATTTGTGTGTGTGTGTGTGTATCAATGGTGTAGTCTGTAGTTAATGTATAGACATAGATTACAGTACACATGGGCCGCAGTACACAACCATTTAAAATTATGCATTCTTCATATTTTTTTTATTGCTTCGAGGCATAATTTCAAGGGACAATAAGTATTTCAGCATGGACAAATGTCGTGGAGAACATGTCTTTACATCAAATGTAGTGTTAAAGTGTTAGATATTGATGTCCTCTGCAGAGTAAATAATGCATTATACACGCACATTATAAGCAGATTACATCTATTAGTTACTGCTGTGCAGCAGGCAAATCAGCTACCCATGGGAGACCAGAAAATCATTTAAAACTTCAATAAGTTACAAGCAGTGGCAAGCTGCCCCAGGCAGCAATAAGACTGGATGCGATTACAGAAACAAAATTCAACGCAGTAAACAAAAGAAATGTAAATGACTCCTGTTTGGCAAAAGGCAAAAACAGAGAGAGAACTATGAAGCACCCTGTTACCGGTTTGGAAAGCTCTTTTGTTGCAGCCGTTTTTAGGGATTTTCTGTCACAAAAGGGTTCCAAGAGATGACATCACCTCGTCATAAAGCCCACTCCATTAGCTCCAATAAATAAAAAAAAAATTGCTGAATAGCGCGTGCACTGATGGCAAAAAAAATGACGGAAGGAATAAAGATATATTCAATTCCTTATGCTTAATGTAACCAAATTGGTATCGCATTCATTTTTCACTGCCTTTCACTACATTTAACCGCAATATTATTTCAAATGTATTTAAAAAAAAAAAATAAAAATAATAATAATTAAGTGTGCAAGAACCTAGGGTATGTAATTCAGTATTTCCACCACTGTAACACATGCAATTACAAGTACTTTAAAAAAAATGAGTACCTCCTTTTTTAAAAATGCATACCTAATTTTTCCCAATTTGGAATGCCCTGTTGTGCTTGTGTGCAGCAGTGAAACCCCCTTCTTCAACTAGTGAGTACAAAACATGCGATTTGATTCATTTCATTCTGCAGTCCACCAGTTTATCCACACAGACACCGAGTTGTAGAAGCACACTTCATATGTAGCTTGTGCAGCCTAACTGTGGGAGCCCGATTGACCAGAGTGAGTCGCTGGTCCCTAATAAGAGAGATGCCTTTCAAATATTTGTCACCCTATTGGTAGGCCATTCGAAGTCAGCACAGGCACGATCTGGTCCACGGGGTCCGTCCACACGCTACAACCATGCAGTAACAGGGAGAGCCAATCAGCAGTCCCTATCGGTGCAGTAACAGGGACAGCCAATCAGCAGCCCCTATCGGTGCAGTAACAGGGAGAGCCAATCAGCAGCCCCTATCGGTGCAGTAACAGGGAGAGCCACTCAGCAGCCCCTATCGGTGCAGTAACAGGGAGAGCCACTCAGCAGCCCCTATCAGTGCAGTAACAGGGAGAGCCACACAGCAGCCCCTATCGGTGCAGTAACAGGGAGAGCCACACAGCAGCCCCTATCGGTGCAGTAACAGGGAGAGCCACTCAGCAGCCCCTATCGGTGCAGTAACAGGGAGAGCCAATCAGCAGCCCCTATCGGTGCAGTAACAGGGAGAGCCAATCAGCAGCCCCTATCAGCAGCCTTCTTGTCCTGAATGTATTCTGCTTCATACTATTAGTCAGTAAAATGGCTTGGTAAAATAATGATTTAAACGAAATGTGAACACCATGTGGCATACAGTTTACCTGTGATGATGATGATGATAATGATGATGATGATTATTATTATTGTAATTATTATCATTACTACTATTATTGCTGCTGTTGTTGTTGTTGTTGTTGTTAGTAGTAGTAGTGGTGAATGGTAGAAGTAGCAGTGGTAGTATATTAGTATAGATATTATGTGACACTGAACATATAACATACATTTTAAATAATTGAAGGAATTATTGAACCTGTCTACAATGGATCAGAAATACTGATATGCTGGGCTAGCCACTTGGCAGACCCCAATTACTATAGAAATGGTGCAGGTGGCACAAAGAGATTCCCTTAGATTGTTCTGTATTGTGCACAGAGTAGATGGCTACCTACATAAAGACACAACAACCAATAAAATTAAAGGCAAAATATAGCAATCTGTAAGCCATGGCCAAGAACTGACAAGAACATGTTTATGGCAAACAATTGGTGATGCTTTATATGCATTAAGGTTAACTATGCATTACAATGAATTAATTCAACTGATTACACAACATTTCTATTGCACACCCCATTAAAGACATACCACCCCATCGAATATCTCTACTTGCGTACATTGTTCATTCAATACATTCAATGCTACAGCAGTTACCAGCATGCAGTAATTAAACTGAATGGGATGAAATATGTGAGGCAGGGCTCAATGCTTAATGCAGATTACATCTGAGGGAACTCATATTAGGGTTTAATATTGAAATATTTTTTCAATATTACAGAAACTAAATTCAACACAGTAAACAAAATAAATGTAAATGACTCCTGTTTGGCAAAAGGCAAAACAGAGAGAGAACTATGAAGCACTATGGAAAGCTTTTTTGTTGCAGCCATTTATTAATTTTCTGTCTCAAAAGGGTTCCAAGAGATGACAGCACCTCGTCATTATTTAAAATTTTCAACAGAATATTTTTTTTTGTGTTTTGGGAATAATACACATTGATCCTGGGAAACCAGGAGTGGTATTTAAATGTGTTTGCTGTGGAATTTATTTTGATTGGAGGGGGTTTTGTGTAATATACTGAGTATATACTGGGATTCTTGAGGTAGTGAAGACATCTTGGCAAGGTGGAATATAGGTGCAGTTCTTTCCTAGAGACACCATCCTGCCTGTCTGGCAGAATCGCTAGTACAGTATTATCTTGCATGGCTAGCAAGTATTTATGCACTCCACATGTAGAGCCACTGGCACACTTTATTTTTTGACCGTAGGTGTCTGCATTCATTATTATTCTTATTATTCTTCTTCTTCTTCTTCTTCTTATTATTATTATTATTATTATTATTATTATTATTATTGTTAGGTGCAAACACAATTTGCACAATTTTAGGAATTAAATAAATAATAGTTAGTTTATTCATTTATTTAAGGTTTTACATAGAAAAACTATTAATACTTAGAAATTTAATTCAGACATTTCTCCTGCCGACATAGTCCATAGTGAGAAACATCCTTATATCAGCCAATAGAAAATACTCGAAAGGGGTTGTAATCGTATGCATCTTCTTCTGGTGTACAGAGGGTGGTGAAAGGAGGTAGTGGGTGGGGAAAGGAGGTAGTGGGTGGGGAGAAAGTTCCTGGTTGGCTGAGGAGAATCATTGCCCTGTGACCGAACCAGGAAAAAGCAGCAGATCCTGCAGGCTGATATACAGTTCGGTAAGGTGGGATATTTTGACTGACATTATTTTGCAGGAAATACAGCTTCATAGGGAGATTTAAGTTTTATGGTCCACGCACGTTCTATAAGAAACGGCACTATTTATTTAGAAGAAAGATGGCAACCAATCGCGCAACAAGAAAGAGAGCTTAAGTGATATTGAGTTCCGCCTCTTACTTTTCTATTGGCTATACGAATAAAGAACTTGGAGTGGAATGGAGCGCTTGTGTGTCTGTCAACAGGAGTGCAGTCGTCTAACCAGGAAATTACAACGTGAGACGTGATGTGTTGGCATTTTGGAAACAAAATAGTCTAAAGTACGCTAGACATGCAACTGACAGCGACAGCGTAGTTGGATCCACCTATCTATATTGTTCAGTGAGTTAAAGCATGTGAACTATGATGTACAACAACATGTTTCTACGTACAGCTCTGTGCAATGTGAAACTGTATCCAGGCCGTATCTAAGTAGGCTATGGTTTAATTTTAACGTAATATTGGGCGACTTGCTTGCTTTAGAGTGCTTTAGCTTTAGACTACAGATGTTGCACGAAATAACGAAACACCATATGAACAAAGGACTTTATCTTTGAAGTAACTAAATGACACAATTGCAAAGGCAGCAACACGGGTGAGTCATTTAACGTTAGTTGAATGCCCATTAGTAATGTGTGAGCTATAAAAGAGGTCTGGCAATCAACACTTTGATATTTGAGTTTCTAGAGGAAGATGAGGCAACTCAAAGTTTCAAAGAGGCAAAATTATTTATTGTGGCAAGAGGAGCAGTTTAAAAACATTATGACAATATATGCCAAACATGAACAACCTCGGAACAGTGCTTGTATCCAAGGCTAATGGACAAAGTCTCATAAACTTGTGTAAGGACTACAAACCTCGACCCTCCACATCTAGGCAGGTTTACCTTTGGAGAAAGCCAAAGGAAGCTTTCAACTCACAATAGCCATTGCCAACTGTTAAACATGGTGGTGGATCTGTAATGGTATGGGCCATCTCATGAGTCATTGGGTCAGATGATTTCTCTGCATGGTCATTTAACAGGAAGGGAATAGGAAGTAATTTTACCAGACCAATGCACCCTATGTTACCAGCCAACACTTTCCTCATGATATTCCCAGTTCCCATACACGCTGCTACAAAAATGCAGGAGATGTTTTGTGAACACCAGGATGAAGTCAGATGCCTTCCATGACCTTGACAATCACCAGATATAAATACCATTGTACCTTTATGGAAGGTTCTGCAGTGCAGTGTGAAGCAATTTCATTCCTCAAAGAGCTGGAGACTTACAGCATTAGATTAGTGCCATTAAGAATTGATACTGAAAAAAATGTTAATTGTTAATAATTATTAATAAATATTTTGTATTCCGTTTAGAATTTTCTTTGACCAAAAATCAGATTTTCACTTTTATCTTTGTGGTTAAAAATCTTTTTTCCTACTTTGTGATACAGGCCCCTGGTGGAATGTAAGCAAATGTGTACATGTGGGCTAACGCTGCTTAAATTTGGCAGACTACATGTCATTTTACTGCTGGCTTGTATTGATAGATGCTTTTTGAGGAATAGCCTGACTTTTCACACAATGTTCTGCTGGGGTGGTGTAACGTCACAGCCCATAAAACATCACACATGCCAACAGTGAACATTCCCCAGCACGTATTGGCATAACACCGTTGAATGGTAGCTAGCTTAGATGCAGGCCACAGGTACAGTAAGGGCAGGAGCTTTGTTTCTCGTCTGTTTTGTTGTGGTTCTCGGGTGCTGCGTGAGCTATCTTCATTGCATGGCAAGCACATTCGATATAACAATAAACATGTATAAAATGCAACCTGGCAAGTACATTGCACTTAGTAAATAAAACTTAGATGAATAACGCTAGCTAGCACTGTACTCAGGGTATGAAATGAACTTTTTTACCCACTGGCCAGAGTGGCTCCTGGATTATAAAAATCACTGGCCATTTTCACCGGAACATTTTACCAGCCACATTACCTTTTAAAATATAACACTTTTTTTACTGGCCAAAGTGGCTTCTAGAGTAAAAATCTTACCAGCCACAATCAACATTTTACCAGCATTTGGCTGATGACTGGTGTTAATTTCATACCCTGACTGTACTGTAAAAGTAGTAGTCCATATGTTACAGAAATATTGTGATACCACCAGCAATATCAGCAATATTTAGCTGCTATAGCTACTTCAGTTGAAGTTATAGCTGTCACTCAATGCTGACATGCCCGTACCCTACCCCCATGTGAGAAGAGTGGCAAAATTTGGTAGAAGAAAAAAATTACTTGGCCCAAAAAAAAGATTACTTGACTGAGAGTGGGGAAAAAAACATTGTTAAGCGCAAGGGAAAAAACTAAGGGTGAAAATTAGATGTGAAGCCATGTGTCCCAAACATTGTCATTTCTACATAGTGAAACCAAAATGTGTAAAAAAATTACCCTTTAATAAAAGCTGAGAATCTGCACTTTAACCACATGTGAATTGTTTGATTACAAATCTAAAATTGTGGAGTACATGTTAAAATGGTCTCTTGCGATACTTGTGATATTTTGCCTCCTGTCTGCATTACACATAGTGTGAAAACTCATCTATAAACTTTATTTCAGCGGCCTCGGACAAAAAACCATCGATCTGAATAGATTTTTTTTTGTAGCGCTGAAAGTTTGATTTTAGGTTGTTTTTTTTTCCAATAAGAAAAGTTAATCTGGGGGTATTCATTTTAACAGTTGTGATTCCTCCAGTTAGCGAGAGGGGGAGATTCATCCAGTGTTTGAAATCATCTTCCATTGTTTTTCAAGATACATTTTATTTTTTCCAGCATCAATTATTTTTTCTATCAATTTCTATTTTTTCAGTATCACTTCTTCATGGCACTAATCTAACACCATGGAGTTTGCCTAGAGTTTGTTCAATATCCCACTACACGCAGTTCAGAACTTGATAGCATTCCATGAAGGATTGAAGCTGTTCTGAAGGTGAAGGGTGGCCCTACTTCTTTTTAGTTACTTGATATTTATCTATTGTTATATTGTTATTATTGCTGCTTTTGCCGTGTATTTGTATAATTCGTATGAAAGTATGTAAAAACCGATATGTTTAAATGTGTGTTGCATGCTAACGGGATGCGCCTCTATGCATTTAAAGGTATACGATTTGCCTCAGTAATTATAAATCTTGATCCATAAACATAATCTCAGATTTAAAGGGATTAGATGTAGTATGTCTGCTCTTGTAATAGTGATTTGCTCATATTATTATGCTAAATCTCATTTTCAGATTTGCATTTGTAAGTTGGTGAGCTTACTTGCTTTATTATACACCGCTGATTGTTTCAGCTGCTTTGTTGACTGGCTCCCAGAGGTGTAAAATCCAGGGGTCAGAAAGTCCTGTCATGTTTTTTCTTCCACCCATGAACTCAACCAGCTGATTTCACTCATTTTTTCTTTGTCCTGGCTGAAGAATTGTGTTAATTAGTGAATCCAGGTGATTGGAACAAAATACTGGAGAGGACTTTTACTTTCTGAACCTGGATTTTACACCTCTGCTGGCTCCCAAGATCACATTTTGGAAATGAAAAAAAATGGACAGAAAATCAGCACAGATAACTTTGTAGTTGTAAATAAGTGTAAACCAACAGCAGTTATTATCTATTGTTTCGAGTGATATACAGACAGGTGACAAATTAAAGGGAAAAACCTCTACAGTGTGGGGGTCCGGTGGCTCTGTTATGCTGTGGGGGCATTTTTCTAGCATGATTTGGGACCACTTGTCCCCTTAGAGGGAAGGGTCACAAAACAAAGTTATTCTGAGTGATCAACTTTATTCTATGATGAAACATTTATATCATGATGGGAGTAGTCTCTTCCAGGATGAAAATGCCCCCATCCACAGGGCACGAGGGGTCACTGAATAGTTTGAAGAGTATGAAAATGATGTGATTCGTCTGCTAAAATTAGGGAATATCTTTTGGAAGAATCGTGTTCCATCCCTCCAGTAGAGTTCCAGAGACTAGAATCTATGCTAGAATAGAGGTAGAATCTATGCCAAGGCGCACTGAAGTTGTTCTGGCAGCTCAAGGTGGCCCAACACTACTAAGACACTTTATGTTGGTTTTTCCTTTAATTTGTCACCTGTCTGTATTTTGTATGTTTTATATGTAATGTCATTGATTCCTTTTTGATTGCTTTTGCAGTATTTAAAAAAAAATTTTTTTTTACAACTGTTCTATCAGGAAGAGAAAGGTAGTGGGTTGAGGAGCAGTGGTTTGAGAAACTGATATCTATGAAGATGGCATCAGTAAACAAAGCCACCTTTCCAAACATGCTAATACAAATCTGCAATTCCCTTCCCACCTCAACCTCAACACTTTATCCAATGTGCCTGCTTTTTATGCTAATAAGCCTTATTAGCTGCTGCTGCTGTGGCTGCTGATGTCTCCCGGTGATTGTTCAGGTTTATTTTCCTTAAGGTGTCAAAGCAGATCAGGAGGAATCCTGAAAGCTAAATTGTTTCAAAACAATTGCAGGCCAGTGAATTCACAAGCCGTGTGAAGCCAGGGTCTGGCCCCTTTTGTTCTTTTGTTCTTCTTTTTAACCTTAGAAAAAGTAAGGCAGTCAATGGAGACAGCGCCCCAGTTCAGCAGGACAAAACGTGCTGATTTTCTATGACTTAATTTCTTTTTGTTTTGCTTCACTGTCAAAATCAGTTAAATAATTATAAGAAATTGTAGCATGCACAGACACATAGGTGGAAACCCATAAACTCATTCAAATATGTCTAAATTAGCCAGTTGTGAGATATGCTGTTTGATACTGGGATGTTATTTTCTCCTATGGTTTACTTGGGCTTTTTTGAGTTGCTATGGCAATGAAGGAGTGAATCTCATTTCTTGATAAAGGAGTGTGGTGTTAAATGAGACTGAACCGGGAGTGTATATTTTCTGTGTACAGAAAAATGTGATTTGCATACAAAGCAAAAAAAATGGGCTCTCTTAATAGCAATGGTGAAAGAATAGTATACTTATAATTTAAAATATATATTTTTTTTCTATTGATAAGGACCCACACGTATTGCATTTTGAAAGTTAAGGTTCCATGTTAATTATCTTGGCCAGAAGAGGAAATATGTTCAATGAATGTTTAAAATTAAATAGTTATGGTTATACTTCCTCTTTGGTATATTTAAATAAATGTAATTTCAGTTGCCATGCAACAGTGTAATCTATCCAAAATGTGCATGTAAATATTACAGATATTTTGTAATATAGGGGGTCGATTTACTAAAGGTTTATAAAAACATGTGTAAAACTGTTACCACCTGCAAAAAATCATGCGAGGTGATCAACCAATGAGGTGTAAAGAGAATTGTGCGCGGTAAAATTGAAAGATACGTTGATTTATCATTTTTGCGGGATAGCCTGAATGAATATGGCAACATTGGGCGTACCTACGTTATTTTGAAATAGTGAGAGGTGGTCATGCAAATAAATGTCTTTAGCACGTGATTTACTAAGCCCGAAAGGGAGTTTTATGTGGGTGCATTTTAGTACAAATGCAAAGCAGGTATTAAAAAACACGGAATCTATATAATGACAACTAGGCCTACGGGTGTTTTTTGAATATCCAAAACTGAACTTTCTGAATGATTGCGTAACAATGGTAACGATTTACTGGCCTATTCTAGCTAACGCTCAAAATACACAAGAACATTTTTGGATAGCCTACATCATGAACAGTAGGATTTGTTTTTAAATTATGAAGCAAATCGTGTTACATAATACAAGAGTAACTAGTATTTGAATCAAATAAGCAATACAATGTCTATTATAACAAATGGTGAATAACAAGCAAATCAAAACTTAATAAAAAATAAATGTAAATGTGACTTTGTGACACTTACGGCACGAGAATGCTAGTGCTCATAAGCATAGTTATGATCATTTCAGTCCTGCCAAACATTTGTAACTCCCAGAGGAAACTAAGAGACATTCAGTGAAACAATTCGTAATAAACTGCCAGCTCGTTCAGTGTAACAGTAGCCTATACCCTACACTAAAAAAATACCATAAAAACGGCTGCATTGTTGCCAGTCTTTTCACCGTTTTCTTACAGCATTACCATTCCAAACACGCAAAATCTCTCATTTAAATATGGCTGTTTGCGGCTGGAGTAATATGCATAATGATTCTTAGTTGATCACCCGCAAAGTGTGAAATGATAAGGCGTGCAAATACTTTGGCTGCGCCCGCAAAATAACACCCCTTATTTGGGATCTTAGTAAATCCCATAATGTATAAATGGAGAATAGAAATTTAAAGTGATGATGCATTTAGTGTCTAAATAAAATGTGAAAATTGCTGTAGGCTCCAAATATATTACTGTGTCAACAAATATATTCAGTCATATGAATGTGAGTCACACAATATTTGTACATGAATGTGGAATAATTTAAGAATATCTTTATATTAAATTATTTTAATAATCACACTATACAGGTTCCATGTGAGTATCAGTGGTACTGATTTATTTAATTGGTAAAATTTAACACAAATATAAATTTGAAATAATAATGATGTTTACAGCACATTTCCTGCCTGTAAATTGTAAGATATCAAACTGAAAGAAATTGCCAGCGCATAAGCCCCCCCCCCCCCCCAAAATAAAGAACAAAATGTTGGTTAAATGTAAAACATTCTGGAGTTGTTTCAAATAGTTCCAAACCACATTTATTTCAAAAACATTTGACACATCAGTTCTTCTAAAGCTGTTTTGTTAAGGGGGTTGGGGGTTATTTGCTTTAAATATAGCTATGCCAAAGGGTAATTTCCTCACAGAGGCTGTCAAAATCATATTTTTTTATGCTGTCACTTCAGTATCTGTATCCACCCCGTGTATGAACTGAATAGCTGATTATTATGCTGATTGGGGCTGAAATTGAGGGCTAAGACAATGAAGTATAGCTTATTTTGGAATTATGTCATGTCTCTTTGCCTTTGACCAGGATTTTATTGTTTGCTTGAGTTTATTATGTGTGTTAGTGACTCTAATTGCATATTATAGACTGCTGTTATTTTCAACGTAGTCCTATGTGTTTTTTTTTTAGTGTGCCAAGACAAATTAAGCTTAATCGTGTGCCACAGTTTGCAGAATAGAGGAAGACTGAACAATGTATCCTCACCTTGAAAGTACAAAAAAAGTAAAACAGAAAAAACACCTGTAGCGATGCTCTATTATTATTATTTCTTTTCACTGTGTGCTTATTTAATTACTTTTCTTAGTGTCTTTCCCTTCATATTTTTCTGTTTTGCTCACAGCAATAAAGCAAAATGGGAAAGAAAGACGCGTGCGCTGCAAGGTTGCCAGTTGAACAGTACCGCAAACAGATCGGTGAGTGTCTACTCTTTTCTGAACCTTAGGTTGTATCAGTGGCTTTCCTCCATTAAAGTCAGTGTCATTCAAAGCTTGTTCTTCTGGTAAGACCGACTCTCGCAGGCATGTCATACAGAAGGGTTCTCAGTGGTCGGAGACATAAAGAATGGGCAATTACAGGTTTGGAGCAAAGAGGAGATACAAAGCGTCAGATACTTGTATACAGCTGAAGATATGCTAGTCTGTATAGCGGCGGCTCATGGCCTACAATAAATAGCCTTGATTTATTGCTTAATGAATGCAAATTTAAGTCACCTTGATGCTGGTGGCAACAGTACTCTAGCCTTTTACATTGTAGCCTATGTCAGCTCACCAACTGAATAGTCGGGGGAAAGTGGTTTGATAGCTTGTGGGCAAGTGGAGTACTCTTTCCTGCGATAACAGGCAAAAGGTGTTTTTCTTTTTTTGATGCATGGATCCATGACATTTTGGGAGTCAAGTCCTCTGTACTTGAAATCCAAAGTAACCAATGCAGTGGCACTACACTGGCCTCCAGTCCAAAGTAACCAATGCAGTGGCATTACACTGGCCTGCAGTCCAAAGTAACCAATGCAGTGGCATTACACTGGCCTGCAGTCCAAAGTAACCAATGCAGTGGCATTACACTGGCCTGCAGTCCAAAGTAACCAATGCAGTGGCATTACACTGGCCTGCAGTCCAAAGTAACCAATGCAGTGGCATTACACTGGCCTGCAGTCCTAAATGCTTATTGCCTCAAGACATTGTCTGGCTTGTTTTGAGTCTATCCAAGCAGGCAGTGTTCCAAAATAAATCATATTTGTTTTCTTAAAAACCGTAAAAAAAGAACAACAGCTATTGGTCTCTTCCTGTCGTGTCTTCCGTCCAGTTGCATTTATAGTTGAAAAGACCAATTTTTGTCCAAATTTAGTGAACCGCTGTTTAACAAAAATGCACCAAAAATAGTGTGAAACTATACAGGAGAAGAATACAAACAATGATTTTGAAATCATAATTGGAAGGTAATTTATTTCCTGTCGGGCTTCTGTTTATGAGAGAGTCTTTGTGGTGTCGGGTGCCTGTTGCAGGGCCACTGTTTACACAAGATCCCTAAATGCTATCATTATGGTTTATAATTGGCCGCAGTGAGCCATCGCTAAGCCACGAGGTAATAGTGTTTTCTGTGTGGTTGTTCTTCTTGAATTATGATTGCCGTGGCAATCTTGTGTGACTGAATTATCTGCCAGGTTATAAAAGCACACTGTGAGAAACTTTGAAGCAGTTTTCCTCCATCGTGTAGTGGTGGTGTATTTCTTTTTTTTTTTTACGCCGTCGAAGGCTTGACACACCGTTAAAGGCAAGGCATGAATTACTCTCACTTGCTGCGAAATAGCCCCAGTTCTTCTACGCCCGGTGGCAGATGTCAACAATCTGTACTCTGTATTCAGGGCTTGATGGTTTAATGGGGTCAGTTGACCCAGACAACACAAGCACATAGCTGTCAACAAGACTGTCAAAATGTTACCCAGCACCCCCTGGGTGTGTATCAGAGCTTAGGCCCTCCCAATTCACTGAGCCTGCTTCTTTTCCAAAATTATTATTGTTTTAATACTTGAGAACACACAACATGTATTGTGCATGAGGGACTTGCCCCCATCTCTCAGTTTGTCCGCATCAAAAGTAATATGCCTTGCTGAAATACACAAAAAATGTCAAAAACAAAAAAAGAAAACTGTGGGCAGGGCTCGCGTGCAAGCCGTGTTGCTTTGTTTACCGCTAGAAGAGCCGTCAATAGCGGCGATGCCGTGGATGCTGATGCCTGTTCCCCTCACTGTTCTGGCTTAATTGCTGAATCACACGCATAAATTGTGTGCCTTTTTCTCTTGTCGAGTGATACGGACATAAGTAATGTTCCGTACCTTTCTCGGCAGAATAATTACCGAACGCATTCTTGGGAATAAAGATTCAACGTGTTTTCCCCCCTCGCTTCTAATCAAAGGCAATTTGCAGACAACCAAACGGCAATAAAAAGGTATGGCAAAAAAAAACTGATGTAAAAGAGTCAATTTGTAGGTGAAAAGATGGTCCTTTGGAAGGGAAATCAGCTGTGCCGTCGTTCAAAGACACGCTCGGCCTCATGGGAAGTTTCTCTGCATGCCCCTGTCTGGTAACATAATGTTCTCGGGAGCTTTGTATTGTGCTGTTGGAAAAAAAAACAACCAGTGCATTCAATTTCAAAGCTGGTCCTCCACCACAGGAAGATAATGATGGTAGGTTGTCTAAAGCGATGCTACTCAGAAAAAAAAGTAGCCATGATTAATAAATAAACATCTTCTCCAAATGGCTCCTGAATAAAGCGAACAAACGCAGAGCTAGTTGAGTGTAAATAAGTGATGGCGGCTCAGACATTTTAGGAGAACAAACGCAGAAGGCAAAAATGCCTGATGGGAAGCAAGCACACCCGATATAGCGTATAACAAGAAAACCTTACGTTATTAAGTATTTATTCACGTACTTTGATTAATGAGTTTGTTTTGGTAACAATTAACAATTAATTCGGAACAGATGGCTCGATGCAGTTTTTTTGTAATCACACCTCAACAGGAAGTTTGTTGAAAAGTGTGACATACACCTAATCTCTCCCTGTTGGCTTTGTACAAAATGCGCACTGCTGACTACACCATACTATTGCATGTTTTTTGGTGTAGAACAGTAGTATGTTGTCTAAAAATGCTGTGCAGTGTGCGTTACTGAAAGTGCCTTCAGTTGTATACGATAATTTATCAGATTTTTATTGTATGCTTGTACATGGTGCAGTTTTGTATGTGTTTGAGGTAGTGTATTGGAGGGTTGTGCTCTTCTTAGTGTATATGTTTGTGAATTTTCAGTATTGATTATAAAAAGGAATATCTTTCACCAACCAGCTAATGAAATAATGATTGAATTTCCATTTAACCTTTATTTAACCAGGAAAAGAGCCTTGAGGTTAAGAACCTCTATTGCGAGGGTGACCTGGCAAGAAAGTCAGTAGGACAAGCAGGGTGCATGAGCATCACAATAGCAGTATAAATATAAAAACAGATAAGACAAACAACATTCAACAAATAGCATGAGTCAACATTTCAGTGACTAATTAAAACAAGTGCAGCTATCACAACATTTCTCAACCAAATCTTTAAAAACAGGGATAGACACCAATTAATCCACCCTTAGAGTTTTTTTGCTGTGTGTTCCATGTAAAAGGTGCATTATGGGAGAAAGCCCGTTTGCCGAATTCCGTTCTAACTCTTGGAACACTGAAGGTCAGGAATGACTGTGAACGGAGGCTGTAGATCTGAGAAAGATATGGTGGAAGCAGTCCAATAACTGCTTTATATAAAAACAAACACGTACCAGTGAATTATTTTTTTGTTGTGAAGTGAGCCATGGAATATTACTCACAGTGATGAGTGAGAGGTTTGGCATTTGTTATGAATCTAATTGCTCCATGGTATACCGTATCCAGGACCTTAAGGGTGCTAGAACAGGTATGCATGTACACCACATTAGCATAGTCTAAAACAGATTTTTTTTTAAATAACAAGGAGAAACAACATTTCTACCAAACAAAATCCCACCTTAATCTAAAATATTTTGGCTAGATTATCCACATGCTGCTTAAATGTCAGTTTCTCGTCCACCCAGATACCTAAATACTTGTAAGATGAGACCCTTTCTATGAGGTGGCCTTTGAGAGTCTGAATCTTTAAATCATGCCGCGGCACACCACCGGTGCCACACGTGTGTGAGAGAGGAGATCGTGTGTGGGTGGGAAAAAATGATCCTTCACTTAATTAGTAACACTTTTGGTTGGTGGTGTGACGCAGGATTTTTTTTAATGTAAAAAATGTGCCTTGGCTCAAAAAAGGTTGAAAAACACTGCTTTAAATGGCTCTATCCATCTGCTTTAAGATTAGAAAATACCATAAATTGTGTCTTCTTGGCATTTAGCACAAGTTTAAGATTGATTAGATCATATTGGATTTGATTAAAAGCTATCTGTAATTTATCAAAGGCATCAGTAATGTTTGGAGCACTAGAGTAAATGATAAACTTAAAGGAAATGATTGTGAAATGATTTTTCACATAAGGAGCTAAATGACATCAAAACATTTGACTATGAATACCACTAACGGCTGAACTAACGTTGGCTGTGTGCTGCCAAAATCTGAAAATTTTTATTTTAATTTTTGCCATTTTATTTCAGCATGTGGGTGAACAGCTGAGATGTAATCTTCTCCCAAACGTTCAATCAGACATTAGTTATATTGAGGATAAAAATATTATTAGTACATCTTTGCTGTGCATCTGTCTTCTAGATATACAGTATTACTTTTGATCTGCAAAAATGTCTGGCAGATCAAAATGTTTGGAACCTCTTTTGGGGGAGGTTATATTCTAGTGAGACTAGGGTTATGACATTAATACCCGCATTGTCCTGTATTAGTGAATTTCAATTCAGCCTTTCTGTCGGAAACCATATAAAAAATGAATATAATGAGTTCTGAGGTTCCCATTCTTCCTTGCATTAATTGCACCTTATGGCATGTTGTAAAAAAAAAATAAACATGAATGTCTCAGTGTCTTAGTTTCTTGCGGCTTCGACCGTAACCATGAACACATCCAGCCCCTTGAGAGGAATGCAAAAGGACATTTCTCCCTCTCTCTCTGTAAATGAGGCTTAATTAGGCAGGAGTCGCACTGAAATTGCCCCTCCGTGTCAACAGCACTCTGTGAGACCTGGAGTCTGACCCTCGGCATGGAGCAGCCGCCAAGGACACCTCCTCCGCCCACAGCAAGCTGTTGCCATCACTCCCTTGTTTTTTGTTGCCGACGGTCTTTAATTAGACAGATTCTTTGCCCACTCTGCCAGGCGGCCAGCTCGCCCCTGTAGGTTCACTCCAGTGAGACGCCCTCACTTGCAATCAGCGCTCAGGTGAACTAAAGGCAGCGGTGTGTGTGTGTGTGTGCATGTGTTTGTGTTTGTGTGTGTGTGTGTGTGCGTGTGTGTGTGTGTGCATGTGTGTGTGTGCATGTGCATGTGTGTGTGCATGTGTGTGGCTGTGAAAGAGGGAGATAATGTTACAATGTTAGTGTGAAGAGAGTGTATGAGTTACAAACAAAGGAGAGAGAACACCGCATTAGAAAACATTGTGAGGGGGAAAGACGTCTGTCACTTTCTGTTGCTGCTACTGGCTGTAAACAGCATACTCACTGATTCAGTTGCTAAGTAACCACTGTAAGCAAACCATACTTTGCCAGACAAGCTAAAAACATTAGCCAAACTGTTGCTAATGTTAGCTAATGTTAAACATGCCATGAAACCGAAAGGAAAAATACAAGACATTTATTCCAGAATGCAACCACAATAGCCTAGCTAGCTATTTATTCTACAAACACAAACTATTTAACTATTGATAGCTAAACTATTGAAACCCAGCATTTAGATTAAATTTGTTTAAATCCTATTGTGAACGATGATACAATTAAATTAATAATCATAACGGAACCTGACCAAGTCCGAGGGTTCACTGTCGGATCCGGGTCGGGTATCCGCACTCTACATGGAAGACCACTCTAGTGGATGACCAACGAATACTTTCAGTTGTGAAGAAAAACCTTTTCAACTGCTGAACAGATCAAGAACACTCTCCAGGATGTAGGCATAGTTGTGCCAAAGACTAAAATAAAGAGAAGACTTAACCGTGCTTAACTGTGCTTTATTAATGTGGTTAAAGTGCAGATTCTCAGATTTTATTAACTTGTATTTTTATCCATTTTAAATTAGAGCACTTTTTGTACATAGCCCCACAGGAAAATGATCCAAAGCATAACTCAAAATCTACGCAAAAATGGTTCACTGACCGCAGAATCAAAATTCTGCAATGGCCATCCCAGTCGCCTGACTTGAAACCCATTGAAATTATGTGGGGTGAGCTCAAGAGGAGAGTCCTCAAGCAAAGACCAAGGATTCTGATGGATCTGCAGAGGTTCTATATGGATGAATGGTCTTAAATCACTTGCTGTATGTTCAACCTCATCAAACATCACAGGAGAGGACTCCTGGGAGGGTGCACAGCATACTAAACACAGGGATGCCAATAATATTGACACATATCTTCTTCAAAAGAAAAATTATTTGCATTTGTGTTTATTCTCTGATTAATGGTATCACAATTCAACTATATAAATTTATAATTTTTCTTTTTTTGCTCATATTAATTGAGGTTTCCATTAATTCTGGCCACTGTCTATATTGAGTTGCAGCCACAAGATTTGCTGAATTATATGTAATTATTATTATTTTCTTTTTTTTTCTTTTGTGTTTTCTCATAACAAAAAAGGCTTGAGAATATATCTGTTTTTAGTTAGGCTTCATCACATCCAACTAGCTGTATAATTGAGTAAATATTTATGGAAAATAAAAGCCTGAATCTCTGCTTCTGTCACTGCTGGATCTGGCAATGTGCTAGCTAATGCAAGCCACAGTCTCTAAAGCCCACAACAGCACACACTAACTAACAGCTCCTAGCTGCACTCACAAGGAAATACAAATCTAATGTTCTCTGAAAACATCAACAGTTTTTGTTCATGGTTGTGGCTAATGTGGATTCAGTCAGTCAGGGGAGGATAAACAATGCTTGTAGGCAGTGCCGTGATTTGAATTAATTGGCTTGTCTGGAAATGTGTTGATTGTGGAACAATCATACAAATGTATCTGACTCCATCAAGTTGTGCATTTTATGTTTGTAGAAAAAAACAACAATTTATTATCAGACAAAGGAAATCAATGTTAAATTTCTATTACTGAGACTTGATTTGCCTGTCTCTAACACTAGTTAAATTTATCCTTAAATCTTGACAAATGAACATTGCTCAATTACGTGAATGCAATGAAAGTCAGACTTGATGATGTATTTTGTTTCGACGCGCCTACTTCTCACACCTCTTAGAACTGAATGACTTCAGTAAGCATTGCGGTGGCAAGCAACATTATATAAAAGAACGTTTTATTGTGTTCTTATGGTTGCATTACATGACATATGTCTAAAATAGCAAGCCACAAGCCTGTTCCTTTTAGTACGTGTATGCAGATCAACAATTCAACAATTGTATAGTGAACAAAGAAAAAAACAGACACAGTCATCTACGGCGTTCATTTAATGAAGCATTGTCAGGAATTGACTGACTAAGACTGAAGCCCTTAATGTCGTCTTCCTTGTGGTGATGAACGTTTCAAAAGACTGGGGACTGTCAGGACCTTTCCTTTATTCAGGTGATGGTTCTGTTTTTGCATCACGGATCAGTGATCCGTAGCATCAATACTAAAGATGCACAACAGCATATCGAAAAAAAATTAAACAGTGTTATGGATTTTTATGTTTAAAATGCAAATCCCTTAATTAAGTCAGAAAAGCTTTGTTCAAATGAGGATTGTTGTTGCGATCTGGGTCAAGAAGAAAACAGCTCTCATCTTCACCAATGATTTTCTTTCAGGGAAACAAGATTACAAGAAAACCAAATCTGCTCTAAGAGCGACGAGATTAAAAGCAGAGGCGAAGCGCAATGCCCCGGGAATTCGGGTAGGTGGTGGTTTCATTTTCCTCGTTAACTTCCCCGACACCCGCGCATTATCCCAAAAGATAAACTCTCTGAATATGGATCGCTGTGAGATATTGTTTATCTTATTTCAGAAACCTGAGAGGAATTCCATCAGCTTATATAATCATGAGCTGTGGCCTCTAATGCACAGCAGTGTGCTTAAACCCACTGGGACCCAGAAATGTGTTGGCACGTCTGTCGTTCAGAACGAACTGGAGCTTTTGGAAGAGTGAACAAGTCAAATGCACCTTCCCGCCCTCACATTTTGTCTTCTCTTTAAATTATCACCTGAATTTTTTAGGAATCAATTATTTCCATTCAAACATGCCAGATGGGCTTCTTGGAGTATCTGTTTATTTTAAGAGACTCACAGAATGATGAAAGTTATGTGGTTCTTAGAAATATACTGTAGAAATGGTACCCATCACCACCCTCACCAGACAGATTAGGATATGTCATAGTGCTTTTACATTTGCATGCTTCAATTCACAGAAATCAAGGCGGGGGTTCATCCCTGGGGAGTCTCAGCTCCAAAGTGAATCAAACTGTGACGTGCTTTGTCCTTAACTAAGAGTAATGGAGCTTAATCCAGTATATCTGTTTTGTTTTTTTATTCAACGTATTTTAGTTGATATTTAATTGTCTCTGAAATGAATGGAAAATGTTGCACGTGAACTGGGTAAAGAAAACATCAAATTACATTAATGATTCAAGTTTAAAGGCAAATTGTGCATTGCCTTACGGCTATACTGAACCTCAGCTGTTATGGGTATAAAAGGCACAATAGTCACTGTGAACAATTTGTAGAACTACAGAGTAATGTAATGCTGCAGATTTTTATTAAAAATATATACGGGTTCATTTTGCAATACTTTAATCCAATTAAATAGGCCCATGTCATGAATTATGTATTGGAGAAAAAGGATTTTTTAAATATACTATTGGGACAAAACTTATACAGTGCTGTATAGAACCCTAATTTGACTTCCCATATTAAATAATCCTGGGGCTAGTTCTGATGATAAAAGTTCTAAACTAAAAGAGTCCTGACCGGGTTTTTAACTCGAAGCCAAGGAGTAGCAGTATGTAAATAAAGCACTGTTCAACTTTCAGTGAACTTTCTCTGCATATAAATATCCAGGCATGTCTTGACGATCAGTCAAGGCATTCACAGTCTTAAAACTATATACAAGATCTTTATTTTAGTTTCATATGTTTATTTATTTTCAACATGCCCTTATACAGGAAAAAGCACTGTGCTTGATTACATTTTAAACTACAATACAAGTAAATGCCAGTATGTCTCACAAGCAGGATCATATTTCACAATTATTAAATCAAATAAATTGATTGAACCACTACGCTAACAAGTCAAGCTAACCCAGTAACCAGTAAATTACTAGTCAGTTTTAAAACTGTTTTTAAAAACTGGGCTTCCGGATATCGTGTCCATTGTTCACTTATTCTTAGTAATGTTCATTACTCAATAGCAATCTTTTTGGACAGTTGGGACCGTGCTGTCTGCCTCAGCACAGTTACTGCACAGCTACACTCTTGGATTGTAGAGTGAAAAATAATTGATGGTTGCCTGTATTTTGGAGGACCTACATGCAGCTGGGCATGTTAACGGAGGACATTTTAACAATGCGACGGGCCTACAGTAATGACTGTGCATTCCAGACCAGCAGAGAAATGAGAAGTAATTTCAATAGAGTATTGTTTGCGAAAAAATATTTTGATTAAGGGAAAACAGGTATCCTTAAAGGTGCAGTAGGAAAGATTTTTTCAATATAATTTTGGCGAAATGACTAAATTAGCTCATTAAATTCCAGCACCTATCAATAAATCTGGTTTCTGTGAGTGTCCTGGGCTCTGTAATTGGCTGTCAAAAGATCTCAAGACGGTCTTCCAAAAACCAATCAATCAGGGCTAGCTATGTAGCTACCAATCAGGGAAACTACCTACAAACAAAAGATCCTCTTGGTAGAATAAGCCCCTCCCTGTCTGCCTGTCTCCGCGAGTGCACTGGAGAATCATTTGGTGGGAGGGGCTTAGGAGAGAGATATGAGGGTGCAAAAGGGGGATGTCTTTTTGCCTTGTATATTTTCAAACTTGCCTACTGCAGCTTTAAGTGCTGAGCCCACAGGAGGAGACCGAAGCAAGTCATCATCACATTTATTGTTCTAATGTTGATGAAAGCTTAGTCAACTATTCAAGGAGAAATGATAACAATAAACACAATGGGTGCTGTTTGACTACTCCAGATGCAACATGGCCTGATTGTTTGAATGTCTGTCAAGACTCCAGAAGATTAAGGATTCAAACCCCTTCTGAACCATACCAAATAATCATTCTGTACCTACAGTGCTGTGAAAAGGTATCCCCCCCCATCTGTTTTTCTGAATTTTTCCACATTCTTCACATTGTATTTGGTCAGCTTGTTTTGTGGGTTGTATCAGTACATACAGGTGCAGCTCAAAAAATTTTAATATCGTGAAAAAGTTCAATATTTTTTGTCACTCATTTCAGAAAGTGAAACTCATATATTATATAGATTCATTACACATAGAGTGCAATATTTCAAGCCTTTATTTCTTGTAATTTTGATGATTATGGCTCAGAAAATTAGAATATTGTGAAAAAGTTCAATATTGGAAACTCATGGTGTCACACTCTAATCAGCTAATTAACTCAAAACACCTGCAAAGGTTTCCTGAGCCTTTAAATGGTGTCTCAGCCTGGTTCAGTAGGCTACACAATCATGGGGAAGACTGCTGACTTGACAGATGTCCAGAAGACAGTCATTGACACCCTCCACAAGGAGGGTAAGCCACAAAAGGTCATTGCTAAAGAAGCTGGTTGTTCACAGAGTGCTGTATCCAAGCATATTCATAGAAAGTTGAGTGGAAGGAAAAAGTGTGGTAGAAAAAGGTGCACAAGCAACAGGGATAACCGCAGCCTTGAGAGGATTGTCAAGCAAATATATATATATAATATATGAGTTTCACTTTCTGAAATGAGTGACAAAAAATATTGAACTTTTTCACGATATTCAAATTTTTTGAGCTGCACCTGTATGAAATATGTATCACATTGTTGTGTTCTTCGTTCACTCAGGGTCCCTTTTATGCATCATTAGACTTGGGTTGAAGATCTGATAACATTTAGTGTAATACATATGCAAGAATGCAGAAAATCAGACAGGGGGCAAATACTTTTGCATAGTACTGTATGTGCTTGATACCTGGCACTCTTGGAGTGGGGTCAAAGCCCTGAGATGGGCCAGTATCCTGGTCAATGTTCTTAGACAAATATTTTGCTTAACATAATATGCAGCCTCAGAGATAAGAAAGCTAATAGAGCTCTGTAGTTCCGCCCGCTTCGGTGACGAAAGTCTGATACCACTTTTCAGAAAAAATATAATGGGAGTCAATGGACTGAAAGTTATTTGTTTCTATATTCAGGGAGCTAGATGTTCAAAACACCCAAGAGAGGGGTTTTCACATTTTAAAATCATTTATAAAATTGGTAATTTGAAATGATGTCCAACAAATAAACAACAAACACATTTTCAAAAAAACAACCAAAATGACTACAACATCTGGGCTACTTGCTCAACACCACTGCTGGAGTGAAAGCCATAAAGCTGACACTTTTGAGATGGCCAGACTGATAGTGATTCTCGCCCTTTGTTGATACTCTTAGTTTCACTTCCATAATAAGACAAAGTGATAGCCATTTTCACTAGCTACTGGTAGCTACTTCTTTGGCCAGTAGCTACTTCCATAATACGTTACAAGAGCAGGCCGAGTGATAGCTATTTTTACTAGCAGAGCGGCCGGTAGCTAGCAAAAACGAGAGCCGGCAATGTATGACCGGGGATTCTGGGTAGTGTAGTTATGTTTCTCAAACTCTGTTAATTATACGATCACTTTAAGGGTTGTTTCTCCTGACAGATTTTCCTATTGAACTCTATGGAAAAATAAGTCAGGAGAAGAAACCCTTCGTTATCCATCCATATCTACTGTATTTCTGGCAGCAGAGTGATGGTTAAAGGCTTGTTTAATACATCAGACCCTTGATGACTTAGAGCCAGTTAGCCAACCATGTGTTCTATACTGTTCAAGTGTAATTTACAGCTAAATCTTGTCTCACCCCCCAATTCCCATAGAGATCCATTCAAATGCAGAGCTGTTATAGTATCGCCTGTAAGAGTACCAGCAAATAAGATATCAAGAGCCTTTTGATGTTGTTGGGTCACAGACATCATAAAGTCATGGCATGCAAAGGATATGCAACCAAATATAAAAAATATGGCTTTTCTACCAAGTATTAAATACATTTAATTTAGCGTGTTCAATACTTTTTTCCTGTGTCATTTCACTTTATTGCACATAACTTTTTTAAAGAATTGGAACGTTACAATTTCTTTAGCTGTGTAGTTTTATTGAGTTAATACCAATGTCTGGTCAAAATCTCATGTGAATAGCTACATTGGAAATATGTTTGATAATAAAATTGTTTACGTGTCCAATACTTATTTCCCCCATTACATGTAAAAGTTTGGTTCATACATTGCCATAATATTATCATAAGGGTGACTGAAAGATCCCGAAGTGGGGGCAGTCTTGGCTTCCGGCAGTCTTCCGGGACCAGCCAGGGATAAGAGGGGGCAGGACTACGGAGCTCTATGATCAGCTGTGAGGCAGTTAATGTCATTGTTAACGCTCAGTTTCTCATGTTATTTTTTGCGTTTTTTTCAGCTGATCAGGATTTCCCATCTCTCCATTTAGCTTACGTTGCTAGCATTGTAAGCTGTGATTTCTGCGTCTCTGCTTGGCAGACTGGCAGTGTGAACTAGGGCAGGCTTTTCTCCATGTGTTTTGAGAGGCTGTTCGCAGCTCCAGCCGACATCTCCTGGGGCGGTGGGCTGTCCTGAGGCTCGTGTGCCAGGGGTGGTGGACAGGCTGGCAGGCTCTATGAGCACTGCTGAAAGTGGCCATTTGGTGCGCCGGGTCTCGGCGGATTGAAGAATGAAGCAGGAAGCCGGCCACCTGCTGCAGGGTTTTCGCCGTTCCCCACTGTACCCTTTCGCAAATGCTACAGTTTGGCAACCCGCAAAGAGCTGGCTGATGAGGATGATTCCATGCAGACTGGAAAAAGACACTGTGGGCAGTTTAATGAGAACAAAATCCAAACAAAGTGTTTATTTGTACAGAGCGAGCATTTATAGAGAAGATTATTAATAATAAATGGGTATGTGTTAGTCACATCCGACTGAGCACCTTCTTTCGGAGTACGCATTCCAAATGCTCCCTGACTTTTGTTGAAAGAAAGCAATTAATTATACTCTTACAGAAATAAATGTGAAATGACAATTTTTAGAGGAGCTGCTGCTAATTATTGCAGAGAATTGCTGAGCGGTAGCCTTTAAAGGGGACTTGTAGGGAAGTAACACCTTTTCATGCCAAAATGCTATTAGATGAAACAGATTGGAATTTAGAATTTAAAGTATATGAGGAGACTTTGTACTCCTGGTGAAACCACCTGTGAGGAGGTGCAGCTGTGCAGTATATTAGGATGGATCACGATGACAACGGGCCTTCTGTGGCTTCTTGGTGATATTACACTTTCGTATTCCTGAGACTAACGCTGACGTTCTCCAGTTTTGTGAGTTGTTCTGGATAAGAGCATCCGCTAAGCGGTAACCTAGACTGCTGCGCAAAAAACTTAACACATTTATTTTGCAACTCAGGGAAACTAACTAGAACTATGCATTGACCCCCGTGGTATCCCAAAAACCTCTTAAACTGAACCGTGGGAAACATCATTGACCCCAATGAGTCAATGCAGGAATCAGATGTGGAAGCGTCATGCAGGAATCAGAGCTATTATGCCCTTGACTGATGTCCTGCAACTCATGTGGTTTAGCAAAGACCTAGCTTTTAAAACTGGTAACAAAAGAAAATATTAAAAATATGTCATATTTGTATGCTATTAAAAATAAAAAGATTTAACAATTTGATACCGGTGTTCACTGGAAATTCAAAAAATAGCATTCTCTGCCCTCTTGACCAAGCTTGGCTGTTGAAAGAATTATTACCAAATTCTAGTGTAAAACAGGGTGCTATAGAAGGAATAAAAGTCACAGGTTAATTTCATAAGATGACCACTGCTGCTGCATCCTTCAGCATTATACTAAATCTGAGTTGCTTCACTGCTTTAAGTAGGCTATGTATCCATTACCCAGAGGAGCTGACCAACCACCGGCTGATATCTAACATCCCATTCCTGGCGAAGCTACTCGTGCGTGTTGTGTCCATCCAATTACAACAACACCTAGATAGTCAACATCTGCTGGAGCCTTTCCAGTCTGGTTTCAGAGCTAGACATAGCACTGAGACTGCACTGGTCAGGGTTACAAATGACCTTCTGACCTCTGCGGACTCCGGAGCTACCAGCATCCTCATTCTCCTCGACCTAAGCGCAGCATTTGATACAGTTAACCACAACATCCTTCTAAGTCGGATGGAGAAACTCCTCGGCCTGTCAGGACTGGTTCTGGAGTGGTTTATCCTACTTCACTGACTGCTCTCACTTTGTTGCTATTGGGTCCAGCAAGTCAGACAAAATGAGCGTCTGCCAGGGAGTTCCACAAGGTTCGGTTTTTGGGCCGCTGCTCTTCACCATCTACATGCTACCACTTGGCAACATCAACCATTCCACCAAGTGCAACACCATAAATGCTGCCGTCTCTCTTCTCACAAATTGTCTGACTGATGTCAAAGCCTGAATGTATCAAAATTTTCTTCAACTGAACTGTGGAAAAACTGAGGTTATCCTACTTTTACATTACATTATATTACATTATAGGCATTTAGCACGCGCAGAGCGAGACTTACAGCATTTTTTTTTTTTGCATTATAGTATCCATTTCATTAGGATATATATATGAGAAGCAATTCAGGTGAAGTACCTTGCTCAGGGGTACTTGGCACGCAGGCCACTATCAAGAAACTCACAAACTTCAGCATCATCATGGAGGATGTTAAGGTCCTCCCTTCCACTGAAGTCCGTAACCTTGGGGTGATACTGGATAGTCAACTATCTCTGGAGGCCCGCATCAAGAATATTACGAAGGTCTCATTTTTTCATCTCCGAAACATAGCAAAAATTCGACCCTTGCTTTCCAAACCAGCAGCCGAATGCCTCATTCATGCCTTCATCTCATCTCGTTTGGATTACTGCAATGCCCTCCTTGTGGGGTCATCTGCGAAATGTATCAACCGGCTGCAGTATGTTCAAAATTGTGCTTCCCGGATTCTTACCCACACCTCCCCCCATGAGCACATTACCACAGTGTTATTCAACATGCACTGGCTCCCCGTCCACTCACGTATTGATTTTAAAGTTCTAGTTTATACCTATCAAGCCATTCACACCATTGGCCCATCGTATTTATCTGACCTCATTAAATTGTCCTGTCCCACGTGCATTCTTCGCTCCTCCAGCTCCATCTCTCTCCGGCAGCCCTGCTGCAGACTTAAAACCGTGGGAGCCATGCTGGGCATTTAGCCCTAACCCTAACCCACTCCCAGCCCCTATCAGAGACCTTTGAAGCCCTCCTGAAAACGCGTCTTTTGAAACTGGCATATAAGGACTTATCTTAAAAACATAAAAACTAAAATTATTTTTATTTATAAAAATTTTGTGTACAGCGCATTGGGTTCATGAAATGCGCTCTATAAATTTGATTTATTATTGTTATTATTATTATTATTATTATTATTAATGGCTAGTCTTTTTAACTGTGTTCCTATCAAAAGTTCATGCTTATAGCAAACATAGCAACGATTGTAATAATGACAGCATTACTACTTCATAATTGTACACTGAACAATTGCATTAAAGAGTTAAGTTGATATTGTATACTGGTATATAATGAAATAATGAAGTTTAATTAAAACAGGTTGCTTTTGGCAAGCAAAAGATAAGGACGAGGCTAAGAAGAAGAAAAAAAGCAAACACAATAACCATGCAAAGTGATCGCATTTCTCCACTCTAGCTAAATCATCTTCAGCCTCGGGTAATATATAAAACTAAAGTGCATGAAATGTAAAAGTTTTCCATTTAATGAGGACATAAGCTGTTTGCAGCCTGCTTGGAACAAGATAAATGCGTCGGCCAGTGTTTGTTAATAAGGACGCACGTGCTGATGAACACAGCTGCAGCTTGTACACAGATAGTCATGGCCGTCGTGCTGGATTTTAATAGCCCCCTTCCATTTATCTGCTGGAATTATTAGCTTGTGTTTGTTGTGAGCCTTTATCTCCGACGTGCTTTAAGCCCAGGGAGGAATGTCTGTGTGCCGTTTGATGTGCGAATGCGCTGATTTCATTTCTGAGTTTCTCTCCCCTCCTGTTCTCTCCGAGCCTTGTTCTGCGCCGCTCTTTCATTTCAATTCAAATCACATTTGTTTCGGAAAGATGAAAAACGAGGCAGAAATGTGCTCTCGTCTTTTAATCAGTTGTTTAGAAGTGCAGCGTGGATGCGTGCGCGAGCGCCTTGTGCATTTGACACGGCTATTTATTTTTTTATGATCACATGTGCAGTTTTGATATCAGAATTATAATATTTATTTTAAAAACGTGTTTTTGATTAACACATCGATCTGTGCACAAATCGACATATGACATTGCAACATACAAGTAGTTAATGGTCCAGTTCTCATTTTTGTGTGATAAGATGAAATATTATACAGTGTGAAAAAAGAGGTTTAATCATGTACAGGACAGCATCATATCAATGTTTACATTACCACCATTTGGGATATAACCCCCCCCCCTCCCCACACAACACACACTACACATCTGAAGAGCACCATAGTTGATCACATTATTTCGATAATCAGCTAGCAACCTCATGACAAATGGGTATATACAAGATCTTAATGATTTAATGATATTCTGGTTTATTGTAATTTGTGCAAGTAAAATGAAGGGCTTTGCTATTCAGCTATACCACATCAACTTTTCAGTTAGATTTCAGAGCACATGCTTTAGTCTGTTTTTCAGGACTATGCTTTGAACATTTGTTTTGTCTACACAGTGGACAGCCTTCCTCAGAACATGAGTTCACATGTTCTTTTCTCTTTGTGGCTGCAGGACACTATTCTCGTCATCGTCGCCGTCTTTGTCTTCTTCCTCAGTGTGTACGCCTTTTTCTACCTCAATCTGAGCACCGAGATAGACCTGGACGTGGATGTGGACTAGCAGACCAGGTTTTTGGCAAGGGCTCACTTGGGGGAAGACTTGGAGCACAGCGAGACATAAGAGCCACCCCTTTTAACCCCCCCCCTGGAACGCCCACCTGATTGGCCCCGCCATGTACAGTGTTTTTATTCCACATGCCACCCGCCCTGAAACCGCTTACATGGTGCTCCGCCCAGAATGTCTCCACCCTCTAAAGCAAGCATGACAAAATGGAAGATAAAATTGGATAGTCTGAAGCAGTACATAACTGATACTCGACATCTCGCCTTCCTACGAGCGGCCCTTTGTTGATTATTATAATTTTTGGGGGGGTTTCTGTATATATTTTGTTGAAATGGTGTCTCTTTGTTTTATTTGTTTTGCTTCAAGTCGTATGTTATTTTCCATAGAAAAAATGCCCAGACTGCACTCTGAACAAACAGCGAGAAGGCGATTGATTACAGTACACCAACCTGATGCATGGCAAGGAAAAGACTTGATCCAGCAATGTTATTGTCCTTTTTCTTTCAGTCAAACCTGGTTAGTGGAAGTTGGATGTATAATAGAGCATTATTGTGGAATCATGCTGTTCTTTTTCTGACTAATAGCAATATGTAAATCTCTTGAGAGAGATAATAAGCACCCCCCCCCCCATCCCCCCCATGCATTCCACCACAAAGGCTTGTGCCCACATTTTCAGGGATCACGATTGTGAGGATTAGATGTGTAATTCCTCTCTTGATTGAGTGTGTGTCCGGAATACAAAACCCCACATTTCATCCGTCTCTGAGTGGATCCACCCGAGCCATAAATGACACTTATCAGGCCGTGTTTATGTTTGTGTAAACGGCGAAAAGTATATACACAATAATCAGTTTTGCTTTAAACACAATAATCAATTTGGATTAATCGTTCTTACCTGTTGTGTCCTTTTTGTTCATTTTTGTTATATGAAATAAAAATGATGGCCTTCCATGACTCTCTGACCTCCATTTACAAAATGGCAGCTAAAGAAGTCACCTTTTCTTTCTCCATCAATGGAGTCTATGAGAATACTCAGCAAGGTCCCAGTATAACCAGGAACATTACTCTTGTATAATGTGTATTGGACCAAGCGTAAACATAATTACGTATTTCATTCTAGACAGATTGAAGATCCACTACAGAAGAGTGTTCTCTTGCATGCAAATCACTAAGCCAAAGCCACGTGTACTGTAACTAACTTAAAGGTGCACTATGCAGGATTTTTAACCTAAAAAATATTATAAAATAATCACGCTCAGTCATATCTATGACCAACTGGCAATCTTTGTCGAAAATAACTAATTGCCGAAACCTTGCTCCTCTGTCTATATTTATTATTCTAATACTCCTTTCACACCGAAGCAACGGACCGGATAAATCCCATGTTTGCCATTGGTGTGAATTGGTCAGCCCGGGTTATCTGACCCAGGTCCGCGACCCTGCTCACGGCTCAGACACGGTTCGGTTACAGTGTGAAAAGGGCGACACGGGTCACTCTACGCAGCATGATTATCTAACCGACCCTATATATTGTCATGTCTTTAACTTATGTAGAAATTGTGTTCTGAAAATTATATTTAAATGATGGAAACCGTAGGCTATTCACTTGAATGTACAGTCAGGTCCATAGGTATTTGGACAGTGACACAATCTTTGTTGTTTTGGCTCTGTACTCCAGCACATTGTATTTGAAATGGACAGACTATGATGTTAAAGTGCAGACTTTCTTCTTAAATTTGAGGGTTTTTACATTCATGTCAGGTGAACGGTGTAGCGATTGTAGCCATTTCTATACATAGTTCTCCCCATTTTAGAGGACCAAAGGTAATTGGACAAATTAATATAAACTATAATAAAGTTATCATATTTAATATTTGGTTGCATATCCTTTGCATGTCATGACTTTCTGATGCCTTTGACCCAACAACATCAAAAGCCTCCTGATATATTATTTTAAGGATGGATGGATCACTTTAAGGGTTGTTTCTCCTGACTATAGATTTCAATAGAAAAATAAGTAAGGAGAAACAACCCTTAAAGTGATCCATCCATATCTACTGCATATCTGGCAGCAGAGTGATGGTTCGAGGCTTGTTCGATACGTCAGACCCTTGATGATTTGCAGACATTTAGCCAACCATGTGTTCTATACTATTTCCGTGTAATTTACACCTTAATCTAGTCCCACCCCCCAATTCCCTTAGGGATCCATTCAAATGCAGAGAGATTATAGTATCGCTTGTAAGAGTACCAGAAAATAAGATATCAAGAGTTTTTTGATGTTGTTGGGTCACAGACATCAGGAAGTCATGACATGGCATGCAAAGGATATGCAACCAAATATGAAATATGATACTTTTATTAAAGTTTATGTTAATTTGTCCAAATAAATCGGCTATGGAACAGTGAATAGCCTATTAAATAACAAATAATACGTTACTTAAAACGTTTTGTAACAGTTTTTACATAAGAGCATTTGCAAGATTGTGAGCACTGGGCTAGCTGTTGACTCTGAAGAAGACGCAGTATGGGAAGTATGATGAGCCGGGTACATTTTTCTTTTAATGCGCTCTCCCATACAGATAGCCTTTCTTTCATCTTTATAACACTGCCTAATTACGGTTACCATCCATATAGAACAGCGCATGTACGTTGCTAAAAATGCTATTTTCATCTTATCTTCGCTTGACTTTTTTTTTTGCGCTCAATCCTGTTTCTTGCCCTGAACGGAGGTGAGTGGGCAGGGTTTAGGATGGAGGAGGCTTCTTTGATTGTAAACACAGGACTACAGCAAGGTTAAAAATCCTGCATAGAGCCTCCTAAGCATCCTTATGAATATACAACCATTTGTCACCATACAATGTGTTCTGCAAGAAATACAATTTTAGATGGTATTTTATTACAAAAGACTTGGTTTTGTTTGCATTTTTGATAAGGAGATAAGTTCAAGTAAACCTGTTTTACTAATTCTATTCAAATGAACAGATCAGTCATACTGTGAATATACAGTAATTTCAGTGAAATTGAAATTGATGTTTTTGTCTGGTGTGTTCTCTGTTCTGTGTTATAGGTTTTGATTTAGAATTGCGTTGCTTGGAGATTTTTAAGATACTGCACAAAACAAATTGAATTCCTGTTTCACGCTATGAGAGTAGAAGAACAGGAGTAGAAATAGAAAATACTGTGATCCTCCTAAAGATAAAGGTGAAATCTGAGTTCCTAGATGCTGTGCTTTAAATCTGAATGTATATTTGAACATACTTTCGATAATTTAATCCTCTGTCCAGCATCTAGTTATAAAATGATTACTATACACCGGTGTCTATTTTAAATGGCCATTGAGAGTTATAAGAGCTTTGTAACCATGACAAAGTTACAAGAGCTTGTTGGATTTGGGTCCTGGTTGAACACCCATTTTTGCATAAGGGCTGTTGGCATGTGTAGGAGACCCACTTTTGTGGGTCATTTACCAACTTTAACTTTGGAACTCAACCAATTCCCACTCACTGTAATGTGACATTATCATCGTCTCATCTTGTTGTGTATGACGTTATTACAGTCCTGCTTCAATTTACAATACTGGCCGCAGTTTGAGATGCCTCCAGGTGTATGACACCTGTTCTCTATCAGGCCCAGGGGACCAGTCAATGTCCAGTGGGCCCCAATCATTAGGATAACGGCAGTAAACTGTGCGAGATGAACCTTGCAGTGCCCAGCAACACGAGTGCATTTTACAGACAGTAGCTCATGTAGTTCATGAACTCCTTGCTACAGCTGGGAGACGTTCACACTTCGCTACGCTCATTAGCAGCAGCAGGTGGTCAATAGTGTGCAAATAGTTAGCGTAAGCTGTGCAGATGTAAATGATGTAGCATAGCTAACAGATTTCCTTAGCAACTCGTGCTATTTTGCCGCATTTAAGAGCGCAACACAATTGTGCGCATATGTCAAAACATTTTTACAATGTTGTAAAAGCGAGCCTCATCTCCTGAATAGAGGGACTGACACAGTATGCTCTGTTCTGTCCATGATAACTAGAGATGGGTCAAATGATACAAGCAGGGACATGAACATAATAAAATCTGCGATCCATGTTTTGGTGCAGTGTCAATGAGGCCACATAAGGGTAGTGGCTGTAACTAAGCACTCCGTAACCACAATATCCTGGCAGGCACTTCCCAGCTGCGGCCACATCTGTTTCATTAACTCTCAGAGGGGCCGAAACTGCATTCTTTTCAGTGTTTCTAACTGTCTGAAAAGCTGTATTGAATGCCGTAAGCACAAGCCGCTTTCATTGGTCAAGAAAGCAAAGAAGATGACAAGACTAACATTCTGTCAAGTGATTCGAGGTTAATTACACCCCCCTCCCTGTAGATTACTTACATCTACCAAAATTTACAGCTCAGGAAATTTGCGTCAAATCATTTCACTTTTTTTTTTTCATGATGAATATCCTGCTCATGCCAAACTGAAAACAAAATGGAAGGTATGGCTCTGCATTTTGGTGAGCTAAAAAAAAAGACACGATAAATATTTTGTCCCTCTTACTTATAGCAGAAGACCTATGACATATTTTGCTCTGTACCGATACTAGTACCAATCATGTCTTTAGAGTAGCCCACATATAACAGGATCCTTATTCCAGTATGGTTTCATTCTGGGACTATTCTATCTTTAAATGTGGCTGTATTTACACACGCACTGTATGCATACATACATTTTAAAACACTGGGCCTCATGCAAGAACATTTTCTTATTTCTCTCTTAACGGTCTCTTAACGTTCTCTTATATTACCTCTTGATAGATGTCCATACGAGCACTTCACATCGGATTCACCAAACTCCCTTAACCTCCAGAAGTTTTACAGGCCAGTGTAAATTCACCTGTTCTCATATGAACGCGTGTTCATGTGAATTCCCTATTACCGAATTACTGCCCCCAAAATGCCTTATAGAGCCAGCTGTCCTGCCCCCTATACCTGGAGGATGCATTCATAAAACTGGCATCTTGCCTATAAAGGATAGAGAAAAAAGACCATGAGAACATGCATGTAGTTTAAGACACATCCCACATTTACTGTCTTGCTGCAGCCTCAGCCAGTGAATCGCAAAAAGAAAAAAGATGTTATCGGTTAATTAGTCATTTGCGGGCTGGAATGAAACAAGGTGTATTTCAGGTCAATCATATCAGGCAAGTCATGCGCTCTTCTCGACCAGGTAGCGAGCGAGGACAACTTGTATTTTGCATGTAGGCTATTAACTTGGACGTTGACGGAGTTGTAGACTATTTTTTTTTTTATTGAGAAGATAAATGCAGGGTGCTTGCTATAGTAGACTACAATACATATTTCAATCAAATAAGTTTAACAATAAAAACAAAAAATGACAGGACATTTTAAAAATGGTAATGTGATTATGGTGAACAATTGATAAACTCATGTTTTCTTTAAAATAATCAAAATGAAGAGAAATTAGTTCCTGGGAACATAATTTAGGTCTATTTGCTTTGTACGTAATTCATATGACAGGTCGCGACCACTATAAAATTTTGTAATTATCTATGATAAGAGAAGCATGGTGAATGCCATACAATTGCGTGAACCTTTCTTACCTGCGACATAAGAACGTATTTGTGCATATGAGCATTTTTTAGCACGAGGCCCATTGTGTATATAGGCAGTTGTCCAATTTTCCTTATTGATGTTTTTCAAGTCAATCGATGCACTTTAGTGTTAGCTCGGTCATTGATCCATGACACTGTTTGTTCTTTATTTAACTGGATTCCATTCAACCTTGATATCAAAAGAACTAATGGCCCTCCAACCTGGATCTGTGGCATAATTACCGTGCCTTACTAAAACATCCGCCGACCTTGGTTTGTGTGTCATCTGACAGATCTGAGCTAATTGGTAATGATCTATTGAATTTAATTTCCATGCATCTACATGGAATTAATCAGTGAATATTGCATGGTGTTGTGTGACCTTACTGCAGAATATTGAAGGTGAACCCAATGGACTCATATTTTATGGGATGATGGACTAGTTGTACTGGGTGCATTTGTCACAACAGACACAAAAGATAAAAAGTAATCCAACATTGCACTGTGAGAGTTTCTGCCCTCCATTTTCTCCTATATATCTAGGGTGAGCAGCATCCGGTGTGATAAAGGTTTGGTTGTATCACTTAATGTAAGCGAATATCCATTGCAGTCTGAATTAAGAAATTAAAGATGTCAACCGCCTTTACAAATGACCCCCTATATATGTATTTGAAAAAAAAAGCCATTAAAAAAACCTATGCTTTATGTCTAATGCGTAAAAAAAACTCAACAAAGCCATCTGTGGATCCGCTGATATATCAAACTCATAACATATAGAATAGCATGCGCACATGCAGGAGAGGAAGTGAAACTGAAGTGTCTTCTCCCCTCCTCATGTAATGATTGAAAGTTGGCTGCCGAGGGAACGGCCGCCTGGTTGCCCAGGTGCTGAGATGACTGGCGCGGCCCGGCAGTTGCGGTGTGCGGGCGCTTCAGTATGCGGCGAGCGGCGAGTGCGCGGCACGCTCCAGTGAAGCGCTCACTCCCGTCGACTGCTCTGGCGCCGCTTCGCTGACAGACAGCGGAGCCGCGCGGAGGGGTCAGTCCCTGGAGAGGCTCATTTAGTCCCTATCTCTCCCTCCCTGCAGTTGGCTGACAGGTACGCCCTGACAGCCCCTATCAATCAGCTCCGGCGCGCACCTCTGCAACAATGCCGCTCGCCCATTAGAGAGACGGAGCGGGAAGACGGGGAGATGATGTGTGCCGCACAGTGCTGTTAATCCCACGCAGCTCCGATTCGTTTAGGGAATTTCTCTCTTTTTTCGCTCTCGCTCGCTCTCTCTCTCTCTCTCTCTCTTGCTCTCGCTCTCTCCTGCTCACTCCCATTTATCTGCGTGAGACACGCACTGCTGGTGATCAGCTTGGTGATCATTTGCATATCAAAGAACAAATGCACATCATATACATGATTAGTGATCGTCATAAATGTGTATTTCAAGGTTCTTAATGATAATTTCCCCTTTTCTCTGTGCTCGTGTCACTGGCAAAGAAACAATGTGTTATGTGGATAACTGTCTGAAATATGAAATCAAAATATGGAATGTTCATAACATATATTAAAATTCCTATACAATACACCTGAACTACCAATACATCAATTATTACTACATTTGTTAATGCTCTAATACATACTGTATGGTGGGTTAAAATGTTTTTTATTCATTCATACAATTTATACTACAAAACATTCATGGTATTATAAATATGAATTATATGTATTTTTGTCATAAAAAAAACAAAAAAACATTTGTATACCTGGATTTAACATTTAGCTATGCATTACTTTTAAATAGCTGTGCGTTTTTTTTTATTTAAAAAAGGTTAATTTATGTCAATTTAAAAATATTTGCCGGTATAAACAATGTATTGTTTAAGAGCAGCAGTGTGCAAAATGTTGTGTAGAATGCAGTGAATTGCTTTCCACATGGACTGCCATATGTTTCGAACAATCCTTTGTCATATTGTTCTACAGCTGTGAGGTATAATCTATGAAATGTTCGTTTGTTAAATAATTTGTGTCGCTTAGTTATTTATGAAGGGTAACACTGGCATATGTGATGTTGGTCTGCAACAGTAACACATAGCATGTACTCCTTCAGACAGAGTAGCACCAAAGAAATTTAAACTTTCTTTTATATCCATCTGATCAGAAAAAAAAGGATATAAACTAATATTACACAAATTTTCGGTCCTTTCAAATTGCTTCTTTCTGCTTCCTTTGACTGTGATATTGTCATCATGAATATTAAACACAATCCAGCTTTTTTTTAAAAACCATTCTTGCAGTATGATTTGAATGTATTTGCAGGATTCTGAGCTTTGTGGATTAAAGCACCTCAGTGCTTTGTGAGAAGTATGGTAATTCCAGTCTTATTGGATCTGCTGTGAATCTAATTCTCTGATTGTCTCAGTAATCCCTGATGTGTTTTTTTTAACAGTAATGTGCAGAGCAGAAAGGCAAAGTATCAAAAGCGAAGAAGGTAACAGCTTGCTTTGTAACCACGGCTCTCTGCATGAAGGATATTACCAGAGGGTAGTATGGTATGTGCTGGGGTGTCCGACTTGTCTCATTTGATAGCCGCAACAGATATCATCTGGATGGACCATTCAATTTGCTCTGTCCATTTCAGCCAATCCACATACAGTTGAAATCGATGAATCTGTCTTGAATCTGCACAGCATGCGGCCTTGTGCATCACGCTCGCCCTTTTTCAGCAGAAGAAGTGTTTAGACCAAGACAAGCACTTATGAATCAGCTCCATAAAGGCCATTGACTTAGCATATGTTTTTCACAAAGGGAATGAAGAGAATGAGAAAATCGTTAATGGTGTGTGCGTGTGTGTGCGTGTGTGTGTGTGTGTGTGCGTGTGTGTTTTCGGGATTTCTGGGAGGAGGTAGGAGTGCAGGTGCTCAACAGGTGTGCTCCGATACCACCCCCCCCTCTTCATTTGCCTCCCGATCTTTCTCTCTCTCTGTTTGCTCTTGCTCATTGTGTTATTCACAGGCAAGAACACCTGTACCACCACACCTGGCAGGCTGCCTGTCATTGAGTCGTGCAGGATGGAACCCAGCCAGTTCCGGGATTCGCGCATGAAACGTGGCTCACCCTCTGAAAAAGGCAAAGTCAAGCGAACTGGCGAAGGATCCGCAAGACGACAGAGTCAATGACTTAACAATATCTCGTGTCTGAGAGGTTTGACCAGAGATAAGACGTTTTAGGAATGTGTGCGTGTGTCGAATGAGCTTTACAGAGCGCGCGGCCTGGGTCATGTGCAGGCAAGCCTTCGATTCTAAGCAAGTCAGATCTAAAATCAGTCTGGTCTGCTTTTGCGCCGAAACGTCTCAGGCAAGCTTCTAGAATGACTATTCCAAATATCTGGACCCGTGCATTCCATAGTCTGGTGTTTTGCATCAGATACAGAAAAAGTGCTATAGCAGTACTGTATAAATGCTGAAAAGGCTAAAAAGCTTCAGAGTTGCCACTCATATTAATAGCAGCTGCTGTAAACTGATTGAAATACCATTCCATTAGTTTTGGCAACAGCGGAGCCCGTGACAGACGATACACGATCACAACAGAGGAACATCAATCCTTCAACGGCTCTCTTTCTCTTGCGTAAAACAGACCTGAACAGACAGATATACGGACAGTGGGCATGGGGGACGGGGTAACAAACCTGAAAAAATCTGAAAGAAATGTGGAGCCAGCTTTTTCTCAAGCTTCATAGTCCGGTTTACCTGGGCTAGGACATCCGAGCACATAAAGAGGGGCCCTATGGTGTCCCTGGGGAGTGTTTACAAGGCCCCGGGGCCGGAGTATCAAAGCCTGCGAGAAGAAAAGGACAGAGCACTGGATAGCAACAAGGACAAGTTACTAAATACGCAATTAAGAGCGATAAAGACGCAGGCTCCCTCGGTCGGGTTTCAGAAGGCCGGCCTCATACGTTGGTCACTGAGAGTAGCCTCAAAGACAGACAGATGCAGACGGTGATGTCGTCTTTTACCAGCGCTCTTCGCTCCCCTCTTCCTGCTTCATTGTGCTGGTGGGCTAAGGGTCCGCAGAGGTCAAAGTTCAGGAGACATTCTCTCACAGGCACATTAAAAGAAGAGGGGTTTCCTTTTATCCGATTTTTTTTGGGTCCATCAATCAATAAAGCTGTGCAGCGAGGGGTAATTTGAGTTTTGAGCAGAATTAAAAAGGAATGCCTGAGAGATGCCATTAGTTTGTTTTTGTGTGAAAATATCGGCATCGCAAAAGCGGTAGGCTCCAATACACATTTTGGCGTCTTGTGTCTTTACAATCTGAGTTTTGGAAAATGGACAGGGGATTGTTACCAATGTTATTTCAGAGTGCTATAATAAAACACTTTTTCTTTTATCTAGCTACTCCCTGATTTTAAGAATTGTGCTGTTGCTGCCCTTACCAATGACACAACCTGACTAAAACACAACGCAAATATGAGAATTAAATACTAGACCTTGAAAAAGAGGCGAGATCTTTTATATGTTCTGTTCACTTGTGTGACGAATCAAGTGATATGGGTAGACTCGCCTTCTCGTGACTGAAAAGATCAGGTAGCAATTAACCTTAGCGAAAACTTAAAAAACTCAAAGTAAATCACATGCGGCTCATCTTTGTTTCAGCAGAATACAAACAGCGCTCGGAGAATCAATATCCTCCAATGAGACTGCAGTCTGCTCGATGTCTGGCCCGAGTAGCCGAGTAAACATTTGTTGGCACAGGCAGTGAGGCAGTTTGCACAGGTGTCCGATCCCATCATAAAAGCTTCCTCCATTATTTGCATTTGACTTCTAAATACCCTCTCATAAAGCGTACATCACTGCTTTCATGATGCCCAGCGTGTACAATGAATAAATACAATCTCCACAAGGAGACTCTTTTGTGTGCTGTATTAAGCTAGGATCACATGGCTTTTTTGTTTTTATTATGTTCTATTTAGTGCCTTTCCCACCTGTATTGAAGGAAAGCTTTAATATCAGGACTTTGTACACCCCTTCGCATCAATTATGCAGATTGATACAGACCCTGAGAAAGTGTGCAACTGTTCTTAGTCTGGTAAAAAAAAATGAAAGAGGGAAAGCCCGTCTCTGTTTGTGCTTCAGGGTGACCAGGTAGCCCCCTCCGTCAGTCTAAGACACACTAATCCATTGTGCACTTTCTCAAAAAGAGGGAAGGTCTGAAAGGTCATTTGTTTTGACAGCTGTGTGGACCATTGCGAGGCGAGCGACCACAGCACCTATCTGGCCGGCTACTGGGAGCAGCACACCTGTGGCCTCTCATTACCATCACATGACAGAACGTTACAACAAAAGCTGTCAGTCACTAATTGATTCTGTTCCCATTTTTAATTTGAATTGATTTAGTTAATTTTTTGTTAAGTTGCCGCTTGAATTGCATGTCCCGTTAAAGACAAGGGCACTAGACAAAATGTCACAAATAAACGCTCAGAGTTATGAAAGGGCATTAACCACTGTTTTAGATATGCGACTGGATGTCCTAGTTTTACATGGTGCAGGTTTTGGCAAGGCATGTGGAGCAGTGGCCAACCCTGTCTGCTTTTTACCTGTCTGAACAAAGCAAAAAATATGAAAGGAGGGTGGACTGCCTGCTCTGCTTTCAATAAATAAATAAATACTATGATACAGATTTTTTTTTTTTTGAGGCTTTTCAATATTGACACAGAAACTTTCTTTTTCCTCGTGTAATGTACTGAAATGGTGGGGTGAGCAGTAGTCCAGGTTGATTTATTTGATAGTGTCCTTCTGTTGATTACAACAGAGATTAATTAAGTACAGATATTAATTTGTGAATTAAAGCAGAACTGGAGAGAGCACTTTCATTTATGATTTTTTTTAATGCTTCAAGAGAACTTTAAATAAAAATAAATAATTAAAGAAAATATTAAACCATGTCCTTGGCAGCCATGGGATTATAGTCCAGATGAGCTATCATTTTGATAATTTTTTCTGATACTGTATCTGTATCACACGGTTTCCCCCTCTAAGAAGGTATCACCAGTTCACTGATAAAGACTTCAAATTAATGTGCAATATTCCATTACTATTAACTCCCAAAACTAACCTGTCATGCCACATATTTGTTATAGAGAAAAATGGCATCAAAGGAATGTTGAAAGTCTGTATTAAAGTCTGTGAGAAATTGTCTGTGAGCGGCATACACAAAGTAACTTAAATTCTGTATTGCTTGTTTTCCATTCAAGGTGGAATTCCATGTTATCTATGATTGCAGTCCTTTTTTGTTCATCTCGAAAATCAGTTTAGACTGCCAGCTGTCATCAATTCATTATTTCTCATTATTAATTCTTAAACTGTATGCACTGAATCCAAGTCATTTTTGCCAGCAGCAAACTGCACGGCCTTTAGTTTAAGTGAAAACAGTCGAATGATTCTATCCCTACCTCGCTTACAAACTTTCACTTCACCCTTCGTTGCTTTCACACACATCCTCTATTCCCCATCATTACAGAAATGCATTAACGTTGTGGTGGTGCTCCGGGACTGCCTGCCTACACAACAGTGCCTAAGTGAAAGGCAGAGCTGTTTAAATCATTTATGGGCGTGCTTGTCTGCTCGTAGGCTGACCCCTGCAAGCGGCTGGACGATCATGCATAATGTTTTCTTATTTGGCCTCCCACCTGTGACCCATTAAAACAGAAGGTCAGGCTCTGGCCTTTAAAAGTGAAGTTAAGCCTTTATTTCTCTGAGGAGTTTCCTTGTAAAGCCGCCCTCCCCCTCCCTCACCCCCAACTCTTAAGACAAGCCATAGGTGGGTGAGACAATTCGCAGGCCTCATCACAAGCTGGTACTACCCAGCATCCCCTGCATAGCTGTCCGCTGACTCACACACTGGGGAAGGGTGTCATCCGCTTCCCTGCTGTATGTCAGCAAATTGCTGGTTAAGCGCATATTGTGTTAGTGTTCTCTGGAGGTGCTTCCATAATATTAGTGTTTTTATGGACTGAATAGGGGCCTCTGCAGTAAAATGTACATAAAAGCTAAACGATAACTCTTTACATGTACAGTATCTTCAAGAATTGGCAGACCCTGATTGGTGCTTGATGCTATTTCGCTTTACTGTAACAAATGTACTCTGCTGGTATTACACAGAATAATTTTTAGTTTAAAATAACCTCACGAGAGAAGAAAGAAATCCTCTCACTCATCCTCTCGTGAAAAGATACAGCTCTTTCTCTCTCTCTGAGCTAACCTTTGAGTTCTGCTTGTGGTGCTCCAGGAATGATCTTGCTAAACAGTTATTGACATTCTGGAATCTCTGAAGAGCCCGCTTTCTTTCTCTATAGATGTATAAATCAGCATGTATTGGGGCACTCAGCATGCGCTATTGTTATCGTGTTAGGTGTCCTTAAAGCCTTAAAGAGTTTAACCACAGCTCATGGATGGTAAACACGTCTCATCTGTCATCACAGGGTAATCAATCTCCCGCATGCAGAACAAACACATTAATCCATTTCTGCAGACCCAGTCACAATTAACTTGACCTCTGGATGGATATTTTTGACTGGTAATAACTGTTTAGGAGTAACTGTACTGTTGGTGAGAACAGAATGTGTGTGGAGGGGTGTGTGTAGATGGGGCACAGCATCTATAAAGATACATGTAGTAGTAGTAGTCGTAATAATAATAATAATAATCATATCATCAGTTCCAACTTCTAACACTGATTTTGTTTTGCATGCAGACAGTCTAGACTCCTTGTGGATAATCAAAGATAATTGATCTCATAATTTATGCTTATCAGGAAACATCTGTTTACTGTATGCATGTCCATAGTATATAAAGGATATATTACATGTATATTTTTGGCATCAGATCAAACCATTCCCACACTGAGATACAGCAGAACAGCACCATAAGACTCATGCTGCATTAGTCAGCCCTCCAAATGAACTGTAGTTTACAGCAGTTTTTCTCTCAACGCACATCTGTCTGGGAGGACAGGCTCCTTGCAAAATGTTTACTGAATTTGTTTCTGTCAAACTGTAGATTTATTGTTGCCTAATGTTAACAGAACAGTTTCCTTGGCTTTTGTGGTGAAAAAGAAGAAGAAAATTAATTCTATATTTACCCAATTGCAGCGAAGCAATATCAATTGAGAATGCACCACCAATTTCCATGCAAAATTGATGGTCTATTCATCTCTGTTAATGCTGTTACACTTGAAAGCTTGAATTGCATCTCTCAGTGAAACCAGGTTACAGGGCCTTCAGCACAGCATACAGACACAAAGACACCTGAAAAGCAGCTGTCTCTGATTGGGAAAATGAAAACAATTCCACTGACTTTCATAACATTCAGCCACTAACATGATACGGGTTGACAACAACTGACTTTTGACAAATGGATTTAATCGCAGCGCACAAAACGGGAGCCACGCTGCTGAAAGGTGGATCAATATTGCTCGCAATGTACCGTGCCGATGTTTGCATGAAATGCAGCCACCACAGAGACTCCCTGTTTACTCTGGTGCATAGGGATAATGCATGAGGGTCCCCAATGCTAATTATGTGCATTGGATCCTGTATATGGGACATTCATAAAATAATAACATTTCAATGATTACATTTCAGCAAAATCAAAAAGTGTAAATGGTTACAGAAACCATTTTAATATAATACTGTATATGGCAGGGGACAAGATTGTCGTGTGCTTATACCAGACACACCAGTAGTCTGTTGATTATTATATTTAAAAAATGTGCACAGAATTTTAAAATGCGTATGCCTTTATTGTAAAATGGAACTTTGCTGCTGCTAATATAACTTTTCACGAGGCACCTTTTATCTTGTAGGATAATTTTTCTTATTTTGGGGCAATTTCCTTTTTACAGACGAATGCAAAAACTGCAGTTCCCCACGTTTAGAATTTCTTCCAGTCTATTTCTTCTTTCAGCCCTTTAGTACACAATGAACCGCTCATAGCAATTAAAGCTTGACCACCCTCCAAAGACCTTGACTATCCTCAGAGCTGACAAGGTACTGCATACGATGCCTTTCATCGGCGCTATTAAGCAGTGATCTGGCCTCCATCTGAAAAGGGCTCATCAAAACGGCTTGGCCTCCTAAGTCCTCCTTTGCAAGACCTTCCCCTGAAAGCTAAAGACCACACCTCAAATGGTTTTTGGAGGACCGTTTAAGTGGAGCGTCCATTGAAAGGGAAGGTTTTGGATGGTGGCAGCAGTGAGGACGTGACAGAAACAAAAGTGATGGACAGCATGAAGGTCAGGCAGGATTTCTTACTGGTCCACATCATTCCACGTGCCCCTCTGCCCCTGTTGCAGACTTTCACGAGGGCGCATTCGTCACATGTACATGTGTGCACTCGTCACGTGTACATGTGTGCTGGTTTTTAGACCTCCTGATTGGCTCAGGTTACATTCACTGCAACTGCAGTGCTGAGCCCTAAAGCCAGACTTTGCTAGTTCACGCCTGGGCAAAGCCATAAGCCAAATATGACCATATGGCCATATGCAGTAGCAGGACACAGCTGGCTTCATCCAATCAGGGCAGGACAGGCTTAAGTGGACCAGGGTTTCCCAGGTTACTGCTCCCCGTGCCCCCTTGGCTGCTCAGCTGGCGCCTACAGGTTAACAGGTGTTAGTGAGAGTGGCACCTCCCTTCGGATCTGCCCTGGTTCTCCTGCAGAAAGGCTTGTGACTTGTGGGGTAGAAAATTGGCAGGCGAGCGTATCAGACGAGAGCCTGCACTGAACAACAGTGCTCATTGTGCGGCTGATGTCATACAAGCAAGCTCATGTTATAGTTCCTGATTTTAAAAAATATATATATTTTATTATTGTACAGGAGTCTGTGTTGTGTGTGTGTGTGTGTGTGTGTGTGTGTGTGTGTGTGCGTGTGTGTGGAGGGTGCAGGGTGGGGGATGATCAAGATAGGAGGTGGATGGCAGTGTGAATCGACAGAGATCTGCACATTTTGCCAAACGTAATTACCGCTTCACAAGCCCACTTGCCCATGCTTGGAATGGCTTCAGCCAGTGGGGGCACATTGAAGGAAAAGGGGGCTTATTCAGTGGGCTATGAAAAGACCTGTAAACAATAACACTACTGCCTGGGGAGAGCACTGTGAACTGGCAGAAGCACTCTGCGGTGGGAGGAGTGGGTTTCCAGGCCACCCTGTCCGTCTGCGGCGGAGCAGCTGGCATCGGGAGGCGAACGGCGTTCGCACAAAGCCCTCTCAAAGTGCCGCCTGTCCCATTCACGCGCAACCTAATCCTTTCACTCCCCCCCCCCCCCCCCATCCAGCCAACTTGCCACAAAGAGAGCGGAGGTCTATCATGGTAGAATCGCGATTTCATCACAATCCAATTGAAAGTGACACTTCAATTCACATTGTTGCACTTGAATGTGCCTTTTAGTTTGTCAATATGTGCAAAGCATTGACCAAAACTGGATGTGGATGTTAAAGAAAGACGGCCGGCGGCGTTGTGCTCTTAATGAAGTAAATAAGGGCTTTTGCTCAATGCAGATTTACACCTGGACTTGTTTCCACGATGCAAGGCTGTGACAGCCGGATTATTGTTGTGAGGTCATGTTTTGTGCAAACCGGCCTCTATTTTTGTATTTACCATGACACTTCACGGGCTTCAAATAAATAATTAAATAAACAAATAAATTGTGTGTGTGTGAGTTGGGGGGTGGAGGGGGGGTCTATTACTGCTGGAATCATATGATGCCTTTTAATATGCTATATGAGATCAGCAATATATAGTTTATACTTAAGAGTACTGTGATTATGCATAGATCAGGGCTCCTAATGTTTAAGGTCAGGTTTAATGTCGGGAACAACCCAATGTGGCCTGGGCCATAATAAAAACAAGTCAACAAACCCATAAAGTTGATATGAAGCTACAGTTAATCTCTTTACTATTATTCTGCTGGTCGACTCTCACACTGAGAAAATAAATCTGAATGTGACCCTGAAACTTCATTCATGTAGTTTCAAAAAATAACAGCCAAATTTCCAGCCAAGATAAATGAGTAAAACCATTTATTCTACCAGCAAGTCAATCAGTGCTGTAGTTTGCCTGTGCATTTCTTACAGAATATAAAATATTTCCAATAATGATTACAAACCAGCTGGTACTATTAAGGAATTGTGCAGTGATGTATGAGGTTGCTGATGAGAAGCAGTGCTCACACTACAACAATGCATCTTTAATGAGTTCAGCTCAACCAATCATCAAGTACAACATGACGTGGAACCAACCGGATGATGTGTCCAACTAAACCGCTAGTCCTTGGAGCAGTCATGTGCCTCATGGTCTGAGAAAGACTCACTGATTGTGCAAGCGATGGCAGGGAGTGGTGGGGCTATGTGGTGATGGGCAATTGACCATAGCATTTCGCAGGAAAGTAATGCTTCGGTCCACAAGAATTGGTCACCCGTGGTCCATCTGCACCAGCTGTGAAAGCGGTGCCGTCCTCCACCGCAATCACTGAGCCGCTTAAACTGGGGGGAGTACAGAGTAGAAACAGGTGGCTGACAGTTTGTGCTAGTTTGTACTCTCAAAAAACCTCTGAGGACATTTCAGCAATGGGATGGCACCTACAAACACAACCATGTTGAAATAGAACACACAAAACGCTTTGTATTGACTTACATTGCATTTTATAGTCATGATTGACACTTTACCAGTGAATTGGTTCATACACTATTACCACTGAACCACTTTTGTTGGTCTCCCATCAACCTTGGTTATGGCCCTGTCACACTATTGCGTATGAGAGAAACGTATGAGTTGTGTATGTAAATTCATAAAATAATTTTCATACGCACAAAAAGCCCTTGAAAATAGCGTATGGCTAGCGTATGCTTAGCGTATAAACCATATGTCCGAATACGCACAAAATTTTTAAGCATGCTTAAAAAACTTTTTGTGCCTCGCCGTATGCCAGCATATGCCACCGTATGCGACCGTGCTTGAAACTTATACAACCTATGCCTAACGTACCCCTAGCGTATGTCAGCGTATATCAGCGTATGAGTGATATTTTTCATACGCTGGCATACGCTAGTACGAAACGCAATAGTGTGACAGGGCCATTAACAATTGTCCTCTGGCTAAAACTGTGATGTCCTGCACTGCAAAAACCATAAAATAGGTCAATCTTAACAAGCATTTTAGTCTTATATTTAGACTTTAACTCGTATTTCTATTACCTTTTTGCTAAATAAAACAAAAAGATTGCCAATGAGGTGAGATAGTTTTACTAATTACAAGATTTGCCAGTGGGGTAAGATAATTTCACTTGCCAAGCCAAAAGTAACTTAAAACAAGCTAATATTTTCAGACTTGTGAAGACAGATCTTTTTTTCAGTGTGACTGTTGACACTGGCATCTGGAAGTGGTTTTTAGTATCACATTTGTTATACGTTCTCTCTACTTCAGTGTATCTGTGGTTGATTTATCACATTTAAAGTGAGGCCTTTTAAAAGGCATGATAAGAGATTAGATATGCATGAGCAGAGGTTGAATATATTTTGAAACAGCAGCATCCAGTGGTGCGTTCTATAATACATGTAGTGGTGCATTCTATTATACATGTTTCTATTAGTTAATGCATTTGAATGTGTGATGGCATGAGGTTTTTAAAAAACATTTATGTGAGCGTGTGGGATGTGCATACTCGTATGTCCATGCGCGTGTTGCCACGTGTGCGCACTCACACATATGTGCGTCTGTATCTGTGTATACTGTGTGTGTATATGCGTGTGCTAATGTGTAAGGGGGTGGGGTGGAGGGAAGCGCTCATCTGCAACAAGCCATTCCCCATCAGCTCCATCACAATGCAGGGAGAACAAAGGCTTTGCATTTCCACACCCATCTGCCTGGAGGGAAAATGATTAATAATTAGCTGAATGATGAGGCTCAGTGATGCCACGCACAGCAGGACTGTTTCTCCTCTCTCTCTCTCTCTCCTTCTCTCTCTCTCCTTCCCTCCTTCCCTTTTTTTCTTCGTACTACCCGTTCCTTCACTCTCTAAGAGGAAGGGGGAAAGATATGCAAGGATGAGGTGGAAAGAGTCTGATGGTGTTTTCAGCTGGATGCTATTGTCTAGAAGATCTCATAGCCCCACTTATTGGAGCGGGAAAACCTTGATGCTTGCCAGTGCCCTTAGTTTTGCACAATCCTACAACCACAATGCTACTTTTAAGCATGCATATAGAAAGCATAATAATGGCTTTTGTAAACTATCAGCTATCTTCAGTTGTGTCTTTGAATATTTAATACTTTTTTTTTCTTTCTTGAACAGCAACATCAAATCTACACAATACTTTTTGAGGACAATTTCTCATTAAGACAAAAACACTGTATATATTTTTATTCTGTCAGTACTGACATCAATCAGGAAGCAAATCAACAACAAACTTAATTTTCAATAGAATTATTTTATTTTATTTTTCACTGCTTATTTTTGTATACACAACACAATAAAAATGATTTGTTAATTTAGCATTATAACATACATTTATATTTAATTTCTATATATTATAAATATTCGTGTGCCCGAAGCCGAATACCTTATTCAGAACTGCGTGAATAATGAACCCATAATGATTCTATCCAAGCATCAAGACTTATATTTGTTATTATCATTTTTTTTTTAAAGCGATATGTCAGCTACTATCATGATTCAAGATAGGCTGGGCCTATTTTAAGACTTATTTGAACAAATTAGATTTCTGATTGAATATGCTTCTAACAATGATCTGTTAAGGTAAAAAAGCAAGTTCTTTCTTTTCATGATGGACCGGAGTGATTAAATGTACCAACCTATCAATGCATTTTACTGGTATTTGTTAATAGCGGCAGCTGCCCGCTGATTTTTTTTTTTTTTAACTTCAAGCACTTCCAAGATAGCAACTGAGTGATGGCTCAGTGCTGGCCGACACTTATCACTTAATTCGGTCCACATACCACCATGGAATGACTGCCATGAACCCATCCGAATCTGGCTTCCAGAATGCAGCCACAATTCAACCTTGATGAGATGTCTCAGGTATTATATGGGGCAGAACTGCATTTGGGCCATGTTTGGCCCAGAATACAAATGATGTGATAAACTTTAAATGTGGCTGGTACAGTTGGGCCACTTTTGGCCCAAAATCAAAATGCTACACAAACCTTACCTGTGCTTGGTTGCATTTGGGCCACGTCTGGCCTACAATACACTTGCCATTGCCACATCCTACTGAGACCGACCATTTGTTTTTGCGCTCAAAAGAGATTTGTAGTTTCATAATATCATAATAATATAATATCAGCATAATTGCTGCTGTGCCTTGAAGAGTACATCATGGGCTTTACAATGATGTCACATGTTTGGGGGTGGGAATTTGTGACCTTGCACTTTCTGGTTCAACAAAATGGCTGCCATTTCAACAGTGACATTTTATGGAAGGAGGAAAGGTAAGTCTATACATATGTAATTTAAATGATTTAAAGTTTTATATATATATATATGTGCATAAATATACTACTGCACACAAAAGTTTGCCATATGGGACAAATAAATTTTTTGTTCAAAAACCAATAATACAAATGTTATCTTCAGGTTGAATACTTACACAAACAGTTCCCAAAAGATACATAAAAGCCTTATCCCAAATATGTAATTTACCTCTTTAAGTCAGAATGGCACTAATGACATCAATGATACAGACATTGCATTGTTCACGTCAAATCTCTGTCAATTATAAAGATGAAGCAAAAATGTTTCATGTACAGTAAACAGACGAATTTCATACTGAAATGAGTGAAATATCAATTAAATTGGCCGTGGTTAACGTATTGTGTCACCAGGGAATAATCCCTCTCTTTCACAGCATAGAGATGAATGGTATTGCACATAAGATAAACTCTGAAAAAATATCGCTCCAAGTAAATATTAGCAATAAAAAACAGTTTAATGATGTATGGAATACAGTAGGCTATGCAAGGATCTAGCTACATGAGCTACAAGGAGCTTTTTGGGTAGCTTTCCCCTACAATGTGTAAGCTTGTCCTCTTTGGGTAATGGAAGAGGCGGGCGTTCTTAACGTGACGCAGAATTTGTGGGGAAACACGCAACAGTAATGTCTCGCCTACATCTTAGAAACTAATGGTAGACCTATATTTATTAGAAAATAGTTAAACCATAGACTAAATATACATATATATCCAAACATATTTTCGTATTTCGGCTAGGTATTCTCTTGGTGTGCGCTTCATTTGTCAACATCTTAACCTTCATATTCTTATAACATTACACAATGGACTTTATATGCGGTTTCATAATATTCTTTAAATAATTAATTATGTCATGTATTTGCTCAGAATTATAAGATAACTGTAGCCCTGGTAAAAAATATGTTTTTTATTATGTATACAAAGCATGTTGTAAATGATTGAGTTTGCTAATAAGTGCTAATGTTACTTTTAATGGCTGTATGACATGTAGAAAAGAAAAAATATATATAAGAGCCGTAATTGTACTTACCTGAATTCCATTGGTTAATGGTGACGTGCACGCGTCCTTATTGGGTGGTTGAGTGTGAGGTCAGAGCCGGAAAGGGAGGAGAAAAAAAGAAAATGTAAGGAGTTAGTGCAGGGAAGACGCAGGCATTTCGTCTCCCAAAGAAAATGCATTAAAACTAGTATAAAACTAAGTTAGAGTTTATTCCTGTTAATTGTCTGTCTGCTCGACATTCAAACAGAAGAAATGTGAGTTTAAAACATTGTATGTGACGTCGAACAAGATTTCTGATCGATGTTTTGCAGTGTCGTTATATACACGTAGATATGGATGGATCACTTTAAGGGTTGTTTCTCCTGACAAATGTTTCTATTGAACTCTATGGAAAAATAAGTCAGGAGAAGAAACCCTTCAAGTTATCCATCCATATCTACTGTATTACTGGCAGCAGAGTGATGGTTTAAGGCTTGTTTGATACGTCAGACCCTTGATAACTTAAAGCCATTTAGCCAACCATGTGTTCCATACTGTTTCAACATAATCTACAGCTAAATCTAGTCCCACCCCCCAAATCCTATAAAGATCCATTCAAATGCAGAGACATTATTGTATCGCTTGTAAGAGTACCAAAACATTAGATAGCAAGAGTTTTTTTGATGTTGTTGGGTCACAGACATCAGGTAGTCATGGCATGCAAAAGATATGCAACCAAATATAAAAAAATATTATTTAATTCTATATATAAACGCAGGGGTGCCAATAATTGTGGCACACGTGGTTTTGTTAAAAATAATTATTTCTTGATGAGGAACGGTGCATTTTTTATAACCCTTTTCACTCATCTTTATCAGGGGTGCCAGTAACAGTGGAGGGCACTGTATATATTTCTTCTTGTATGTTAACACCTGTGGAACCGTTTTAGTGAGTTTTCAGTAAACATTTTCGCCTTCTGCACACAATAGGATGGAGCTCACTGATAGTGGCAGAGAGCATTTTAGAGAGGATAGTTGAGGGTGAAGCTGATCTAGACTTGCCAGATGAAGACTCGCCAGATGCAGAGAGACACATAGATCAGAGGGTGAGTCGAAGTCAGAGGAAGAGCAGGAGAAAACTGACCGTCATCCAATATGGGCCAGGAGTAACACTTATTGTTTGATTTTGAAGTTGAAATATTACTGGCAACCACTGGTGGATTACACCAGTAACATGACAGAGACACAAACAAGCAAAAAATCTTTAAAAAAATATAATAAAATAGACAAACCAAAAAGTTACATATCATCATTATCATTGTCATAATACTAGACATAGCACTAATAAGGCTTTATAATATGTATAGTAACAATATTAACATAATAATAATAATTATAGCTATATATATATGATATATAATGTGATGTACATGTAATCATCATTATTAGTCTATTAATACATATATATACATAGTACTGTACTATCTTGATTAGGATTTTATCCATATGGTTCATGTACCGTATATGTTACAATGGCTTTCTGAATAAATAAACATTAAGATGTACAAAACTATTATCATTTTGTTGTTTATTTGCTTCAACAATTAGTTGGTTCTCCATCTGGAGTGGTGGCACTCTGCCCAGTGAAGTTCTGGAAGCTGATTCCATCCAACTGAAGCATCAATGCAGTCATTTCCATAACCCAAATCAGGCTCGGACCATCTGAAACATTGACATCCTTGCAATTAAAAATGAACGACTCAAGGAACTATATAAGAGTCCTTTTGGGGATAATCTAAATGAATTGTTCATAAATATAAATTCCATCTGGAAAGGCTTAAAACCTTGGAACAAAGTTTTGCTCTCAAGGAAATTAATTAGTTTTGTCTTTTTATGGCAATAATTTCTGTTTATTATTTTAGTGTTATGTTTTTTACTGTTAATATCTGATTCGGGTAGTTGAAAATGAACTAGTGTTGTGAATGTTTCAATTTGTGAAATAGATTTTTTAGACCAAAACAGGATACTTACAGAAATGTTATCAAAAATATAATACCGTATGTCATTTTTGTACTTACTGGAATTTTAAATCAACTATGAAAACGGCATAATGGTTAATGGTACTCAAATAGCCAAGTAGAAAACAATCATTCAAATAGAAATAGAGAAATATTTGTGTGGCAAACCTCTTCATATTATAGCTATTTGTTGTCACAATGACCGTACACAATTTTAGTCATTTTGTAATGATCCTTGAAAATATTGATTGTCCTGTCCTTTAAGATGAAAGAACATGCCAATACATGGTACAAATGACTCTTAATTTGAGTGTCACATTTAAACAAGGATTTCAGTTCTTCTCTTATACAATGTTTTTGTGTTATATTCGGTGGCTGCCACACATGGGACATTGTGTCCCTTATGTATGTGTTAAAAAAAGTAACGGCTGCTTAAGTTTGGTCCTCAAGGACGAGGTGGATTGTGAACAAACTGAATAGAAGCTTTTCTGCGCGAAAATGGGCGCATTGTCGCATGAATGTAACTGGACAAACACCAGCATTCTACAGTTTTAAGACAGTCCATCTCTCTTTCTCCCTCTGTCCAACCCCCTCTCATTCTCTCTCTGTCACTCGGTCCACCCCCTCTCTTTCTGCGCCCACCCCCGCCCCCACCCCTCTCTCTCCCCTCCAGTTTTTCCATCTGAATAAAAAGTCAGGTCCTTCCCTTGGAAGGCAGTCAGGAGCGGGGCTGGTCGCACCGCTGTCTGAGCGCGTCTGCGAATGCGAGCATATGCGACGGGGAGATGGGCGCGGTGGCGGGCGCTGATGGGCCACCAGTGCGTACGCGGGCTGGCTCTGCGCTCCCAATGCCGTCCCGCGCGCTCAAACATGTGCAGCTCTTCCCCCAGCCTGGGCAGATGGCGCCCTTATTCGGTGCCAGGGAAGCAGTGAATTAAAGGTTATACCCACCAGGTTTGAAGCGTTGCCAGTTTCGGTTGGTTGCAGAAGCTCTGGCCCACCTGCTTATCAGCCCGGGGACATCTGGCTTGATTTTGTGGAATGAGCGCAGCACTGGGAGGAATTGCCGTCATCTGCTTGGCAGTTTTGGAGGAAGCTCATGCGTGCACTAATGCCTCCAAAATAATGATGTTTCACTGTTTAAAAAAAAAGAAAAGAAAAGAAAAAAATCTATTTTTTTTACCCCCACAGACTTTGCAGAACAAGGAATAAAAACTGATGCTGGGGAAAAAAAACCTTTTGCCGCTGGAAGTGAGCAGTAATGTGTGGTACAGGAGCACAAATCTATCAATCCCAGACATTTGTTTTTTATTTTTTAATATATAATCCAGGTACATAAAAAGTGAGTCCTCTGCCAGGTCAAACAGCACACAGACAATGCCTGGAACAGACAAGCACTGGTAAAGGCTTAAAAATACAGCTGGCTTTAATTCATTTTCAATATGTTTACAGTGGTTTTTTTTATCTCCAAGAGACTGAAACTCTATGACACAAAGTAGGTTCACAGATGTTCAGACGTACAACGTTTCCCGTCGAGATAGTTTGCATTGCCCTTATCGAGTAACAATTCAAATATCACCAAGCATGCCTCACGGAACTTACATTGTGAGGGAAACAGAAACATTGCTTTGGATACTACTAAAATGTCTTCATGACCTCTCCAACCAATTTTTGCGGAAGGAGCATTTTCTTTTTAGAGGGGCAAGAGAAAACAGTGGTTAACTATTAAGAACTCAGCAGACCACCTAAAAATGTTGATTTAAACTGAATAAAATGTGTATATTTGAAATAATAAGCGCACACGTAATCTCATTAATGAATGGGATGGAAGCATCTGTTCTTTTTTGGCCACAGCCTTGCAATACAACAAAGAAGCAATCCAGCAAGCGACAGTATACATAAGAAATACAACATTCACATTATTGTTACTTTTCCTACAGACCACCAGGAGCGTTTTGATTTGAGTTTACCCATCTTAAAAATTAAATCAAATCCAAGATGATTCAGTCAGACATGCAGTACAGACTAGGCAGCACCTGCACTGTGCATTGCTGTGTCAGTTTCCACACTGTCTCAGTCTCCGCATATTTTCATTTTACACTCACACAGAAATGCTCTGAATCATCTCCAGGCATTCTTCCAGCGTGAGTGTTTCTATGTACCTTGCATTTACGTGACTACACAAAATCTGCAACTGTCTGCACTGGCTATTTGGGTTGTTCTCACAGTGTTTCATTTCACCGAAATGAAAAAGCAACATTCTCATCAGAGCCTTCAGGGATCGTTGCAAAGGACACAGTGCTCAGCAGAAGCCGTAGTGACACAGTAGACTAAATGTGTACAAGGGGTATGTTCAGAGTGTGGGGGAAATTATCTCTCTCTTATGTGATAGTGTGAAATATGATTGAAAAATATTGGTTCCACCTTGCATGTCAATAACATACTGTTTTGACAACCATGGGCTTAGGCAGCAAAATAGATGTGGGCAGTCTAAGCACAGTTGACCTCAATGTGACCCTTTGGTTTTGAAAAAATGAAACCCAAACCTAAAGCAGAGTATACCTACAGGTACAGTAGCTTGCTAAGTAACAGTTGACCAAGGGTAGAGGAAACACGGCAAAGGGCACAACATTATCAGATTAGGCTACAGTAAAAAAATTGTGGCTGCCGTGATCAAGAATTTTGAGTGTAATGAAGGTCGGGACAATAAAAATGCTATATATTTTGTCTAGCTTGGTGGATATTTTGATTGTAAAGTTTTGTTGTCTTTGCCTCAATGGAAAATGGACAGAACATTCTGGTCCTCAGTGGTTACCTCGGAGGTGTTGAACTGCAGCTCGGTATCACAGACGTCTTTGGCATTAAAGCGGGGGCCCGATGTTAACGCGGCTGTTTGCGGTTCCACGCACCGCAGCTGCCCACAGTGACGAGCAGAATCTTTTCCACATGGTGCAGGTGTCTCGTAATGTCTCACTCGCTTCAGGAGTTCTTCAGCACACATCTTAAACCACTTACTGGAATCCCCACAGTATCGCCTTGCCAAAAAACGGAACACCATGACGTGTACATTAGCGCTGCTGCTTTTAGAGCCTCCCTTTCGATTGTATTCTTTTTAATGCGTCTCCGTTGGCTGTTGCTCTGCAGTATTTTCCTGAGCAATCGCTTTAAAGATACAATATAACATTTTGAAATGGCGACTTTGAAAAAAAAAAAAAAATCCCAACTTTGATCGCTGGATATTTTTGGCCTGGTTGTCATGAATGAAATGTAATGCATTAGTCAAATCTGTTTGGTTTTCAGTGTTTCTTTGAATGTGTTCATTATTTTCACAAGCATAATATCCACATAACCATTCAAAACCGCTTTAAAAAGCCACTGTGTTGTTTCCCATTAGATGTAGCTGTCTTTCCTTCAGGATGACCTCAAATCAACATTTATTGCTCAGCGCTTTTGATCAAATGCACATACGCATGAATATATAACAACTTGATTTTATTCTGTGTCCTTTGGACACGCTGTTTAACCTTGTGCCAAGCCACTTTCCCTGGCGCCGGCTCCGTCGGTGCTGGATGTAGGCACGGCTCTGTGTGTCACACAGTTTGTGCTCGCAGATGTTCCTCCTCACGCTTTCTCTCCCTGCTCTCTCCAGTAAAAGTGATTGAGTGCTGATGTAATCGAATGCGAAGCGAGCTCCGCGCGTCGTCGGGGAGGAAGGGCTCTGGGTAGAGCTGCATATGGCGCGAGTGGGAGTGAGAGGGGGGAACGGCCACGGTGCGCTCTGTCCTCGCTGCCAAGAAAATAAAGTTTCAAGAAGTCTCCACAATAACCTCTTTTATCCGTAACCACAACGTGAAAACCACTAAACAGCAGAGAGGTGAAAGTATAATCCTTCACCAGATATTGGTCTCCTAATTCCTATTACAAGAGTCCATGGTTGTGTGTGTGTGTGTGTGTGTGTGTGTGTGTGTGTGTGTGTGTGTGTGTGTGTTTGTCCGCACGTGCATGCGTGTGTGTGTGTAAATTGTCTCCAAAAATGCCTTTTAAATATTCTTAACTTTAAAATGTACACTGCCAAAAATGTCTGTCTAAACTAGTGTTCTCTCTTGTTTTAAGTTACTTTTTGCGGGTAATACTCACGTGGATGAAGGGGAGAAAAATGCAGTCAGGCTGGTTAGATGCAGGTGCCTCCGACTCGGTTATCTTTACAAATGCTGCTGGATGCAGAGTTTACAAGTGGGCCTTCAGATTGCTAGTTGTCGCATGACATCAAAGTTTCATTCTGCAAACAACTGTGTCCCTCTGTTGAATCTGCCCATGAATTGCATGTAATCTAAACACTTTCCAACCATTGCTTCTTCGGTGTTCAGGACAGATCTCATTGATGGCTGGTTCAGTTTTTGGCCATGATGCTGCAACTTTAGCATTGGGCGGCTTATGTGTAAAGAAATAGCTACTGCAGAAGAAGACATTTATCATGACCATGATATTATCCGGCCAGGGCGAGGCACCTATTCAAAAGGAAAAAGTTCGACAGCATGCAAATGGAAATATTCAGCTATTTTTTTTAACTTTTGGGATGCAAATATTATTCGAATTTGAATTGAATGTTCAAAATGTCTGTCTGACAACCCCTATATATATTATTATTATGGTTGTGTTTTGCCTTTGTTCAAATGCTTTGATTAAACAGCCTATGGCTATTTGAAGGTTTTTGACCCCCCCCCAGCTCCCCCACTCCCCTCAGCCCCCCACACCACAAATTTTCCCCAGGTAATTCACCCCCCAGCTCCCCCACTCCCCTCAGCTCCCCAAATTTCCCCCAGGTAATTCATACCTCCTGTCAGGGTTACATCCGTACAGCCACACTGTCTCTGTGATTGCATGCGCAGACTGTAAACAGCCCCTGGCGTGGCGCGTTCTGAGGCAGCGCTCACTGGAGTGTTGCAGCGCTTTAATTGGGAATGCCACATGCCTGTCATTGGACGCGGCGCTGCGGCGCCCTGCTCTGAGGAGGAAATGGCAGCCAGGCATGGAGGGCCTGAAGATAGGCTATCTGCTGCAGCGCGCCAGGGGGTGTCACTGCGGTGCCGGTGGACAGTGATGAAGACCAGGGAGAGGTGAATGGGGCGGTTGTGTAATGGCGGCGGCGGTGGTGGGCCTCTGACATTTACCAGGGTGTTTTGCCGGCTGTCTGTGATTCTTAGATTGTGAGGTGGTGCAGAGGTGCGGTGCTGTCAGACTGGCACAACAGACAAAGTGCCCCAGTAACTGTCAGAGACAGTGATCGCATGACCGCATGAGGGGTAGCTTCAGTTTAACCTTTAGTGGGGCTCGTTTGGGAATGGGCATGGAAGAAAAATAAATTGCACTTTAAAGTTAACACGTACCCCTGAATTTAAGGATTGTTTTTATTAAATTGGATCCGCACTTAGCAATCCTGACGGTGAAAAATGTACGTAATACAAAATACACATAACACATTCTGTATTAATTAATAGTCTAGGGATGGTGTGAAATTAAATTTTGAGAATACCCTAGCAACCAGCACCTTCGCAACAGCCAGTGGCAGTGGTTTTGAGTTGAATGCACTCTGTAAGCTTTGCTGGCTGTGTAATGTTTAGCATACAGTATATTCACATACCGAATCTGCATATACATTATTAAACAACCAAGCCAGTTGGCTCTACCCATCCCTTAAGATATTTCTGTATAGCTGTCAATTCATCTGTCATTTAATTAGTTAATTTAGAGAAATAATTTTAAAAAAATAGATTTTTTTTTTTTAAAGACTTCCTGCCACTAAACAAACTGCAAATTAAAATGAGTTATGTTTAATGATGTAAATATTGATAGTTCGGAAATGGTTACCAAATCAGTGTTCAGTCTCTTAAAAACCAGTTAACCTTATTTTTTCATCTTATATGCCAACTATATGCCTTTTTCAAATTTTTTGGGATTAAATAGTAAACATGTAATAAACAATAGGTCCTATATCAGCATTGTATACAAATGTGTGTGGCCATTTGTGGGGTAGCAGTATAAAATGTAAAAAAATATACAAGAGAATCTTATTTTTATCTCAGATTTTTTGTGGGTAATTCTGGTGGCACTTTCCCATGCAGGTTTTAAACTTCGCAAACTTTCACTTACTGTACCTCAGGCTCTAAAATGAGACATTTCATCGTAGATTTTTAACATTTAAGGATAAAATATTTTTTCGATTACATTAGTTTGTGTCATTTTCAACTTTTGGGGTCAATTTGACCAAACATAAAAGGTGTTTTCAGCAAATATGAGGGTTATTCATAATATACCACACTCATGGTTATTCAGTAGTCTAAATTCCAGTAGAAATTTAACTCAGAGGAATTAAAACTGTTATTACTAAAATAAACACAATAGACCCCCTAAAATACTTACATTTTGAGAAAGGAACGTTCAAATAAAAAAAACACAACAAAAAACATTTTACTTGCTTTTTTTCACTGGAGTGCTTAGGAAACTGTTCCAAACAGAAAAGGCAATTCATCTTTGTCAGACATTGTTGATGTTAAATGTATTAGAACCTAAATGATGCAAGCTGGTAACAGTAAGTAAGCCTGTTTTCTATTTGGAGCATTAAAATAGAATTTTATTTCCTGAAATGTAATGAATTTAAGTTTCAAAAAATGAATGCTGGGCATAACCATGATGGAAGGAATAAAAGTAATTTTCAGAACAAATCCTTGCTGTGCTCAATGATTGTTGAATATGTTTGTTATTAAAAACGTTTATGGAAGAGTTAAAACATTTCAATAAAAGTGTATTGAGTAGTAACCTAAATATTAATTAGCCTTATTAAAGAGTATCCTGCCTTTTGATATCGAGAAGTAAATCTGAGGTGATCTTTAAACTTCCACTGCAAACACAATGTTTGCTTTCCCAAATTCCTGGAGACACTTTAGGCAAGAGATTGAATGACAAATATGAGTTTTATGACCTATGATATGATATAAAAATAATAATAATGCCTCACTAGGGTCTTAATGGTGATGTACATTAGCTGTGGTGCATTTTCCATGAACAAAACTCTACTCACCCAGGAATGTGATGCACAGGCCACACCTTAAGCTGTTATGCTTTTAATGTGTTTGGTCAGACACTATGCTGTCTGGCCAAAAACTATAGCTCATCTGTTGTGTACCTGTGATAACGTGGAACCAAATCACATCACGTCGGTGTTGGTTTATGTTCATGCTGCAGTATTTTTTCATAATAACAAAACTTGGAGGAGCAAGCACTTGGGGCCAGATTCAGAGATGGCCAACTTAAGTCATGCGCTTAGGTGCTTCTCCTGAGCGGATTCCTGCGGGCTGAGATACGCCGTATTCTAACCTATGCTACGCGGGTGCGTTTCTCTAAATGTGGGTGACACAGGGCATGATATTCTAATTACTTGTTTCTTGTACCTGTCCCCTAGCCCATTACCTGCAACCACTGTCCAATTATTAATTTTTTGAGTGCATCTGTCAAACGCTGGAAAGATGTGGCCAGGAAGGAGAGAGATTTTAACCTGCTGGTAGATCTACACTGCGGGAAGTTACTTTGCGCTTCCTAATTATTTTGGAGCAGCAGTGCTTGATTGAATTTTCTAGGGTGAACTTTGGAGTACCACAAGGATTGGTTTTGGGTTCTTTGCTTTTTTCTCTGTACATGTTCTCTCTTGGGAACATTATAAGCAGATATGGTGTTAACTACCACTGCTAGGCAGATGACACAACTTTATATATCTGTTAAGCCAGGTGAAGTTGACCAATTGTCTAAACTAGAGACCTGTCTTGAAGGTGTAAAGGCCTGGATGACCCAAAATGTCCTATTATTGAACTCTGATAAGACTGAGATATTAGTATTAGGTCGCAAATTTTTTCGAGGTAAATTTTTACAGTTTTCATTAAATTTAGATTGCTTCTCTGTTATGGGGAGCCAAATGCGACATTAAACGATTTTATTTTTTTTTTTTTTTTTTTTTTTTTTTTTTTTTTTTTTTTTTTTTTAAAAAAAAAAAAAAACAAAAAAAAAAAAAAAAAAAAAATATTTAAATGTACAATCCCAGAATTATATATATATATTTTATTATTTTTTTTTTTTTTAACATTTAGTAAAATGTATAATAGGTTATAATAAAGGAACAACATAAGTAAGTAAAAAACATTTGGTATAACGTATAAATAATTTAGCTAAATCTATTAAACATTTAGCTAAATGTATGAAACATTAAACTAAATGATTGAAACATTTAGCTAAATGTATGAAACATTTACTAAATGTATAAATGTATGAAACATTTAGCATAATATTAAACAAAATGTATGAAACATTTAGCTAAATGTTTCATACATTTAGCTAAATGTTTTATACATTTAGTTCATTATTTAGCTAAATATTGTATTCATTTAGTAAATGTTTCGTACACGTAGCCACATATTTCGCTAAATGTATGAGACATTTAGCTAAATGTTTTGTACATTTAGATAAATATTTAGCTAAATGTTTCAAATATTTAGTAAATGTTTCATACATTTAGCTAAATTTTTTATACATTTAACTAAATATTTAGCTCACCCTGAGCTGCCGACTGCTCCAGTCATTCCCCTCTCTTGCCAGGTTCCTTCCGAGACTTCTTTCCATTGGGGAGTTTTTTCTCGCCACTGTTTTTTGTGTTTTTTCATCCCAACGGGGAGTTTTTACAGTTTTGCTGGTTGGGGTTTTTTTTTTTTTTTTTAATATATATATATTTCTCTGTTTTGTGTTTTTGTGACAGTTCTCTGTAAAAAGCACTATACAAATACAATTTAATTGAATTGAATTGACACAAGTAGGCTACAAAATCATCTCTCTGTCAAAGCGAATATGATTCAGACACTGTCTATGAATTAATCCATCTAATATAGCCTACCAGGCGGTCAATCATATCCTACTTTTATATATATTTTTTTTCATGGCAGATTTTTGATAATTGCAAGTTGGGTAAGCAAAAAAAAAAAAAAGACTATATTATTTTCAAAGAACATGCACTCATTCTAATATCCATTTTTCTGAAAGATGCTGTTTTTTTAAAATAATCATCTATTGGCGTTTCTAGACATAAACCACCTTTTTTTCTGAACAAAGTTGCACAGAAAAAAACAATTAAGTGAAAACTCTCAATACGCATAACTTGCAGACACGCCTCATCAAATCTCCACCTGGCACGCATATATACTGGCGAGACACTTAAAACAGTGAATAAGTCAAAAGTCTGAATCACAAATAGCTTAAGCTACATGGAATTTCGGGAGTAAGTCCCATTTGTGCGTGCTTATCTCAACTCTGAATCTGGCCCTTAGTCTCCAGGACCTTTTAAACTTGCGTTTAACTTTATTGCAACTTGTCAAATAGTTTAAAATTGTTGTTAAAATCACATTGGTGAGGAAAGCACTGAAGTGCAGTTTATGTGCTGAATTTGATTACAAGAAGTGTTGGAAAAGCAAGGTGCAAAGAGAACAGTGTTTCATGCACACCACCTGTAAAGCCTACTGGAAGCATATTGTTCTTCTGGAGTGCATTATGCTTAAGTTTTCATTCTCATCAGCATGTGCTATGTAAAAACGTGCAGTTATCAGAAGGTGAAATAAACCATATTATTACCATATTAATATAAACATTTCCGTCCCCCAAAAAACTCAATATGTAGGATGCATGTGTTCAGCCTATTGTTTGTTTGTCAGGATTACTGTATCAAAAGCGATGGCGGTATTTTAGACTGTAATGCCTTTGTATTGCACATTGCCGGTGCAGTTATGTGCTCAGAGCTATCCAATAGGGCCCTACACACAATGCAGGATTCTCACTGAGACATGATTGACTCAGAAAGCTACAATAATGAGATCACTTTTGTTGGACTCATTACTGAAATACTTTGCCTGAATTGCTTTATTTTCAGTTTTTTTTCAGTCAGACTGAGAATTGCATGTCATTAGTATTCAACACAACACTTACATATTTTGAAGTAAAGTACATTGCAAAATGTATTTTCCTTTTTTTTGTGAAAAATTTGTAGAAATTTGGCAAAAGGTATGCCACAGGTACTTAAAGCAAGGCTTATGTTAAGGTTCCGGATCAGAACTGGACTCAAATGCACGACTCAGAAACAAAACTCACAATAAGCTCACTGGGAGCGTTTATTAATACAATAATACTCTCAAAGGAAAAGGTGGGGTAGGGACTGAATCCTGGGTTGGGCAGAACCGGAGAGCAGAGCAGGAGAGAGAAGCAGGCAAGGTGCTGGATGGTAGCTGAATCCTGGGTTTGGCGTAGCAGTGGCAGAGCAGATGCGGAAAGCAGGGTAGCGTGGAAGAAGCGGGCAGAAAACTGCAGGCTGGCGGGTAAAACTAGAGGCAGAATACAGCATTAATACAGCAAGACGAGACTGAAGCAGAGATCCAGGCTAGACATGAACGAGGTAACAAGCAACAAGACTTAAACTGGCAACAAGACAAAAACAACGGGAGAATATATAGTGTGGCTGGGGAATTAGTGAGGGCGAATTGAGCAAACAAGACGGAAAACCACACCAAGCCTGCACAACATAGAAAGCAGACAGGAAAACGTAAAAACATGACAAGAAACGCGAGGAAAAGGGGAAAACACGGAGCACAAACAGGGAAAGGGACTGAGAGGGAACGGAGGGCATAACACCTTAGTCCTATTGTATCCTTTGTCATTTTCCTTCCTTTATTGCGGGTCTGTCTGTACATTATGCAAAAAATAACAATTTGTTGCAAAATTATAATAACAAATATAATGATAACCAATATAGCTACCCTTGCTAATGCTGTGTAATATAGTGGGTAGTGTAGAATTGTATCCCTCCTATTATGTTTGGGGTCAATTTGACCCCATGCCATGTTTGACATCTCTTAAAAACCAGTTAACCTTATTTTTCCATCATAGATTTTCCTAATTTTCTAGGATTAAATAAAAAAACATGCAATATGCAATAATGTTGTTATGCGTATTGTCCTGTACCAACTTTGTATACAGAGGTGTTGTGTCTGGTTTTTGCCCCCAGGCTTGGTAGCTGTATAAAACATAAGAAACATACTTTGTAATGTTTTATCTCTTTTTTTTGTGGCTGATTCTGGGTACTTTCCCATACAAGTTTTAAACTTCACAAACTTTCACTGACCTCTGTCTCTAAAATGAGACGTTTTTAATATTTAGGAATAAAGGGCTAGCCAATTGTGAGACATTTGGAAGGCGGCACACAAAGTATCAAACTTTTTCAATTTGATGCCTAACATAAAAGGTGTCTATCTCCCGAGAAACTTCAGCAATGAGCGTTCAAACAGAACTAATGCCCAAAGTTATCATCTGGTAAAAACAAAACAAAAAACAAGGTGATACAGTTTTTTTCAATCGCTTTGACACTAGTTTCAGAACCTTGATGTAATTTTTAAAAACTCTAGATACAAAACTCAAAACTGTCACCACTTGGGTGTCCAACGTTCAAAACATTGTATTTTGCATTCATATCTTTAAAAAAACCTTGCACTCACAGAATCATTGGTTCAAACAACTCATTTATCATGAAATACCATAGAAACATTTCTTTAGATCACCCACACACAAGATACCGATAGTTTCACTGTTTAGTTGTTCGTACAATCATCAAATATTGTAGTACAAAATATGCGATACATGTTTCATAATGGTGCTACACGTAATGTCACTGTAAAAGGACCAGCAGAGAAAATACTACAGACACTGTGGAATCATTGAACAAATCTGAAATTTATTGATGAAATACCATAATCACTAATCACAACATAGGTTCTTTTTGAATGAAAGCAACAATTAGCTACAAAAGAAAGTACTACAAAACAAACTGCAGTGTTTCTCATCTGGCTTACAAAAAGCAAAACAAAGGATCAATTACTCATTTCCATCAACCCTGTCCTGTGCACTTGGCCACAGGTTTTCATCCACATCAACAAGGATGTTTTCATTTGTCAAACATCTTGGAAAGAACCTTCAGGCATGGCGAATCCAGGCCTGACACTGGTCTGCTGTGATGTCATTGCATGCGTCATCCATGGCCTGGAGGAGGGTCACTTGTTGATGCGGGCGCCTGTCATACACTTTCCACCTTCATGTGGAGAAAAACTTGGGTTGAGGAATGGAGAGCATGAGAGCAAGTACATGGTGGTGAATTGTTGATGGGCCTGGAACCATGCCTGCACCAGTTGAGCATGGTGAAACCTGACCCACACAATGACATAGGTCACGCCAACAGCTCTACAGACTAGGGTTAGCTCATCAAGGAAGGTTACAAGGAGCTCTGCATTGTATGAGCCAATACGAGGTCTGCGTTCCACCACACCATCTTCTGATATCGCCGCACACATGGTGATGTTGGCCCCATGTTGTCCGGGTACTTGGATGGTTGCCCACTGACTAATAAAATTTCGACCCCTCCTCCTCATCTTGGCCAGGTTGAAGCCTGCCTCATCCACAAAAACAAATTTGTGATGGTTCTCATCAGCATCCAGGGCCATCACCCTCTATGTAAAAAGACATGTTGAAAAAATAATTACTGATTACAGTACAATGATGGGGAATTTTCCACAAACAGGCATCATGAAACTGAACATACCTGAACATACTCAATCCTCAGTTGCTTCACCCTGTCAGCATTTCTCTCAATAGGCACATGGTATAGCCGTTTTATGGAAACCTGGTGCCTTTTCAGGATGCGTGCAATGGTTGGCAAACTTATGGCGTCCACATTATTGAAAGTGTCTTCATTGTCCAGGATATGCTGTCTGATTTCGATAAGGCGAATGTCATTTCTGGCCCACACTAAGTTGACCACAGCCCGCTTTTGTTCATCTGTCAAGAGTCTTCCTCTGCCTTCACTATTTGGTCTAGTCTCAATTCTGTAGAAAAAATTACAGGAGAAACATGCCGTCATACTGTAGAATACAGTTACATAGTCACATCACCTACTCTGTGCTACACATTGGCATGCAGTATACATTTGACAATTGAGAGTAGCCTACAGTACTGTAATGTTTACTGTGGTGCATGCTCAAGTCTTATCGGTTCTCATTGCGGAAGGTTCTGATGATTGAGGCTGATGATTGATGTTCTGAGGTTTGGTTGAATCATTATAGCTGCCTCAGTCATTGTCATACCATGATTTATGACATGGTCTACAACCATTGCTCTGATCTCATTGGATACCCTTCACTGTTGCTGTCTATGTTTTGGTCCGTGGCCTTGCCCTCGGCCACGTTCCCCCACACCTCTCAAACGAGGCCCATGACCACCTCTCAGATGTGGTGCTTGTCCTCTGCCATTCCTTTGACCACCACGTCTTCCTCCTCTTCCTCCTCCTGCTTGACCTCTATGGTGACCACCTGCCTGCTCCATGTTACAGCATCAATATGTTCCTTTGGATACCGCTCATTTATACTCGTACCACAAGGTGAAATCAATCATCAGTAACACATTGGTGTCAATGGATCTCGTTATTCGGAAACTTTCATGGTGTGAACATGGAATGTTGTTTCTCAGTTTTCATGAAACTATGCTTTAAGAGTTATGCAACAGTTACTTATCATTTTGAGCAGTTGTATCAATTGATAGTTTCAAATGGTAATACTTTGATGTTAAGTTGTGTTATTTTGAACTGATGATTTTAGTTCAATGAACAAATGATTTTTGGTTTATGTGTATTGTATTCAAGCAATTGGAAAAAGTGTTAGAGTTTTGAAAAAATGTGCATTTTCATCATCGGTTGTGAGTTTTGTGTCTACAGTTTTGCAAAGGTTCTGAAACTAGTTTCAAAGCGATTGGAAAATAACTGTAAATTGAGGAAATGTTTCTCTATTTTCAAAACAAAACAAAAATCCAGAATGATTATAAATGAATAACATGACTGTGTAAAAACCTAAAATATTGGTATGGAATTCTTTTAAACAGTTTAGATGTTCATTGTGAAACTGCATGCGCTGTTCAGGGGTGGTTATGGGGAATATGTATCCTGTATAAAACAAAGAACTGTGGAACATGAGGAGAAAAAATAGCATATGGATAAAATGGGTCCAAGTGAAATAGCATGACGCATGCCAGGTTCTCCTGTGATGGATGGCCTGGTGAAATATGAAATTAAAAACACACAATCAGAGAAACTGCACCAAAGACACACAGCCTGGTGAGTTATAAGGACAGAATGGACAAAATCTCACAACTTTATTTGTCCAATAAGAGGTTTCCAAAGCAACCACGCCTGTTTGGCAGCACAGAGTAGAATAGCTAAGATGTAAAACACTTGGCGGTGACCCCAGCGGCCCGTGACCGAACCCAGACAAAGTGCGGCAGTGTGAGCACTTTCCCAGAGCTGCTCGGCCTGTCCGACCCCTCCCACCCCACACACACACCCTTCCCCCAGGGGAACACCTCTCTGCCACCCTGCCGAACATTCCTCGCCTATCATTGTCCTCACATAGGAAAGGCAGCCCAGCTGAACTGGACTTCATCAGGGCTCGGTGACAGAGAGCACAGGGAATGAGATGGAGGCTCCACACTCTAATTTGTTGCCGAAAGGTGTCTGGTTTCTGTTAAACATGCTGCTGATAAAAAGCAGGTTCCCTGCATCTTCTCTCTTATTTTTTTCTTTTTTCAATTTAACCAAAGAGCTCTTTTGTGTCGTTCGCCCTCGTGAAAACCGCAAGATGAATGGCTTGTCTGCTATATGACGCCCGCTGTTTTTTTGTTCGTTTTTTTTTTGCAATTTCGCCCCAAATAAAATATAATGTGCATTGTGTTGGTAAGCGGCGCTCTTATTGACTGGACCATTGGAGATTGTGATTACAAAGCTCTTTCATTTATTTAGACATCTTTTGAGAAAGCAAACATTATCTGGTACTGTGGCTCAAGTGTAGCTTGATGGTACATTAAGTGATAAGTGTCACGTTAGACAAGGGAATACCCCGCATAGTTTGTTATCCTGAAGTCATATTGCACTTTGAAACTGAATTAGTGTGAAGCCATTGGAGGTTCTAGTGGATAAATAGACTCAGATACGACAAAATGGCTCTTTGAGTGCAAAGTGATTGTTCAGGCAGCGAACATTAAATTGTTCACAACAAATTAGCTTTGTGCAACATCAAGTCTCAGCACCGATAGGCTAGCCATGCATTAGTTTCAGTAAAGGCTATCGACAGCAATTTCAATGTGTTGTACATTGCTCTGTACATGTGAACTTATCTCCGTTGCAGCTGAGTTGAATGCGAAGCATCAATAGTGCATTCTATCCACCACCATCTAGGCTTTGTTTGTTTTTGGTTTCACATGGCAACACCTGCTTCTGACTCTACACTCTCCTCTCAGAATAAGACTCTTCTTAAAGGGACGTAGAATCGAGATAGCTTTATGAAACATAAATAAATGACAACAGGGTAAACAATAATCGTCTAAGCACTATCCAACACAAGAAAAATCTTTGTTTGGGAAAATCGCTCTACTGCTCTCCCTTCCTCTGATGCAGTGCTCTAGCTGGAATGTGGAAATTGTGTTTTTCTTGGCCAAAGTACTTTCTTGACTTGAGGATCTGTGAACACCAGATTAAAAGCAGCAGTCTTTCCCAAGTTTTAATAATTCAACCAGTTCTATTTTTTGACTTGTGCTTCAACTGCAGTGTAGAGAGACTGGGAACACAAACAATGCTGTCTTTTCCCACAAATTTGCCAGTTTGAAAAGCTGTGAACCCTATTTTTTTTAGTTACTCAGTAGAACTCTGATCTTGCAAATTAAGCAGAAGGCCATGAGATACTGATAATGGATGGTGGATTGTATCTATACAGTGTCTTTCATCTTGTGATCTCAAAGCACTTTCAATAAAGGGAAAAAACTCCTCAACCACCACCAAATAGGTGCTGATACTGTTATAATAATAATATAATAATAACTTTATTTGTATAGCACCTTTCTAATGCAAGGATACAAGGTGCTTTGACAGGCAAAGGAAAAATGACAAAATATATAACAAACAGAAGAACAAGAACAATAAGTATACAGAAATACAAGATAATAAAAAAGAGAGAAGAATAAATAAATAAATAAATAAAATAATACTTTTAAGTAAAAGCTAGTTTACTCAAGTCAAAGCCCCCGAGGGCCGAGAACTGCTGGTTTTCCACCCTCCCGTTACCTGGGATGTGTGTGTGAAAACTGTCTGGCCAATCAGTAGCACTGTTCAGTTAATTACCTGGGAGAAAAAAAAAACAGTGCCAGATTTGGATTTGAGGGCCAGATTTGAGTCGCCATGCTATATGGTATCATTAGAAAAAAAGTCCAAATAGAAATACAGGTTACACAAAACGAAGGATGAATTTTTTATTTTTTTTACAGCTGACACTATTAATGAAATAGCTCCTGTATGGCTTTCACTCATGACTTTCACTCCCAACCTATGCAAGTGCGTGTTAAATGCAAGTCAAGTTCAGTACCTTTGTATTTTCCAGTATTGTGCCAGATCCAAACCTGGTCTATATGATTCTTATCCTGCTTCGGAATCTCACCGTTAGCAGTATCTCTCTGTGCTACAGTCCATGTTCTAGAGCGGAAACCCAGGTATGACTTGTCCTGCTAGGTTTCTACCTGGCCTGCTTTCATTGGTGCACATGGGTAACAGTCCGCCCATGTGTTCAAAGATCAGCATTATGTGATGGTTTGTTTCGTTTAAGCTTGTGTAACTGTGATTATAAAGTCAAATTAAATAAATTCCTCATGCTACCTCAGCACGAGCTCAGCTCAGCATCTCTTCTCCAGTCAGGGCTACTTCACTTTAAATACTGTGCAGCATGTTGTATGTAAGCCGGTTACTTGTTCTCCTTGTGCGAATGTCATAGGGGTGACAGGATTCAAATTGGGGAGAAAAAAAGAGCAAAAAAAATGTTACACAAAAATCTTACACATAAACTTAAATACATAAATGCAGGAATAAAAATGAATCATTCTCTGGCACTGATGTGTTGTTCTAACTCTGGCTGAGAATCATTACAAGCTACAGTTAAAGATTTGATAAACGATTAAGTGAAATTAAGTGATGGAGTAATTTTGCTGGGGGGGGAAAAATAGGAAAAGTCCGGCGGCGTTCATTGCATGGATCCACAAATGTTTCGCGGCCGCGTCCCTGCCCATCTGGTTTTGGTTTGATCCAGTCGGAGTCGCACATGAAATTATACTTGGCTGTCTTCGTTTTATTAGTCATCTTTGATTTATGACCTTCAAAGGGAAAAATAATTGGCCGACATTGGATGTCTTTTATAAGTTGTGTTCGGGGGCGATGTGAAAAAGCTGGAAAATGAGTCTAAACAGAAGGAATGCATGACGTTATTTCTTGAGAAAGAGCAGGGCTCCAGTCGAGCTTCATTGTGTATTTTCATAACAGGCGCCTCCTTGACCAGCAATGCCTCGTGGTGCCAAGTACTTATGTACACAGCATCAAACAGGCCCTGTAACATTTGGATGGAAAACATCTTCAGAGGATAGGTCAATGACTTGAGAAAGCACTGCACTGTAAAACAATTGCAATGTATCAGGCAGAACATATTCTGTGAATATAAAGGACACAAGAGGTGAAGGGAGGAGGAAGATATACAAGTTGTGGAATAAGAAGATATTAAGTTCACAAGGGCAGACGCTACAGTGAGGCAGTCGATTACTGGCCGATGGTCAGCAGAATAACAAAGTGCAGAAAGTGGAGCATCCCAGTCAATCAGAACCAAATGTGTTTGGTGCTCCCTGAATATGTTTTTTTTTCCTGCTGAGATGGAAATAAACATATGAGACAACATGATACTGTCATAAAATGTTGTAGAACAGGTATGTGGAAAGGAGGGGGGCACCTACCTCTTTTGCCCCAAGTTCCCGATGTGCCCCATTTAATTATTATTATTATTATTATTATTATTATTATTGCTGTCATTCATTTTACTGCCTATGTTTAATCAAGAAATATGTTCCATACAATAACTGGGTGTCGTAAAACAGTTTTTCTAGGTTCCTGTGCCCTTTTCTCATTTTGAGCACCTGCCCCCTCAGAAGGTCTCGGCACGGCTCTGCTGTAGAACAAAATATATGATATGTCGTCATCTTTGGTCAGATTTCCCCATTCATTTTACTTGCTATGGTAAGAAAAGGGACAAAAATGGCTCTTGAAAATCTGACTCCTGTCTACACCGCACACCTCGACGGCAGCAACCGGGCGTGCATTGTTGAATGTGTCAGCAAACAACTTTGCAGGGTTCACATTATTACAGACACAGAGAGAGTTACTATTCCGACCTCCTTGCCATATGCTTCTGGATTTTTGCAGGTACACACCATTCTGTGGGCGGGAGATGGTATTATAACCTATATAATATATAATATATATAACCTAGACTGAATTTTATCAACTGTACTTACCATACTGTGTTTTTTGAAGCAGTTATCCATAGCAGTCTGTCTGTCTGTCAGTCTGTCCCTAAAATAAAATGCACACCATTTGCACATTTGGAGTAAAATTAAGTGATTATCCTCTCGATAGATGTAAATGTGTACCAATTTCCCGAAGAACACATGGTTAAAAAAAATATATAAACATCGAACAAAAAGTTCGGAAATTTGTGTTTGGTAGATTATTTCTCTGTTGCAACAATGCTTCTTGGCAATACATTTTATACCGTTGGAAAGCCTGTTTATTTCCCTTTTAAATGGTGCCCCATTTGTAAGGAACATGCATTTGTGGGATGAGCAGCACAGCTGAGTATGTGGGTTGCGCCCATGTAAAATTTGCCAAATCTTCTCTGCCAATGCCAAACAGCTTACACCTGCACTGGAACCTGAACATGTGGAGGAACGTTATGTTCAGCGATGAGTCCAGATTCTGCCTACGGAAGTTGGATCGTAGGGTCAAAGTGTGGAGAAGATGGGGAGAACGCTATGCTGATTTCTGCACCGATAGAGTAACACCTTTTGGTGGAGGCAGTGTGATGGTGTGGGGCGGCATCTCCATCACTGGAAAAACGAGGCTTGTCATCATTGGAGGCAATCTTAATGCAGAGAGATATCGAGATGAGATTCTGCAACCAGTGGCAATCCCATATCTTCACAGTCTGGGACCGAACTCCATCCTCCAAGATGACAACGCTCGCCCCCACAGAGCGGGGTTTATTAGAGACTACCTCCAGAATTTGGGAGTAGAGAGAATGGAATGGCCTGCCAACAGTCCTGACCTCAACCCAATTGAACACTTGTGGGATCAGCTTGGGCGTGCTGTTCGTGCTAGAGTGACCAACACAACCACGTTGGCTGACTTGCAACAAATCCTGGTTGAGGAGTGGAATGCCATCCCACAGCAGTGTGTGACCAGCATGAGGAGGAGGTGCCAGGCTGTCGTGGCTGTGTATGGGTCTTCCACACGCTACTGAGGCTCCTGACTGTTTGTTAAATTAATCAATTGTAAAATTGCCAATATGTCTTGTTTCTTCCTTGTTACTGATAGACTTCAATCATCCAATCCACCAAACAACACCAAACAAGAGTCACTAGCAACAGCAGAATAAGCTGTTTGGCATTGGCAGAGAAGATTTGGCAAATTTTACATGGGTGCAACCCACATACTCAGCTGTGCTGCTCATCCCACAAATGCATGTTCCTTACAAATGGGGCACCATTTAAAAGGGAAATAAACAGGCTTTCCAACGGTATAAAATGTATTGCCAAGAAGCATTGTTGCAACAGAGAAATAATCTACCAAACACAAATTTCCGAACTTTTTGTTCGATGTTTACATATATATTTTTTGTTTTACATCTAATTGAGTTTAATATATTTTATTGTTGTTTTTAATACATATATGTGGTATTTTTTACAAACCCCATTTCCAAAAAAGTTGGGATAGGGGCAAAAAAACTGTCCCAACTTTTTTGGAATGTGTTGCAGGCATCAAATTCTGAATTAGCGTATATTTACAAAAATCAATAAAGTTGATAAAGTAAACCATTAAATATATTTTTTTTGTACTGTTTTCAATTAAATATATGTAAAAGAGAATTTACAAATCACTGCCTTCTGCTTTTATGTGCATTTTACAGACTGTTCCAACTTTTTTTAAAATTGGGGTTTGTATATGAACCGCAATAGGGTATTAACCAGGACAATAGGTGTGGGTTACTGATTCTGGATGCTGTGCTGCATTTTGAAAATATAGGACTCAACTGTGGCTCCCAAGTGTTTTAGTTGGCAAAGCGGAGACGTCAGTCCAAATAGTGGAGAAATATTTGGGAAAAAATCCTCCTCTTTTTTAAAACATGGTCCATTCTCTTTCATGTAAGATGAAAAGTATAATGGATTACATACTTTATTGACTGACCTGGCTCATATTTCCCTGGAAGATACACTCACACTCTCACAGCATCATACAAAAAAAGGATAAAGCTTGAAGAGAAAATAAATATAACCAGATGTTGTAAAAGGGAAGATGAACCCAGTGGGAATAGTGCGGTTAAAATGTATCTACTGTAGTGTTATTCAACAGAAAATAAACATAGGTGGCTTTTGGCTTTATGCATCAATATTTGTTATGTAAGGATTATTTATTTGAGGCATTGTTTGTGTGACATATCCACATTAACACTTTCCCAGGATTAATTTCTGCATACTTATTTCTGCATACTTATTTCTGCATGCTCATAACGTTAGGTATCTATTTGAAGGTGGTGGTGAATTTACCTTGCGTTATTTTCACTTATGACTTTTTACAACGGCTTTGGCTGCAGGCAATCATGGACGTAGATACCGGGGTGGGGGTGGAGCGGGTTTTGTTGGGCTGGTCCCACGTCCCCTACAACTTTGGGAAAACATAAATGCCCCCCCCCCCCCGGTTTGAAAAGATGTTTACGTTCTTGCGACTTGAGCAAATTCCAAATGACGTGTGAGGAAAGTATTGTACAAATTACAACCCTTTCTACTTGCCGAGATGCACATTGACACCAGTTATTTCACGTTTACCCAAACCATAGCCTCTGGTCTACCATTTTCATTAAATCTTCCATGTATAGGCCTGTATGTGCAAAAAGCTCGTTTTCACTTGGTAGATCACACAAAATGTAAAGTGCTGTTCCAAAGTATATTCATCTTAATGGAAGAATCTTGATTCTTTCCAGGAAACTTCAAATTCATCCATCTGGCCCTACCATGTTTGCCGCTTAGCCGGAAGTCTGTCGCTTTCGTTTATTTCAATCGCATGTTATGCACACTACTGTACTACTCTGGTTTTACAGATATGTATTTAAATTTTAACCGCCTAGAAAACCCCTTCGTCACTGTGGTATTTATTGAAGAGGTGCAGATGTTACTGAAGGCGGGCTGCTTTCAACTAGCTACAGCTAGCTACAGTCTGAGACACAATATCCCCGCCCGTTCGTCACTTGAAAAAGGTTGCAGGCACATACAGTAAGTGGGAGGGAGGCAGACAGAGAGAATTTTCCTTTTCTTTTTTTATTTTGGAAGGCAGCCTAAAACTGTGCCTGTCGCAGATGTTTCAACAGAAGGTGTTTGCATGCTGTTCGTTAATACACTGCCATACGGGACACAGTATGACCACCACAATAACCAGTAAGTAACACTCTCAGTGTGCAGAGCACTGCGCCAACTTTACCTTCTGTTTTTTGGGGAACTTGTACCCTGTGGATTGATACATACCTGGACGCTGCTGCATTATTCCTGACTGACAGTCCTGTGAAGATAATTACTTAAAGCTCCAGGAAAATTCAACACATCCTGCAGTTCATACGATGTGAATAGTATGTTATACAGTATAATATATTCGAATGCGTTATAAAAAGTATTCCTATACTGTGTTCTTAACAAGAACACATTTCCTACATAATACTCAGGTTTCAATACCACTAAACCTGCTGCCTACTTTCCATGAAATGCAGTCATGAGTGAGTAATGTAAATTGTATAATGAAGTGGGGTGATGTAATCAAATTCAGAGGTATAGTGTGCGAAACATTCAACTGAGTTAAGCATAGAGTGGTGCTATTTGGGAATCGTAAATACATTAGCATTATGTCAGCTTCAGGTCCTGGTAGTAAAATATAAAATACTCTGAAAATAAATGATTAAATAAAACAATCTATCACTAATATGAACATGTGAAATGAGAGCCCTGCTTCATGTCGTGGTCTCATAATGGGTGAAACTTCCACATGCTGTCAATCATCAACTTATGACACAATGAAATTGCCTCGAATGCGTCAATGAAATTAATTTATAGATTTGGAAAAACCTTTATTGCTTTAAGCCAGGGGTCCTCAATCTTAACCAGAAAGGACCAGTGTGGGTTCAGGCTTTTGTCTCAACCAAGCAGTGACACACCTGATTATACTAATTAACCGCCACAGTTTTTGCTAAAGATTTTGATTAGTAGAATCAGGTGTGTTACTGTTTGGTTGGAACAAAAGCCTGCACCCACACCGGCCCTTTGAGGACCCCTGCTTTAACCCTTTTGCTGTAAAGTTAACTGTAGTATTTTGACTGCACTATTAGCACCACAGTGCTTCAGTCCACTCCAACTGTCACATATCACGTCAATCTATAACACATTCATTTTTTGGCTCAAAATTCAGTGTTCATTAAAATGCTAATTGCAGTTATCTTGCGAGTTCACTTCTTCCATTTCACCATTGTTTGCATAACTACAGAAAAAAAGAGAATCGCATATGTTACTTTTGGAAAACAAAACACAGATTTCTCAGATTCAGGCCAACTATTTTGCACATGATCTTTCATAAAGTTTGGTTAAGTAAATTTGCAAGTACCTGATACATATCATTAAACATACAAAATATTTGTTTTCCAAATTGGTAAAATATTTCAGCAGTTGCAAAAATGAATGGGAAAATGTTATTTTATTTTTTTACTCTCAAAAACAAAATATTCTCTCGACGGTAGACCTGCTTAAATTGCATGCTAAATGTGTCAAATTAGAGAAAATCTGGGCCAGAGAAATGTTGGTAATCACTTGAATCTATGTTCACATAAACTATGAAGATGTTTTTCGGAGTATCTATTCGTATTTATTGCAAATAGACGCACTTTGTGGTACATGCTATTCATACTAATTCCACCTACCAGCATACAGCTGCTCTGTCTAGCAGTAACTCCGCTTACCAGCGTTTTGAGTTTAATTTTGGTCTAATTTTAAGAGTGTTGAGAAATAACTGCTACATTTTGTTATTACATTATAATTTACATTATACCTGGTGAATTAGTTGCCTAGCTAGTCACACTGATTGGGTTAGGGTTAGCATCATCCTGCTATTTGTATTTAGTGCGAATAGCATTGACCAGCTATTTACACTAGATTCTGATATTGTTTTGTTTTGTTTTATTTATGATGGAAGGGGACTCATGAGCTCAGGTGTGATAGAATCCTCCTGGGCTCTTCTGCTATTGAGAACACTGTCCAGGGCAAGGCCTATCTCTGTCAATGTGTGGCTAATCCTCAGTGGGGCTGAAGACGTGATAGGCCTGGCATGCTGCCCCAGTGTGCGTGTTGAGCCCCGGCCTGTTTGTGTTTTTTCTTGGTGGTCTGAGGGAGGAGCGAGGATACTTGCCTGCTTACTATCAGTGTCGATATTCGTGGTGACATTGAGAGGAACCAGAAAGAGGCTGGCGCTGACTTCTGGAATCCCTGACAGAGAGGAGCTGCTGACTTTCCCTCCAGTCACCCTTCACTATGAAAACAAGAAAGGCAACGAAAAATATCAATCTCTCAAATGTGTCAGTTTACCTTTTCTGCGTATTCTTTTACCTTTTCTTTTATAAAATAGTTTAGAACTCAATTGGAGAAAAGAAAAAAAATTAACCTTTACTGTTTATATAACTTAAGCTCTTCAAGTACCACTTGTTTATTTCTTCAAATAACACAGCAAGTGTCAAAACCATCCCTCAGCGGGCTAGCCTGGATTTAACAATTTCGTTTAGTTTATTCGTTTATTTAACAGGGACATTGCACAACATTTTAGTTGCATCAGAGTTAGCCAAGTGGCTAATTTGCATGCGGAAATGGGAACGTATACTGAACACTCTTGGTAATTTTTGTAGAGGATAAAAAAGAGTTGGAATAATTATCGCCCTTTGTTAATGCTTTTCCACCTTTAGACATTTCAGATGATGCCTTTGTAACACTTTTTCTGATTATCACAACTTGATGGTTTTAATGAAGGCGCATACTGCATTTCATACTCTCAAAAAAAGTTTACTTTTGTTTTACTGATGACAACAGAACTGACGCAAAAATAATGCTACAAAACAACATTTAAAAATGCATGTACATCCAAATTTATGCGGGTTCAAGGGAGAGGTAACGAGGGATCAGTTATCACGTATGTTCTGACTTTATTCACATTCTGCACAAACATTATTTTTTTCATGTAGGAATTTTAATAAATAGCATTCTTTTACAAATACTTTAAATGTAATGAGGAAGAATTAATGGCATTAATTATAGACTGCAAAACACTATATTTGTTCAGTTTCTCTCATTCGGTTGCTAATATATACAGGAAAAAAGAGCCCGTTATTAAAATTCAGGTAATGTATTCCTGTTTCTGAATTCTATTTGAGAAACGTTATTAATTTCATACATCAGGTTCGGAGTGGCCATCTGTTCGCTCCGCACCGCTGCACCTCTCTCCATCTGCCCCGCTTTCTCCTCCACCTCTCGGGTGGCCCGGGTTCAGACGACGGGGAAGTTTCGCCCCGACTTTTGATTCGTCACTCATCATCCAGTCAGACGCACGGCCCCCAGCTCGCTCAGAGACCGCGGTCTCCAGCAGCACAGGTGTCACTCTGCTCCGCCATGCGCATCTCCGGGCTGCTGCCGCCGGCAACGGTGCACCGGCTCCCTCCGCCCCCCGCCCCCCCTTTCCTCATTTTCTCCATTCTTTGTTTTTCTCTGCTCTGCCCCCTCTCTCCCCGCAACCCCCCCCCCCCCCAATAACTACAGGAAGCAGATTGCAGACTCTGCACTGTGAGATGTTTTCCGTCCACTGTTAATTTAGCATCTGTGCCTTCATGAATATGAATATATTTACAGGTCCGGGATATTATTAGGAGCTGAGCTGCGGACTGCAATTCCTCCAGAGAAGGCATAGGCAAAATAAATAAATAAATAAATAGACAAATAAAGAATACATAATAACAGGCAGGTCAGCCATTGGCTGGCCCATGACCTTTTTTTCTTGGCATACATAACACGTACATGGAAGCATGAATAAATAAAATCAATTCGGCCAATACACGGATTCAGCAACACCACTCCGTGACTGCTACGTGCGGCCACAAATCTAATTAGTCCTGAATATGTTTATATGCCCGCGTAAAAAAAAAAGTGCGTGTGTGCGTGCCCGTGTCGGCGGGTGTTTTGTTTTTGTTAACGATATAATGTAAGGTCTCGGTTGCTCCACTACTGGAACAAGGGTAACAATGTCTGGAGAGTGTGAGTCAATAAGTCATCCTCTGTATAATGGTTTATTTACTGAGGCACTGTGCCATGCAGGCACAGGGGAGGTGAAGCCTCCAAAATGTTTAATGTAGTGTAGTTTAGCCATATGCTGCTATATTACAGCTTTTCTCAGACTGTGTCATTACACCTTGGTGTATTGTGTGTTATTCATAATGGGTTTAAGAAAAGGCCTCTCTTATTACAAGCATCTAATTGGATGAAATATTTTTTTCAACTCACAAATGTGTACCGTGTGTACAGCTGAATATGTTCTTGTTTAGTGGTTTACTGCAGTGTTTCTACCATGTTATTAATTAATTTTATCGCATTATGATCTAAACATTGGATGAACCCACAAACACACCCACGATATTGTATGCACGCCATATTCTGCAAATAATAAACAATGCAATTTTTTGATTGTGTTCTAGAAATACAGGGAACGCCACTACAAATGTTTTTTTAAATTTTATTACGATGCTTAAATCCATTTTTACATATTTGTTAAATATTAAATCAATGCATTGGGAGATTGTACGCGCATACAAAAGATAATGATACTCTTGCCAGCATGTTATGCCCTCATATACAGTATGACCTTCAAAGTGAAACACTAAAATGAAAGTCACACGCACGTCTATGATGCCACTGTAAAGACTAGCTCCAGGACAAATGGATGTAATTAATTTTAGGTGCAGTCATGCAGGGGCTGTTCCAGTAACCAGAGTCAGAAAAGAATATGAAGTCTAAATTATGTTAATGCTATGCGTATAAATCTAATCAACATAACAAAATGAAGTTAAGAAAGGAAGCAGTTTGTGTGATTATTTGATGGACCCCTGCTGTATCGAGCTGCGGGGGCTGAGTTATGTGAGCGAAGATGACTCAAAGATAAAGCTAAAGAGTATCAGCGGAGGTTGTATCTTTGACTTTGATCATACCTTCCAAAACTGTACACGTTCAAAGGCAACGGAAAGTCAGCAAACACAAGTTTGAGCGAAATCAAAAGCGAATAGGATTATTATGTTGTCAGGGGGCCCATGCACGATTCATACTTTGACAGAATTTCAGCATTGGCTTATAGACTTGCCAACATTAAACATGGCTGCAGGTCCTGCACAATCGTGCGACATTACGCCGGGAGCCAATGTGTACAGCGAACGCATTGGCCCCCATCTGTTCAGGCACGCTCACAACAAGTGTTCAAATTCCTATTGATCCGTTCATTTAACGGTCTTAATGAGCTCTCAGCTAAGCAGTGGGCCTTCCTTTCCTGATAGGCATCAGTTGCTCTGTTTGGAGTGCTTCCTCTGAAGTAACCCCCTTTTTTTTCTTGTTCTCAAGTGTGAACTAAAACTCAAACGGGATTATCTGGCCCTCCATCTCTCTCCGGGCTGGCTGGCTCTTTGTGTCCCGAGCTGCTCTTTCATGTCTCCACCATCGACCCTCTCCCCTCACTGTTTAGTGCCTTCGGGGTAAATGGCGCAGCCTTCCTCTCGCCAAGGAAAGCCTGGAGAGGGAGTTTAGAACACTTTGGCTAGCAGATGGTGCCCGTTCCAACAGGTGCGTTCAGATCAGTTCACCAGGCATTTGCATCTGCTGCTGCAAGAGACAAAAAAAAAAGCAGCTCAGCTCAAACCCCCTCTCTCAAATGCTACCGCCCCCACAATGTCCAGCTGGAGCGCATGCAGGCAGTCTGCCAGGCAATGGAGAGAGTAATGAAAGCCTCTCGCGCTGGGCCATCACCGGACAATAATCTGTCCAGCGCCGCCTTGCGCTGTCCGCGGAGTAGGGACGCGACGGGAATGCTTTGATCGGCTCCAGCCGCCTCCCTGTCCGCGACCCGCCGCCCCAGCGAAACGGCTAACAAAAAACAGGGAAGCTCAAATGTTCCCCAAAAGCACCAGGATGCAACAGTTTTCTTCCTTATTTACACGCCGTTGTGAGACGCGGGTTGATGGATCGCCGGTAGACGCCGGAAAACGTTTTCTTGCGGGTGTTCCGATGATCCATAACTGCTGCACATTCAGCGGGCGGTTTTGGACGTGGTTTGAAAGGTTTTCTGAAATTGCAGGTTTCTGTATGAATGGAAAAGAATGGGGGCTTTCAGTTTGCCTTTGGCTTTTTCCAGTGTATTCGCCCACTGGGATTTCTTTATATTTGACTTTTATTTTAGCCCAGATTGCAATTGGCTATAGAAAAGACAGGCCTTTTCAAGATATGCTGCTGATACATATAATTACACTCAGGCACAAACAGTTTCCTTTTGGAAGTGAGATGTGATATGGTTTTGTGGCACATAGCATATTCCCTTATGTTTGTATACAACAGTATGTGATATTTTTGTGTGTGTTTGGGGAAAATGCATTCCATTATGGACAGCTTGCACTCACTAGCACCCCTCCCTCAAAAAACCCTGAAAAATTATGAATTAAATATTGCACCGTTTGCCACCCCCATGCAGATATTCCTGATACTTCATACATACATTCCAATTTTATGAACCAGACCCAATCTTAAAATGCAGGGCTTCTGATGACTGCACAAACATTAGACCAGCCCACTTCACAAAGAAGAAAGCCGATGCCCTCGAGCTCAACTGTTGTCTTTGTTCTTCTTCTGTCGTTTGTATGAACACTGTGAGGGTGTAAAATGCTCTTAGCATACTTTATTGAGATCCGCTCCCCACGCAAATGCGTCAGGAGATTTATAACATTACTCATGCTGATACTATTAGCACATTGAAGCACATTTTTTTCCCTACGTCACATACGGACAAAATCATTAAGTCACTGGCCAGTCATTTTCTGCTGAACTGATCAGGACGACATGCCCACAGGCACAAGCTCCTAAATGATCGAAATGGATGTTACATGGAAAATGCTCATTGGGCCTTTGCTTATGTGGTAACTAAGGTAAGTAGCTCTGTAAAGTACTGTGAGAAGGCATTGTTTTTGAACTGTAACATCTATTGAGTAAAAACTCAACCCAGGTCAATGGTGTGTGTGCGCGTGTGTGCGTGTGTGTGTGTGCACACGCAGTCCTTTTCTTTCAGTTTGAGTCGATCCACTAAGAATCAGCCAAATCCAATTTATTCTGTCCTTCACCCTGGCAATCCTATGTAATTTAATTTTGTGTTATCTCTTCAGTTTTATTTCAGAATTGCAATTGCAATAAGTGGCTTTGTAAACTGAAACACTGTTTGTACAGTGAGAGATTGATATCACTTGCATACTATTCACTATTTAAGAGTGGTAAAAACACACAGGGGAAACTGGTTAATGAAACTTTAGTTTAATGAGGCCTCCACCAAAAATGTATGACTTGATGTGTTTCTTCCCTTAAGTATCTCAGTATACATTTTATCATTTGATGCAGTCTGGGCAGACAAGAACTAAATAATACACCTGGGACACAGGCTCTCTCCTGTGCTCAGAAGGAGTCAGGATTTGGCTTCTCACTCTGAACAGATTTGCTTTGGTGGGAGCCCAGATCCTTGGGGCTATGACTGAAGAGCAATTAGCGCCAGAGAGATCAATGAATAGATTGTCCACGCGGAACTATTTTCTCTTTGAAACGATTTTGGTTCAAACAGAGTCTGTTCCAATGAGACGCCCAGGATTGGCGGTTCTTATTGGCTGATTCACTATAAACGATGGACAGTATTAAACTTTGTTTTCAGAGTGTATTAGAGCAGGCTGGCAAAGAGGAGAGGGAGGCTCTGGCTGCACTTTGCTTAAATATTCAAGGGACTAAAATTTATTTCCAGACAAATTACAAAGTGAAGAAAAAAAAATGACTCGGTGGAAAGTAATTTTCTGAAATCTCCATTTTTTTTTTCTTCCGGTGCTTCTGGCAATATAACGTGAAATAGACCCTTCCCTATACTTGCTTTGCACGTGCATAATTCAAAGGCTCTCCTGGGAACTCACACGCCACTGTCAACAATATTTTTGTTTTGCAAATAAAGCAGAATTTCTGACAGAAATGTGATCCAGCACCGTTTTACATACTTCACCAGGGCATTTGAAAGTGTGGTACAGTTTTGACAGGTTTGTTTTCTGATGATTGTGCTTATATTTTTCAAATCTATGTGGAACAGTGTGGCCCGCTTGCTGCAGGTTCTTAAGTTGCATGTGCATCAGTGCAGTCTGCTTGCTGCAGGTTCTTAAGTTGCATGTGCATCAGTGCAGTCTGCTTGCTGCAGGTTCTTAAGTTACATGTGCATCAGTGCAGTCTGCTTGTTGTAGGTTCTTAAGTTGCATGTGCATCAGTGCAGTCAGCTTGCTGCAGGTTCTTAAGTTGCATGTGCATCAGTGCAGTCTGCTTGCTGCAGGTTCGTAAGTTGCATGTGCATCAGTTTTGTCTGCTTGTTGTAGGTTCTTAAGTTGCATGTGCATCAGTGCAGTCTGCTTGCTGCAGGTTCTTAAGTTGCATGTGCATCAGTGCAGTCTGCTTGCTGCAGGTTCTTAAGTTGCATGTGCATCAGTGCAGTCTGCTTGCTGCAGGTTCTTAAGTTACATGTGCATCAGTGCAGTCTGCTTGCTGCTGGTTCTTAAGTTGCATGTGCATCAGTGCAGTTTGCTTGCTGCAGGTTCTTAAGTTGCATGTGCATCAGTGCAGTCAGCTTGTTGCAGGTTCTTAAGTTGCATGTGCATCAGTGCAGTCTGCTTGCTGCAGGTTCTTAAGTTGCATGTGCATCAGTGCAGTCAGCTTGCTGCAGGTTCTTAAGTTGCATGTGCATCAGTGCAGTCTGCTTGTTGTAGGTTCTTAAGTTGCATGTGCATCAGTGCAGTCAGCTTGCTGCAGGTTCTTAAGTTGCATGTGCATCAGTGCAGTCTGCTTGCTGCAGGTTCTTAAGTTGCATGTGCATCAGTGCAGTCTGCTTGTTGTAGGTTCTTAAGTTGCATGTGCATCAGTGCAGTCAGCATACTGCAGGTTCTTAAGTTGCATGTGCATCAGTGCAGTCTGCTTGCTGCAGGTTCTTAAGTTGCATGTGCATCAGTGCAGTCTGCTTGCTGCAGGTTCTTAAGTTACATGTGCATCAGTGCAGTCTGCTTGCTGCAGGTTCTTAAGTTGCATGTGCATCAGTGCAGTCTGCTTGCTGCAGGTTCTTAAGTTACATGTGCATCAGTGCAGTCTGCTTGCTGCAGGTTCTTAAGTTACATGTGCATCAGTGCAGTCTGCTTGCTGCAGGTTCTTAAGTTGCATGTGCATCAGTGCAGTCTGCTTGCTGCAGGTTCGTAAGTTGCATGCGCATCAGTTTTGTCTGCTTGTTGTAGGTTCTTAAGTTGCATGTGCATCAGTGCAGTCTGCTTGCTGCAGGTTCTTAAGTTGCATGTGCATCAGTGCAGTCTGCTTGCTGCAGGTTCGTAAGTTGCATGTGCATCAGTTTTGTCTGCTTGTTGTAGGTTCTTAAGTTGCATGTGCATCAGTGCAGTCTGCTTGCTGCTGTTATGTCCGGTGAAAACAGGAACCCAATAGCAGGCAGGAATGAACAAAAACGATGTTTTTATTCCAGAGAGGTACAAAATCAAAGTCCAGGGGGAAGTCAAGACAGGCAGGGGTCGATTACGGGAAGGCACGGCAGAGGTACAAAATCAGAATCCAGTAGCAGGGTAGCGAGAACACGGACTGAGGTCGAAACCGGGAAATCAATAACACGAAAAAACTAAACAAGAGAACGAACAACAAAAACCAACAACTAGACACAAGAAACACTGACTCGGAAAAAACAGCGATATAAAACTCGGAGGAAACAACAGGCAACAGATAAACGTTTAACAATATTTAGTAAGACGAACTCGCGACGAGGAACAAAGACAGCAGGTATAAATGCATGTGTAGACAGGTGCAAACACTTAGCTCGAGAATAGCAGGAAATGGAAAACAGCGAGAGAGCTGAGACACGTAACAAGGCAATTAGTAATTCGTTAGTAATTATCCTATCCTAACCCTGTCGTTAGTAAATTAGTTAACAAGACAATGACTGGATACGTAAGGAAACACTAAACAGCTGTGGAAACGTGATGAGAACTAAATTGTTAGTTTGTGTTAGTAATAATTCTATTAAACCCTGACGTTAGTAGATTAGTTAACCACCCCGTGTTTAGCCAGTTAGTAATTAATAAGTCCTATATAAATATTAGTAGTGCAGGGTAATACAAACGAAGTGTACAGAAACGAAAGTAAAACTCCGTGAGAGGGAGCGAGAGATACAGCACAGAACGCAAGGCTGCGGAAAACATGGAAAAGTGTATGCTACCGAAACTGACAATACTAAACATAACAGAAATACAAAAACAAACTCAGAACATAACAGCTGCAGGTTCTTAAATTGCATGTGCATCAGTGCAGTCTGCTTGTTGTAGGTTTTTAAGTTGCATGTTGATCAATGTGTTTTTAAAAAGATTTAAGTAGAAGCAAAGCTACATGTTAAAAACTCAATTTCTTCCTACAGTATAATACAGGCCTTTTCTAAATTTGGGCCATGCTCCCCTCGCCAACCCCTGTCACTGCTGTATCTTACTCCAGCCAATATCTTCAAATTGTTTTGTCTTGAAATGTTTATGTCTGTGGATACTGTGGATACTACGTTTTAGGCATGCACTGGGTGCCTGCATTTCTTACCCAATTGGGTAATCTGTCAGCGAGAAGCCCTATGCCTAGCATTTAGGAAGTCAATCAAAAAAATATAAAGTAAACATTTTTTCTGAAGGCACTGCCACAAGACAAATAGAAAGAGTATTGTATTGATTGCATGAGAACCTATTATTATTATTATTATTATTATTATTATTATTATTATTATTCATTTTTATTGTTATTTCT